>OX577853.1:10492907-11735338 GCA_951213275.1 Idaea straminata
AAATGAACTGAACTAAAAATAACTCGATGTCCGCTTCGCTTCGCTCCTTTGCTTAACTTTAGGTTCCAAAAGATAGGTTTGATTTGATACATACGCTTTCGATATTGATAATAATAATCACACTTTTTAGGTTTTTGTAATAATTTACTGTAGTATATGCAAAATTTATACATTAAGACGGTTAGTAGAGATAAATGAAGAAGACAACCGACCCCCAATAAGTTAAGTATGTAGAAAAAAGTGAGTTAGTAGATAAAACAAGTAGTCTATGTAAAATTTATACATTATTTTAATTTTATAATATGATAGGTCAGCCCAACTAACTTTCAGCCACTTATTTTCTTCAAATCCAAAATATTTTCAAAACATACCCAGTTTGGTCTCCTCCAAGTGAAAAAACTTCTGACAGAAACAAATGTCTAAGCAAAATGCTCTTAATTGAGGTACTCTCTAATAAAATAGGAGTATTTAATCTCTGTGAGCTGCATCCAAACTTAGCCAACTATTCTGGGCGGTATTCCAACTTGAAATTACTAGTTACTAGAACACTCAGCTAGAGTTTAAACTGTTGTATTTCTTCAGTGAAAATTGAAGAAATACAACATTAATTGTTGTTTTGATCGCCATTTTTAACGAACGAACTGTTGAATATGGTTTAATTTTTTATAAAATAATGACGAATAAAGTAGTTGGTCATATTTATTGTATTTAAAACTTATATGTAAGTATATGAAATCGTGATAAAAGCTATAATCACGGCATGGGTCGGAATCGGGTTCGTCTACTAGGCATAAGGAGATATTGTATGCAGCGGAGATAATAATATTGAGATGGATATGTTCTTACTCTTACGGAATGTCAGTTTCCATACCGATCAAGATATTTTTCTTGGGAAACTATGTGGGGCTAGGGAATTTTATATTGCTTATAATATCATAATGGAAGAAGAATGCTCATTTTCATTTTGGATTTATCTATACTAATATTGTAAACCTGAAGAGTTTGTTTGTTTGAACGCGCTAATATCAGGAACTATTGGTTCGAATGGAAAAAATATTTTTTTTGTTGGATAGTCCATTTATCGAAAAAGGGACGGCGCACAGCTAGTTATTAATATTTATAGATATATGTATGTAGGTAGGTATATATTTGTTTGTATCTAAGTAAGTGGTACCGTACATTTACTCTTAACTATAAGATTATTGTGTGTTTTCTCTTATAAGCGAATTGTATTCTTTTAGAGAAAAGAATTGTCTTAAACCATAAACAATAGATAGATAGATAGATCTACGGATATTTATATTAATGAAAGGGAAAAAATCCATCATCAAATTTCAGAAACTACAAAAGCTTCGAGTCTGACTCTTCACACATCCTTTTAAGACGTATGTACCCCTAAGAGAGGATTTTTGTTAATGCGACCCATAAAACCGTGGGTGTTACCTAGTAACCTATAACATGAGATCTCGTTGAAATCTCAGTCAGCGTCCATTATTCACAGACTTACTCAACGTAACAAGAAATATTTTATAACCAAGCGAAGTTATCTCATGAAGGGATTTAACTTATCCCGAAACAAAACATATGGGGCAATTTTCATGCTGACTCAAGTTATACGATGTTTCACTGAACCTATCGAACGGTGTTTATGACCAATATGGATATTTAATTCAACAACTGGCAGATAGATGGCGCCATATTGAAAATGTATGAATGCCTCTCTGCCAGTTGATAGGGTATTTATTTTATTTCTTTAGTATTACAGTGAAGCGCGCGCATCTTAAAATTTCACTCTCGTAGCTTTGACCTGTTTTTCTTTTGGTTTACGCAGCTGCAACACGTGACTTTTGTGTTACAGATGGATGCACGCGCGTCTTAAAATTTCACTCTTGCAGCTTTGAGCTGATTTTCTTTAAGGTTACGCAGCTGCAACAAGTGACTTTTATGTTACAGATGCGCGCGCATCTTAAAATTTTACTCTCATATTTTTTCATAATTCAGAAATCTACTTGTCAAAATCGTCACAAAACGACTTTGAACTAATTAGTTGAACGAGCAAGAAGAGCAATCACTCAGCAAAACCGATGTTTTATACCGTATATACGACACTAAAGTAAATAGAATTACTTCAATTTTATTAGTGTTAGGTATGGGTCATCATATTCGAATTGCTGGCATATGGCTGGATATGCCAGCAATTCGAATATGACGTTTATATCGAAATTATTAAGTTACTACACTTTCAATCTAGCAGCGTCGTTCAGTTGTCCCACATGGATCGAATTATATTAGTAAATTGCGATACAAGTGTGGTAAATTGATCATTGCATAGAGGCGGTTTATGCCGCGCGAGCGGAACGCGAGTGCGTCTATGCAACGCCGAGATGGATTTATCAAACCACACGTGTATCAAAGAAAATACTTGAAAAGAAAAGAAAATAATAAATAACAAAATATTTGTGACAAGTCTATGTTCACTATTTTTTTCGGCAATATTTTTTTCCTAATTTTACTCCCGAAAGGCCAGGCAAAAGACTTTTAACCTATACAGCCTCGTCTGACATATTTTTTAGGGTTTTTTTCATTTGTTTTTGCGTCGGGGGTTAAAACTGAATACAATGGTACGGAAAAAAATATATTTTAGTAAAGAAAAAGTAAAAAAAACTTAATTTTTACGTTTTCTAAGACATTATCACGTCAAATTTTCGTTTGTAAACCGACTTTAGAGACAACCATTTTTGCTATCTGAAAAACTCTTTGTTCCTACCTTTTTTATACATCAAAACAGTATAACCCAGATAAATTAAGAATGTTTCATCTACCTAACATGTAATTAGTAGTAAGATACCAATTTAACTTATCTGGAAAACTTTTTACACACTAGTGGCGACAAGTTAATGTAAAACGCACGCGTGCGTAATACGTTGGATTATGAGCCTTTGGATTTAACCGCTTTTAGGCTCTATATTATTAATGTGATAAAAATAATATTACCAAACTAAATATTTTAGGATATTTAACACAGCGCTATCTAGCCCCAAGCTAAACAACTAGGTTTCTGTTATGATGACCAAATAACGGATAGAATACTTTCTTATATCCTTTTTTTGTAGAAGTACATATTTATACTATCTATACTAATAATATTATAAAGCTGAGGAGTTTGTTTGTTTGAACGCGCTAATCTCAGGAACTACTGGTTCAAATTGAAAATATCTTTTTGTGTTGGATAGTCCATTTATGGAGAAGGCTATAGGCTTCTTTTCATTTTGATATTCCCACAGGATCGGGACTCACGCGGGTGAAATAGGGAAACATAGCTAGTTATAAATAATACTAGCTGTCCCGGCAAACGTTGCTTTGCAGTATAGATAAATGACCTAGATACCGACTGCAGCGCCATCTGTCAGTCTGATTTGTGAATCTAAACCATCTAGGGCGCCATCCAAACGCATACAAAAAAAAAACATTCAAATCGGTCCAGCCGTTTAGGAGGAGTTCATTGACATACACACGTACAATAGAAATATACATATAAAAATATACCTCAATAGTGTAGGACACAGCACTATCTAGCCCCAAGCTTAACAACTAAGTCTGTGTTAAGATGACCAATTAATGGATACAATACTTTCTTATATTCTTTTTCTGTAAATAGGTACATCCACAATATTTGTTTACACAAAAAAAAAACAAAATCAATATCGGTTCATCCGTTCGAGAGCTACGATGCCACAGACAGACACACACACAGAGAGAGAGACACGTCAAACTTATATAAAATAAATATCTATACATATATACTTGTTAGACGGAATCGAACCCGTAACCTTCTGCGTTGAATGCGGGACTTCTCTTACAGCACCACAAATGTTGTTAAATGTTGCTATTATTAGATTGATACTATGAAATTGTTCAAAATTGCAAATAGATCAATCGATTGATAAATCTATCTATGATATAAAAATGAATCGCAAAATGTGTTGGTAAGCGCATAACTCAACAACGCCTGGACCAATTTGGCCAAATCTTTTTTTGGTCTGTTTGTTATTATCAGGAGAAGGTTCTTATAGATTAAAAAAATATGAAAGTTGTTCTGAAAATTATTACGCGGGTGAAACCGCGGGGCGTAGCTAGTAATAAATAAATATTGAAGGACATTCGACACGTCGCCATCTAGCCCCAAGCTAAGTTACTAGAATTGTGTTATGGGTACTAGTCAACGAATATACTACTTATATACTTTTCTTTTGTAAATGTAAACTTATAATACATAGAAACAACCAGACCACAGACAAATATCTCAGCATAAATACTTGTCAGAGGCGGGAATGGAACCCGCAACCCTGTATTGGCAGTCCGGAATGGTGACCACTGTGCCAACAGGGTCGTCTGGTAAAGGATTCTTTAAATGTTCTTAATTCGACTTGTACTGTGGCTATAAATATTGATGCGAATTTATTGAATATTTCGTAAATCTAATTCCAAGCATTTATATAAATTAATCTGTCATTTTCAAAAAAATTAATTCAAATTTCGTAGTTATAAAATATTACTTGGTAAGACTTCATTTCCTCATTATTATTTTAGGAAGCAAAAGTTAATGAAACCTTACAAAAGCTTGAAACAAAATTAAAACCTAATGAACTTGGTCAATTATTTTATGTAGTATTTTTACTGAAATTGGTATGTAATTAAAGTTCAGAATGACAGACTTCTTGAAAATATTCGGCATTGAAATTATAAATAAACATTTTTTCAATTGATCAAAAGTTTATTTTTCAATTGTTCAAAATCCTTACGTAGATGTAATGACTTATTAATTTTTTACCCATCTATTATTGCTTTTCTAAATAAAAAAAAACGTGTGGTACTAGGGGACTGCCGCGGTAAAGCTATTGCATCGTGCGAGCTTTGTACAGTCGTACGGCCGAGCTACATGGTAGGCGAAGTGGGGGGGTGTTAGGTTTTATTTTCGTTACGGAATTTCTTGATTCGGTCGCCGCGCTCAAAGCCCGCGATAAAAGCTATGCAATAGCTTAATAAATGTTTTCTTTATTTAACTTATTACGCAATTTAACTGAACTTCAAGCGCGATTACCAAAAGCACACGACTTAATTAATTTGAGAAATTAATTAACACTTCTTCAAATAAGCTTATTATGTAAACGTGAACACTGAACAGTGATACGTACCTACACAAGACCTACACGTAATTAAGCAAGAATTGAAATAATTCATTTAACCTAAAGCTGGTAAGGCAATAAACTGGTTTAAGGTTACAGGTGGAACAGGCGCTCCGTAATTTAATTTGCATGCATTTATGAAATATCCAAGGTAGGTACTTATTTTACTTAGTTTATATCGTTTTTATAGCAATATTGCGGTAAGTTTAGGTTTGATTTTTCTTATAAGAAAATATGCGCTAATTTACTTCGCTTTTACGGTGAAGGAAAACATCGTGACGAAATAAATAAATAAATACTGCAGGACATTCCACACATCGCCACCTAGCCCCAAGCTAAGTAATTAGACTTGTGTTATTGGTGCTAGACGACGGATATATTTTTCTTTTGTAAATATATACTTATAATACATAGAAACAACCAGACCTTACTTGGTTCCAGAAGTATTGACGAGTTCTTTCCTTTGGACACTGTCAACTAAGCTGAGAGGTTTTGATTTTACCGTAAGAGCAAGTTTAGTGAGTATACATACATTTTTTGTACGAAAAATCCACTTTGGAATTAAATTCAAAGTACCAACACTCAGAACTCTATATGAAAACGGAAAAAGAGAAACTAATGAACATCATCATTAAAATCACGAATGTTAACTAAATATTACTACATTAAAACGCAATTTTCGTAGGTCAACGAAACTTTGACCACAATAACTTGTAGTTTATAATGTAAGTAATAAACAAACAGCCTACGAGTACTCTAACTTCACCGTAACTAACTCGAGGTCGTCATAGTTTCAATGGCCCTTTAAACTTCCAAATAATATTACAACCAGAATAAAGGTCGCTGCATACGTATCGGGAAAAACCTCAGATGAGATGGGGACGTGACGTATAAAATATTTTTTTAAATAAAATATATTTTAAATAATACTGTTTAAAATAACATATATTTTTTTTGCAGTAACTACAGTTCGATACGTCACATCGTGTATAACATAAGTAAAGAAAAAATTGTTGTCTGTAAAGTCGGTTTACGGACGATAATTTTACGTGATAACGTCATAAGAAAACATTGATGGTAACCATAGCAACGTATTATCGTTGCTATGGTTACCTTATCAATAACTCACGATCCCGGAACGTGAGTGGCGTTGCTATGTTTACCTTGTCAATAACGGAACGTGAGCGATGACGTCACACTTTTTTGTGAGTGGTGCCGGTGTCCACCAATATATAAGACGTTATCACGTTAAAAAAACTTTGTGTTTAGAGGTTCTAACAGAAAATTACTAAGTCCTAAATGTATTTGATTTGTATACATCTAAATAGGCAAGGCTTTTGCGTAGTGTTGCATTTTTCCAAGTTTTTATATAGATATTAGCTGCCCCGACAAACGTTGTTTTGCCATTTACAAAAAAAATACTAAAGGACACAAAATAAAAAATTGATAGTAGCCTCTCAGACCTACCGAATATGAATATAAAATTTTATAAAACTCGTTTCGGAGGAGTATGGTAACTAACATTGTGACACGAGAATTTGATATATTAGAAGATTACATAGCTTATAAACTAAAATACAGGTATATTAGTACCTCTTCAAGGTTATATAAATATAAACTACCCTTTGAAGCCGTAACAAGTCGTTGAATAATACAACACTAATTACCTACCGCTAGTTTTGGTTTTCCTAATCGAACGGTGATGAAAAATTCATGACTCCGTTATATTGATAGCTCAAACCTCTAGTGGATCGAATCGTATAGATTCTTATTTTATTGTTGTGCCAGTTGATTGTAAAAATAAGCTTTTATTTAGTATCATGTATAATTTATCGAATGGTATGCTTTTGGGTAGGTAAAGGGGGGTTCAACTACGAAGTTTGATCATCTAGGATCATTTTCCACTGAAAAATAAACAAAGATTTCTTGAAGTGAGAAATAATTCTGTCCATATAGACTCCAAAGAATAATCGTCTTTTCCTTGGTCTGATGAGATTGAAAAAATCTATAACAGAAGGGTACCGGCGCTCTCTACATACAAACATAGTCGACTGTTTCCCCCTGGATAATGCAAATTACATTAGAGCAAATATTTTTGTGCCATAAAACCTATAACTGCCATGACTATGCCCCTATGTTTTGGTTTCTTCATTTTCTAATTATCATAGAAATTAAGATTTAAAAAACAAAAAAAAAACATAGGGGCATGGTCATGGCAGTTTTTAATTTTATGCAACAAAAATATTTGCTCTAGTGTTATTATCCAGGGAGAATACAATCGACTACGTTTGTATGGAGAGAGCCCCGGTACCCTTTCCTCTTAACGTCTCCCCTGTAGTTTGTTGTGAGTTAGTTCTTGGACCGTTGAGCCTAAGGCAGGCGTTGGGGCAGCCGTTCGTCCGTGTTTGGAAATAATAAGCAGTATTCCTAATTTAAGAATGTTTCTTTTAAATAAGGAATACTGTTCAGGAAGAAAATAAGTGAGAAAGTAACCAAGTACTTTTCAACTGTCAACCGTCACGAGGCCGCGCGCCTGCGCTTACTACTGGCAGCGGCCTCATTTGTGTCGCTAAAGTTCAATGTCAAATATCCCCTAACTCATTCGAGCAGAGAAGCTAAGTTAGTTAGAGAAAGTGGAGAAAGTAAAGCCTTTTCTTACGTACCTGTTTAGTAATAATAATGATGAAGAGTATATAAGCGTTGAGTAGCAGTCCAATGGCGGAGATGACGGTGACGGTGACGCTCAGCACCAGAGCCACCGCGGCCTCCTCGCCCTGGGCTTCCGTCCCGTTCACCTCCATAGACCTGGCTAGCTCTGTCTCCTTCGCGCGTCACGTCACCCGTTCCATGAGACGTCGACCTGGTTCCCCATCCTTGTCACCTCACGGCTGCTGCTGCGTTCCATAGCATCGCACTGTCTTCTATCTGAAAGTTAAAGTTTATGGTCATTTTAAGGTGAAAGGGTACCGGTGCTCTCTCATACAAACGTAGTCGACTATTTCCCTTTCCTCTTAAGGTGATTTCAAATACTTTTCACTTAGATTCAAAAGCGATAACCCTATCAAACTAGTTCGAGCCGCGCACTGTTCATGCTAGTTAGCACTGTAAGCGCTGTTAGATCAATTGGGTTAGTCTCCGAGCGACCCGTTCTCCGAGAGATTCGTCTCCAAGGTTCACACTTTCTAAATTCTCGACAAATTACGACTAAGAATAAATACTGTCAGCAAGAAAATCCATAACCAAAAGCCTTTGGACACTTTGGCATAGTATTTTAAAATGCTGCGGTCCATTTTGAGACCCAGGCCAATCGATAGAGGGCATTATGGCAAACAAATAACGACTTCACACCAAACCGTTTAAGCGTCTCGGAGACGGGATTTTTAACCAAACGTGATGCTGTTGTCTTATGATTTTACAAAAATGCGCGGTGCATTTTGACACATGCCTAACCGCAATCTTCATATTGACGCGTGAAAAAGAAAATATCCACGACCATTACATGTTAAAAACTAGCGTTCAATAAAGACGAAGTTCCGAGGACGGTGACGAATATCAATCAAAATATTATTTATAAAAATGGATTATATTCCTCGAAATGGCAATCTTTTACACTATAAATAAATATTGCAGGACATTCCACACATCGCCATCTAGCCCCAACCTAAGTAACTAGACTTGTGTTATGGGTGCTAGACAACGGATATAGGTACTAATTTTTTACTTTTCTTTTGTAAATATATACTTATAATACATAGAAACAACCAGACCACAGACAAATATCTAAACATAAATACTTGTCTGAGGCGGGAATCAAACCCGCAACCCTGTGTTTGGCAGTCCGGCATGGTGACCATTGTGCCAACTGGGTCGTCGAACATGGTTACTCGCCGCCATTGTGGGGCTTCAATCCTTCCTTAGCAACGAGATGTCAGCTCTTTTTTTCTTAGTCTATGTCCACGACTAACTGAAGCGAGCATGAGTCACTGCCGAGTCGTGGCAGAGGACTACATAATTTGGATTTTTCATGGAGTTTCCATGAAATTCAATTCAACGCAAGGTCACCGTCAAAGTAGAAAAAAAAGTGTGTGTGTCAGCTCCGACGCACGACTGGAGTTTACTCCTTAAGTATATAGGTATAGTCGCCTATACAGCATACCATATGTACGTCTTAATACACTCACAGCCAAATTAGAAAGTTGCGCACCAAAGGTGCGCACCAAAAACGTGACACGATTTTCGTTACTTGTTAGTAGGTTTTACCCCTCGCATTTTTCTCATACCGGGCGCCTTATATATGAAAATCGATTCTTAAGGAGTAAACTCCAAAAAATATTTAAAGCTACACACATGCTATATTCTCTTTATGTTACAAACGGAGTGCCATTCGTTTTCCAATGCCTATTGCATGTCACAAAAACGATGTCACGGCATACTTAATGCAATATCAACCGATAAACATGACAGAAATATTGCCTAAAAACACGATAATGCATCCAACTTTTTACTTTAGGGAACTTTGTTATTCACAATCGGAATGTAACATTTTTTTTAAACAATTAAATAAAAAAATTAATAGGCGGAGTGGGGTTGTTTAGGTTTTATTTTCGTAACGAAATTTCTTAATTCGTTTGCCGCGCTCAAAGCCCACGATAAAAGCTATGCAATAGCTTAATAATGCAGGACATTCCACACATCGCTATCTAGCCCCAAGCTCAGTAACTAGACTTGTGTTATGGGCGCTAGACAACGGATATACTACTTATATACTTTTTTTGTAAACATATACTTCAAATAAATAAATATTGCAGGACATTCCATACATCGGCATCTAGCCCCAAGCTAAGTAACTTGACTCGTATTACGGGTGCTAGACAACAGATATACTTATATACTTTTGTAAATATATACTTAAACTACATAGAAACAACCAGACCACAGACAAATTTCTAAAATACTTGTCTGAGGCGGGAATCGAACCCGCAACCCTGTGTTTGGCAGTCCGGCATGGTGACCACTGTGCCGGCATGGTGACCATTGAGCCAAAACATAGCTAAGAACACTCCCGACTAATTGACCTTTCAAACAAAAAAATCTAAATCAAAATCGGTTTATCCTTTTGCCACAGACACACACACACACACAGAGACACGTCAAACTTATAACACCCTGTCGTTTTGCGTCGGGGGTTAAAACAGCTGTTCAGAATATGCCCTTCAAATGAATTTTTCATGACCATCGAATTCTAATAATTGGGGTATTTAGGTAGAGCTCTATGGCACGGAGGTCAAGTGGATTACAATGGCGACTGAAGTAATAAATAGTACCTTCATAAAAGATGTTTTATATCAAATCCTAGCAATAAAAGACGGTAAAAGTATCACATTATTAAGAACAATAGCGGTCTCGGATCGTTAGTCTATTTTCGATACACTTTTGTTAACTATAATAAATCTTGGTCGTGGTTTTGCTAATTATAGAGTTCCTGGTTTATAAAAAAGAGAGTTGTTGCGAGAAAAATGTCAAGGTTAATCTACTACTTGGTATTTCTAGAATTTTATTTGGTACCTGTGCAAGTCCCGATCCGATGGGAATATCGGGATAAAAAGTAGCCTATGTTACTCCTTATGATTCAATGTATCTTCATGACAAGTTTCATAAAAATCGGTTCATTAGTTTCGCGAACAAACGATCATTTCTCTTTGTAATATTATGTAGCAATTAGTAGGTACAGATCAACGGGCTCGGTCTCTTCAATCGCCGGCATCTCTTCCGGAGGCCTGTAGCAACCTGAAAAGGCTGCTAGCCTTCTGGAAGGACCTGGGATGGTTGGAGTGACAAGTAGGATATTCTCACACGCACAATGGCCCAAATAATGAGGCTAAGTGCGGAAACAGCCCCGTAAAACTAAACTAAACTAAACTAAACTAGTAGGTACTATTATTTTTATCCATTATTCAGCGATCTTGGGTAAAGGTAAATAATTCGACTTTCAATCCGAAGGTCGTTGGTTCGAATAGTATTTTTTACGACAAAATTATGTATTTTTAGGGTTCCGTACCTAAAAAAGGTAAAAAGAAACCCTTTAAAAGTCACTTTCTTTTCCGTCTGTCTGTTTAAATTGCTCTTGCGGTGAAGGAAAACATGCATCATAATGAAACCCGGCTCAGTTAGCTCCGTTCAATACTCTGGACAGGGTCGACTAAGCTGAGAGGATAGTATAGGTGCTAGGAAAAGCCTACTCCATCGTCACGCTTATATAACAAGAGCTCTAATTGCGGAAAACAGCTCATTTTTGTTAGGACTGATAATCGAACATCTCTTTTTTTTTTCTTTTTTGTTTTGTAAATGTCAAAACAACGTTTGCCGGAACAATTAGTAGATCAATAATATTCTATTTGTGTTTAGTATCAAACTTATCTATTTTATTTATATAAATAAAATCTTCATATATTCTAGACTAATAAACGAACAATCACCTTCATAAAGATCGTAATAGATTTTTCATTACTCATACTCCGAAAGTAGGTTTAACGGTGCCTGAAGATCGTGTAGAAAAAAACTTTCAGCTCTAGGGAGAATTGTTTTTACTGACAGAATGTCAAATTATGACTTCGCATGGCTTGTGCAATGTGCTTTTAGCCAGTATCAGTATCATTATGCACTAAGAACTTCAAACACCTAACCTCCTTGCTCTAAGTAACACCAAAGAATAACAATTATGTACTGCTTAATGTACTGCCAGAGGATAGTACTTAGTAGGTTTTTTCTCAGTAATCGAATTCAAGTAGATATATTTAGTTTAAGATATCTTATTTAATAAAATAAATGTAAAGACGAAAATAGTCAAAGCGACGTATGACCATACAGCACCGACGCCCACGCCCTTTCGAGATGTCGCTGATGTGGCTATATGCGACCGTGCGGTTAGTATCGTTCCTTGAGTAAAAAAAACTGGCGGGAAATGCTTGATTTTGAATCATTTTAATAAGTATTATCTTTTTGTTACTTTATTATGTTTTTGTGTTAAGTTTAATCTGGTTTTTCATTTATGATTATGTATTTTGTGTAAAAACATTTTTTAGACAAACTGTGTTACAAAAACTGTTTTTTAAATCTACGGACTTCGCGTCATTTCCCACTGTTGGATTTACTCATTAATAAAAATCTCTTCGGTAAGTACCGACGTATTTGAGTCTTCAAATTTGAGTATTGAATAAAATAGCAAAAACAAAACACCAACCCTGTAAGAGAATCAGGTAGTATGGAGTCTCCCATTCACTCTCGTTATTAGGAAGAATTTTATGTATTATTCGTAATGAAAAGCATAGTGTTTACCTCGTGTAAAAGACTCATTAAGTCCCTCGAACTATTAGTGTCCTCGATACGCCCGGGCGCCAGAATCCGTCTCGGGACTCAATGAGTGACTTTCACCCCTAGGGTAACAATGTACTATTGTTACCAAATAAATAGGTTCCTATAGGTAGATTGATAACTAACATATGTAACCTTACATAAGTTTATATGAGACGAAATTCCTAAACCGATACCTACTTTGTTATATAAAACATTCGAGAATTCTGATTTTCATAAACCAGCCAGATGCTACGGATATTAAAATCACATCGCGTTATGAATTACGTGATCGAACTCAAACCGATAAGTAGGAATGGAGATTGAGAAGGTAGATTTGATGGACTGATGACAATTAATTTCCTTTTTAAGGACCGCTGCTAAATAACATGGAAAATTTATGAAACTTTTGTCCTCGATTCTATTGTCTGACATATAGATAAGTATGGATATATTTTTAGAGTGTATTCTAGGCTTAAATGTTTTATTGATGTGAAACATCTATAGCCGCACGTAAAACCGATTTCAGGCGTGGTGACACATGCCGTGGCGACGCGTCGCCACGCTATATGATGATATATTTATACAGTCTATATGCAGTAGTGTGTACGGGTTACTTTTAAAAAATAATGTCGATGTTTCACATTTGCCAGGCGTCCCGTGACGGCTCACATTTTTTTTATTTAAAAAAAATATAACTTTTACATATATAGCAATGTCCTTGGACTAGTGGATCCAATTTAGAATGTACAAGGTGGTGTTTTGCGTTTGTGGAATTATGCGTAGTTGGTATTTTACGTAATTATTTCTGTTTATCCGCAACCACAAAACCTCGAGTTGGTGCTTCACGTATATAGTGTTATGAATCTAAAGGTTTACGGCAACTAAGACGTGATTTTAAAAATAAATAAAATAATAATTTCAGCTTGTTATGTGTTAACTAGCAGCGCTCCGCGGTTTTACCCGCGTAACTCCCGATCCCGTGGGAATTTTGGGATAAAAAGTAGCCTATAGCCTTCCTCGATAAATGGACTATCCAACACAAAAAGATTTTTTTAATTCGAACCAGTAGTTCCTGAGATTAGCGCGTTCAAACAAACAAACAAACTCTTCAGCTTTATAATATTAAGTATAGATTACACCGGCCAAGAGTGAGCCGGACTGTGCACGAGTTCCGTACTATTATATTTGTTCATTTGTTCTTATAGCGGCAACAGAAATAAATCGTCTGTAAAAATTTCAACTGTGTAGCTAATTGAGAACCTCCTCCTTTTTTGAAGTCGGTTAAAAAGAACTATATCTGTTACCTTCTTAATATTACAAGAAACAAACGGTCCTGTTTCGGTTCGCGTTAAATATTAAATGCATTGCTGAAATGTTCCCTTTCAATTACCTCAGGTAGGAGGTCATTCATCTGATATTTATTCAGTCTGCATTAATGCTGAAAGCTGGAGAGCAGTGGTGTAACTATACCGTTTGAGGCTCGTGGCAAAGTTATTGAATGCCCCCTCTCCCCCCCCCCCCCCCTAACTTAAAAAAGCTTTACCAACATTAATAATTTATATTCGCTAAAAAATGAAAAAATATAATATTGCAGGACACTTTCTATACTAAAGGACTACTATTATTACTCATTTAGGACTATTATTATTACTCATTTAGGACTATTATTATTACTCATTTCGGACTATTATTATTACTCATCTCTATACTAAATGAGTAATAATAAATGTTGAGGAATCTCTATGGTTGGGAGTAGGTATTCTCCTCTGATCGGGGGCCCCTTCCGACTGGGGGCCCTTGGCATTTTGCCGACTTGCCACCCTGTAGTTACGCCACTGCTGGAGAGATAGAGTTTACGAAACGGCTTGCTTCAGCACCTATATTGTTGTTGAAATAAAGTTATTGCTACTGTTTTCTTATGCAAAACTTGGGATATTAAACCACCTGGTACTAAAACCAAAGGTAAGATATTTTACTTTGATAAATCTTTGCTAAATGAGAAGGTACAGTCGGCTGCATAATTGCAGCCCTCGGTAGAGTTCGAAAATTACTATTATTGTAATGTTTACATTCTAATAATTTTTGTTTGATTAATTGATGAGTTAGAAGACTTTAAACTTCACCTAAAGCAGGTGTTTAGAATCTTGCTTGTGTTGAAAACATTATTATAACACCCGTTTTGGAGCTCTACGGTGGGTGTGCAATTATGCAGCCGACCGCACCTAGTACCTACTATTGTTATTGCTACTAATATTTCCCCAAACTTTTATTGTCATAATTCTTTAAATTTTACTGTAAGAACATACATTTATAAATTATCTAAAAGTCTCAGACATAGACAATAGACATATGAAGCTGCTGTTTTTTTTAAATTCAAAATTATGTATTTAAATAAAAGCTCACTGTGAGTTTTTGTTGCGAATAAATGTTTCTATTTCTATTATTTCTAACTTAGTCAAATAAAAAAATAATAAAAATAAAATAAATTAAATATTACAGGACATTCCACACATCGCCATCTAGCCCCAAATTAAGAAACTAGACTTGTGTTATGGGTGCTAGACAACGGATATACTACATAAATACTTTTCTTTTGTAAATATATACTTAGTTTAGTTTAGTTTTACGGGGCTGTTTCCGCACTTAGCCTCATTATTTGGGCCATTGTGCGTGTGAGAATATCCTCCAAATATATACTTATAATACATAGAAACAACCAGACCACAGACAAATATCTAAGCACAAATACTTGTCTGAGGCGGAAATCAAACCCGCAACCCTGTATTTGGCAGTCCGGCATGGTAACCATTGTGCCAACTGGGTCGTCAAAATAACAATCGAATTAAAAACAAAAGATTATCCAAACTGAAACAAAAGAAAATCGAAACTAGGAAGAAAAATTCGGAAAACCAGCGCTGCAGCCAAGTTACGCTTGACTGTGGCTTACAGCTGAGGTCGACCCATTTGGGGCAGCACATGGCTTCTTAAGTATTCTTAGGTTTAGTGTATGTTTCTTTCTTTGTTGTATAATGTTACCTATTTCTCTCTCTGAGTTTAAAGTTGTCGTGTGCCTGCACCGAATAAATGTTTTTCTTTCTTTCTTTCTTAAACTATTGGGTGGGTGGGTTCAATAAGTGGGCAAGTTATCTTCCCCAAATCTTGTAAAGATAGGTACCATCGAGCTAGATTAAACTATTGGGTGGGTGGGTTCAATAAGTGGGCAAGTTATCTTCCCCAAATCTTGTAAAGTTAGGTACCGTCGAGCTAGATTAAACTATTGGGTGGGTGGGTTCAATAAGTGGGCAAGTTATCTTCCCCAAATCTTGTAAAGTTAGGTACCGTCGAGCTAGATTAAACTATTGGGTGGGTAGGTTCAATAAGTGGGCAAGTTATCTTCCCCAAATCTTGTAAAGTTAGGTACCGTCGAGCTAGATTAAACTATTGGGTGGGTGGGTTCAATAAGTGGGCAAGTTATCTTCCCCAAATCTTGTAAAGTTAGGTACCGTCGAGCTAGATTAAACTATTGGGTGGGTGGGTTCAATAAGTGGGCAAGTTATCTTCCCCAAATCTTGTAAAGTTAGGTACCGTCGAGCTAGATTAAACTATTGGGTGGGTGGGTTCAATAAGTGGGCAAGTTATCTTCCCCAAATCTTGTAAAGTTAGGTACCGTCGAGCTAGATTAAACTATTGGGTGGGTGGGTTCAATAAGTGGGCAAGTTATCTTCCCCAAATCTTGTAAAGTTAGGTACCGTCGAGCTAGATTAAACTATTGGGTGGGTGGGTTCAATAAGTGGGCAAGTTATCTTCCCCAAATCTTGTAAAGTTAGGTACCGTCGAGCTAGATTAAACTATTGGGTGGGTGGGTTCAATAAGTGGGCAAGTTATCTTCCCCAAATCTTGTAAAGTTAGGTACCGTCGAGCTAGATTAAACTATTGGGTGGGTGGGTTCAATAAGTGGGCAAGTTATCTTCCCCAAATCTTGTAAAGTTAGGTACCGTCGAGCTACCTACAAATATTTCGCTTTACGTAGCTCGTAGGAGAGCAAGCACCAACGCCTTCAATTGATCAAATCTATACATATAAAATGCTTTGTTCTGAACTACTGACTGACTGACTGACGGATCAACGCACAGCCTAAACCGCTGATCGTAGAGACCTGAAACTTGGAGGGTGTGTTTTTAGTATGACGTAGGCATCGGATAAGAAAAGATTTTCCGAAATTCTACCCCTAAGGGGGCGGCAAAGTTTGTATGATTACTTGTGCAGGACAACGTGATTGCTTGGTCTATTTTCGACTTCTACGCGGACGAAGTCGCGGGCTAAAGCTAGTCTAAGTATAATAAAGTAGTTGTACAGTTTGTTTGCCTCTGAAATTGAATCCGATTGTGTCGCGAACATACAATGTAGTTTCAATTCACTCTCATAGCTCTCAATGAAATTATGAGAGACTCCGCGTAAATAAAGTGAACACGATACGAATTGTATTTGGCTTTTTTACCGTTTCTGGTATTGCCATGTATTGGAAAAATATACCACGTTCAATGTACCTAACATGTAAATATGAAGCTTGTATAAAACAAAATATAATTCAAAGTTTTAAGGCGAAAGGGTATCGGCGCTGCATGGCAGTTATAAGTTTTATGCAACAAAAATATTTGCTCTAGTGTCATTATGCAGGGAGAAAACAGTCGACTACGTTTATATGGAGAGAGCCCCCGGGTTGTATTCTTACTCATGTGCTCCCGGTACCTTTCCTCTTATCTGAATGAGTGATGCATTAACGGACAGTTAAAACCAATAGAGGGATCGGTCTGTAATAAGTTAGTAGGTATTACAATGAATGAATGAAAAATAAATGAATGTATACCTATCAAGCCTATTCGTTACACAAATGAAACAAACAAAAAAAGTGGTTTTCTGTAAATTAGGTTTACGGACGATAATTTTACGTAATAACGTCATAAGAAAACGATGAAAAATATTTTTTCCTTTTGTTTTTATTTTTTTTTTACTTTTTTTCCGAGACGCGTGCCGCGTCTTGTCTTTGCTTTATATTGCTGCGTGCTGTGTGACATCGCCGGAACGTGACAATGACGTCACACAATGTTACCATGACACTTTTTTGTGAATGCAGGTGTTCCATCGATTTATAGACGTAATGACGTCAAAAAATATTTCCTCCTTATAAAGTCAGTGTTTGACGTATATTGACGATATTTCGTGAAAAACGGTTAAAAATGCTAAACCTATTCCTCCCTAAGTGTTTTGAACGTCAATTTATTAAATTACACAATCTAAAACATAGAACACGAGTGGCGTGAGTAGCCGTATCGATTACACAGACATTGTAAAGAAAAATCTAACTTCAGATTAATAAAAATCATCTAAGTCCTTGACCGTGAGACTCAGCTAACTTAATAACTTATCCAATGTTATTATTACTGCCAACTGTCACGAAGAAGATATGACGTTACTTGTCAATATTTTTCCTATTTAGTGGATGAGTTATAGCCGCTAGAGTAGTCACAGAATAAAAAACAGTAGATATTTTTGTGAGTGTTCCAAAAATATCTACTTCATAATAATTGTTGTCGAACTTAGCCAAATAACAATCGAATTAAAAACAAAAGATTATCGAAACTAAAACAAAAGAAAATCGAAACTATTGGCCCAAATCTTGTAAAGTTAGGTACCGTCGAGCTACCTACAAATATTTCGAAGTTGTCAATATTTTTCCTATTTAGGTGTCCGAGCTTCGCTTGACCCACTTGGTGAAGATTACCCCTTGGATTTTGTATGTGAGACACTGTTTTGACTACTTTTTAGACGCCCAATCACGTACAAGCGCGCCTCCCCGCCCCTTTCGCGCAACGTCACAGTGCCGGGCGCCTCGGTGCTCCTCAGTACGTTTTGGATTTTTATAGTGTGAACACTGTGCTTATAGTACCTACCTACTCGAAGTGAATTATATAACCTCATCAACTAAAGAAAAGGTAAATATTCATTGCAAATAGGAAAGCCCTATTTCGCTGCATTTTTAATATAAATGTTATTTGTAACCGCTCCTTGACGGCCTTATGCAAGTTATCAAATACTAGGAAAGCCCTAGTACCTAATTGATAACTACTTTGCACGACGCAAAAGGATCTGTTGTTGCCTGTATTGGTTTATTAGGCGACATGTCGCCTGGGCAAACAGACGACATCGTCTGCTCAGACGACATCGCCTGTCCAGAGCAAACGACGCACCGTCGTCTGCGTTAACGCCTCGCCGCGAAGGCTGCTCATGCGACACTACTGTCCAACCACCCTATCCATAAATAATATGGTCTGTTGCAGATGGCCACCACAACAATGGGCTCTTTGGCTGACTGGCAGCCACCCCCTGATGACCAACAGTATTACTGTAATCTTTTGGCGGCCTTGGACATGTTGTATCCCGACGACTGGAGGGATTGGATCGTGAACGAGAAATCGTACCAAGACTTATTCGGTGACAACATCTCAGCCGAAACCGAAGCTCGCTGTACAACTTGCTACAATATTTAGTAAAGACAAGCCAACTAGCTTTAGTGAACGCCGTCATCGCAAAGTAAGAAGAACCTTGATAAAATGGCCGCTCGGCAGAGCTCTTATCTATCAGCCTTTATCAATAATGGCAAAAATTCACCCTGTGGATGCCTATAATAAATTCTACCAGAATTTGGACAATTTTAAAAAAGGATTACTTTCTCGCCACGAAGCATCAGAGCTATTAAAAAAGGACGCCCACAATAGTAACTCACAGTCCATCACAAGCTCACCAGGGTCGTCGAGACGAACGCGAGCCAGTCCTCCGATGCCAGAAGAACCTCCGGCTAAAAGATCGAAGAACGAAACACCCCCGAGCGAATCTCTAACAGACTATATGCGTCAGCAAAACGCAATCTTGAGCAAATTGTGCGAATTAACGTATGAATTAAGCCAGAGGCCTCAATCAGCCGCTGTTCGAACACTCTCATCCCCAACAAAAAGTTGCTTATCCGTAGCGTCCTCCCACTCTCAAGAATGGGTCCCACCTCCGATGTTTCAAGAAGAGCAGGGAGAAGTTAGTGACGAAGAAAGAAACGAAGACTTGCTCCTCGACTTTACACCAAATACAAAGGAAGCAGAAGCCAAGATCTCCAAGGCCAGCGAGGAGCTGGCTACACAGGGTCGGCAGTGCCAAAGATTTGGTAGTGATGGTTGGCGTAACATTCGCTACGCAGAAGTACAGAAGCAATTTCAGGCGACCCCAGTGTTCAGTGCCTTGAAAGTAAACAGCCAATTGGCCCCTGTCACTCCTAGCTGGCAATTGGTGAATGTGCTGGAGAAAATGGACATTTGTCTAGGGGCCATTACCCACGGGTTACTCCAACAGAGAAAGGCGTTTCAAGATATATGTAACAACGCGCCACCCGAAGTGAGAAGTCACATTAGCAAAAAGGTACTGTCGGACGAATCAAACTTTCGTAAAACCTCTGACTCATTGTTGCAGTATACTTGTGGCAAAAGGTCCGAAATAATAGAGCAACGTAGAGCCTTATACAAACCAACAAATAAGACTTTAGGAGAACTTCTTCATGATATACCCCCTTCCGAGACACATTTGTTTTCGGAACAAAAATTAACCGAGTTTGTGAAAGACCAAGGAGGCACTACTAAGTTATTTCCAGGGAAATTTCGCAAGCCCACATCAACATCTTTCTCAAGGCAAAAACAGGGAGTCAGAGATCACCGCGTCCCTGAGTTCAAGAATAAACAACAATATCCCAATAGCATACGGTCGAAACAAAACCAGAGAGCACCCGAATCCAAAACTACAAGAGGATCTGGGAAATTTGCTCCACCGAAGCAGAGAAATTCGCGAGGCTTCGAACCAAGAAAAAACCAATTTTAAAGCTGGACAGGTCGGTTCGCGGTTGCAGGCATGGCATGAATTGGGAGCACCATCAAATATCATTTCCACCTTATCGGGCTACAGAATCCCATTCATAAGTCGACCTCCATTATATAGATTGGACAGGAACACTTGCTCTAGATTTCAAATAAAAAAGTCTACGCATATGACGAAAGAAATCCAGAAACTTATACAATTAGGGGCGATAAGCAAGTGTCGTGCTAAAACAGGTCTCCTATCCCCTATTTTCCTCAGAAAAAAGTCTAATGGATCGAATAGACCCATTTTCGATCTCCGTAAATTAAATTTTCACTTACGTCCTCCCAAATTCCGTTTGATCAACCACTTTAAGATCCCATATTGCTTAAATAAATCCGACTATATGACAAAAATCGACTTATCTCATGCTTACTTTCACATACCGATTGCACAAGCACACCGAAGGTTTCTTGCGCTTGTATACGATGGCGTAACCTATGAAATGACATGCCTGCCATTTGGCTTAGCTACTGCACCGTGGGCTTTCGCTAATATAAGTAACTGGCTGGCTAATCTTTTCAGGAGAAAAGGAATCCGCGTGATTGTCTACTTAGACGATTTTCTGTTCATGCACACAAATCCAGAAACACTTCAAACACAGACTCTACAGGTCCTGCATTACCTTACAAAACTAGGATGGTGCGTGAATCAAGAGAAGTCCATTCTCACACCAACAAGGTGCATAGAATATCTAGGGTTGATATGGAACACACAAACCAACACAAAGTGTCTTCCACAGGACAAAATTGCTCGAAATATAATCGTCATAAAAGAGACCCTACAAAGGAATTGGTGGACATGGCACTCAGCAAAAATTCTCCTGGGCAACATAAATTTTGCTGCCAGCGTCGTCCCCTACGGAAGACTACACAGTCGTTGGATTCAGCAAAAGGCGAACTTCCTGCCCGAAGAAAAAAGAAACAAGAAATTCCCGCTCCCTCGAATAGTAAGGCAAGAACTTCTTTGGTGGCTGGAAAACATAACACTCACATCTCCGATTCATTACGAGGGTCCAACTGTGTTTGTAAGTACCGACGCATCCAATCTGGGCTGGGGAGCCACTGTGAACGACACAAAAATGAACGGAGTTTGGAGCAAAGAACAAAAGCACTGGCACAGCAACTTAAAAGAATTATGGACCATTGCAGAAACACTAAATATGGTTGGCCACTTATTCAAAAACAAAACCGTCATGATTCAGACGGACAACAAGACTGTAGTAGCATACATCACCAAGGAAGGCGGCACCAAGTCCCGTCAAGGTTTACTAATCACCTTCGAAATATTTCGACTGGCTCAGATATATCAAACACACATTATTGCTCGTTATCTACCAGGACGTTACAACACAATTGCAGACAGCCTCTCCAGATTCAACAAACTACCAGAATGGACCCTATCGGACGAGATAATAAAAATAATAATGGACAAGTTTGGAACTCCTTCGATAGACCTGTTTGCCAGCGAGCGATCAGCTGTATAGTAGAGAAGTATGTCTCCGAAGATGCGAGAGATCAGAGGTGCCTGTATGTAGATGCATTCAGTCAACCATGGCAATACAGCCTAGGCTGGATTTTTCCACCACCAGCCTTAGTACCACGCGTACTTCGCCATCTCAACATAAGCACCGGAACCTATATTCTCGTGGTACCCAAGTGGGAGAAAACATTCTGGAAGGCAGAATTACGACAACGAGCCCTGAAACCTCCAATGACAATTTGGCAACTTCACAAACATCTGATAGACTTAACAACGGGCAAGCCTCCACCAGCCGTGAAAAAGTTAGTTTTGCAGGTCTGGAAAATACAGGCTGGACCAATCTCATAAGCACTTGGCCCCTGGAAGGCCGTAGCTTAATCGAAAATGCTTGGCGTAAATCCACTCTGAAAACCTACAAACCTGCATGGGAAAAATGGCGACAATGGGCTAATGGTAAATGTAAAGTAGACGACCCGGAAGCGGAGAACTTAGCGCAATACATGTGTTTCCTACATCATGAACTTAACTTAGCCCCGAAAACTATAGCCGTACACAAATCCGTGGTGACGACATTTGCAAACCCTACGAAAACAAGGATGTTAAGTGAACATCCTCTTGTTAATCGCACTCTTAAAGCTATCGCGCTTTGCAACGAGAGACCGAAAAAACCACGCACCTGGGATGTAAATGTACTTATTGAATATCTTCAACATTATCAAATGAATGTTGACAGCTTATTTCAAGTATCCCGCCATCTAGCAACTTTACTTTTATTAGCAACGGGCCGAAGAATTCATGACCTTACGCTGTTAGACATAAGTCCGTCGTCATTGGAGATCGATAGCGAATACCTGATATTCTGGCCCAAGTTCGGCTCAAAAACTGACTCCTCTACATACCAACAGTCAGGTTGGAAACTTCTCCCCAGTAACGAAGAAAAACTGAACCTAGTCTTGTGGACTCAGAAACTTATTGAACTTTCTCAAAACAGGAGAAACAGTAGAGAAAACTTGACGAGTCTCTTTATTACTACCCGTGGCAAGGTAGGATCCGCATCACGAACTGTCATTGCAGGATGGATCCGGACCCTATTGAAAGAAGCTAAAATAGATGACACACCAGGTAGTTTCAGGTCAGCAGTAAACAGTAATATTTGGCAAAATAGAAATATCGATCTAGACGAGGTGATGAAGAAAGCCAATTGGCGCAGCAAAGACACATTTCTAAAACATTACTTTAAACGAATAGACAGTAGCCCAATCTTAAGGAATACGAATAATATAAACATGTCCGACCTTTTCCTGCCCGTTTAACATTTGTTCCTTTCGTTTTGCTGATAATTATATTTTATTTCTTTTTGTTCTCCTTCTCTAATTACCAAGTATCGGAGTAGGTACTATAATAATTTTGTGATTTATTAAAGGACTGAACTTGTTTAATAAAAGTTGATTTATAGTAACTATTATAGTCCTTTTTATTTCATGCCCATCACAGTACGTCACAGGGCCGGCAGACGATAAACAATTCTTCACCAAGTGGGTCAAGCGAAGCTCGGACACCTAAATAACACCGTTTTCCCCCCGAAGGGTAGAAAACGGATATTTAGGTTCCAGCCGAAGCTTGACCCACTATATTTTAATGCCCTTGCCGGCTAGTGAAAGTACTGAGGAGCACCGAGGCGCCCGGCACTGTGACGTTGCGCGAAAGGGGCGGGGAGGCGCGCTTGTACGTGATTGGGCGTCTAAAAAGTAGTCAAAACAGTGTCTCACATACAAAATCCAAGGGGTAATCTTCACCAAGTGGGTCAAGCTTCGGCTGGAACCTAAATATCCGTTTTCTACCCTTCGGGGGGAAAACGGTGTTATTTAGTGGATGAGTGATAGCCGTTATAGTAGTATGATGGCACTTCACATTGCCGCCAACAGATGGAGCCACTAAGCCGATCGGAGATCCTAGATCGCGCAAGCGAAGTTTTTCTGAAGATAAGCTCATATACAAGTTCCAACGAAACATCGTTGGGCCGCGGCCTACCGGGTATAACACCTGCCCGATGGAAGATCTTCCCTTTGGAGGTACACACCACCTCGTACCTCCAAAGTAGTCACAGAATAAAATACAGTAGATATTTTTGGAATGTTATCCTACGTATCGGCATCTTTAAAATAGTCGGAGATCCCTTTAAGAACGACCCTCATCGAACTGTTCAATGGATGAAAAGTATCGTATATCAATTTAAATAGGTCAATAAGTATATTGCAAATGGGTTGCCTAAAAATTTCAGTCCAGAATGATTAATTTATTTCTATTTATTTTTTACTTTTTGGACTATCAATTACATTTTTCAACATGATGCCCTAGCTCTAGCCAAATAAAACTTTCAGGGTTTATTCTTCATGAAAGCCAGTAGTTTTTAAAATAGGTTGCATAAAAAATAATTCGTGATTTTTGTTTTAGAACCATACAAAGATAATGTAAACATTAGATATTAAAAAAAATACTTTAATGGTTTTATTTTGAGTTTTATAAATCTTAGACTCTTATTGGTGTAAGGGAACAAAACGTACTTACATTATTGAACTTAATTCACAAAAAAAGGCAGAATCGCAGACTTGATAGTTTGGCTATAATTGCGAAGTTCGGTGTAAAATCTGATTTTCACTGAAATTTCACTAAAGTCCAAATAACTTTTAAACCACTAATTATTGCAGAGAACATATAGGGAGATAGGTACTGAGGACCCCCACCCCCCGAGCAACCGATGATCCACCCCCTTGTTACACCGTGGTTATACAGGTAAGATTTATTTGCCTAAAGTTCAATAAAATATAATAGTTTTCCAATGTGGTTCTCCGCAAATGGATGGGTAGTTAAAATCGATAGTCCATTTCCATCCCCGAAACGAATGCTAACAAACTGGGTTTCACAGCTAAATAAAATCTACAAAGTTGTCACACTATTTGTGGTACAATAAAAGCTTTGTTGTCATATAAAACACGAGTTCCTATAAAATATTTATCAAATAATCTTTCAAACACCAGAGAGAACGTCTTCTAAAAATTGCAAATGAGATAAAAATATTAATCCTGCTAATATTATAAATGTGAAAGTTTATGTGTGTATGTTTGTTACTCCTTCACGCAAAAACTACTGGACCAATTGCGATGAAACTCGGTATCTAGACCTGGATTAACACAAAGGCTTTTTTATCTCGATATTCTCACGGGATCAGGACAAACGCGGGTGAAACCACGGGGCGCAGCTAGTAAACCTATGTGAATATTCGCAAAGAATGGTCGTTGCTCTGTTTATCTTTAATTTTCAATTATTCTCTTTGAATGTTCTGTTTACGAACGAAAAAAATATACGTGGCCCCTCTTATTACTGGCTTTCATGAACAAAGCTTTTATTTGAATATAATATTTCGTTATTTCGATGTTTAGGAATGAAACGTAAAACAAACAAATTCTGCAAATAGTCAATGATAAAATATATATTAGTCCCTTTTATAAAGTGTGAGCAATTCAAAACAAAAGTCACTAAAAAGTAAAAAAATAAAAAAATATTGGTGGACATTCAACACATAACCATCTAGCCCCAAGCTAAGTAACTAGACTTGTGTTATGGGTGTTAGATAATGGATCCCTACTACTACTTGGTTGGTTGGTTGATATTTATTTGCAAAATCATCAGGTTCGATTCCTTGATGACTTTTTCAATAAAGAGCGGTACCCCGACTTGACAATATTTTATCAAAAAAAAAAATCAGATGTAGGTACTTACGTAAGGTCATAATTTCGGGGTTATTTTTTTTATTTTTGTAGGGCTTTTTTTCATAGTTTTTTTTTTCTTGTTTTAGGCTTTTTACGTTCATACTATTTTATTATTTTGTGTTGGGGTTTTTTAATTTAATTTTTTTTTTCACCTATTGTGTAGGGTTTTAATTAGCTATTTGTAATGTGCAAATCATGCCCTTTCATTTGATACCCCACTCGAGCATATCTACTTACATTCGGTTTTTAATCCTGACTTTTATCCCTCATAACTTTCAGACGGCTAAACCGATTTTGATCAAACATAGCAAAGAACACTCTCGTGTTTGCGTCGGGGGTTAAAAATTGAATGATGCAGTTTTAGTTTTTATCAAAATCGGGCATACAAATTCTTTAAAGCCCTGAAGGCCCTCATAAAAAAATTACCCTGTATACTTATAATACATAGAAACAACCAGACCATAGATAAATATCTAAGGATAATTTTTGGTCTGAGGCCTTCGCTACACGCCGAAAGCGCCCATTTTTTTCTTCTTTTATTATGGCTTCGCACGGCTTGTGCATTTAGTCAGTGTCAAGTTATATTTTGCATCAAATTATGACCCGATATTTCATAAATCAGGCCTAAAGTGTTTCAAAACAGTCAAAAGTCGTCATAGTCCGTCAAGTCAGGGGCTATAGTAAAGCGGTGGCAAGTTTACCATAACCTTAATAGGAGATTTGGAGGCAACGAGAAAACTTCATGTTTGACACTGATTTTTACTTTCACTACACTTGTGCATTTTTACAAAACTAAATTGAATAACATTCCACTAGAATTATACAATTCAACTCGGGTTACAACTAAGTTTCATGAAAATAAAACTGCAGTACGACATGTTGTTAACTCGTTCCCGCCAAAAAAAAAAGCGCCGATATTGACACCATAGTAAACCACCGCCCGTCATTACGCTCTGTCACCTCGTCGTGTAGGTGTAGCGAACTGGCTTACTATGGGTGCCTCACTTGTTTGTTCTGAAGATGGTATCCGTTATTTTTTCTTTATAATAAAAAAAACCTGTGGCGTCATTAAAACTTATCTGATCTGACATTAGTGCGTACGACTTGAACAGAAGCTAATCCACCAAACCCACCAATCCCGAAAATAATATAGGTATATATATATATCTCCCACACATCTATACTTATATTATAAAGCTAAAGAGTTTGTTTGTTTGAACGCGCTAATCTCAGGAACTATTGGTTCGAATTTAAGAATTCCTTGTTGGATATTCCATTTATCGAGGAAGCCTATAGGTTATTTTTTATCCCGATATTCCTACGGGATCGGGAGTTACGCGGGTGAAACCGCGAAGAGCTGCTAGTACCTACATTATATCAAGACAATAACATTTAAAATAATCACGTGCTATCGTAAAATTAATTCGGGAATACCTACAATATGTCTGCCTTTGTTAAAAAAGGTCTAAATTATTATAAAAGATTTACTTTCGTCTCATTAAAACGATATGCTACTGTATTTCAGAATGAAAGTAAAAACGTTTCTATTACGCAGGTAGGCGGGTAAGTAGGCAGACTACTCGTATACGTCTCTTGTTATATTTTCGTTATATTTTTGCAAAGAACCTCGGAAAACGAAGATGACGTCCTTTTTATTTGACACAGCACTATACAGTAGATTATCCTAAAATATCTAGAGCTCTCTAATATCTGGGGCCGGATTATATCCCTCTAACGGAGAATATTTTCGAGAAATTCTTATGAAATGCAAAGATTCATAAAATGAAGTCAACATTGAGACTTCTTAGTAGGAGATTTGGATCTCCGCCCATTGTATAGTATTACTAGCTTCTGCTTGGCCGCCATTTTACTCTCTAAGGGGTGGAATTAAGACTACCTTTTCTTAGTGGATCTCTACACTTCATAAAATATAACACATCCTTCAAATTGTGTTCCTCTAGGTTTTAAGCTGTCCGTTGTCAGTCAGGCGCCATACCAGACGTTCGCACTAAGCGTTTTTTTATCGTCATTCCTTATTCTTACTGCAAGGGAATGGAATTCGTGGCCTGCGTCTGTCTTTCCTGACGTGTACAATCCATGCTTAGCCCGCATCGTCACCTGCCATCAGGCAAGTGTGATTTTATATGTAAAAAGCATAAAGACTACAATAATATGTTATTCTTATTTTTTATCAGTGTCGTTTAAGGCCCAGGGTCCTTTAGTCCTTTATCTCAGTCTTCTTTAGTGACTAGAAACAAACGTATTTATTTTGCTCGACCATTCCTCTTTGTGAGCTTCTTCTTTGCCTTGACCTTTTCCCATCTATTTGGGGTCGGCTTTCCCTATCCTTTTCTTCCATTCTGCACGGTTTAGTGCTAGGTTATCGTCAATGTCGAATGTTTTTAGGTCTTTCTGAACCGTCGTCAACCATGTGGCGGGAGGTCTTCCGCGTTTCCGCTTCGTCGTTGGAATTTGTAGGGTTTTTCTGAACATAAACATCGTTGGGCCGCGGCCTACCTAGTATTAACACCTGCCCGGTGGATGATCTTCCCTTAGGTACAGTCGGCTGCATAATTGCAGCTCCTGGTAGAGTTCTAAAATTACTATTATTGGCATGTTGTCATTCTAATTGTTTTTGTTTGATAAATTGATGAGTTAGAAGACTTTAAACTTCAACTAAAGCAGGTGCCTAGAATCTTGCTAGTGTTGAAAACACTCTTATAACAGCCTTTTTGGAGCTCTACGGTGGGTCTGCAATTATGCAGCCGACCGTACATACCACCAAGTGTCTCCAAAGTCTTTTTAGCAATGTCGGTACTGGAGACAACTGAGACTGCATTTTAGTGCCAAAACGATTAGCTATGTCGGCGGTGACTTTAAAACTAAGTTGAAGAGCAATCCGCTGTTTCATATTTAATTTTTAGTCACTTTTTTCCAAGTTTTCCAAGTTAAGTTAACAAAAGATGTAGGTGGTTATAAACTTGGCGTAAGCCTCGGGCACCTAGTGCCCTTTGTCTTTGCCCTCGTCAGTTGAAAATTACTGAATGTAAAACGTACTTGTCAAATTCTTTTTATGGAGTTCAAATTACCGCAAATCTTGGACGAACAAATGTGGGCCGATGTTGTTAAGAATCTGATGGGTTGTTATGCGTAGGGGAAAAGCCATTATTGTGTTATGTCATATATTTAGTAACAGTAATGTGATTAATACTTTCAATGTGTGTACGCTCGTCCATAAAGTTTTCTCAGTAAGCAATCATTTGAAGAATCTTAAACTGAATGGTTTAAGAATCTTTAAAAAATTGCTTACTCCATTTATAGACGACCCAGTTGGCACAATGGTCACCATGCCGGAATGCCAAACACAGGGTTGCGGGTTCGATTCCCGTCTCAGACAAGTATTTATGCTTAGATATTTGTCTGTGGTCTGGTTGTTTCTATGTATTATAAGTAAGTATATGTACAAAAGAAAACTATATCCGTTGTCTAGCACCCATAACACAAGTCTAGTAACTTAGCTTGGGGCTAGATGGCGATGTGTGGAATGTCCTGCAATATTTATATTTCCTCATCATCATATCAGCCACAAGACGTCCACTGCTGAACATAGGCCTCCTCCAAAGACTTCCAGAGCGATCGGTCGCATGCTCTCTGTGGCCAACGATGTTTATGTTTCCTAAACTATAAGAAATAGAAACAAAATCCATAACCAGGACTCGAAACTGTTAATTTTTTATATTCTTGTACAAATCAATAGTGTTGCTAATAGAGATCAATACCTGTAAACATACATAGTACGGCAAACCAAATAAAATAGCTCATTGTTAGAGTGGTAGTCAAGTGTTTTACTATCTAGGATTACTAAGCAAACGTGAACTATAGTTGCTCTTCTAGCCAAAACTAGACTTGTTCAGTCACGTGAACTAGGAAACAGTATTTAATTCCTGGTTTAGAAAGTCATGTCACCGTTAAAGCAACAAGACCGCAATATGCTCAGGTTACAAAGGTGTACTGCATTTGCATTGTTCAAAGAGTCGTAGAGTACATCTTTATGCCACTGATTTCGGTGTCGAGTGGAAATAGGCTGTCTGCTCCGTTGACATATGTTTCCAAGTTTATAGGACGACATTCGTACAATTTATAGCTCAATTCTTGGGTAGAGTGAATAGTCTGAATTGCTGAGGCTTTACCCATTCGGGCAACTCTCACATCTTCATCACGGGTCTCTCTCACATACATAATAGGTATTTATTATCTGTTTTTTTGTATTTACTTTTCTCTGTAACCATCTGTTATTGTTTCTCATTTGTGTGTTAATTATGTCGTGTGTTTGTTCGAATAAATTATATTCTATTCTATTCTATTTAACCCAGCAAACTATTAAAATGGTTAATACATATTCATTGTCTAATTATTAGATGCATATTTTTTTGGTTTATGTCTTATTCATAAAAAAAACACAAAACAGAAATTACGTCAAATTAAATTACTTAAACAAATAAAAAATGAAATAAAATACAAAATAAACTAAAATTACGCAAATTATTGTCTGATTATTAAGTAACATAGACTGCTGTCTTGGCTTAGTAGTAAATACCTCGACTTTCATTCTGAAGGTCGTGGGTTAGGATCCTGGCACCTAAAGATTTTTTTAAAGAAACGGAGGAGAATCAAATCCATTGCAGGAACGTTTTTGAATTTGGAACATTAGAGCGCTCCAGTAATGTTGTATGAAACGGCGTGCTAACACTCCTGCAATGAATTTGACTTTCTTTGTCCGTAAATGCGATACTTCGAAGACTTCGAGTGTCCTTTTTTAGAAAATAATGACAACATTTGCATGCATATTTGAGAAAAAAATCCTTTTTTTTTACGAAATAACTGTAATTAAATATATACAGCCGAAGTAGCACTCTGAACAAGCCCCTACTTACGATAAGAGGCATTAGATGGTGAAAATTAAACGTAAGAAGCGTCCTGAAATTCGAAAAACATTTAGTATAGGATCCCTTTAAGAACGACCTTAACCGAGCTGCTTAAGGCCACGTATGACTTGAAAATACCCTTTTCAAATGAGTAATTAAGTAAATTCCGCTACAGCTACAATAATTTATTATTATTTAGAGTGTAATATCTTCATCTTTGAGCAGTTCTTCACCGTATAAAAACATGATAGCGTTAATTTTTCTAGACAGTTTTTTTTTAAACTGGGCTTATTATAATTCTTTTACGATAGGTATATCGTAAAAACTTTAATGACTTGCAGGAAACTATTTGTTTAGATAGTCGTTACAGTATTCTAGTTTCAGACCGGCTGTTTTGTCAATCATTGAAGTTTTTCATTCATGAATTACCAATTTTATTAAAAAACGGTTATTTCATGGCGCACAATTTTTTAGCATTGTTTCATGTATTGACCTAAATAATCCTACTAATATTATAAATGTGAAAGTTTGTGTGTGTGTGAGTGTGTGTATGTTTGTTACTCCTTCACGCCAAAACTACTGGACCGATTGCGATGAAACTAAGTATGTAGATAGCTGAAGACCTGGATTAACACAGATTGCTTTTTATCCCGATATTCCCACAGGATCGGGACTTACGCCGGTGCAACCGCGGGGCGCAGATATAAAATATTTTTCATCCATTAACCAGCTCGGTAAAGGTCGCTCTAAAAGGGATCTTAGACTAATTGTAAGAATTTAATTTAGAGGATCCCAGTGACAGGACCGGCAAGCCGAAACTAAAATTGTGTGTACAACTTTTGCCTTAAAAGTTTCCATTATTATTCTCGACGTTTTCGCCGGTAAATTGTGTTGTTTAATAAATTATTGTCAACGTTTGCGGCAATTGGAGCAAATTGAAAACAAAGTCGGGGTTTACGCAAAAACCGCAGGAGGAATGTTTGTAAATACCTACACAACTATTATATGTTAGTTATTACATAAATTCTGTACCTAATGCTCAAACTAGTTTTTTTAGATAAATTATACATATACAAACCGAATTGAGAGAAAACCTCGCAAATACATCTTAGTTTACTTTAAAAAAAAAACAAGATGTTTCGTGTAGTTTTAAAATTAGAATATGAAATAACTGCATAAAAAAATGTAACTTGACACTGGCTAAATGCACAAGCCGTGCGAAGCCATAATTAATAAAAAAATAACTACGCAACGCAATTGATGCGGGTTTTTGAATGTAGATAGAGAGTGATTCAAGAGGAAGGTTTTGGTACATAAAACCAAACTACCACGCGTACAAAGTCGCAGGCAACAGCTAATGATCAAATAAAATATAAAGAATAGTTGCCTAAGAAATTCCATATCATATGGTGAAAGTATCGAGTCATCCACACAGATATTTAGATGCTGTTACAAGCATCATTTTCACGAGATACGGTCGCCTCTAAATAGCAAGATCTACTCGCAAACTCCAGTCTTGTGACTTTATGCTTGTAAGAGTATCGAAATATCGAGCTTCACAAAATAAAAACGTGGTAAATTTTCAGTTTTAAATACCCATGTCAGTGTTATACCTTCACAGCAAGTTGTAAAAGTATAGGCTACGAATACCATGATCAATTTCCATTAAATATATTTATTTTTAACTGCTGATCACGCTATCCGTAGCTACAAAATAAAATATGACCCAAATATTGCAGTTCATTCCACACATCGCCATCTAGCCCCAAGCTACGTAACTAGACTTGTGTTATGAGTTCTAGATAACGGATAAACTACATGTATAGTTTTCTTTTGTAAATATATACTTAAAATACATAGAAACATCTAGACCACAGACAAATATCTAATCATAAATACTTGTCTGAGGCGGGAATCGAACCCGCAAGTGTTTGGCAGACCAGCATGGTGACCATTGTGCCAACTGGATCGTCGATATATTGTTAATGATTCATTTCAACACAATTGAATTCAATTCAAACGGGCCAAATACGTGGATTTGATGCCCAATTATATTTTTGTGCCTGTTGCTGTGGAAACGTTGGGGTGCTGGGGATATGACACCAAACAATTAGTTAAAGAGTTGGGTGTTAGGATTAGGGGAAATGAGGGTGACTCCCGCTCCGGCTCGTTTCTGACGCAGAGGTTAGCCATCGCCATTCAGCGTGGCAATGCTTCTAGCATTATGGGAACCTTTACGCCGGGTACGATAAGGGGCGGGTTATTTGACTAACCGGTCACTTCATTTTTTGTATTTATAATGTTAAATGTATATGTCTTTTTATTTAATTTGTATAGAATTAATTCTGAAATAAAATAAATCGTAGAGCATAATTGAATGCATATTTCTGAAACAATTTAATATTTTAAACTAAAAAGAACGCAAGGAAAACAGAAGCTCCTTAACTATCTACTGATGGAAATAACCAAAGGAATTGCTCGAAAATGGATTATATTTTGATAAAACTTCCATCAACAAACACGCAACACATTTTCTGTCTATAAAAATATTATTATCCTGTATCTACTTACCTATCATATATTTACCGATGCATCGCACCTGTCTCGCTCATAAAAAAACTTTGACAAGAATATTTCGTGATAGTTTATAATATACAGAGTTATCTTATATCTTTAAATGAACAATTCTTGTATATATATATAGATATATATAATTGGAATCTCGGAATCGGCTCCAACGATTTTCATGAAATTTAGTATATAGGGGGTTTCGGGGGCGATAAATCGATCTAGCTAGGAATCATTTTTAGAAAATGTCATTTTATTCGTGTTTTATCGAAACTTATTTTTTTTTATCTGAAAAATATGACTCTTCCTGACATTTATTGGCGAACTACTAATACTATTTTTTGTGAGCAATAAAGTTATTCCAGCAGATGGCGTTGTTAAATAACACGAAGTCAATGAGTGTTTGCTTTGAGGTTAGACTAAGTAAAATAAAAAATAAAAAATACCGAGCAAAGCTCGGTCATCCAGGTATTTGGTAATTATATAAGAAAGCGCTACTTCTGCTTCTATTAATAAGAGGGCTACTTCTGTTCACCTTATCAATAAACTTTTGTTCTACGACTTTTAGAAATTCGAATAATTAAAAAAAAATGTTATGTTTAATTTAAAGATGCTAATTTTCTTAAATAAAAATCATACAGACTAGAACAGTCGATAAAACTAAAAAAATAACTATAATGACTTCTCCATGTAACAGCTGATTTTAGGGCAAGTTAAAAATTTTCGAACAAATATTATAGAATTTTTTTTTCGTAAATTGTGTGTTTATTTTAATCGAATTTCCGAAAGTCGCAATAAAACAAAGGTTGATTGTTATGGTACACTGAAATAGTCCTCAACTGCTTCCATATGATTATCAATAAATTTGTATTTCTTAGTAATGCTTTTTTGACTGTGTTAGCGAGTCTATTTCTTGGCCGATAAACTTTTCTTTTTCTGTTTTCAATCAATGCTTTTTCGCTTGTCTTTGGTAGGAAGTGTCTCTGTACCATAGTAAGTAAGTCCATAGTGAATATTGTTTTGTTTTGTTTGATTTAATAGTAGCGTTAAATCTATATCTTTTTATATATATAAAAGAAAGTCGTGTTAGTTACACCATTTATAACTCGGGAACAGCTAAACCGATTTGGCTGAAAATTGGTGGGCAGGTAGCTTACAATCATAAGACGGACATAGAATATTTTTTTCGATATTCCCACGGGATCGGGACTTACGCGGGTGAAACCGCGGGGCGCAGCTAGTTTTGACTAAACGGAAGTGACATGTATTTTAAGTATAAAAGTTCCTTAAAAAATAAAGGAAAAATAACTTTGTATTTACCTATATTTAGATAAAGTGGAATTTAAATAATAATAATTATACCTACACGAAAGAGTGAAATGTTCAAAACGCTTCAACTCCAAATGTTTTTTACAATAATAATTGTTATGTTTTGTGAAATTAAATTATGCAATTATTTACGTCCAACTGAGATAAATAGTGACATTATCATCTTAAATACCTACCACTTGTTTGAGAAATTGGAACTTTGGGACGAATCCAAATGCCGAAATCGTGTGAATCATCTTAGAATTGATATCCATTGTCTTCCAATTTCAATCCCTCATGGAACTAGTAGGTTATGACATTACCAAAAAAAAAACAACTCTATTTATATAGAATTCTCGTGTCGTGTTAGTCGTAATCCTCCGAAACTGCTGAACCGATTTTAATGTTTTTACAAGCTTTTATTTAGCTTCACCTGTCCCGATATCTGTCATGGAATCTTACAAATAAAATTTGATTCACTTCCCGGTCACCGATTGAGCTGAAATTATGCAAACATGTGTAAATCGCGTGGCAATGCAATAAAAACTTGTTTTTAAAAAGATTTATTAATAGATTTTTTTTTGTGTACTTATATTCGTTAGGTCTGAGAAACGAACAACATATTTTTTTTGTATGTGGCAAAACAACGTTTGGCGGGACAGCTAGTTAGACCCTTTTTAATTGGGTCCTTTTTGCGTGAGGATGGAGTAGGCTTGCCCAGCACCTACTACCCTCTCAGCTTAGTTGACCATGTCCAGAGGAGAGAACTTGTCAATACTTCTGGAGCCAACTAAGCCGCGGGTTTCATCACGATGTTTTCCTTCACCGTAAGAGCAATGTCAATTAGCGCACATAATTTTTTCTTAAGAAAAATACATTGATGCACGGCCGGCCGGGATTCGAACCCACAACCTTCAGAATGAGAGTCGAGGTATCTACCACTAAGTCAACATCGCTCTTAGTTAAACTATAAAGCGGGCGTAAAATCGAGCATAGGGCGGACGAAAGAGCCAAGCGGGCGGGTGCACGTCAGCACTTTTTTAATTGCCTTATGTCCTATAATTGCTTTGATAGTGTTGGAACTATAAACACTAATAACTATAAACAAATCGTAAAGCATTGGTAAAATAATGGCATTTACAAGTGACAAATTTATACATATAAAATGCTTTGTCCTGACTGACTGACTGACTGACGGATCAAAGAACAGCCTAAACTGCTGATCGTAGAGACCAGAAACTTGGAGGGTGTGTTCTTTGTATGACGTAGGTATCCGATAAGAAAGGATTTACCGAAATTCTACCCCTTAGAAGGTGAAAAAGGGGGGCAAAGTTTGTATGGGACAACGTGATTCCTATGTCCAATCCTATTAGAACCATTTTCGACTTCACGCGGACGAAGTCGCGGGCATAAGCTAGTAAACAAATATTTTGTTTTATAGACTAGAGCATTTCCTTGAGCATTACAATGTAATCTAACGTTGTTGCGAATGGTGCCATATAGGCAAATGCGGTTTGAGAAATAAAAAAAACCGGCCAAGTGCGAGTCAGACTCGCGCACCGAGGGTTCCGTACAAACCTGTAGGTATATAAGTAAAGCTTAAAGCTCAGCTTAAAGATATTATAGACTTGAGTATTTGTTAAGAATTTCAATATAATACCACTACGCGTTCATGAATAAAGGGGTAATAAGTTTAAAATTATTAAAAATATTTTTATTATATGATGTAACTAAAAATTTATGCTTTTCGCAATTTTTCCTTTATCTGTGTTATAAGACGTTGCTTCGTACCAAATTTCAAGATTCTGAGTTCACGGGAAGTACCCTGTAGGTTTTGATTCCCTTGCGAGTAGTGGCGAGTTTCAAAATATGCGGTTTTAATTCCTGTTTCTTTTGATTGCGTTGACATAGAAGTTTGATTTTGTTACAGCTTCAAGGTATTATAGATTTGAGTATTTGATATGAATTTCAATATAATACCACTACGCGTTCATGAGGAAAGGGGTAGTAAGTTTAAAATTATTAAAAATATTTTTATTATATGATATAACTAAAAATGTATACTTTTCGCAATTTTTCCTATATCTCTGCTATAAGACGTTGCTTCATACCAAATTTCAAGATTCTGAGTTCACGGGAAGTACCCTGTAGGTTTTGATTCCCTTGCGAGTGTCGAAAATTTGCGGCATAAACGGGAGTATCTTTTGATCGCGTTGACTTAGAAGTTTGATTTTTTCACAGCTCCAAGAGACCATCGACTTGAGTATTTGATATGAATTTCAGCTTGATACCTCCACGCGTTCCTGAGAAAAAAGGTCTTGACAGACAGACAGACAGACGGACAACAAAGTGATCCTATAAGGGTTTCCGTTTTTACCTTTTGAGGTACGGAACCCTAAAAACACCGAATGCTTGATGTTCTGTTACTAGTCAATGCTCGATATAATTGCACTTGTCCATTTTCACTGAAATTTTAGGTGAGATTAGTGCAATTGTAGAGAGCAGGAACGATGAAAATGTATTTATATTAGGCGATTTTAATGCTCACCCAAATGAATTATTTTTTAACGAATTGATTAATTTTTGTAATGAGCAATTATGGGTGTGTGCGGATGTGGAAAAGCTAGGGTTGTCATCGAACACCTACACTTACATAAGTGATGCTTATGGGAGTTGCCGATGGTTGGACCATTGTGTCGTGTCCCAGTCAGCCTGGCAGACGATTACTGAGGTAGGCACTATGTATGATGTCTGGCTGTCTGACCACCTACCTATTTTTGTTAAGTGTGACCTAAATGTAATAAGACCTAAAGTAAGTCATGCCTCTGTAACTCGTAATGCAGTGCTGTGGGGAGAAAGAAATGAGTCTCAAATTAGTAAATATCGGGAACTATGTAACATGAAACTCAAAAATGTTCTTTTTCCAGCAGCTTTTCAGGAGTGTTGTAGGGGAATATGTAGCAAAGGTGAGCATAAAGATATGTTGGATAGGTTTTACTGTGAAATTGTAGGCATCTTGAGTGAATCGGCGGTTCTGACAAAAACCAAACCTAAATTTAAACATGTTAAATCCAAAAATCTTAGTGGCTGGAACGACTATGTAAAGGAAGCACACCGAGAGGCCAGGCTTAAGTTTAAAGTATGGGTATCTTGTAATCGACCTGCCGAGGGTAAAGTATATGAGGAAATGTGTGATGCGCGCCGAATATTTAAAGGTCGACTTAAATGGTGTCAAAAAAACCAAGACCAACTAAAAATGAACATCTTAGCTTCACACAGAAGTAGAAAAAACTTCAGTACATTTTGGAAAGAAACAAGAAAGCATGATACTAGGCCTGGCCTGCCGGCGGGCGTTGATGGGAAGAGTGAACCTGAGGAAATCGCAACCATGTTTATGGAACATTTCAGGGTTCGATCCCCTCTTGGTCCATCAGCGGGTGTGGTCGATGCTGTGCCGGCGTGTCTTGGAGAGGAGTCACTGATACATTTCACCGCCAAAAACGTCAAGGCAGTCATTAAATCGATGAGTGGTGGTAAATCTCCTGGGCACGATGGGCTCAGCATCGAACATTTTAGATACGCCGGTGTTCACCTGCCGAGGGTCCTAGCCACGTTTCTCACGATGTGTATGAGACATTCGCACTTACCAGCTCAGTTTATGAAAACCGTGGTTGTACCCATCGTGAAGAACAGAACTGGGGATATCTCGGACAGGGCCAATTATCGTCCGATCTCACTTGCAACCACTGCTGCTAAGATACTGGATGGTATGCTTGATACTTGCCTTAATGAGTATCTAAACATTGAAGACGCTCAGTTTGGGTTTAGACCTGGACTTTCAACTGAAAGCGCAATATTGGCTCTCAAGCATACTGTCCAGTATTACACCAATCGCAGGACGCCGGTGTACGCCTGTTTTCTTGACCTCTCCAAAGCGTTTGATCTAGTGTCGTATGATGTGCTCTGGAGAAAGTTGAGGGACAGGGGTGTACCGGCGGACGTGCTTTGTATCCTGCAGTATTGGTACCTAAATCAGGTAAATGTTGTTAGGTGGTCCAATGTATGTTCTGAATCGTACAGACTGGAATGTGGAGTGAGACAGGGGGGGAGAACGTCTCCGAAACTTTTCAGTCTGTATGTCAATGACCTCATAGCCGGGTTGGGTAGCGCTCGTGTCGGGTGTATGGTTGATGGTGTTTCTATTAATAACATCAGCTACGCAGACGACATGGTGCTGCTTGGCCCGACTGTGGGGTCGATCAGGCATATGTTGGCAATCTGTGAGTCTTATGCAGAGAGGCATGGGCTTGTGTATAATGTCAAAAAGAGTGAATACATGGTCTTTGAGGCTGCTGGTAGGAAGTTGGAAGAACATCCTGATCTTATACTTGATGGAAAACCAATAAATAAAGTAAGTACATTCAAGTATCTAGGACACTATCTTACCAGTGACCTCAAGAACGATGTAGACATTGAAAGGGAGCGCAGGTCTCTGGCGATCCGTGGAAATATGTTGATCCGAAGGTTCTCTTGTTGTAATGAGCAAGTTAAAGTTACTCTTTTTAAGGCTTACTGCCAGAGTTTGTACACGGGGAGTCTTTGGACTAGACATACTAAGCGCTCGCTGGAGACTTTACGTATACTGTACAATAATGTTTTCAGGATGATGTTGGGGTTGCCTCGGTACTGCAGTGCTTCAGGGATGTTTGCTCATTATGAGACAGATGGATTTCATGCCATGCTGCGCAAAAAAACAGCATCCCTGATACGCAGGTTGCGGGGCGGCGGCAACGTCATCCTGAAGACAGTAGCTGATAGGTATGACTCCCCACTATGGCAGTCTCTAATGAGAAGGGTAATAGCAGAGATCCCCTTGCTGCCTCCTCTTTAGCTGCTAGTCTGGCTGCCTGTGGACGGCGGTCTTATTTTATAACCTGCATAAATCTCAGAATTTAAGTATGTAAGCTACTAACATCTAGTCGTTTAAGTTCTATTTTTATTTTTATTTTTTTTTTCATTTTATTACTAACAATTTTGTGTATGGACCATATTAGTTGTCTGAAATAAATTATTTTTTTTTTTATTTTTTTTTTTTTTTTTTTTTTTTTTTATTTTTTTTTTTTTTTTATAATAGATAGATAGATAGAACGCTTTATTGCACACACAAGTTACAGAAACAGTACAATTAATTTAAAATATATAAAATGAAATAGTGGCACAATAGGCGGCCTTACCGCTGAAAGCGGTCTCTTCTAGGCAACCTTAATAATACATTTAGACCAAATAATCGAGTAATTATCTGATTACCACAGCTTCTGAAAGTACGGTCGGCTGCATAATTGCAGACCCACCGTAGAGCTCCAAAACGGCTGTTATAAGAATGTTTTCAACATTAGCAAGATTCTAGACACCTGCTTTAGTTGAAGTTTAAAGTCTTCTAACTCATCAATTTATCAAACAAAAATGATTAGGAAGAAAACATGCCAATAATAGTAATTTTAGAACTCTGCCGGGGGCTGTAATTATGCAGCCGACTGTACCTAACTATTGTAGGATATTACGACCTATGTTCTTGTCACTTTATAACTATGGCGATTAAACAATAATATTTGTTCAGGAAAATGGAACAACCTAAGCAAACTTAAGTAATTTACAGAAACAAATGAATAATGAAAATTAACGTTTCCCAAAGGCTTCCCTGTTTATAGCGCGAACGTTGTCTTTGCGGCAACGAATCTCATAAAGTTCTAAGATTTATCCATACCTACTTTTGAAAATAATAGTCTCAAAGTATTCACCGTGCTATAATCCTTAGTAGTATGTACAACCAACGCTCAAAAGTACACTAGCACCGTAACGTTTACAATCCTGTGCAGCACTATTTGAACATTATAACGTAACCTGTGGATCGTACCTACGTCGGTTAGTGTAGCGGTTGGCGGCTTATAGCACTCGGCCAACTAAAGACATACTTAGCTAACATGTTGAAAATAAAAATCACACTGAGTACTTTTAATTCAAGTATTTATGTTTGTGTGAAGGTCGTAAGTCCAATACTTGTTTAAGTGTATTATCGTGGCACACTGATAGTGTACTTATGACGCATACTGTACGTAAATCAAGTGTTTGGAAGTTCAGATCGTAATATCAATACTACTATTTTTTTCACAAGTAAGGGAGCTACTATGTACTGTAGATATTTCAATCTATACTAATATTATAAAGCTAAAGAGTTTGTTTGATTGTTTGTTTGTTTGTTTGTTTGAACGCGCTAATCTCAGGAACTACTGGTTCGAATTGAGAAATTATTTTTGTGTTGGATAGTCCATTTATCGAGGAAGGCTATAGGCTACTTTTTATCCTGATATTCCCACGGGATCGGGAGTTACGCGGGTGAAACTGCGGAGCGCTGCTAGTTAGCAATATGTCTATAAATCATCGACGGCCGTGTGACAAGTGTAACCAGATTAATCCGAGCCTAAAATACCTACAAGATTGTAACTTTGAAAAGAAACTTGACAACGGTTATTTTCCAAGTAAGCTATTATAAACCCGATAAAGGCGGTCGGTTATTTGTGACATCCGAGAGAATCGACGCTAAGTGCCCCACCATCTTCGCCTCGCTCCAGCTAGAACGTTGAAAACACTTTTGAAAATGTCCAAGGTACGAGCCTATGACTCTTTACCCTTCTTATCTAGAACTAAATGTGCTTTTAACTGTATTATATCTTTTTTATGACTATTTATAACGTCTTTAGCCTCTGCATCGTAATAGGATCGTATCCGGCCCGGCATCGACACTTCGCGCCCATTTACCTACTTATTTAATCTTCTTTTGTCGCCAAATCTTTCTTGTTGTTTTCAATACCTAATTACTTGATAAGTTTATCAGGGGGATGGATGGGGCGGCGTTTGAGGGATAGAGGTTTGGATAGCCGTTCCGGGTCGTTCCTGGTGCAGAGGCTGGCCATAGCTATTCAGCGTGGTAATGCTGCTAGTGTGATGGGGTCTTTTGCGCCAGGGGTGACTCGGGGCGGTTTGCTTGATTAAATTTTGTTTATGTGTTATATTTTGTTTTTTGTGTTCATATTTATTGTAATTAGTTTTAGTGTAAGTTTTAGTTTTGTAATCAACTAAAAAATATAATTACTTGATTTCAAAGTAGTAGGTACGATTTTCTACATTTATAGACACTAGGATTGGCAACAATATTTTCAAAAAAACTGTAGGGAAGGGTAAAAGCCCTATTAGGTACCTACTAAGACTTCACTGTCTGTCTGTCTGTCACCAGGCATCTCATGAACCGTGATAGCTAGACAGTTGAAATTCTTGTTGCCGCTATTACAACAAATACTAAAAACAGAAAAAAGAAACTTGAGATGTGTCAAGGGACACCCGTATGGAACGAAGTTTCTTTCGATTAATTAGTGAATTAATTGTAACAATTTTTTTTTTAAAGTTATAATAATATATATTTTTATAACAAACTAGCTGCGCCCCGCGGTTTCACCGGCGTAAGTCCCGATCCCGTGGGAATATCGCCTTTTAAACCTTCCCTAGACCTCCACGAACATTTCAAGACTAAGATAAGATAAATCCGTTCAGCCGTTCTCGAGTTTTAGTGAGACTAACGAACAGCAATTCATTTTTATATATATAATAACTAGCTGCGCCCCGCGGTTTCACCCGCGTAAGTCCCGATCCCGTGGGAATATCGGTTATTCGATTTTTTCTCGCCTTTTAAACCTTCCCTAGACCTCCACGAACATTTCAAGACTAAGATAAGATAAATCCGTTCAGCCGTTCTCGAGTTTTAGTGAGACTAACGAACAGCAATTCATTTTTATATATATAGATAGATAGATAACAAATATAAACTTAATCAGTAGGCTCAATTTTAGTAAACTGGCTTTTTCTATGAGAGAGAGAGAGAGAGACAGACAGAGAAACACGCGCACGCCGCACGACTTACAACTATAGCAAAAAGTGTCGTTACAACTTTTGGTCTTATTTTTTTCCGTCTAGCCCCCTTTCGCAACGCGCGATAAGGAACTTTGTTCCAATAAAATAAGTGGGGCTCCCATTATAACACGGTGCGGAACTTTAGTAAAAGGCCGACTCGCACTTGGTCGGTTTTCTTGCTTACTTTAGGTATTTATAGTCCAGCAGCCCTCGAACGTTTTTTAAGTGATTAATAACAGGCTGAATCTTCGTGAGCAGGTTCAGTTCGACGAGACGCCCAAGTTTCTTCCTCTGACAATTCTTGATAGCTAATGTAGTGCGCAGGTATAAAATGGATCCTCTCCAGTCCTCAGACTGGAGAGTCATACCATCCAATTTGTAGGACAATTGTTGTTCCGAGTTTATCATCCAATTACCTCGATATTCAAATAAGAAATTTACCGTTATTAGACAATTTCGACACCCCACGAAATCGACATGTTTTATACCTGCGCACTACATCAGCAACCTCTATCAAGAATTGTCAGAGGAAGAAACTTGGGCGTCTCGTCGAACTGAACCTGCTCACGAAGATTCAGCCTGTTATTAATCACTTAAAAAAACGTTCGAGGGCTGCTGGACTATTATTCTATACATACTTATTTAATAAGTCAGAATATAGTTATACACGGACCCTTGTAGACACTAACCTAACATAAGCTTTTGTACCATTTCAAGAGAATTGTTTTGTTATATTTATGTCGTTTATATGTATGTTGGTTGAACAAAAACATTTGTAAAGTCTATGTTAATAACTAAAATGAATGAACATGGGTTTAAAACAAACTTAAACTTTCAAACCTTTTGTGTTCAAGTCGATCTCCATGTGTAGCAAATAGGTAGGTATTTAAATAGCTACTTGTTAATTATGTTACAAAGGGTATAAAAGAAATCGCCCCTAGCAAGGTAGGGGTCCATTATGATACGGTTTACTAAGCGAATACCCAAAGCAGATCCGTTAAGATTAACTGATTCTTCTTCTTCATATCGATAGCACAAACCAAAGGGAGAATTGACGAAGTAGGGTCAGATCCGCCCACTCCAGTGTACTGCCAGGTCTATGGCGTTGTTATTAGCTGACATCAGGTCAGCCAATGTACAGCTATTAGGGCTGGAGGGGCAGTTCAAGAGGTAGAGTATAGTTTGCTCGGGAGCATCTCAGTCGCAGTGAACCCGACATGGATCGATCATGCCCCATCTTCCCAGGTTCATCCTGCAGCGACCAACTTGAGACCTTAGTCTGTTAACTGAATTTGACTGATCTAAGTATTTCTATCAAATTTTCTTAGTTTTTTTAAATGCAAAGTTAATCTGTTAGTTAAGTTAGAGATAAGCTCTTCAAGGTTCGGAGACATTTGAAGCGAGGTCGTCACCCTTTGTGGTCGTTAGTTTCAGTGGTAGTATTTCAATGCAGAAAAGTCTGAAGGAAAACGGTGAATTTCAATAGTAAAGTGCATAAAATGCGGTAGAGCTGAAATATGGTAAGGCTCTGACAGACTGGGAGGACAAAGTCGCGGGTCCAATGCGATGAATTGACCTATTTACATCGATTGATGATTGTCCTACTTACATCTACGTGTAAAACTTTATAAAATTGCGGATGAAGACTTTCTACACATAGCTATTTTCTAAAGATGTTTAGTATTTGTCTATTGTGATTTTTATTTTACAGCACACTGTAACTGCCCTGTAAGTCTGTGTTACGCTACGCTTTGTGAGTCAGCCATTAGTTCTCTTCTCATAAAATATGCTCACTCATTTTTCCCACACAACCAGCCGCGTCTATTGACAACATTTCTCTTGAACGGATTGGATGCACGAATTACTTGGGAAATTAAAATAAATACTAAAAACAAATAACCATTGTTTTATAAAATATGAATACCTAATTATAGAAAATCACACCAACGATGAAATAAATAATTGTCTATTCAGCTACATATTTCATTACCTAAATAACTTATCTTCAAAATCAAGCCTTTATTGTACACAAATAATGCAGGATTAAGTAAAAGACAACTCGAAGTTATGTTAATAAAAAGATCCAATATTTCTTATTGAATCTCAGTTACTGCCCAATAAACGTTCCTTTCCCCTTTTACGGCTGACAGAGAACTAATAAAATGTCCTATAAGGCCACTCCAATGTAAATTCCATAGCTTTATACGAATATGCTGGAAAATTATTCGTAATTTTCATGCTCACTCGCTCGAAGAAATGAAATAGAAGATTATTGCTAGATAGCCGAATTCTATTCTATACTTTAATTTTATTTGAGAACAGTGCAATAAATAGTTTGAAGCGACATCCATTTATCAAGAAAATATCTAAATAAATAATGTTTTTTTACGTTTTGCTTTAAAAGAGTGGCTTAAACTAGCTTTTGAGGAATTATTCTGCTTATTACTTCGATGAATCATCGCAGATCATCAGATCTTTACTAAACTTTTAAAAGACCAACTTGATGTTAAAAAACGTATCGAGATCTGATCTCAAAAGGCAATATTCAATAGCCCCTTATTAGGGCAAGTATCCAATCCAAAAAGCTGCGGGAAAAATAAATAAATAATGTAATCATTGTCCCCTCCTCATATATTAAAAAAGAACATATTAAACTATACAAACAGTCTATAAAGAACAGTTAGAACAATGGTCACCATGCCGGACTGCCATACAAAGTGTTGCGGGTTCATCCCCTTAAGGGTAGAATTTCGGAAAAACCTTTCTTATTCGATGCCTACGTCACACAAAAAACACACCCTCCAAGTTTTAGGTCTCTACGATCAGCGGTTTAGGCTGTGCGTTGATCCGTCAGTCAGTCGATCAGTCATTAGTTCAGGATAAAGCATTTTATATGTATAGACTAGCTTTGGCCCGCGACTTCGTCCGCGTAGAAGTCGGAAATGGACCGAGGAATCACGTTGTCCCATATAAACTTTCCCCCCCCTTTTTACCCCCTAAGGGGTAGAATTTCGGAAAATTCTTATCGGATGCCTACGTCATACAAAGAACACACCCTCCAAGTTTCAGGTCTGTCCGATCAGCGGTTTAGGATCCGTCAGTCAGTCAGTAGTTCAGGACAAAGTATTTTATATGTATAGATTTAGGTAGAGCAAAATTAAGAATCCCGATCTTAATTTTCCACACATCGTAGAGACGGGACAGTTATTGTATGTAAAATAGCAATAAAAAGTCTAATTATAAACTTTAACGTCACCTGTTTGTCGATATATCTTGATAAAGATTTTATTGATGAAGATTAAATAGATATACCAAGGTCTAAATCAGTGGTTTTTAGTGATGAGGGATCATTTGACTCTTTCTTGTCTTGCCATGGACCACTTAGGTACTGTTTGAAGGTATAAATACACTGAATGAAAATGAATAAAAATTGTTCTATCTTAGAAACATACAAACAACAGGCCAAAATCTATAATATTTTAATTTTTTGACGGAAAAGGTCCGGAGCTTTAAGGGGAGCTTGGCATATTATTTTTTTGCGCGGTGCATTTTAAGACCCATGCCAATCGAGAGAAGGCATTACGGCGAACCAATAATAAATAAAATAAATATTGCAGGACATCCCACACATCGCCATCTAGCCCCAAGCTAAGTAACTAGACTTGTGTTATGGGTGCTAAACAACGGATATACTACTTATATACTTTTCTTTTGTAAATATATACTTATAAAACATAGAAACAACCAGACCACAGACAAATATATAAGCATAAATACTTGTCTGCGGCGGGAATCGAACCCGCAACCCTGGGTTTGGCAGTCCGGCATGGTGACCATTGTGCCAACTGGGTCGTCATAATATCTTTACACCAAACCTCTAAAGCGTTAATGAGATATTTAACCAAATGTGTTGTATCCCTTGTTCAAATATTCCTTTTATTCAATGCGTTTAACAAAATGAAAATTCGAATATTGTTACAAACACTTTTATTGTTTTTCAATAGTACCCTGAGTCAAGACAAGGTAAATTACCAAATTAATTTAAACACAATCCCGGTCTTTGATTTTGAAAGTTCTAGTACAAGTCGTTAATTGAAGGATTGTTAAATAAAGATGGCAAGGCAATTATTACTTGAGCACATACACAAATAGAAAAAAATCATAATTCGGCCGATGACGGATTCTACGTGAACCGTATAGGAAGCAATCCTTTCTTTGAGTAGGTACGCGTTATTGTGATTGTCTTGATGTTCAATTCTAGCACGGTATGCTCCAGTAAAGTGGACGATAACTTTTAGTACGTTAAGAGCTCGTAAAAACCGGACTCGGGCGGGAAGGTTCCGTACCATTATATTCTGTTTTTAACCCCCAAGCAAAAACAAATGCAAACACCCTAAAATATTGTATGTCAGACGAAGCTGTATAGTTTAAAAGTCTTTTGTCCGACCTTTTGGGGGTATAATTAACAAAAAATTGCCTTAAAATTAGTAAACATTAAAATTAAAATTAAAAACGTTACTCATAAAAATATTCACTCTTTTCTGTTTTTAGTATTTATTGTTATAGCGGCAACAGAAGTAGGTAAATCATCTGTGAACATTTTAACTCTCTAGCTATTATGGTTCATGAGATATAATAATATAGCCTGGTGACAGACAGACAGTGAATTCTTAGGCTCAGCGCAGACAAAAAGTAGCGCAGCGGAGAGGATTTTTATAATGCACTCGAAAATCAACTTTAAAATTATTGCAATAAAATGCATACATGCTTGATCCTGACAAAAATGCTCCCGCATCCTCGCGCTGACCCTTAAGGTCGTAGCACACATATCAACTCGGAAAATGAACGTCACCGTATCGCCTCGCCGTCAACCTAACGTAAGCGCGATACCAAGCAATCAGCAGCTCCGAATAACTGGAACAGCAAGTTGACCACGCACCGTACCACGGTTCGTGAGCTTGTCCTGAAGCGAGGCAATTAGGTTACGATTCCGATTAGGGTCAGCGCAGACAGAGAGGAATAATCCTCGCGCGGTCTCGGGCATTTTCTTAATTTATCGCGTATGGACGCGAGTATGCGGGAGCATTTTTGTCAGGGTCAAGCATGTATGCATTTTATTACAATAATTTTAAAGTTGATTTTCGAGTGCATTATAAAAATCCTCTCCGCTGCGCTCCTTTCTGTCTGTCCTGAGCCTTAGTGTGCGTTGCAGTAGGGAGTTTACTACAAAGAATACTGAACTGCTGATACGTTTACGTTCCGTTTACGAGATGATATGTGTGCTTAGGGTCCCGTTTTTACCCTTTTGGGTACGGAACCCTAAAACAAACGGTTATGGTAATATCTCCGTTCATAAAATGAACTTTTATAGATAAACCGATATGCGCTATCATTTATCAATACTGCACCCTGGAGACTACTTATGTTAATTTATTACTATCCTGTGTCTTAAAGAAATTGATTCATCGATTCGTACTTGAACTGTGCTTGAACGAAGGTCACATGATATTTATAACTTTTTCATTGTTTAACCACTTGGAACCGTTCTGTAGTTACTGATAGAAAGCACTTCTCTACAAATCATTTAACTATCGGTCTTAGGTTTCGCCTGCGTAAGTCTCATTCTAGTGGAAATATGGGGATAAAAAAAATACGCGACGAATGGAGAACCTTCTCCTTTTTTGAAATCGGTTAAAAAGTTACCTATGTTACTCGCAAGGATTCAATTTAACTACATATCAAGTTTCATGAAAATTGGAGTTTGTTCGTTATGCAAAAATCAAACAGAAAAATCTTTCTGCTTTATAAATATTACTAGCAGTGCTCCGCAGTTTCACCCGCGTCACTCCCGATCCCGTGAGAGTATCGGGATAAAAAGTAGCCTATGTTATTTCCAAAGAATCAATGTATCCTCACACTAAGTTTCATCTAAATCGGTCTAGTAGTTTCGGAGCCTATTCGTTACAAACAAACAATGAAAAAATCTTTCCACTTTATAATATTAGAATAGATTAGTGTAGATGTGGATATAACCAAAAAACTTTTAGTCGTTTTTAGTTATAAAAAAACAAAGCACAAGATTTTTTTGTGGTCATTGGACACTGAAAGCAATACCTTAGGTGAAGAATATGTCATCGTCTATGGTAGGTACGGTCGGCTGCATAATTGCAGACCCAGCGTAGAGCTTCAAAACGGCTGTTATAAGAACGTTTTCAACACAAGCAAGATTCTTAACACCTGCTTTTTGCAGTTGAAGTTTAAAGTCTTCTAACTCATCAATTTATCAAACAAAAAAATTACAATGAAAATATGCCAATGATAGTAAATTTTGAACTATACCGGGGGCTGCAAATTTAGTTTTTAGTTCCGAGCCTAGTGCCATGAAACACAAAATGCAATGTGCACCGCCCTCCCGCCCACTTGAAGAAGCATGCAATGAGGACAAGCAAAAATTAGTATTCATAAACCACGACACGTGTTTCGCGTCTACACGACACATCATCAGGATTGAACCCCGACCGCGCAATTTGGGCGACAAACGTTAGATACGACGTCGCTCTCCGAGATGTTGCCTCGCTGAACGATGGAACAAGAGTGAGTAATTATGCAGCCGATTGTACCTACTTATTGACTACTGTTTTAATTAAATAATAAATAAATAAATATTGCAGGACATTCCACACATCGCCATCTAGCCCCAATCTAAGTAACTACACTTGTGTTATGATTGCTAGACAACGGATATACTACTTATATTTTATTTATTTATTTATTTTATTTTAATTTATACGAAAGCAGACAGTGAACTATTCAGAATAAGATATATAAAATTAATTGTACACACCATTTATGCTACATTTATATACTTTTCTTTTGTAAATATATACTTATAATACATAGAAACAACCAGACCACAGACAAATATCTAAGCATAAATACTTGTCTGAGGCGGGAATCGAACCCGCAACCCTGTGTTTTGCAGTTCGGCATGGTGACCATTGTGCCAACTGGGTCGTCATAGGTACCATCTTAATTCATGAGGTGATCAAGTAATTTAAACCATCAATATCTTAATGCTTTCCTTATTTACAGAACCTTATCACGCGAATAATCAAGCAAACGACTCTATCGAAGCAATGTCCATCACTCTTCGACTAATAAAGTATTAACGCTGATTAATTGGCCAAGTGGTATTTGTGGCAGTTTGAGGAATGTCTGCCTTTGTTATCATTTTGTAATTAATTTGAGTGGCTTAGATGCAATACTTCGGTAAACTCATACCCAATTAAATATTAAGTACAAATAAATAAATATTACAGGACATTCCAAACATCGCCATCTAGCCCCAAGCTAAGTAACTACACTTGTATTATGGGGATATACTACTTATATACTTTTCTTTTGTAAATATATATATTTGTAATACATAGAAACGACCAGACCACAGACCAATATCTAAGCATAAATACTTGTCTGAGGCGAATCGAACCCGCAACCCTGTGTTTGGCAGTCCGGCGTGGTAACCATTGTGTATTAATATTAAATACATAATTAGTCTCAAATACAATAATTGACCACTTGTAAACGTCTTAAAACTAAATTAGGATGTGTGGCTTCGGAACGTGTTCTCCAATGAGAAGAAAATACAAGAAATCACCGAAAAATTTAAGCGGAGCAAGAAATTCATGATCTTTAGCTTCATGAGTTTCTTGTTCTGCCTAGCATAAGCATAAGCACCTATCAGCTGTCGCTGATGTAGCGCATAAGCATATTGTAAAATAACCTTACTAACTTTTAATGGTTTAAATAAATTTATATTATTTTTCGTTTATATTTATTTATATTGATTTAAGTTTGTATATTTATGTTTATTTTATGTTTTAGTTTTAGACTAATGTACTTTTTATTTATTTAAAGTCGATGGCACTGACGTCCGGTAAAACTCTAATGAGTTTATGTGGCGTCTTTATTATTTAATTTGATGTATTTTGTTTTTATATGTTAATAAAAAATAAAAAAAACTATACATTAATCTAAAAAACCAAAAACCAAACACTGAATAATCAAAAAATAGCAATAAATAAATAAATAATCTTTTTTCGTAAATTATCGGTACAATCAGGTAAAAAAAAATATGCTCCCTGTGTACTATAATACAGCATCTATACATACAGACACACATACACAAGTAACAACACAATTAACAGTTTTCCCTCTTTTTTATTCCATTTCTTATTTTACTATTTACTAAGAAGATATAGGTGTTATAAGTATGCGACATTTCCTAAAATTCCTGATACAATACAATACTTTATTGATAACTCCATAGTTACATGTCATATAAATAGTATAAGTATGTTGTCATTATATAAGTCTTATATTCATTAAACATTTTAATTGTCAAAAGATTAAAATTAATTGAATAAAAAAATAAAAAATAAATTAATTATGTAATTAAGTAAGGAATTACAACAAAGGTAATTGCAGAAATTCGTTGAAGGTATAAAAGGTATGATACGATTGAAACTTGGATTCTTCCCCTATAGCCTATAGATCGCAAGGGACGCTCTAACCACCTCAGTAATTCAGAAATGATTTTCTATTCATGCTAAAAATAGACAAAGATCCTTCCCAATACTTCGTTTTGTCCAAAACTGTAATAAAGGGAGATTAACTTGAGATTAACTACCTTTTCTTATACCCTAATGACGTGTAACATCGACAATAGAACGAAATCGTAGCCTTTTTATGCGACGCGACACCTTGGAACTTTAGAAAGAAAACAAAGCAACGGAAAACTTTTAAAGATTCTAAATTAGAGCTAAAAATAAGACGAGGTGAAAATACTGTAATAACAAACCAAAGGGTCAGTCAAATAGCAACCGGATAAAAGTTTAATTTTAATTGGTCCAGATTATCTTCGTCCCAAAATTACAACGAATAAGAAGAAAAATAAACTTTTTGTATTGGGTATTTTTATCTTTTTACATGACCTAAAAGATTTCACCTAAATCAACAAGATGACTAATCATAAAGTAACAAAATTAATATTTTGGCAATACAGCTTTCATATTAAAAGTATAAAAATTTTAATGTCTGTTTTTATTAAGTTTCATATTATAGCTCTCTCAGAATAGGTGTGACAAATAGCAATTGGGTCAACAATGTTGATGAAAATAGACTTTGTCGTCAACCCAGAAACTGAGCAAATTTCTGAACACTATTAGCAGGTATAGGAGGTAATAAATTTAATTTGAGTAGATAGATAGATAAAAACTTTATTTGTACAACACACAAAACATTGAAAATGACAAAAAGGACGAGAAAGCTTATTAACTACGAAATTGTACAAGCATGCGACCTTATCGCTTAAAGCGATTTCTTCCAGGCAATCTTAGGATGGAGAAGGTTTGACTTAGGTAATCACAAAGTACGTAAAATTTGACGACCCAGTTGGCACAATGGTCACCATGCCGGACTGCCAAACACAGGGTTGCGGGTTCGATTCCCGCCTCAGACAAGTATTTATGCTTAGATATTTGTCTGTGGTCTGGTTGTTTCTATGTATTATAAGTATATATTTACAAAAGAAAAGTATATAAGAAGTATATCCGTTATCTAGCACCCATAACACAAGTCTTAGCTTAGGGCTAGATGGCCATGTGTGGAATGTCCTGAAATATATATTATTTATTATTATTTATTTGTTCTCATTCTGATTTCATCGAACTGTAATACAATCCAAGTGGTACTTCTAATTTAGGGTTCCGTACCCAAAGTTTATGTTACCGCTATAACAACAAAATGTTATAATGGTACGGAATCCTTTGTGCGCGGCTCCGACTCGTACTTGGTCCGTTTTTGTAGTCTTCTATAATTCGTTATTTACCCAGCTTAAAGCACTTACCTTGGTTAATGTAATTCTAATATTTGCTTGTCAACATATTCGATAGACAATGCTTTAGGTCTTACCTTACCTTAGTATCTAATAATATTTGAAGTTATTTATAGCGTTATTTAAATATCTGACTACATACGAGCTTTTTGTACATTAGATTGACTAAATATAACATGTCACACGTCCATTTACATATTAAAAGCTTATACTGTTTAATTTCTTTTACAATTACGTTTGACTTGTGTTAGGTTTAATTATTTCTGTAAAACGAAAGGCTGGATGTGAAGGATTTTTTGCCTGCGCGGCTGGCGTGAGAGAGCAGAGAGAAAAGTAGGATGTTTTTTGGTGGGACGGCAGAAAAAGAGTGAAAAATTGGGTTGTGATGAATCTAGATTGATATTAGGGAGGAGAATAATTGTATATGAGATTGAGGTTAAGGCTGAATAAGGCAGGCTGATTGAGATCGGCAGAATATTGTACCTAACCGATGAATATACTGTAACTAAACTTTGAAAGTTGTTTCTTGTTCCAAGCCTAAGTTCCTGGGAGCAGAATATGTTTCTGAGACTGGAATTCATATAAAATAGATACTAAAGCCTACACTTGTATTTTGAAGAGGTAATTACTCCATATTATTACTACTTCTACTACTTCTTACTATCCTACTAATATTATAAATGTGAAAATTTGTGTGTGCGTGTGTGTGTGTTTGTTACTCCTTCACGCAAAAACTACTGGACCGATTGCGATGAAATTCGGTATATAGATAGCTGGATACCTGGATTAACACATAGGCTACTTTTTATCCCGATATTCCTTCGGGATCGGGACTTACGCGGGTAAAACCGCGGGGCGCAGCTAGTCCTACTAATATTATAAATGTGAAAGTTTGTGTGTGCGTGTGTGTGTGTTTGTTACTCCTTCACGCTAAAACTACTGAACCGATTGCAATGAAAATCGGTATCTAGATAGCTCGAGACCTGGATTAAAATATATGTTATTTTTATCCCGATATTTCTACGGGATCGGGACTTACGCGGGTGAAACCGCGGGGCACAGCTAGCTATAAAACAAAGTCGCTTCCAGTCTGTTCCTATATGTCTGTCCCTATGTATGCTTAGATCTTTAAAACTACGCAACGGATTTTGATGCGATTTTTTAAATAGATAGAGATTTAAGAGGAAAGTTTTAGTACATAAAACAAAACTACTACGCGTACGAAGTCGCGGGCAACGGCTAGTTACAAACTAAGTACATGTCTTAATAGTAGGTACAGTCGGCTGCATAATTGCAGCCCTCGGTAGAGTTCAAAAATTACTATGGGAATGTTTTCATTCTAATAATTTTTGTTTGATTAATTGATGAGTTAGAATAGATGGCTTTGAACTTCCCCTAAAGCAGGTGTATAGAATCTTGCTCGTGTTGAAACATTCTTATAACAGTCGTTTTGGAGCTCTACGGTGGGTCTGCAATTATGCAGCCGAACGTACCTGCTACTAATAAAAGTCTGTTAACTAACATTGACATTTTTGTGATCATTTAATACCTAGTACTTTTATTTCCAACCTAGTAGGAAGTGTTCTTAGAAATATTTTCTAAGAATAATGCGTAAGTACCTATTTGAAATTCAACCGTGACGAGATTTATATAATTTTCTTAGAAAATATTTCTAGGAATGAAATACAGAGTGCAGGCTAAAAATGAAAAAATGTAGGAAAATCACAAAATAATTTTAGGTTCAACCATTGGTGACTGACAAGGTTATTTTCGAATTTAAACCACAACCATATTAAATTAAATCGATCTTTTACACGGTCATACTCAATGTGTCATTGCCTCTTTAGTTTAAATAACTTTACGTAAATTATCAGCTTCAGGTGACCAATGGGGTGGCTGAAAGAGTGGTGTTGGCTTAGTGGTAGATACCTCAACTTTCATTCGAAAGGTCGTAGGTTCGAATCCCGGCGGGCCGAGCACCATTGTATTTTCTTAAGAAAAATTTATGTGCACTAATTGACATTGCTCTTACGGTGAAGGAAAACATCGTGATGAAACCCGCGGCTTAGTTGGCTCCAAAAGTATTGACAAGTTCTCTCCTCTGGACATGGTCGACTAAGCCGAGGGGGTATAGTTTGGCAAAGTCGTGCGCGGCCGTCCTGCGGTACTTGCGGGGTGGCGGGGTTGAGGTAATAGCACGCGATACACACGGGAGAAGTGTGCCCGGATATATCTTGCGATATATTGAAACAATTTTTGATGTAATGTAAGATTGAATAAAAAGGTACTTAAAGTAGTGCCATTATTTATTAATTTATATTGTTGGTAGTGGAAGATAAAGTAAAAAATAAATAAATATATTCATTTACCAATACGAGTACAGTTTATATAAATATCTGCGGCCCTCACACTGGACTAATGTCAGCATTGTAAAGTAAAGTATTTTATTCTGTTAAAGTATTTTACTATAAATAAAAGAAGATTATAAGTAAATCAATATCCATATCACTTTCATGTTCTGTCTCTGTTTGAACTTCTTCATTGTCGTCATCATCATCATCATCATCATCGTCTTCATTCAGACGAAATACAAATCTAAAAAAAAACAACATTAATATAAAAAAGACATATTTTTCACAATGTTATGTTTAATTAAATTAAATCAATGGTGATTCTAGATAGCCTGAGCAGATGGTGCCGGTGATGAAGCGTCACGTCTGCCCAGTCAGCACACCAATAATCGATTACATTAAAAATATCGATAACATTAAAAATGTACCTACCTGTCCAATGCATCGTTAATTACATAATCTGATTTATAATATTCGTCTTCACTTTTATGACATGGTCGTCACACTTTATAAACAACATTCTTAGTCGTTCGTGTCGCCAGACTTATCCTGAGATCGTTATCTCGTGTGCGTTGAACTCAAAGTGTCATAGATTTGACAACACATGTTGCCGCTTCGAGTGCGCGGCTGAGACTGTCATAAGTTGACGTGCGTTGCACGCGTTACCCTTCCCCACTACACCACCCGCTACCCGCTGACATCTTCAGTACCTCGTCCCCGCCATCGTCTGTAACGCCGCAAGGAGGGTTCGGCACGAACTTGCCAAACTATAGTAGGTGCTGGGCAAGCCTACTCCATCCTCACGCAAAAAGGACCCAATCAAAAAGGGTCCAATGGCGGAAAACAGCCTGTATACAAGTACAAATACAAGATGGGGTGGCTGATACTTTGGCCAACGGATTGGCATTGCAAGATGCAATACAGCAAGGGTTCACTACGCTACATCGAAACACGTTTCCATTTTAACTATGACGAATATACTAAATTTAACTAAGCTTCATTATGATAAATTATATTACACCGATGCTGCATTTCACCTACTGATATTTTATTACTGGTTTATTTTGCCTTAAAGTTCATTCATTCAAATGATGTTTCACACACGTGCCATTCGACAAGCCTTTTGGGAAACTTATTAAAATTATGTTTTTTTTCTAATTATAACCCATTCACAGTTCAATATGTAAAGCAATTATAAACATAGCAAAATATTAAAAAATTACTTGTTGCAAACTGCTCAAAAAGGACAAATGGATATCAGCATACCCACATAGAAAGATCAAAGGTTAGTGGAACAACGAAAACACAGCGGACGACCGCATACCCAGTGGTTTTACATAGCTAGTACGAATCATTTGAAACATCCCTCTGAAACGACCACATTACATTCAACATGTGTCTCAAATGAGAGTAGGAGGTTGCGAACTTCGTATTTTATTAAAAAACCAGCCAAGTGCGAGTCGGACTTGCGCATCAAGAGTTCTGTTCCTTACATTCTTTTTTACAAGCTTTAATTTAACTTGCACTGTTCGTATGTAAGTTGTCCGTCAAAATTTGGAAACTATTTTTCGACCATTCATTGCCATCCGATTGTTTAATGTAGTGTAAGTTTTTGTTATTATAGCGGCAATAGAAATACATCTTGACGACATCTTAAAATAATAACATCTTAATAGAAATACAGCTTGACGACCCAGTTGGCACAATGGATACCACGCCGGACTGCCAAACACAGGGTTACGGGTTCGATTTCCGCCTCAGACAAATATTTATGCTTAGATATTTGTCTGTGGTCTGATTGTTTCTATGTATTATAAGTATATATTTACAAAAGAAAAGTATTTATGTAGTATATCCGTTGCCTAGCACCCATAACACAAGTCTAGTTACTTAACTTGTGTTAACGATGTGTGGAATGTCCTGTAATATTTATTTATTTATCTTCTGTGAAAATGTCAACTGTCTAGCTATCACAGTTCTTGAGATACAGAGGGTTAAAACGGGACCCTTTTACTAAGACTCCACAGTCCGTCTGTCTATCTGTCGCCAGGCTTTATCTCATGAACCGTGATAGCTAGACAATTGAAATTTTCACACATTATGTATTTATGTTGTGGCTATAACTAAAAATACTTGAAATACAAACAGTGAACATTTATGTAAGGCTCCTATACAACTTGGCACGGAACCCTTCAGCGCGAGTCCAACTCGCACTTGGCTCGTTTTTAGGATAGTTTCAAATAATGATAAAGAATTTAGTGGTTAGAAAATTATGTTCTAGAAGCGCTTAATGTAACATTTGCTTTTCTAACTTGATCCTTGTTACGAAAAACTAAAAAAGTAATTGAATGGAGTGGCGTTATTTCGCAAAGGTTTGGCTCTGTTAGCACCGATCATAACCTTGGCCGGAGAGGTCGCCAAGGACCGCGACCAATGGAAATAGACGGGGGAGCAGTGGCTTTGCCCAGCAGTGGGATAAAAACATACGCTTCAGACTTTTCGATAATTAAATTTAAAGGCTTTTTCAAACACATTACTATTGTCTTCTGTAGGTACGTACCTATATAAACAGAATTAGAAATGGCTAATGGTAAACATGCATCGCGTGACACGAGCTCTTGAATTTTGCATGGCTGACCATTGCTTGGTGGTGCCACTACAACGAAGGTCATGATTATGAGTAGCTGCCTACTAATTTAACATAAATGCAATGTTAAACGCTAAGCAAAAATGTAAGCATTAGGCAAGTGGGTTTAAATTTTTTTTTTTTTATGAAGTTTTAATTGTTACATTTTTAAGTGGACATACCAGACGTCCGTACTAAGCGTTTTGCTTCGTCATTCCTTATTCGTACCGCAGGGAAATGGAATCGATTGCCTGCGTCTGTCTTTCCTGGCGTGTACAATCTGGGGGTCTTCAAGTCGCGAGTGAATGGGTATCTTCTAGGAAGGTGTGCATCTTAGGCCGCATCGTCACATACCATCAATCAGGTGTGATAGTGGTAACATGCTGACTGAGCTTGGGGCTAGATGACGCTGTGTACAGTTTCCTACCACATTTATTTATGTAGTACCTACATATTATACTATTTTGACGACCCAGTTGGCACAGTGGTTACCACGCCGGACTGCCAAACACAGGGTTGCGGGTTCGATTCCCGCCTCAGACAAGTATTTATGCTTAGATATTTGTCTGGGGTCTGGTTGTTTCTATGTATTATAAGTATATATTTACAAAAAGAAAAAGTATTTAAGTAGTATATCCGTTGTCTAGTACCCATAACACAAGTCTAGTGACTTAGCTTGGGGCTAGATAGCGACGTGTGGAATGTCCTGTAATATTTATTTATTTTATTTATTATACTTATATTTATTCCTTAAACTTATTTTTAACGCGATAAGTTTAGTATAAATACCAGCCGCGGTCGTGTTATAACCCTACAAAGGCTTTTTACTCAACTTTGAAAATCTATTTTTATAATCGGCGTTTGTAATAATAGTATATTGCGATACAAGTGTGGTAAATTGATCATTTCATCGAGGCGTTTGAGAAACCGAGATTAAATCGATCAATCCATACGTGTATCGTACGACGTTTTTAATCACAGTTATGAATAAAAGAAAAGACTTGAAAAGAAAAGAAAATAATAAATAACAAAATATTTGGTGATAAGTCTATGTTTACAATTTTTTTTGTTAATTATACTCCCGAAAGGCCAGGCAAAAGACTTTTAACCTCGTCTGACATTATTTTTAGGGTTTTTTCCATTTGTCGGGGGTTACAAACAGAATATAATGGTACGGAAAAAAACTATATTTAAGTAAATAAAAAAACAAAAAATAATCAAAACTCAATTTTTAATCGTTTTCTAAGACATTACGTAAAATTTTCGTTCGTAAACTGACTTTAGAGACAACCGTTTTTGCTAGCATAATAGTACATTACGATATAATTGTGGTAAATTGATCTTTGCATAGAGGCGGTTTATGACGCGCGAGCGGTAGTGAGCGTGTTAAAGAAGCCAAGATTCAAAGATCAATTCCACACGTATATCGTACGACGTTTTTTATCACAGTTGCGAATAAAAGAAAACAAAATATTTGTGATAAGTCTATGTTTACATTTTTTTAAGGCAATATTTTTTTGTTAATTATGCTCCGGAAAGGCCAGGCTAAAGACTTTTAACCTATACAGATTCGTCTGACATACAATATTTTTTAGGGTTTTTTCTATTTGTTTTTGCGTCGGGGGTAAAGAACAAAATACAATGGTACGGAAAAACAATATATTTAAGTAAAGAAAAAACAAAAATAAACAACTCAATTTTTAATCGTTTTATAAGTCATTATCACGTAAAATTTTCGTTCGTAAACCGACTTTAGAGACAACCATTTTTGCTAGCTAAAAACTCTTTGGTACCTACCTTTTTTATACATCAAAACAGTATAACCCAGATAAATTAAGAATATTTCACCTACCTAACATGTAATTAGCAGTAAGATACGTATTTAACTTATCGGGATAACTTTATAGCACTAGCTTGGCAATGTAAAACGCACGCGTGCATAATATGTTGGATTATGAGCCTAAAAGCCGTTGAATAAGATCTACTTTATGAGCAACTGTGATAAAAAAACTATTTGTTAGTACTTTTTTTGTTTACATCAAAATAGTATAACCCAGACAAATTAAGAATGTTTCATCTACCTAACATGTAATTAGCAGTAAGATACCAATTTAACTTATCAGGATAACTTATTACACACTAGTGGCGTCGAGGTAACGCATAACGCAAGCGTGCGTAATACGTTGGATTATGAGCCTAAAAACGGTTGAATAAGATCCACTTTATGAGCAACTGTGATAAAAACCAATTAGCATCACTGTGGAACATTGCTATAAAAAGCTTTAACAAATCTTTTCCCTATTTTTCTATACTAAATCTGCCTTTTTGTTCGATGAGAAATGACTCGACCGACAATAGTTTGTCAATAATAGTGGTTCAACGACGAGGCCTCACCTGCCTATACATTTTTCATGAAGGAACCTTGAAACGGTAAGTATATTTCAACACAATAGCGACACAAACGATTTTACTCACCTTTAGTAAGTATTGATAATTAGTAAGTAATTCATTATTTACTACGTCCCTCATTTTATATTTCTAGAATATAGAGCACATGGCAAATAGATTGGGAATGTTTTTTTTAGCAAAAATTCCGCCAAGTCAGTGCAATGATCGCTGCGTTCCGATTTTTCATAGCTTTTGTATCTTTTATCTAACTTCTAACTACGTGTGAGTAGAAGTAGATTTTTTCAAAATCCTTTCTCAGTAGATTGTTACGTCATTTTAGCTTCCAGCCCGATCCGTCCAATGGTGCAGTTCAGTCGACTTTGAAATAGATATTTATATATAACTAGCTGCGCCCCGCAGTTTCACCCGCATAATAATTTTCTACGCAATTTTCTTAATTATTTCTTTCATAAGAACCTTTTCCGGACAATAACAAACACAACAAAAAAAGAATTGGCCAAATTGGTCCAGGCGTTGTAGAGTTATGCGCTTACCAACACATTTTGCGATTCATTTTTATATTATAAGAAAGATAGAAGAAGATTATCGTGTCGCGGTGTTAGTTGCCAATATCCACCTAAACGGCTGAACCGTTTTGTATCGTATCTTCTTCTCGTATAGTGGTATGGCCCACCTATTGGTTAGAGTTTTCAGCCTCTAACTTGATCCAACGACTGCTACTAGAGGTAGCAACCGGAGCCAACGGCTTAACGTGCCTTCCGAATACACGAAGGGGCTCACGAAAATACATATTTGCCACACTACTAATTGGTCACCCATCAAAGTGATGACCGCGCCACTCGTTGCTTAACCCGCACGACTGTAAACGATCAGTGAGCTTCGCTTAGCCGTGAGCCTCCTCACCGTTTTGTATGAAATTATTCGTGTGTATTTTTAGGTCTGAGAATCGAAGAACTTTTATTTTTTTTTCTTTTTTTTGTATATCGCAAAACAACGTTTGCCGGGACAGCTAGTATAATTATAGAAATCAATTTTTAATTAAATAAACGCGAGTTTTGAAGTCTTATTTCACATCTCAACATCATAAAATAGTCATGCGGAATTAGGGTGAAAGGGTACCGGCGCTCTCTCCATACAAACGTAGTCGACTGTTTTATCCCTGGATAATGACACCAGCACAAATATGTTTGTGCCATAAAACCTTTAACTGCCATGACTATGTCCCTATGTTTTGTTTTTTTTTTTCATTTTCTAATTATTAGAAATTGAGATTTAAAAAATAAAAAAACATAGGGGCATGGTCATGGCACTATAAAGGTAATAAGTTATATGCAACAAAAATATTTGAGAAAACAGTCGACTACGTTTGTATGAAGAGAGCCCCCGGTACCCTTTCCTCTTAATATGGAATATTAATGTAGGATTGACATTTCACGATGTACGATTTATGCAGACTTTATGTAAGTGAATGGTAAATCAATGGTTAGCCATTATTAACGTTGAAGGTCGAGAAAGGTAAATAAAAAGGTGCGGTGATATCTACTTTCTGGTTTCTATTTCAGTAAGTAATCGGAAGTATGCATATGTGTTTTTAACCCCCGACGCAAAAACGACGGGGTGTTATATAATAATAACTTCGTACGACAAAAATAGAAAGATAGTGGCAACTCTGACAACGGCACAGAGAGGGGTAGTAACAATAAGTATGGAGACTGGCATATTTGTCTCTTCAATCTTTTCAGAAATCATAAGGTAATTTTATTTGAATTTATGAAATGCATATCCTTATTTGCCGCAGGCGAAATAAGGATATGCCCCGTCAGGTATATATAGTAGCGTAGTGGTAGTCGCACCCGTATCGTCCCGAGTTTGCGAATTTGAGTCTAGCCGCGGTGCAAAATTTTGGAGATCAATGCATTTTCCTGGAAACGATGTCCGGAAATGCCTAGCGCTGGCTCACGCACTTAAAATTATACAAAATCTGTTTACGAGATTTTTATTATAATCCCTATTACATATAAAATTCTGCAGTGCTAGTTACCTATGCCCACCTAAACGGCTGAACCTATTTGTATGAAATTTCATGTGTAAGTATATTCGCTAGGTCTGAAAATAAAACTTTTTTTCCTTCTTTTTTTGTCAAAGTCAAAGTCAAAAAAATGTAGGCCTTCGAATGCTTAATACAATTGTACATAGACCACATGGATACGTCTTAAAAACGTTGTAAATGGCAAAACAACGTTTGTCGGAACAGCTACTAATATGTAAAAATAGGAATATAGGATATAATATAATGATACCGGATGAGTGAAACTTTCTGACATAAGCATTATTCGTTTAAAATAAAGCATCCAACCTAATTTATGTAAAAATGTATAATTTAGTAACTAAAATAAAAACTTTATAGTTTTAATAAAAAGGGACTAAAATGGCAAACCGTTTACTATGCCAGAATGTCACAATCCCTTTGTAAAAGTACCTAATCATGTTGTGACTTGGTGAGTCCATTACCTAAACACATTAGCGTATGGTCACGAGCATCGGTCTACATCAGGAAACTATTACCTACCTACGTCGACAAATTAACTTACTAACGTACCTTCTGTATAACAAGTTAAAGACCATCAACTACATTTTGTTAGGGTGAAGTAGGCCCTGAAAACCTATATCCCTTTCCCACGCGCGCCCCGCGCTATGACTCTATCCCTTTCCCCCGCGCGCCGCGAAATGGCTGTTTTAACTGTTTTATGTAATTAAAAGACTCACATCTATTTTAGTGAAAAACCATCTGTACTACCTTATGGGATTATATGTAAAGTTTATGAAAATATAAATTGTGTACTTGTTTTTTCTTTACAATAGCCGAAAAATAGAAAAAGCTCAAAAATAACGATTTTTAAGGATTTTGACGATTTTCTTTATATCGAGGCAAATCACTCTAATCGTTTTTCGAAGACAATACAAAGCATTTCTTCACCTTTACGACAGAAGCAATATCATTCTATGGATTTTAGTGGTTGATACCCAAAAACTGTTTCTAAGACACCTCTATCGCGCTTTTGGTCTTACCACTTCGGCTTAAAGCCTATATGTGACTGTATGATGTGTATTCTTGTTAAACTTTAATTGTTGTCTATTTAAACTATTTAAAGAAATATCTGTAACTACAAGAGCTACGAGTCTGTAACTTCCATGTAACTTCGCATGGCGGTTCCTTTAAGGGCGTAAGAGACTTTTTAATTTTTTTAGCCTAGCTAGATTGTAATTGCAGAGAGGATGTCGGCCCTTAAAATTTTTGTTTTCTTTTACGACGCAGCAAGTGACATCTCTTCTGAACCTCGGGTGATGCCACTTATATAGGTAGGTCTAATATAATTTACAAAGAAAGAGACAGTTTTACTTTACAAATTGATATCTAACACATATGCCTCTAGAGCTTTTTTTACATAATAGGTATACATGCCTCAATGTTTTCCTTTTTTCAAAAAACTAATTACTAAAGGAAATAATATTTTCTTATTATTCATTAGCAAAGAGGGGTAGGTGACAACAATCATAGTTCCTATGAGGAATAATGGCTGTGGCCACGTGGTTCAATTGAATTTTTTCACTGGAGGGATGGAAGAAAATAGGGGAATACATTTGCATATGGTCTAAGAGAGAAAACAATATCAGCGTAACCTCTCGGATTAGAACTTCGAAGATATTGGGAACAAGATGACTACCTTCGAATAATTAGGAATTCCTAGTCCTCGTGCATCTTAGGGAGTCCGTCACAGCTAAGCGAAGCTCGCTGATCGTTTACGGTCGTGCGGGTTAAGCGACGCCTGGCGCGGTCATTATTTCGATGGGTGACCAATTAGTAGTGTGGCAAAAATGTATTTTTGTGGGCCCCTCCGTGCTTCGGAAGTCCCGGTTGCTACCTCTGGTACAAATTAGAGAAGGGGAGATGTTGGGCGTCAACCAAGATAGATACTAAAAAAATGTCACAAATATACAAATAAACCATAAAAATCCTCAAGTAAATGAAAATAACAAAAATTCTCGCTTCAAAATTTCTCCAAACTAAATAAACATTTATGAAGATAACATTTTAAAAGGCACTTTAAATTATTCTCATTTGGCTCGAGATGCATAAACTAATCTAAATAAGATTTACATTACCTTTATCAATCCGTAGAGTAAAATCTAACAGAACAACACTATTTAATTCACTTAATGTAACAGTTTATAAATACAAACTTAGGAAACTTTTTAAGGTTCACATGCTTTTTTCCGCGTAAATGCTGGGCGGGCGGATCGACACAACCGCCCAGTCTGAAACCCGTTTAGCTACTGAACACCCAACCGCATTTCACGTCCACGCATATACAGTTTTTAATAAACTTTCCAGATTTGTGAGAAATATTTCATGAGCGATGAATACAAGATGAGTTCGAGTACCTGCCAACAATGTTTTTGTGTAGCATTCTATTTATTGTTAATGTTTGAGCTAAAATTATATAGATTTCAAGTTCAGACTATCCTAGTGTTCGTGATTGATTAAAGTATTTTTTCCACACTCAAGTTTTTTTCCTATCTAAAGTATTTTTCCAATAATTATTGTCATTCAGAAGAGAGGTAATAAATGTCTACTAGCTAGAAGACTAGCTACTATGTAGATTGTAGGTCCCTACTCATCTTGGATTAGATGGAGAACATAAAGTTTAATCCAACCTAATAAACGAACTATTTCAATTATTCACAAAGCCGATTTCACTTTGGACGGTTTGGAAGTATTAGAAAACCTAAGCTAAATGATTTTCGAACTTTTTTCTACGTCAAAGAACAAAACGTAGTTTTAAAAACTCCTTGCTGTGATTTTGCTGTAATTTGACATGCCGTGACAAAACGTCAGTAATTTGAGGTTATTTCTGTGTTTTCAATAAAACCTTTTGCCTTCCCTTTATTTTTACGTTGCTTTAATATTGGAATCATAATTTTTGGTAAGTTATACAATACATTTCTGGCTGTACAAGTTTTACGCGCTATATAATTTCTATTACAAAATAAAAAATAAATAAATAAATATTGCAGGACATTCCACACATCGCCATCTAGCCCCAAGCTAAGTAACTAGACTTGTATTATGGGTTCCAGACAACGGATATACTACTTATATACTTTTGTTTTGTAAATATATACTTATAATACATATATAGAAACAACCAGACCACAGACAAATATCTGAGCATAAATACTTGTCTGAGGCGAGAATCTAACCCGCAACCCTGTGTTTGGCAGTCCGGCATGGTGACCATTGCGCCAACTGGGTCGTCAAAAATAGAAATAGCACAGTACGTTTACTTAATAAAACTATAGAAACCGCAAAGCACCTACGTAACTTTGGTATTTTGTGGTTTTTATAAGTTTAATCTGATATTATACCTGCATTATTCTTGTAGTTTACGTAGTTTCGGGACTTTTACGTAGTTTCAGGACTTTCGGGTTCGAAAGAAAAAAAAAAGAATTAAACAGAAAAATGTAGGTACTAGTAATTGGTGTTTCTAACTTAGTATAAATGGAGGAATTCTTCTTTTCACAAAACGACGGTGTTTACAAGGAATTTTTGAAAGATTATATATTTTTTATTTGTTAGAGCATGAAAACTAATTAAACCCAAAAAAACTGGCCAAGTGGGAGTCGGACTCGCGTACGAAAGGTTCCGTACCATGTTGTATGGGAGCCCCAGTAATATATATATATTTATTTCGTTTTTTTTTTAGCTCGGTACCTCAAAATGATAAAAGGAACTCTTATTAGATCACTCTCTTGTTAGTATTTATAGCGGCAACAAAAATACATAATCTTTGTGAATTTCAACTCTCTAGCTATCACAGTTAATGAGATATAACCGAAGGCACTTATGTGTTAGTAATATTTTTTTAATAATTTCACACAAATAAAGCATAAAACACAACAATATAATAAGCTAAAACTAAGTCTAAGTCCTATTCGCACAAAACTTTTAACATACTTTGTCTTCCTAGTTAAAAATATTACCTGATGATACAGTTTCACGGACGACCAGACTGCATCAAATTTTTCACTATTTCTGTTGCCGCTACAACAAAAAATACTAAAACAGAAAAATATATATTTTAGTACGGTGCCCATACAATATTGTAAGGAACCCTTCGTACGCGAGTCCGACTCGCATTTGTCCGGTTATACCCTTTGGGTACGGAACTCCAAAAACAACGACAAATTGTATGAAAAATGTCACTAAGTCATTAAAATTTCAATCAATCTGGATTACCAGCATGCGATATCAATCGTAAAGCGAAAAATTCAAATACATACGAACACAATTTACCAATTTCCAAAGGATTATAATGCAAAAATTAAAAGAAGACCATCCTAAAACGTACTCGCTCTGCATTAACAATTGTGTTTCCCAAAATAACTTGAGTTCCTGAGTTTAGTAGGTACAGTCGGCTGCATAATTGCAGCCCTTGGTAGAGTTCTAAAATTACTATTATTGGCATGTTTTCATTCTATGTAATAATTTTTGTTTGATAAATTGATGAGTTAGAAGACTTTAAACATCACCTAAAGCAGGTGTCTAGAATCTTGCTTGTGTTGAAAACATTCCCATAACAGCCGTTTTGGAGCTCTATGGTGGGTCTGCAATTATGCAGTCGACCGTACTTACATACTTACATAAACAACGTAACGCGTTATGTTAACTTTGTAACATACATAAAGAGTTGCTGTATACACTGGTCATGGTCTCCATGCATGATTTATTTAATTTTTTCGAATCGACAAAGCGGCGCGGCGCGGTCACCGAGGCGGGCTACGGAGCGCAGAAAATGTGTTTACTCTGTTGAACTACGTGAATACGTAACGAGCTAACGTGTGTCCTAAGGCAACTTGAAATGGTTCGGCATTTTGTACGAAATTGTTTGAGATGTTATATAAATGTTTTACCTCCGAATTGTACGCTTCTTAGATGCTTTTGGCAGGTATTTTCAATGTTGTATAGTTCTTTTATTAACCGACTTCAAAACAAGGTTCTCAATTCGGTATTTTTTTTAACTAGTTATTGCCCGCGACTTCGTACTCGTGGTAGCTTTGTTCTATGTAGCAAAACCTTCCTCTTGAATCACTAAAAAAATCACAACAATATCCGTAACGTACTTTTAAAGATCATACAAATATACCTAACTAGTTATATTAATACAATCTGCGCCCCGCGGTTTAATCCGCGTTAAGCCTGATCCCGTGGGAGCAAAAATATTCTATGTCCTACTCCATTCCCTAAACTACCATTATGGCGATTTTCATATAAATTGGTCCAGTCGTTTTACCGTGAAGTGAGAAAAAATACCAACAAAAGATAAATAAACATACTTTCCGATTTACCTGAATAAGGGTAATTTTTAAATTATGTCTCATCGAACACGGCGCTTATTCGACAATTAATCCAGTCTTCCCGTGACCATGATCGATGCAACTCAATCGAAACGTGTAAATAACGCGACCACGACCCGTGTTTATAGAATGTATTTTTATTATAGCCTTAAAAATGAGGAACATTGCTTTTGTATTTAAAAAAAATTTGCTGTCATCATACAAGTAGAGAAAAAGGCATAACGACATTTAGTTTTATTGAAACCTACCCGAAAATTTGTTCTGCATTACTCAAAAAGTTTAATCAAAGTATTTAATTGATTTCATTAATTTCGTGTAAGTAATTATCATGAAAGTAATCGTGACTTAACAATTATGCGTACTGTAAATGAGTTACCTTGGACCGCTAATTCTTATCAAGTAACTTAAAATGATTTTGGAAAAAAATGCGACGAATCAAGGGTCAAGGGTTGACGGTCAAAAAAATCCAGCTTATAGTACATATTACAGATATTTTCTAAAAAATCTTAGACCGCAGCGCCGCCTACCATCTCGGGCTGAAACGCTGACCTATCATTCAATTAAAAAAAAAACTAAACATGGAACACTCAAGAAATTAAAAGTCAACTTAACTTAAAAATAAAAGTAAAAGTCAATATTAAGCCAACATTAAGTAAATTCATCAACAATTATAATTTTCTTATCGGCATTATGCTTTTGTTTCAGATGAAAATTAAATCACTTCTCCAAATCAATGGAGCTTTTATTACATTTCTCAAAACAATCATTAATTTGTTATGTGCTACGTATTTAGATGTGTAGGATGGATGTTAGATGCGGTGCAAAGGTGGGTATTATCTTTCACAAGTCCAGAACCTATAGCTACCTTTGATAACACGGGATAAAACTGTTCCCCTTAGCTTACCTATATGTTACGCATGGCATAAATACTAGTATAATTTGCCTGCCCTTATCTCAATTTATTTGGGGTCGGCGCAGTATGTCTTCTTCCATAAACTCCTATTAATCGTCATCTCATCGTTCACATTCATCTCTCTTCATGTCTTGTCTCACGCAGTCCATCCATCTTTCCTTAGGTCGTCCTCTTCCTTTCCATCTATCTACATTCATACTCATCACTCATCTAGTCACATACGTCACTTCTCTTCACCAATATCAATTCAAACGGTTTTGTCTAATACTTATCATTCCTCATTCCTAATTTTATCCATCCTCGTAACTATAAAAGCGGTGGAAATTTTAATATGAACAAAAGCTATACCTTTGTCATTTTACTAAAATTGTAAATAATAATTATTGCATGGAAAATTGTTGTTCTGTGATTGTATGTACAGTATGCGTCATATCAGTTTGCTACATCTATATATATAAAAGAAAGTCGTGTTAGTTACACCATTTATAACTCGGGAACGGCTAAACCGATTTGGCTGAAAATTGGTGGGGAGATAGCTTACAATCATAAGACGGACATAGGATTTTTTTCGATATTCCCACGGGATCGGGACTTACGCAGGTGAAACCGCGGGGCACAGCTAGTTAATACTATAAACAAGTATTAGACTTACGACCTTCTAATAAACGTGACACACAAACATAAATACTTGAATTAAAAGTACTCAGTGTGATTATTATTCTCACAAGATGTTAGCTATGTCTTTGGTTGGCCAAATGGTATAAGCCGCCACCCGCTACACCAACCGACGCGACGTGGGTTCGATCCACAGGAAACGTTGTTATAAGTTACAAATATTGTTGCATAGTATTGTAAACGTAAGGGTGGGCAGAGACTTTTGACCGTTGATTATACCTATCGTTTCTAGAGTTTTTTTCCTAAAATAAATAGTTTTAAGACGAAAATTCCTTTTTGTTTCTAAGCATAGGTTATTTTTTTTAAATACAACAATTTTTTATGCAATAATTGGCTATTTTGTTTATGGCAGACGTGTGTTCAGCCTCTATATACACCTTAATGTATTAGCTATAGTACCTTCCAGAATGCTGACGTTTGCCCTGGCCTGCGTTATGATGATAGCACTGTTTATCGGCGTGTCTATGGCTATTATTGCTGGCATCGCTTACGGATACCACTACTCGCTTGCAGAATTCCTCACTTTTACAAGTTAGTTTTTTAATTAATTCATCAACTGGCAGACAGATGGCGCTGTTTGTAAAATATATGAATCGACCTTTTATAGGTCCAATTGACAGGTTAAGAGGAAAGGTGCCCGGCTTTTTCTCTATACAAACTGAGTCGACTGTTTCCTCTCTGGATAATGACACTAGAGCAAATATTTTTGTAACTTAGCATAATACCTTTATACTGACATGTCTAATTATTATTATTTTTGTTAAGACTCTCACGTCCTATGATAATTATTAGAATATGAAAAAAAAATCAAGACATAGAAGCATGGGCATGGTCATTGGTCATGGATGCCAGTTATAGGTTTTACAAAAAAATATGCTCTACTGTGAGCAACACTATCGATTGAAATAAAAATATAATATAAATAATTAGTTTTTTGCAAAATAAACAGGTTAGATTCTTGGCAAGGGTAATAACTTTTTCAGAAATATAATGATTCAATTTTTGTTTTTGTCAACTAAGACTGCAACCGGCACGCAACTCCTTTCATTTCTCCTCCTTTCTTTTTATTTTTGGCTATCTCTTATAGTTTAGGATTATGTAAAAAAAACTTATCCTGTTTATTATACTTGCTGCACCCCGCTTTTAGTTTCTTAAACTTTCGGATTATTATTATTAGTTTTTTTATCTAATGAATACCTCACAGACTACTACAGACGAGAAACAGTTTAAATCAGATGGCCAATAATAATATTTGTTTGTTTGTATAATCTAGACATCAAAGTTCCTCAAATAAGAAATAGTATCTAATGAATATTTATTTTAATCCAGGGCAAGATGTTGCAGTATACGTGCGTCGAGGACAATTTCATGATAACCCTAATCTGGCGGCGTCAATGAGGCGATCTGGCGACACTGAAGAATGTGAGTATGGCCATGGATGTAATTTTCTCCCTTATTTTTAATACCTAGGTTTTATACTGTTATACTACCACTACTTGTACTTGTACTTGAACGGGCTGTTTTCTGTAATTATACCCTTTTTAATTGGGTCCTTTTTGCGTGAGGATGGAGTAGGCTTGCCCAGCACCTACTACCCTCTTAGCCTAGTCGACCATGTTCAAAGGAGAGAACTTGTCAATACTTTTCGAGCAAACTAAGCCGCGGGTTTCATCACGATGTTTTCCTTCACCGTAAGAGCAATGTCAATAAGCGCACATAATTTTTTCTTTAGAAAAATATTTTGGAGCACGGCCGACCGGGATTCGAACCCACGACCTTCGGAATGAAAGTCGAGGTATCTACCGCTAAGCCAACACCGCTCTAACATAAATACATACATAATGTGTGAAAATTTCAACTCTCTAGCTATCACGGTTCATGAGATACAGCCTGGTGACAGACAGACAAACGGACAGTGGAGTCTTGGGTACGGAACCCTAAAAAGCAAGTTACCCCATCTTGAAACGTTCTTAAATTTTGAGTAAACGAGCTACGCCCCACGGTCTCACCCGCGTAAGTCCCGATTCCGTGGGAATATTGGAATAAAAAGTAGCATATGTGTTAATCCAGGTCTCCAGCTATCTACATACCTAGTTTCATCGCAATCGGTCCTTTCACATTTATAATATTAGTAGGATGTAGGAAGTAGGATAGGATTAGGGTTTAAGAACTTTAAGTTTAAGAAAAATTAAACCTTTCTGTTATTTTCAATTAAAAATATTGTTTTGTCTACTTACAAATACCTACCTAAGTTACGAACAGAGTTAGCTGTTAAAGTGTTTTTCTTTACGTACACAGTAAGTATACATTTTGATCAGAGTGTACCTTTTGAGGCAGAATCTTTATCTTTGTCTCATCATTTATCTGCCACTCAAACGTCAAATCACTGTAGAACGACTTTTGGTGCTAAGTCGAAAACTTTCACGGAACTTTTTATTAATGTTTAAAACTTTTATACTATGTGCAAAGTTTTTATCCCATAAAATTCCATCAGTAAACTGTTTACTCACGACTTTATCGGTTGAGACTTTTTTTAAATCAATTATGGCTTCGCACGGCAGTAAAACAGTGTCTACTTTACAGTACCTTGTAGGAGATTACGGAGGCAACGAGAAGAGTCCATGTTTGACACAGATTTTTACTTTCACTACACTTGTGTTCTTTCACGGAACTAAATTGGATAACGTTCCACCATAATTATACATTTCAACTCGGCTTACATCTAAGTGTAAATAAAACTACAGCATGACTATTGTTGGCTCGTTCCCGCCGTAACTCCTGAGACTTTAGACTTCCTCAATCCTTAAGACTTAATTTTCAGGTATCTGTTAATAGCAAACATGCAGTGACATTGCTTCATGTTTATTTATCAGAATGGAGCTTCTTATAAACCTTACTAGCTGTCCATGCAAACATAGTTTTGCCATTTACAAAAAAAAAAACTAAAGGAAACAAAATAAAAAATAGATAGCCGATTCTCAGACCTACTGAATATGCATATAAATTTCCTAAAAATCGGTCAAGCCGTTTCGGAGGAGTATGGTAACTAACATTGTGACACGAGAATTATATATATTACAAAGATAGGGATAAGATTTTAATCATGCATATTTCACGTAACTAGCCGGTTTTCTTGCGAACGTGGGGAACAAATGTCATGCCATGGCGCCTCCGCCGGGTCGGGGCAGACTGGGTAGACCCAACAAGTGCTGGCTTGATGTCGTAAAGGGTGATATGCGTGCAAATGGCCTTACAAACCAGGTTGCCGAAGATCGTGCGAAGTGGAAGCGTAAAAGCGGACCCCGGGCTCGATGCAACTGCGGTAACATCGCTCGGATGATGATGATTTCAGTAGCTGACACATTTAAAGTTTTTAAAAAATAAATTGTAATATAAGTACGTTGTTTTTGGCCTGGGAAATCCCAGTCGGGTACCACTCCGTTGTTGGGACCAACGAAGTGGTTATGTCGGGCTCCAACCGACTAAAACCCTAAGGTGCTCCGTCTCGATGCCTATTTTCGGAGCTACGAGGATAGCAATTCCAATTCAACAGAGAATTTCCAATTCAACAGCAGCTCCGACGACATTTTTCCGTGAGGACCCTCCTCTTACGAGGCTTTCGCCTCTCCCCCCTTGTTGCGGTGCAGCCCATACTACACCGCAACCCGCCTCAGTCGCATACAGCACTGCGACCTACCTCTCGTACCGCTCACACCGACTTTGCGGGGAAGTCGGTGGAGCGGTCCCTCTCGGGCTAGCCAGCTCCTCCAGCCTGGCTTGACCCTGGGTTCCTCTTGGCTTCACCGTGGTTGGCAAGACCACAATTACTAAGCCCCCCCCGCCACGACAAGGCGGGAACCCACGTGGAGGACGAAAATAACAACCTTCCATTTGGAAGGTCATTTAGAAGAACAAAAATATTTAAAAGAAAATTACCTATTTACATAATTTTATTTATATCTTACCAACAGTATTTGCATCGAACAGTTCGATGGACTATCCAGATCAGAAAATGAAAAGCGACTCCCAGCCTCTTTCCGAAGCGTGGTTACAAACTCAGGATTCAAAGAAATACGCACAAAAATTAACGAAATATTCTTATGATGACCGGAAAAAACCCGAATTGAATAGCTGGACAAGCACCCAGGGTTCTATTTTTACACCAGTCAAGAATATCTTACCCAAACAAAGGCAAGAGGTATAAACTATAGCTATTATGTAGTCGCCTGCAAAATTGCAGCCCTCGGTAGGGTTTGAAAATTACTACAATTGGAATGTTTGCATTCTAATAATTTTTGTTTGATTAATTGATGAGTTAGAAGAATTTAAACTTCAACTAAAGCAGGTGCCTAGAATCTTGCGATAACATTCTTATAACAGCCGTTTTTGAGCTCTACGGTGGGTCTGCAATTATGCAGCCGACCGTACCCATACTTAATATTTTAAGGGTAAAAAAAACCGGTCAACTTCGAGTCGTACTCACGCGCCGAGGGTTCCGCCCAATAATTTCAACTCTCTTTCTCTACGCTTGCCCGTGATATGGTAAGTAGTTTAACTTGATCCCTATTTCGTTTGGGCGCCCATTCAATGTAGAGGTCAAGTTAAATTGGTACTTATCATACCACGGCAAGGGTAGAGAAAGAGAGTTGAAATTATTGTGCGGAACCCTCGGCGCGCGAGTACGAATCGCTCTTTATCGGGTTTTTTTACTCTTAAAATATTAAGTATAAGTATACTTAAAATATAAAATATTAAGTATATATCAACTTTTTTTACTTTTTAGAACTTTTCCTTTTTTTGTGCTGTAAAACTTTGCTTTGATTTTCGACCCAAAACCTATAGGGTGCTTCCGGTAGACCTGGAATTGTCAATTTTGGTGAAAAGCAAGGTCGTATAGCACAAGTAAAGGGAAAAATCCAAAATATAAAAAAGTTGAAAACTAAGGTAAATTTTGGTACTCACAAGTTTTCACGAAAATGTTTTGTCCATATCTTTTTATCGTGTTTACCCAGGACCTTGATTTTTATACATCTAATAGGCAATATAGACCTCAGTATCTGGTATGAATTTCAACTTGCTAGGTCCACCCGTTCTTGAGAAAATCGGTTGTGACACACGGACAGACAGACTAGAAAGTGATCTTATAAGGATTCCTCTTTTACCTTTTGAGGTACGGAGCCCTAAAAACATAAACCGGCCAAGTGCAAGTCGGGACTCGCGGACAAAGGGTTTCCATGCCATAATGTATGGGAGAACCACTTCAATACTTTTTTCTGTTTTTAGTTGTTATAACGACAACAGAAATACATTACCAGCGAAAATTTCATCTGTCTAGCTATCACGGTTTAGGATATACAGCCTGGTGACAGACAGACAGACAAACCTACAGGACGGACAGTAAAGTCTTATTAATAGGGTTCCGTTTGGGTATGGGACCATTTTTATATTTCGCTTAGGAAAATATTTAGTGTCGCCGTGTCATTGAAATGGATGAGGATAATTTATTAATAGCACCGCTCCGCGGTTTCACCCGCGTAACTCCCGATCCCATGGGAACATCGGGATAAAAAGTAGCCTATGTGTTAATCTAGATCTCCAGCTATCTAGATACCGAGTTTCATCGCAATCGGTCTGATAGTTTTTGCGTGAAGGAGTAACAAACATATACACATACACAAACTTTCACATTTATAATATTAATAGGATAGGATAAAAAAATGATTATTATAACTTTAAAAAAAAATTACAATTCCTTCACTAATTAATCGAAAGGAACTTCGTTCCATCCGGGTGTCCCTTTTATTTATTACTAGCTGCGCCCCGCGGTTTTACCCGCGTAAATCGCGATCCCGTGGGGATATCGGGATAAAAAGTAGCCTATATGTTAATCCAGGCCTCCAGCTATCTACATACCGAATTTCATTGCAATCGGTTCAGTAGTTTTAGCGTGAAGGAGTAACAAACATACACACACACACACACACAAACTTTCACATTTATAATATTAGTAGGATTATTTTCCTTTGTTTTGTAGTCGCAAATCGCAAATCGAAGACCGACTCCGATCGTTTCACGGGTTACACCACCAACTCGCATAATGTCCATACCGCCGAACCTTGGCTTACCCACTGCTATCATACCAGGGAGAACAGTTATCGTCATGCGAAGCTTCAGACCTATAGGTTTTAAAGACTACGAACCAACTCGCACTCCCATACCGGCTGTTGACGATGATTTTTATGATGATCCGAAGAAAAGTGAAGCCATAAGTAAAGATCATAAGGAGAAACCTCCAGATATAAAGATTAGTGTTGGAGACGATGAACCTAAACGGTAAGTCCTTTACTTATAACATTAGTCATGGTGGTAAGTGGCTCGTCGCCTCAGATCACATCAAACAAGGGAGATTTGTTAAAGCGCCTCGGCACGGGTGAACGCGTCTGGGTTAAAATGCACTTGATACAGACTTCCGTCTTCAGTCGACAGTAACTACGCGCTCGCGTCACTATCTCTCGATTTTTGCCAAAATGCCGAGTTGTTCAGTGGTTGTTTGCAAAAATACAAGCAGAAACATGAAAGATGGAATCTCATTTCATGTGACATATTCATTCATAATGTACTAATACAATACATTGCTTGCTAAGTAAGAATCACTATATAGTAGGGGAGCCCAAGCGGGGATTTCGGGATTTACTAAAGCGCGTCAAATATACAGGGGGATACCTTGTACCCGGTTAAGTCCCTACACCAAATATGAACCTCATATTGAAGGCCGCCTGTCCAGGATAAAGGATCAGAATAATAAAAAAAATGATCATCAGAAATTCTCGAGCGCGTCAGATTAAGGTAGGGTGAGTTAATTACATGCTAAAAAGTGTATATTCCACTAATCTGACAATTTGAGAGTGACGTAAAGCAAGGGGAGGGCTACAAAGTTGTAAAAAAAAACGTCATCTCGACATTCTCGAGCGTGGCTAAATTTTTTTTTATTTCGAAGGATATAATTCAAGGATAACGAAAAATATATAATCTGACGATTTCCACAAGCCGAAATAAAGTTTAATGCGTGCAGCTGCGTTATGCCTATATTCTCCTCTCCGCGTTTCTATTCTTTAAATTGTTTTCTTACAAATAAAAGTATTTTACTTAAATAACATACCCTTTTTTATTTGCATGCTATTTCCTGAGCTTTTCAATTAATTAAGTTGAATGATTCAAAAAATGTAAAAAAATAAATTAAAAATTTGTCAGATTAGGCGAATTCCTCTAGATAATCGTCAGATTATGAGACAGCACATCTAGGACATAAAGATGAACCATATATATCTTAATCTGACGCGCTTGAGTATTTCAAAATGGCGATTTTTTTTTCACATTATAATAATCGCCGCGTGTTTGCGTCACATTGAAATCGTCAGATTATTGCATGAGAGCTTTTTTTTAGGTTCACTTAACACCTCCTCAGAAAATCTGACGCGCTCGTTATTTTTTTTTTTTTTCATTTTCAACCCTTACGTACGACCACCCCCATCATGCAAACGATCAGATTAACATACGGACATTATTAAAAATACGTAGGACATTGATGCTACCAATATCTGACGCGCTCGAGTATGTCCATGCAACAGTTTTTTTTTACATTTTTACAAATTTATAGCCGCTTCCCCCACCGATGCAAGATATACATTATATGACATTTTTTTCTTCTTATCATCTAAGCTTTGCAACCCAATAGGTCTCTATGACGCTCGAGTAAATCCCCATTTAGCATCGTGGGCTCCCCTACTAATATGAATCGGTCTGCTCGATGGAGCAATGGATCCGTGCGTAGCAATGTAATAACAGTGCGTGGTACCGCCGCTGTCACCGGCCGTAAATTGGAGAAGTGAATTTGTGTGAGTTAACAGAAACAATGGTATAGTTGTGTTTGCAGCAAATCACGTCGACTTTTGTGTTTCTGTGTGCGCTAATAAGATAATAATTAAGATTGTGTGCAAATACAAATGTGTGCAAAGTGGCGACCGCCGGAACGCAAGTAAAATCAAAAGATAGCATATCTCCCTTGATCTGAGCTCGTCGCGTTCCATTATGTTGTCCAGGCGTACCATACTCTTTCTTGGTGAGCATGCTACATCCTCGACATTATCGTCGCTTCCCATCAGGTGAGATGACGTCAAATGCAAGCCTATTTTTAAGCTATTGCATAGCTTTTATCGCGGGCTTTGAGCGCGGCGACCGAATCAAGAAATTCCGTAACGAAAATAAAACCTAACACCCCCAGTCCGCCTATCATGTAGCTCGCCCGAGCGTTCGCTTTACGTGTATGTATATAGTACGACTGTACGAAGCTCGCAGGATGCATAAGCTTTACCGCGGCTGTCCCAGAGTGCCCCAAGTTTTTTTTTTAATATTTTTATTTGCAATCAGTTGCATTAACACTTTAAACAAAATTGCAAGCCTAATGCCTAGTGTAAAAAAAAAACACTAATAATGACCAGATATTGACAAACACGTTCACCCAATACAAAATGGCATACGTGCATAATTTGGTTACGCCGCAGATTATACAGGGTTATTTGTAATTATATTAGCAAGCCGTTGAGGGCTACTTATGTGCACCTAAACAAACAACTTTTATTCTACGACTTTTGGAAATTCCAATTTTTTTTGGAAATTTTATGTTTGATGTCAGCTGTTCCTCACACGGAGAGATCATCAACCTTAAAATTTTACTTATATTTTTTTAGTTTTATCTACGGTTCTTAGTCCGAATGACCTTTGTTTTATCTGCTGTTTTTCGAATTCACATAACCTCAAACTTATCTTTTTTTTTCGAAAATCCAAAAGTCGTAGAACAAAATTTGTTTGTTACGGTGCACAGAAGTAGCCCTCAATAGCTTGCTAGTATAATTACCAATAACCCTGTATATGTAACGCCAGCTGTTATGGCTGGTACGTAAAAATATGTTTTTTATTACAGAAATTATGTACCAATGCGTCATTGGGGAATAACTAAAAGCCCAAAAACAGATTTTACTGTTGAAGATATCGATGAAGACAATATAGTTTATAAACCGGTATGAAAAATGTATTAAATAAATATAGTATATACCTACGAATTTAAATATCCAAGGTATATTTTAGCCAAGAGATATTAAAAAATCATTCCTACAATTTATAGAGTTTCAATTTCTTTAACCAAGTATCTACATAAACTTTTATAAAACTCTATTATGAGTTTTACCCGGCCCGGAACAGGTGATCCATTGATTGCGTGGGGTCGATCACACACTCCGAGGTGAAACCACATATCATAATTTTATTGTAGACTAGCAGCGTTCCGTGGTTTCACCCCCGTAACTCCTGATCCCGTAGGAATTTCGGGATAAACAGTAGCCTATAGCCTTCATCGATAAATGGACTATCCAACACAAAAAATTTTTTTTTAAATCGAACCAGTAGTACCTGAGATTAGCGCGTTCAAACAAACAAACAAACTCTTCAGCTTTATAATATTAGTATAGATTAAGAGGAAAGGTTACCGGTTCTCTCTCCATACAAACGTAGTCGACTGTTTCCTCCCTGGATAATGCACACTAGCACAAATATTTTTGTTGTATAAAACCTTTAACTGCCATGACTATGCCCCTATGTCAAGGTTTTTTTCATTTGTAATTGTAATAGAAATTAAGATTTAAAACCAAAAAAAACACATAGGGGCTTGGCCATGGGAGTTATAAGTTTTATGCTACAAAAATATTTGGTCTAGTCTCATTATTCAGGGAGGAAATAGCCGACTCTGTTTGTATGGAGAGAGAGTCGGTACCCTTTCCTCTTAATCTACAATAAAATTATGCTATGTGGTTTCACCTCGGAGTGTGGGATCGACCCCTACGCAATCAATGGATCACCTGTTCTAATCTCCACTGTACCCCAACACCTGCGTTGGACGACGTCCTAAATGAGGCACAAAAAGAAGCAAGTAGGTACCAATCAAAATAATTGCGTCGATCTGTGTGATCGATTACCGAATTCTCAGACACCTTTGAGACAAAAAAGGGTGTTCGTCAAGGGTGTATACTCTCTCCAGCCCTTTTTAACATCTACGGGGAATATATTATGAGAAAGACCCTAGAAAATTGGAACAGAGGTTTCAGTGTCGGTGGGAGGCGTATATCGAATCTCCGATATGCTGATGATACCGTCTTGTTGGCCACTTCCAGGGAGGATATGGTAGAGTTGTTCCATAAACTCGAGAGAGAAAGTGAGGACAAGGCGAAAACGAAGCTCATGGTCGTCGATCGAGCTGGAGCCTTGTCTGACTGCGATAACAGCATCCCAGGGATTCAAGTAGTTAATCACTACATCTATCTTTGATCCCTAGTCTACAATGACGGCAGTTGTAGTCCGGAAATAAAGCGCAGAATCGGAATGGCTAAAGATGCTTTTGCTCGACTAAAGAACATATGGGTGAAGAGGGGAATCACAAACAAAACCAAGATGCGCTTGATCAGAGCGTTGATATTCCCTATTTTCTTATATGGAGTGGAAACCTGGACCATACTGGCTCGAGACAGAGCAAAGATCGATGCGTTCGAGATGTGGTGCTGGAGGCGAATGTTGAGAATACTGTGGACCGCCAAACGCACCAACGTGTCGATCCTCGCACAGCTCAAAGTGAAGACGTGCCTGTCCACGATTTGCCGCCAACGCATACTGGCATATTTCGGTCACGTTATGCGGAGGGGCGATGAGAACCTGGAGAAACTCATCGTGGTTGGGAACACAGATGGAAAACGCTCTCGAGGCCGATCCCCAACCAGATGGACGGATCAGATTAGGGACTCATCAGCCGTCAAGTTTCAAAACACTGTAAGAGATGCGATGAACAGAAGCCGTTGGAGACAGATCATCCGATCCAAATGCAGACCACCCAATGATGACCACGATCCTCAGTCATGAGGGACCGACTACAGAGAGAGTGTGATCGATTAAATGGGATTTTCCCCACATATTTATACATATTAATAGAGAATTTAAACGTACAAATCACTCATTGAGTCCCGAGACGGAGTTTGGCGCCCGAGCGTAGCGAGAGCGCTAATAGTTCGAGGGACTTAATCAGTCTTTCACCCGAGGTAAACACTGTGCTTTTCATTACGAATAATACATAAAATTCTTCCTAATAACGAGAGTGAATGAGAGACTCCATACTACCTGATCCTCTTACAAGGTTGAGACCAAAGAGGTTATATAATGTATAACCTCTTTGGTCTCAACCTTGTAGTGTTTTGCAAAGCAAGGAGGTTAGGTTTTTGAAGTTCCTAATGCGTAATGATACTGATACTGGCTACAAGCACATTGCACACGTCGTGCGAAGCCATAATTTGACATGACAGCTGTCAGTGAAAGCGATTCTCCCTAGGGCTGAAAGTTTTTCTTTCTACACGCTCTTCAGGCACCTTTACACCTACTTTCGGAGTATGAGTAATGAAAAATCCATTTTAAACTAATTCCAAAAACAAATAATTTAAAAACAATCTTAATAGCTTTTATATGGTTTTACCAAGAGTCCATTTACTTGATTTCTAGTAAATATGTTATAGGAGACATAGTTTTTCCGAATTATGATACTAAATTATTACCTTCATCTACTAGAACATCGATTTCATTCCCCGCCGCTTCTTTTGCCTTTTTCGCAATGTCGCATTTTTATTTTCACCACTTTCTGGTTGTGTAAGCTCTATATCATTTGTTGCATTTTTATTTTCACCACTTTCTGGTTGTGTGAGCTCTTTTTTATTTTCAACACTTTCTGGTTGTGTGAGCTCATTTTTATTTTCATCACTTTCTGGTTGTGCGAGCTCTTTTTTATTTTCAACACTTTCTGGTTGTGTAAGCTCTATATCATTTGTTGCATTTTTATTTTCACCACTTTCTGGTTGTGTGAGCTCTTTTTTATTTTCAACACTTTCTGGTTGTGTGAGCTCATTTTTATTTTCATCACTTTCTGGTTGTGCGAGCTCTTTTTTATTTTCAATACTTTCTGGTTGTGTGAGCTCATTTTTATTTTCAACACTTTCTGGTTGTGAAAGCTTTAAATCATTTGTGGCATTTTTGTTTTCTTCAGTTCCTGCAAGTGCAATCTTTTTAGCAAATGTCGCATTTTCATTTTCACCACTTTCTGCAAGTGAGAGCTTTTCATCTGTCCCGTCTTCAACGTTATTCGATGTTGTTTGCTTATAAAAGTTACTCATAATATGACTGACGAGATTTTGAGGTAATTTTTCAATTAGATATCCTGTTACTATTGCTTCTATTGGTAGTTCTTCTATGCCAGGACATGAAAATTCTAAAGTACTGAAATTGTTAAATTACATTTTTACAAATAGATTGCAACTTTTCTCTTTAATTTAATATAAGCATCAACCCAAGATCTTATCCATGATCCGGAATCTTGATTGGGATACATAATATTTTGTGTTATTCAAGGACTCTAGCTATCTACATATCAAGTTTTATCGCAATCGTTTTAGTAGTTTTAGCATGAAAAAGTAACAAATATACATACTTACATAGGACACACCTATACTTACTAAGACACATATTTCAAAGTGTAGTGTGTGTATGTGTGTAGTGAAGTGTAGGTTGGAAAGTAGGATAAAAGTGGGATGGGATTGTATATTATAGTTTACCTCCATTCGCCTACACGGATTCCTTTTTCAATTCCTTTTTCTTTATGTTCTAATTTTTGTACGTCCATTGTCCAATCAATATTGACATCATAGATATCAGCAGCAAAATCATATTCTCCTTCGTACATCCCTCGAAGACCTATTTTTCCGAGCACCTAGAAATTAAATTAATTAACAATCCCGCTTATGAACTCAAACATAAATATCTAAACAACGATGAGCTTGACTCTTTTGAATCATTAACTAACCTGCACGTTGCTTAATCTTAATCTTTCAGCAATATTAACAGGCATTCCTTCTGTTTTCAATGGACCACCGATATGAGAAGAGTATCCTGTATCTAATCCTGACATCGTTATACCTTTTAGGCTAATTTCACAGTCTTTTTCAGTACCATCAAACTGAAAGCAAAACATTTATTACTTATTCGTGTTGTGTAACGAATCTCTAGTAAAGCATGTAGACATTTACCAATAAAGCATATGGAAAATGTATGTTCTAATAGAATACTGATCAGAGCAATATGAGTTTTGACGAATAAGGGGTTTCACGAAAAACTGTTAAAAAACGTATCTTACGTAGGTATATCGTGGTATCCACTCTAAGGCCTCGAATTTGAATATTGACTACTATAAATAGCATCCGAGATCAATAAGGATGAATTTTATTATTAGTATTAAGTATGGTATTGTCGTTACCGCATCGTTCCACTTTATGTTAAAGTTTTCCAGATTAACTGTTTCCTTTTTTGTCTCCATGGTCTGCATATTAATTTTTCGTACTAAATTATCTAGGTGACTCTCTACTTTATCCATTGCAATTTTTTGTTGGAGCCTAAAAGTATTTCAAGCAATTCAAACTCTACCAGATAGGTTTAACTCTCTAGCTCTTAACCCTTTAACTCTTAAGTATAAGCGTACGTAAACGTTTAAGAGTAAGGGGTTACATAGATACGGCATAAGGATGATGGGATGATGGGAGGGTGTAGCTAATTACTAACCTTCTAACAGCAGCAGCAGTTGTATTAGCAACACCCGTTAATGTTATATCGATTCGACGTAAGATGAGACGTTTCACGAACTTACTATAACTGCGTCAGTGTTACATACAGTCTATTATTATTTTCGTCAACTTACTCAATACTTAAAAGGTCTTTTCCAAATATGGCTGAGGAATTGACATGAGAAACCAAGGCAGCTTGTAACTGTATCACAAATTCTTTACTCAAAGCCTGCTCCAGAATATTTTTCCCGTTTGGGCCTTTAGTAAAAAAAACAGAAACTTTTAACAATGATTTTGACTTCCACTAGACTTTAGTTACAGAAAAAAAAAATACTTACTGAATTCATGAAATAAATAGTTCGCTAGAACAGGAGGCGATTTTTGACCAGGCGTATAAACCTAAAATATGTATTATCAAAGATTTTATTAAATAACTAGCTGTCCCGGCAAACGTTGTTTTGCCATAGGTGGAGTTTGGCAACTAACACCGCGACACGATTGACATCAATATTTATACGATACAGCTAACGTCACTCAATTGTTTTGCCTTCCCGGAACCTCTCCATTAAAACTTGTACTTTAAAGTATGGAATTAAAGGTCAAATTGACTTTTAAGTATCATTACAAATATTGTATGGGAATTGGGAGTATAGAAAAGTGTTGTTTTTAGACTTTTCCAGGCAATTTTTAAATTTTTCATTCATCCTCCATCCATCCTCGTCCCTCACCCGTTCTCGAGATTTCCGCTTAGGAACACTTCAGCGATTCTTTTTTATATTAGAAGATAGATGAAGCAAGTTCAAAGTCGAATTTGAATCACACTTACGTCAACACTAAACCGACAGTGTCTTATTTTAAGCATATCGACTCCCAAATCAACGCTATTACCATCCAATTTTGTAAGCACTGTACCAGTTAATGCACATGCTTCTGCTGTTATGCTAGAACAAAAATATTATAACATACAATATACAAGAAGCATTTGATAAATCCAACCGTTGATAGACAGATGAAGCGTTAGGTCACATGCTTGGACAAAAACAAACCACAAAGGGATGGCTAGGCTGTTTGTTTGAAGGCTGGTTTAACAGACTATTTGTTGTGTAGGTAGAGCTAGTCATATACGTAGACAGCAGATATAAAATATATACAGGAAGTTTATCCATTGCGTTTATTCTTACCTGACTTTCAGAATAAAATAGAAAGATATTTTGCGTCATAGAGGAAGAAACTATCGACTGAGATACAGGCTCGGCCCAGTTCAGTTCTAACTACCTAAACAGATGTTATAGTCCAGCAGCCCTCGAAAGTTTTTTTAAGTGATTAATAACAGGCAGAATCTTCGTGAGCAGGTTCAGTTCGACGAGACGCCCAAGTTTCTTCATGTGACAATTCTTGATAGAGGTAGCTAATGTAGTGCGCAGGTATAAAACATGTCGATTTCGTGGGGTGTCGAAATTGTCTAATAGCAGTAAATTTATTTTTTGAATATCGAGGTAATTGGATGATAAACTCGGAACAACAATTGTCCTACAAAATGGATGGTATGACTCTCCAGTCCTCCACGCCGAATGTGTCGAAATAACGAGGTCAATAAAATGATTAATAACAAGGTGATTTTTTGTATGCAGCTTAGTAAATATTTGTACAATCAAATGGCCACATAGTCCTACAAATTTAGTGGTACGTTTTTCCAGTCCTACGCTTAGAAGTTGTCCGATCCACCGTAAGCGTATTTTATTAATAACTGTAGGACAAAAGTAGCACGCGTTAATTTACTGCATTCTTTGCCTAAATCAAACAGTGTCCTACCAAAAAATAGATATCTATCGCTGGTCCGTTTTTGACACATTCGGCGTGGAGGGCTGGAGAGTCATACCATCCATTTTGTAGGACAATTGTTGTTCCGAGTTTATCATCCAATTACCTCGATATTCAAAAAATAAATTTACTGTTATTAGACAATTTCGACATCCCACGAAATCGACATGTTTTATACCTGCGCACTACATTAGCTACCACTATCAAAAAGTCATATGAAGAAACTTGGGCGTCTCGTCGAACTGAACCTGCTCACGAAGATTCAGCCTGTTATTAATCAGTAATCACTTAAAAAAACGTTCAAGGGCTGCTGGACTATTATAATAATCAGGTAAATACTTCGATAATTTTTTTTAATTTCTTTTATACTATTACTTAGGTATAAGTTTCTGTATGAACCTTATGCTATTAAAGATTATTATTTATTGTGCGTCAACATTTGTTAATATAACAGTGTTGCGGTATCAGAATAATGTCAATCTCTGTGGTGCAACGCAGAAGGTAGCGGGTTCGATTCTCACCTCTAAAAAGTATTTATGAATGTTTGTTTAGTTTATATTTATAAAAGAAAAGTATGAGCATTCTATCCGTTGGCCGGTCACCATAACACAAGTTTGGTTGTTTGGTATGTAAAGTGTCTTACAATGATCAATGTCAAGACGTACGTAAACGGCTAATTAATTTTTATTTAATTTAATTTATTAACAAAGATTCTACAGTCATTATAGTACATTATGTACACAGAACTTAAACTAAAATGAATATACATTTTGACGACCCAGTTGGCACAATGGCCACCATGCCGGACTGTCAAACTCAGGGTTGCGGGTTCGATTCCCGCCTCAGACAAGTATTTATGCTTAGATATTTGTCTGTGGTCTGGTTATTTCTATGTATTATAAGTATATATTTACAAAGGAAAAGTAAGTATATAAGTAGTATATCCGTTGTCTAGCACCCATAACACAAGTCTAGTTACTTAGCTTGGGGCTAGATGGCGATGAGTGGAATGTCCTGTAATATTTATTTATTTATTTAAAAAAAAACATATTTTTAATAATTACTCACGCAATCTGCCCAGTGTTTTGAACCTGTTGAAACCGAAACGGTGAACTCTGATAAGAGTTCTGTTCTTCCAATGAATAAATGATATCACTCCTATTCCTGAATAGATAGTAGTCTGCATGGATAATCATTTTACTCAGACCAGAATCAATAGAAAGCGCGTTGCCACACAAATCAAATGATATTTCCGGATTTAATAAAGAAGGAAACTCTTCAAGTAGAACATCTTGAAATAATCTGAAAATAACAAGTTACAATGCAATGCTGGCCATAGCTATTCAGCGTGGTAACGCTGCTAGTGTGATGGGTTGCTTTGCGCCAGGGGTGACTCGGGGCGATTTACTTGTTTTTTTTCTCTCTCTTGTTTGGCCCCACGAACGTTATGCTTTTTTTTATCTTATTCTTATTTTATTGTGTTCGTTTGTAGTTACAATGCCAAATTACAATATTAAAAAACCGCCCACGAAGGGTTCCGTTACGATCGATACGTCATGTTGAACAAAAAACCCTAAAAAATATTGTATGTCAGACGAGGCTATATAATAATGTTAGAAGTCTTTTGTCTGCCCTTTTGGGAGTATAATAAACAAAAAACATATTGGCAAAAAAAATTGTAAACATGAAAATAACATAAAATTCTTAAAAACAAATCAAAAATATCTATGAAAAATATTTACTTTTTTGTTTTACTCTCTAGCTATCACGGTTCATGAGATACATCCTGGTGACAGACGTTCAGACGGACAGCGAAGTCTTAGTAATAGGGTCCCGTTTTTACCCTTTGGGTACGGACCCCAAAAATGCAAATTACAATAACAAAATGCTACGAACAATAAATAATTATTGAAGAGATTTGTTTACTGTATAGTCTATGTATTATGTTGATTAATCTTCTTTTATTATTGGTATGCACTTAAGTATGCGTATTTCTATTATTATTTTATCTTATCTTATTTTCATTTTTATAATATTTAGTTGTAACATAGGGAAATTTTGTGTGTTTCTTGCTCTAATATATTTTTGTGGTATTCTAACATTTAATATTGAGACTCGCTAGCTCTCAGTCTGATTTTGGAGTGGGGTGTCGTTTTATATGTTTTCGAGGGTGCTGATTCCGAATCTGGGAGAGTTTTTTAAGTCAAATTTGACATCTGTCAAATGTCAGTTGTATTTAACACTTGTATAACACAATTTTTTAAAACAATTAAATTAAACATGCATACGCAAGGAACTTCGTTCCAAACGCGCGTGCTGCGACACGTTTTGTTTTTTATTTTCTTTATAGGCGACCTAGGTCTGCGCTCTGTGATCTGGTATTTGCAATTCAGACAAAACATACGGCAATATAACCATTTCTATGGATAAATACAATACACAATACAGCTTTTTTTTTAATCCTGATAAAAACTATTTCTTATCACCAATCTTTTTTTTCTCAAATTCAAAAAAAAGAAGGTCTGGTCTAACTTTTGCATATTTTGGTACCACGGTACGGACGGACGGATGAATCCTCATGCATCACGCCGTCAATTAGCGAAAACCCTATGAAAATCTGTTCAATGGTTTTTGAGCTTTACGAGTCTCTTTTTTGAGTTTTTTAGCGGAGGACTATGTTTTATAATAAGTATTGATTAGCATCTAAATACAATATGTACCTACACTAGTAAGTAAAATCAATCATTATATTAAAGAAAAACTCACATATCAACTTGATTATCCGAGTGAAGGTAACCAGTAGTAAGTAATAATGCGTCATTATTTCTTGATATATAGACGTTCATCGTTTGATGTCCATAACCTCCTTTTAATGACTGAAAAAATACATGAATTTGTTACTTAATTTGGCTCTCACTCAAATGGTCCAGGAGCCAGTGACAGATTTTCATGACCAATTCCCTCCCAATCGAAACTTCGTAAAATGCATAAGGGACTTATACTATGAATACTCGCGACCGTCAGCTGCCACTCCGTGGGTGGGATGGGCAGTGGCAGCCTCCCACGCATGGAGGAAATAAATTTTTTTTTCAATCATTTCCTCTCATTTGAAAATTTATCAGAGTATAGTTTATGTAGTATTTTGAAAAAAAAACATAGTCAGCTGGCCATAACACGGTGGATTATACGTCAGCTGGCTCCTTGAACATGAAATTTTTTATTTGATTTTCAATGATTTCCTCTCAACTAAAAATTTACCTGGCGATCGCTTATATGCTACTATGAATGAAAATTAATGTCAGCTGGCTGTATCTCAGTGGAAAGTTTGTCAGCTGCTACCTTGAAAGGTGTAACACAACAGCATCTATGACCTACTGAAACTTATCAGCTGACGACTTTTCCCTTGACTTACAGCTAGCTGATTGTTTTTATTATTTACTAGAGTATTTTAACAATTCTCTGATAAATTTTCATCCGGGAGGAAATAACGTTTCTTAAGTTATTTAGCAGTTTGTTTGATTTGAGAGTTTTCATAACAAATATGAACTTTGATATTGGAGGAAATGAGTAAATTAATTATTGAATAATTTATTGTAGCACATTTTATCAATTAATAAACTTTTATTTCAATTAATTGATTAAAAAACTTTTTGACTGAACACGTTTCACTTTCTCTTCGAGTCGCATTATACAGTCGACTCTGTCTAAAGGTTCTCTGTCTAAAGGTTCCCACTGTCTAAAGGTTCCGTGGATATGCTCTCTAAAGGTTCCAGGATATTCCCCTACTCTTGAGTACTACAACCAATCAGAGATAATAATTTAAGCGCGCGTTTTGAATGCCCATAAAGACTAATGTTTTCTATTGCGCATCCATTACGCGCAATGTTCAGAGTGGGGAGAGAACCTTTAGGCAATGGTCCTGTCGCGACGTGGAACCTTTAGACAGAGTCGACTGTAGTCCCCAACTTTTTTTTCTACTGAAAATCTTCTGCATATGCTATACACAACAAAGGGCCTTTGTACGCAGTCATGGGTAAAACTTTCCCTCTCCAAGTGTACCTTTTGCTATAGCATAGCATCTGGAGAAGGTAATTTTAATTTACAATCGAGCTGAAATATAGAAATAAAGAATAACTTAAGAAACGTTATTTCCTCCCGGATGAAAATTTATCAGAGAATTGTTAAAATACTCTAGTAAATAATAAAAAAAATCAGCTAGCTGTAAGTCAAGGGAAAAGTCGTCACCTGATAAGTTTCAGTAGGTCATAGATGCTGTTGCGTTACACCTTTCAAGGTACCAGCTGACAAACTTTCCACTGAGATACAGCTAGCTGACATTAATTTTCATTCATAGTAGCATATAAGCGATCACCAGGTAAATTTTTAGTTGAGAGGAAATCATTGAAAATAAAATAAAAAACTTCATGTTCAAGGAGCCAGCTGACGTATAATCCACCGTGTTATGGTCAGCTGACTGTTTTTTTTTTTCAAAATACTACATAAACTATACTCTGATAAATTTTCAAATGAGAGGAAATGACTGAAAAAAATTTTTTTTCTCCATGCGTGGGAGGCTGCTTCTGCCCACCCCACCAACGGAGTCGCAGCTGACGGTCGCGAGTATTCATAGTACAAGTCCCTTATGCATTTTACGAAGTTTCGCTCGAGAGGAAATGATTGACCGAAAATGTACCTGGCTACTGGACCAAAAAGCTTACACTCAAAAGTCACTGCAAACGTACCGAAGCAATCGTATTTTCGTAGCCCACTCTGTATTTTTTCCAAATATCGTCGCATTTTTTAAAAATATCTACAACAAAATATTAATTTAAATAAAATCACCGCTTATTCTACCTCAAGGTGCTGTGGAAACGAATTATTTGACCAAAACACGTGTTGGAGTACACTTTGCGGCGTTCATACGCTTAGACCATTGACTTTATGAAAAAAAAAATTTACATATTTTATCCTATACTTTAATTTTACATATTTTATCCTATACTTATAATAAACGTAGAGAAGACAAAAATCCGTACTTGAAAGAAATTAAAAAAGATGTGTAATAGAAAAAGTAGTAGACCAAAATCTATATATTTTGCTTTACTACTTTTGTAAATTTCATGTCTATCTGTTCCTCAGTTTGTTTGTTCTCTAAATATAAACGCCTCAACCATTTGAAATCTGTTCAATTTTCACTATGAGATAGCTATATTTTCGAGTAAGGACGTGGTATACTCTACATCGAAATCCAATTAGATGAACTTCAGTAATCAACGAAAAACTGCAGCCGCTCGAGAAAACCCTGGCCGCCCGCGCGTGACGACGCGAACGCGTCCCAGCAGACACGAACGTCACAGAATACATAATAGTGTAGCATACTTTTTATCCTGATATTCTCACGGGATCGGGAGTTACACGGGTGAAACCGCGGAGCGCTGCTAGTATAAAATAAGGAAGGTTTGGCGGTACCTTGTACTAGTATAATACCACCCTTTACGAAATGAAGTGTAAAATTTAAATTCCATCTTACCACTTTGAAAATACTTTGAAGTCACTTGATCAATACTTTGCGATGTTCCCCAACTTATTAATTTAACGTAAATTGATAAAAATAAAAATATTTTCCACATTGCTGTTGTCCTCGATATAAGTATTATCGTTATCAACAGAAAATTCTATAAAAAATTAACGTTCAAAGTTAATTGGAATTATATTTTATGTTTGGGATTCTTAAATGGCGTGAAGTAGCAATATTTGATAAAGGTTCGTCTACTTCGGTGATTTATTAAGAATTTTGGTAAACCTTGAACATGGCTTCAGATTTTACATTAAAAGTTATACCAATTAAGTATATTATAATTTTGTTAATTATACAGTTTAAGCCATTTTACCATCTAAGCAAGATGTAATCCCTTGTCGGTATAAGAATATATTTGCATCTTTCTCTAGTGGATTTCGTTACAAATTACATCCGTCCAACTCCTTGTAATGGTCAAGACGTCTTTGTGTCTTTTCATCGGGTAAGGTGATAATCATATCTGTGGTATTGAATATAAACCCTAAAAACTTGCAGACCCTGCTTGGTATCATAACACTTTTCTTAGTATTTATGACAAATCCTAATGACTTTAATAGGGTACTTGTAGCTTTAACATTCGACAAACACTCATTATAAGAAAGGCCGAGATACAAAAAATCGTCAAGAAAATTTACTGATAGTAATCCAGATTTACGCAAGTGTTCTAAGACCGGTTTAAGCAATTTTGTGAATACAAACGGTGCAGTGCAGAGACCGAACGGAAGGACGTTGAATTCGTACAACTGTGACCTCCATAATAATAATTCATAATAATAATTCATTTATTTCGCCATAACATTACATTGCATAATATAGGCATGTCAATTTACACAATTCCAATTATTATTTAAAAAAAGTAGGTATTAATATTCTATAGTTTTACAAATAACGACTCATTAAAATATGTCACTTTAGTTAGTTCTAGTCATGCAAATCAAAAAATGAATAAGTCAAATATTCAGAGACATCATAGAATGGATTAACTTTTAAAAAATTATGGATTTTATTTTTGAATTCATTAAATGGAAGTTGTCTTATAGGGAAAGGAAGTTTATTGTAAATGTCAATTTTAAAACTTAAGCCTAATTTACGTGTTTTGACCTTCCTAGTTCTTGGTTCTACAAGTTTATATTTATGTCGTGTGTTAAAATTATGTAAATCCATCCTCATTTTCAATTCATTTTTTCTGCCGTGTATTTCCAGAAGAGAGTTATATATAAATAAAGCAATGACGGTCATAATCTCAGATTTTTTAAAATAAGCTTTTACTGATGTTAATCTACTTAAATTAAATATGATTCTGATGGATCTTTTTTGACAAATAAGTACCCTTTTTACATGAGTTGAATTACCCCATATCGTTAGAGCGTAATTTATAATAGACTGGCAGTAAGCATAGTAGACAGATATTAAGGTTTTTCTATTCACTACATTTCTCAACTTAAACAACGCATAATTAGCACTATTCAATTTTTTACATACCTTATCTATCTGGCTTTCGTAGGTTAAGGTTGAATCAAGTATACATCCTAAGAAATTTACTTCATTACTTAATTTTACACTATCACGTAGATTAGTTTTAACCTTTCTGTAACTGTAACTTGTAATATTAGTTTTTTCATCATTAAGTATAATGCCGTTCGTAGCGAACCAATCTTTGATTATATTAAGCATTACATCAGTTTTATTAGCTATACCAATTGCACTTTTATCTGTAATACCTACGTGAGTGTCATCAGCAAATTGTGTAATGATTGCCCAATTCGGCATACAGCTTACCAGGTCATTTACATATACTAAGAAGAGCAATGGCCCCAGTATAGAACCCTGGGGTACGTCTATATCAGTAGTAACTTTATCTGAGATTGTCTGATTGATAATGACAACCTGTATCCTATCCATCAAATAAGACTTTAGCATTCTTAGTTCTTTGCCTTCAAAGCCGTAGAACTGTAACTTCTTTATTAGGATATCGTGTCGCAGACAGTCGAATGCTTTTGACAAATCACAGAAAATGCTTCGTACTTTCTGTGACTTATCCAGGGCTTCAAGTACATAGTAAATAGTTTTCCTAATCGCCATTTCTGTGGATCTACCCTTTCTGAAGCCAAATTGACACTCAGTGAACAAATTATTAGATTCGAAATAGTCTAGCATTCTCGATTTTATGGCTAACTCTAATATTTTAGAAAAAACGGGTAAAACACAAATTGGTCTGTAGTTACCGATATTCTGATGGTCTCCTTTTTTAAATAGAGGGACAATTTTACCTGAATTGAGACATTCTGGGAATACCCCTTGTAAGATACAATCGTTTAAAACTTCTAGAGTAATTTTGAACATGTTTAAATTTTTTGTGATTAATTTCTTTACTATTGTAGGATCTAGATCATAAATATCTTTCGAAGTTTTATTTTTAATGCAATTTATAATTTTTTTGAATTCGTTTTCTGTCATCGGTATAAAATTGACTTTCGAATCTGTTTTAGGTAATTTTGTCAAATAGCTGTTACACTTTGATAGATCTACTTTTAAATTTTCAGTAAGATTATGGGCTATTGTTAAAGTATGTATTAAAATTATTAGCAATATCTCTTTCGTCCGTTACAATATCTCCTTTTAAGTTTCGAATTTTTTCTATGTTTGAATTTTGTTTCACTATTTTGTTTGTTTGTTCTTTTACTATTTGCCAGGTCATTTTAATTTTATTCTTTGATTTTTGAATTCGTTTAGCGTTGTTTAATTTTCTTGATGTCTCTAAAACTCTCCTTAATATATTTTTATATCTCTTTAGCTTAATTTTTCGTTCTTCGGTCGGCTGTGTATTTTGTAGCATTTCTAATTTCTGTAAATTTGATTGTGATACTTTTATACCTTTAGTAGCTATTATATTTTTTTTCTTATTTATAATCTTAATAGTTTTTATAGGAAAAGCACTATAAAAACAGTATTTTAGGTAATCCATTAATATGTTCATCTTTTCATTTGCATGCGTTATTGCTTTAACAGCATAGACAATACTTCCGAAGTTTCTATCGTACAAATAATGAAAGTAATCTATATTTAAATATGACATTATTCGTGTTGTTTTTATTTTATTTTGACAGTGTTTTTCTACTTTATTACAATTCATTCTAAACGACAAAGCCACAGCATTATGGTCCGAGAGTTTAGATTTTAGGACTTCGCCTCTATGAAATTCATAATTATCATCATTAGTTATAATAAAATTATCGATACATGTAGCAGATTTTTTCTGCATTCGTGTGGGTTCATTTAATATAAGTTTACAATTAAATTGTTCTAAGAATTTTATGAATTTTCTTGTGTTACTGTCTAATTTTACTTTGATTATATTTAGATTGAAGTCACCTGCTATAACAAATTTCTTCTTTTCTTTCGACAATTTCTCAAATAATCTAGTCATAACATCTTCAAAAATTTTATAATCGTGATCAGGTCGATATACACAAATTACTACTAATTTAAAATACTTAATTTCTATGGCAGCTAATTCACAATTCATTTCAAAGCTAAGACTCACAATATCATGCCTAATTTTAAAATCTAGGTCGTTATTCACAAAAATCGCTGTTCCCCCATGTTCAAATATTTTTCTATTGTAGTAAGAACCAATACTGTAACCATCTAAAGCCATAGTCTCTAGTTTAATATCATTTGCCCATGTTTCTGTTAAACAAAGAACGTCACATTTCGTATCTTCAAGTAATAGTTCGATCTCCAAGTTTTTTTTACCCAAACTTTGTATGTTTGAATGCACTATGTTTAACCTGTAGATATCATCGAATTGACTTTCAGAAAATTTGTAGCAACTGCCTCAGCATTTACAAAGGAGACTGGGACCTATAGGCTAGATTGTAGGAAGTTGAGAAATAGCTTCAAAAATTGCTAATTTTTTTCTATATTAATACTTTAAAAATCAGTCTAATTCACAATCTAGAAACTGAAAACTTGAAAAAACTGCACTCGAAAAAGTAACATTGGCTGTATACACAAATCGTACGAAGCCATAACTACTGTCATACTGAGCACTAGCTCAGTGTTGTCAACTGATTTCAATTTGCACATTATTTGTAACTTTGACTGTTCCATTGTCGTGTGCCCTCCCCAAAAACTTTATTATTATATATTTTATTTGACCTTTTTTACCTACCTAACCTCGACTACATAGTTATATTTAACAGGTTATTGTATATTTAGTGTTTTCCCTACTGTTAAATCTTTTTTTAAACAATGTCGCAACTCCATTTTTTTTCTTTTTCTACATAAAAAAGATCCTTTTGAATTTTAACTTGTAGCAACACTGAACTCATTCGTTTGTTTCCGATCGAGCGATAAGTGTTTTGAGTTTTGTTTTCGTTTCATTTATTGACCACCTGCACCTGCACCTGGACTTCTGAACCTGAAAACCCTGACTCACCATAGCTACCACAGCGGACACCGATATTCTTGCCTTCACGACTGACCTGGACTCGTCATTTTGGATTTTACCGCTGAAAAATCATAAAAATAGCTCATAACTTTACTCTCTGATTGCCAAATCCCGTAAAATTTTCAGGGTTAATTTAATAATGTATTAGGTATTATTTGGCACCAGTTTCATCCTTCTACATCCAGGCCCCAGATCCTAAGAAACGATCCCCGTCTCCTTTAAGACACGTCGATCCATTAAAATTACGACTGATACTAATTCTTACAATTTCATTTACTAAAAGTGATTTTACATAATAAGGTCCATGCATAGAGTTTATATCTATGTATTTAACATTTTCTGTTACTTTCGCAAAATGTGCTAATTTCTCATTAATCTTAAAAATATTCATATCATTGTGTCTGTCGTAAGTCAGACACCCCAATACAATGTTGAATTTCCTAGCGTTATTGTTCAAAATGTTTTTAAGTATTTCAATGTACAAAGAACCTGTTTTTTGATCATTATAATTTCCAATTAGGATGAAAGCAAGGTCATGCTTGTCTAATTGAGTCGTATTATCGTAAAAGTTTTCCAAAATTTGTTGACTCGTAGCTCCAGGTTCCCCCCAACTCCTCCTCCCCAACTCTTAGTTTTCTGTCCTTTCTATCTACATTTACATTTCCTCTACTGACTGGTATATTGATATGTTCTCTTCCCAATTCTATCGCAGTATTTAGCTCTTGTATCCTATGTCGCAACTTATTTTCTTCTATTTCAAGTATTTTCAAGTTCTTCGCCAGTGACTTAATTATTTTGTTTTGTTTTCTCAATTTCCGACATAAATTGCGACTTCTAATTTTTTTCTTGCTGTTTAAAATCAGTCTAATGTTTCGTCTTTTCTTTCTTATCTTATGTGTATTTAAAACATCAGGTATTTCGGCTTGCACAGCTACGTCTCGTGTTATTGCGGCAAATGTAATTTTTTTTCTTTCGTACTGAGTAGTTCCAGGTGATTGAAACCGTGTTTTTTCTGGCGCCGGCGATTGTAAGGTCTTCAGTGACTTTATAACCAAATTACGCTTGTCTAACTCTTTCTTCAATGTAAAATTTTCTATCGAAATGTTATCTATTTCTTGGTTCGCTGCTTTTATTTCTTGAGTCAACTGATCGATTTGCATTTCGAGGTTGATTATGTGTGACTGATTGCAAGGGGAATCATCTGGCAAGCTTCTCAATGACTCGTTTACGCTCATACAGGTACTACTGTTCTGTATATTACTAATATTATTAAGATCAGTTTCCGAGTTGAATCTCCGCATTTTTCGGATGGTTATGTTGCTAGTGAAATCCATTTTTTTTTCTCAAAAAAGTAGTAATAATAATTGCTTTGTTGTTCCCAAAAGTAACAAAAAGTTAGGCTGCAATTTATGTTACTAGGTGCACACAACAGATGGCGCTAGTAGTAGGTTGTAGAAAAAAAAATTGTTCTAAGTTACTGATCAATGTTCATATTGTTCTTACCCCTGAGTCTGTTTACTACTACCCTCACTTTAATTAAAATTCACAATGTTCACCAACACTATTTACGTAGATATTGTCACTAATCCCTTGATAAATCAGTGAAACACATGCACTATACTTAGATTTTAATTCAGTTTGTATTCGTAATCCGTTATTTTGCACATCAAAGCACTATTTGTAATTAAATTTTATAAATGTATCGGAGCAATTTTACGAAGATTCTACTTCCACCGTTGCACTCCGGGAGTGCCGGCAGAAGTGAAAACTTGATTATTAACGTTGAGCATGTTTGATATTTTGGAATGGTTAGGGAATAATTTTGCACCAATTGCTTTATCAGTATAAAAGTACTATCATTTATGTGGTAGAATACAATATTCATTTATTGCGCTATCGTACACAAACATGACAATTTATATTACATTAAAAATTTAACACTTTAAAACTATTACAATTATTTTACATTAAAAAGTTTATCTCTCCGAAAAATCAACTTTCATCCATAATTTTTTTTTCTTTTTTTTCTCTGAAAAACGGAGATTATTTATTATCATTTTATTTCATTTATTTTCATTCGAAATTAGCCGCCAAACTTTCTTTAGTCGTACTGCCTGAACAAAATGAATAGTAAATGGGCTGCTTATAATTCCTTATAAGCCCTCTAATCATAAATACCAGGACATGGTCAGCAATTTTTTTTTGTGAATTACCATCTTTGTCTACGAATCCTGATATTTTATCTTTCCTTTGATTGTACTCAAAATGAGGGATTATAGCCATTTCATCGAAAAGGACTGAGCATAACTTATCATCGTCCTTCATCTTCACAATTCTTTTTTTTAATTGTTCGAAAATATTTTCATTTATGCCTGGTTTCAAATTGGCTCTGGAGACCATTCTACTAAGTGTGACTGGAGATGGCAAAACAAATATTTTACTTAACCATCTATATGCCTTTGGTCCCATTTTATAGACACTGAGAGCCATAGTTTTTTCATCATTGGTAAATCTTCTTCCCATCTTCGGTTTGCTTATTTCACGGAACTGCATAACCGTAAAAATGGCAGGCAATGTTTTAAATTTTTGTAATGCACTTTGAAATGCAGTATTTGTACCAAGTTTTACTGCCTTCTTCAATCTCCTCCGATACGAGTTATTCTTCTCTTTCAGTTTTTTTATGTCTTTAGTAAGTTGCACATTCAGTACTTTTTTTGAAATTTCTGAAAACATATAAAGGAAATCAATAGTATTATAAATAGAAAATATTTATTCCTTTAATTTGAAATGAATAGACTCTAAACTACTAGACCGATTTTGATGAAACTTGGTATGAGGATGCATCCCTATTGTTCATAAAACCTGGGAAGTAACAAGTCTCTAGTATAATTTGACGACCCGATTGGCACAATGGTTACCATGCCGGACTCCCGAACACAGGGTCGCGGGTTCGATTCCTGCCTCAGACAAGTATTTATGCTTCGATATTTGTTTGTGGTCTGGTCGTTTCTATGTATTATATATATATATATATATCCGTTGTCTAGCACCCATAACACAAGCATTTAGTTGCTTAGCTTGGGGCTAAATGGCGATGTGTAAATGTTGCGTAATATTTATTTATTATAAATGAAAAAGGTACTCTTGTTTGTTAAATTGACAGCCAATTTTGATGAATTTTGGTATATAAATAAATAATTGGACCTTGGAGAAGGACATAAGCAACTACCTATTCACATTTTTATAATACTAGTGTGATATTTATTTATTGAAAAAATAACTTACTTTCTTTGCGGTAAGAAGCTGATATCTCAGTTGGTGGTTCTTGAGGTGGGAAATTTGCAGTCAGAATGTTGCTGTTTCCTTGAATATTTGTCATATCCATAAGAGGTGGTCTCGTTATGGCAGATCCTGCATATATGTAATTATTTTATTGTTTTTAGTATGTAGTCTATGTAGATATAACTTTATATAAATAGACTGGTCTCGCTGATCTGGCACTTCAGTTTACCGGCACTGGTTTATTCAGTGTTATATATGTTATAATGTGTTTGTGTTACAATTCATAATGATTGGAACATAGAAACATTATAGTTCCGTAATAAACATTTATTTATCTATTTACAAGATTCAGAAGGACATGGCATACTCAACAGCATGTACTTTACTATCTAGCATGGTAAATATATTTGATATGAAAAATAGAATACTTAAATAATTTGTATTTTATATGGATGAACAAGCATTTTACCTGGTACAGCACAGTCGAGGTACAGCATCAACACTCAAAAATTTACTTCTAGTGTGATATTGAGGCTCAAAATGTAGATGACAAACACGGCGTCTGTTGTACACTGTGTCATATTCCAAGTCCAAAACTTCCCCTCCGATGTTATTTAGCCATATTCGGAAACGTTCAGGATACTTAGCAGGATTAGGAAATTTATGTAGTGTTTCGGTTTTTAAGCCTAAAAGATTATAATATAGTTTTACATTAGTAATTCAAGTGTTTATTGTTATCGGAATTGGCTATGGGCACACACAAGATAGAATTCAGTTAAATCATTCCAGACCAGATTTTTATGAATCTTGGTTTGATGTTACTACAAATCTTGGGAAATAACAATTGGCTATTTTTCCGATGTTCTCGAGAAACGCGACGTACGCGGGATTACGCGGCTGACATCGTGGGGTGGTCGTTATTCATTTACTTAATAGGTATTGAGGTTATATTAGATAGTCATGAACAAATATGCATACTTTAACTCTCATACAAGTGGGGAGTATTTAATTATAACCGAAATGAAGACTTACCACAGTTCGGAACACAGCACTTTTTTTTAGACATTGCAAATCCAAAATAAGCACAATATCGAAGTCCGAGTTTAGTTGCCGGGGTCCACTGATATAACGTCGTTGTCAAGTCCAAGGGATAGCCGAAGTTGATTATAAAAGAATAGATCACCAAAGTCCATGAAACGTAAGCAGGTCGTCGTATAAATCCAAAAATCAATCGAAAGTAACGCATCTAGGGTCCGAAAAACACAAAGAATGACAATGGCTACCAAAAACGTTCCTGTTCACCAACACTAATAAAAGGTTTCCTCATAGAGACTAATTTTATAATTTTACATTTTTCTTTTATAATCGTTTAAATTGAATATAATATGTTGATTATTTATTTAACGTGTTTTTCGACGATATGCAATATAAAGTGATAGTAAAAGTTATTTTTATATCTTTTTGAAAAATACAAAAAATATGCGTGAAATGGAAAATAAAAATATCAACATCTATGGTCGGTAATATTAGGTGTTGCAATTGCACTATAATAAATGTTTTGATTTGATTTTTTCTTTGTATTCTGTAAATTTATATAAATTATTTCGAGTTAGATCCTCTATAAATCTTAAAGATTTGAAATTTGTTGTTTTTTATTATGGTAATTAAAAGTAAACAAGCGCCTTCTTTTGACTAACGACAGACATTTTTCTCCCATACATTGACAAAAATGTACTAGCTGTTAGGACCCTGACGTCTTACGCTTTTTCGATCAGGTCACGTGTCCTGACGCCTTACGCTTTTTCGATCAGATCACGTGTCCTGACGCGAGTTTAAGATTTTATACCCATTACAGAAAAAGTGCTCAACGCCGCTAAAGAAGTTTTCACTCCAAAAAAAAGAAAAAAAAATCGTAGCATTTTCCTATCACCTTTACTAATGGAAATTAAAAAATAAGCGTCTTTAATGTCTTTTGTTGCCATATAATCATTATAATTTAATAATTTGAGAGCGGTGCGATAATCTTCCATCTTGAAATGTTCTACCTCTACAAATCTATTGAGTTCTTTTAAATTTAATATGAATCTATGGGTTCCGTTCGGTTTAGGCACTGTAAAAATTGATGAAACAAATTGCCCGTCACAAGATATACAAGGTGATTTTAGAGAGAGTATCAAATATAAAATACCTCGGAGTATACATAGATGACCAACTTAATTGGCATAAGCATATCTCTTATGTCACTAGCAGACTTAGAAAACTTATTTACATATTTAAAGAACTAAGAATCATAACGAACTCTTCTCTATTAATTCAAACTTATAAAGCACCCTCGGTCTCCGGGAACAGCTCGCCACGAGTTAGCCATGCGTTCGATGCAACTTTATCGACATTACTTTGGCTTAAATCATGGCGATGTCTTCCGTGCAAGGCCTTACGGGTCCATTCGATTATTTTTGTTTCTGGGGTTATCTGGTTCTCTAAATATTGGGTGTTATGATTGTTTAGATTTAGAGGTGTAAGTTTTTTATCATTTTGGGCTATTGCTGCATGTAGAATAAAATTGATGTATCTGATTTTTTATGAAAATAATTTCTAAGATTGGTTAACTGTTTACTATGTAGGTTATGGATGTCAATTATTCCTCTACCTCCTTCAGACCGGGGTAAAGTTTGGCGCTGCACACAAGCTCGGGGGTGATGTTTTCTGAACCTGGTCATTGTGGTGTTTATGTTACGTTGGAGTTGTTTTAGTTCGTGTTTATTCCATCTAATTATACCAAAAGAGTATGTGAGGATGGGTATTGCGAAAGTATTAATTGCATTAATGAGATTTTTTGAAGTTAATTGGGTTTTCATAATCCTATTAAGTCTGTGCTGAAATTGTTTTTTAAGTTTAGCCTTAGTTTCTTTATCTAGTATGTGCTTGGCTTGGTTGTATCCTAAATATTTGTAAGTTTCGTTTTCTTGTAGAGGTTCTATTGTATCGCCTGATTGTAATTGGTAATTCATTGTGTAATTCTGTCCTGCTTTGATTGCGTTAATTTTACATTTGTCAATTTCAAACTCCATTTTTATGTCTCGAGAAAATGTTTCTGTTAGTTCTAATAAGTTTTCTAACTCTCCTTCTGTGCTTGAGTATAGTTTAATATCATCCAAATAAAGTAGATGATTTAGTTTAAAATTAGGTGAATCAGATAAAGTGCTATTTTGTGTTTCGTAAGAGTTAATCTGCAATAAGTAACCAGAATCTGTTGAATTTAAAATGTTAGATAAGGGGTTCAAAGCAAGACAGAACCACAATGGGCTGAATGTGTCGCCTTGGAATATTCCGCGTCTAATTTTAATACTGTCAGTTTCGAGGGTGCTATTGTTCAGGGTTAATTTTAGTCTAGTGGTCCATGCTGAGATAGCTTGTTTAAGGAATCTTATGATTTGAGGGTGAACTTTGTATATTTCAAGAATCTGTATTAACCATGAGTGTGGGACGGAGTCAAAGGCTTTTTTATAATCCATGTACGTGGTATAAAGGTCTTTTTTCTTTTGCTGTACTTGTTTCATTACTATGGAATCTATAGTGAGTTGTTCCTTACAACTTAGACTCAACTTTCTAGACCCTTTTTGTTGTTCTTTCAGAATTGAGTTAGATTGCAAGTGGCTGTATATGGAATGTGATAGGCACGCAGTTATGATTTTATAAACAGTTTGTAAGCATGTAATAGGTCTATATTTGGCAGGGTTAATTGTGTCGTTAGGATCTTTTGGTAGCATGTAAGTGATACCGGCTGTAATATATTCAGGCATTTGATTGGGGTTCTGGATAAAGTTATTAATGTGGTGATATAAATAGGGTTGAATATATGTAAACTTCTTGTACCAATAGTTATGAATATTGTCTGGGCCCGGTGCCTTCCAATTGTGTAGGTTTCTAAGGACAGTCTGAAACGTATCTACAGGTATATTTTGAAACTCCATCGGTTCAGTAGTTTCTTGGGTAGTTTGTTCTTTTTGAATCCATAGCGCTTCTTCGTTGTGAGTGACCGGGTTCTCCCATATATCAGACCAAAACTGTTTCAGTTCAGTAGGATTTGGCAATGAAGTTTCTGTGTTTGGTTGGGTTTCGTTTGTGGTCTGATGTCGGAGGTTTTGATAAAATTTTCTTTCGCTGTTAATAAACTGGTTATTTTGGGTTTTTCTGACCGTACATGCAGAATATCGTTTAAGACGGCTATTATATACTGACAGTTTTTGTTTTAGGGTATCTAGGAATTGCGAGAGCTGTGTATTTGGTTCTTCGTGTACTGTGTGTTGTCTGTATTGTTCTAAAATCTTGTTTACTTCGTTTGTTAGTGTTCTGCCTCTACTTCCGTTTATATAATGTGTTACTTTGCCAATGTACTTTCTTAATTTACTGATTCTACTTTCTAGTCTTTTTTGCCAGTTTGGTTTATGTATTTTATTTCGGCGCTCTGTATTAGGTAATGGTGGAGGTATGGTGAGTCTGGTACCGTTTAATTTTGCCGCTGTCCACGCTGCTGTATACAAAACCGTCTGTTGTGTTTCAAATGTAGTGTCGCTGTTTACATGTTTGGGAAGAATGTTTTTGTTTATGTCATTTATTATTTTAGCTAATTTTTCTGAGGTTTTTTGCTTTGGGATAAATGGTCTAGTCATCGGTTCAGTATTTTTAAAATAATTTAAGGCCTCGTTAAATGTACAATCAATTTCTGTGTTATCTTGATGAAATGTATTTTGGGTTAGTTGTTCTTGTAAATTTTCTGCTGATAGAGTGTTTACAGGATTATCTATATTGTCAATGGTAAATTACCTGTGTTTCTATTTCCTGTGATACAAAATTCTGAGTATTAAGTGTTTCGGTTATTATAGGGTCATTGTTGTTAACTTCTAATTTTATCTGCTCTAGACGGTTGGTGTCAATTAATTTATTGTTAATGATTAGCCTTCTTTGATCCGCAATTCTTTGTTCAGTAACGTGAGAAAGGTGAGGAAATTTGGATATAAAGTGTTGATGAAGAAGTTTTCTATATGCGGTTTTGTTGGTCTCTATTGCTGTTATTCTATAGTATCCTCTCATTATCTCTTCATTTAATTCTGTACTCCATCTCATTCTCTGTCTTACCTGAGTTTGTGAATGTGTTGGTGTTTGTTGTTGTGTTAACTGTGATACTGGGATATTTGGAACTGTTAGATTACGTCTGTCTGTAACAAAACTACTTAAATATGTTTCTGCTTCAATCCGAATGGCTGCTATTTCTTTTGAGCTTAATAATTTACTCCGTTCTATTGCCCTACGTTGGTCTCCTATGCGTTGTCTGCTAACATCTACATCTGGGAATCGCTCACAAAACTTGTTATGTAAATCTGCTAAGTATGAAACTGTATCTTTTTCTAACGAAGTTAAAATGTAATATGTACGCAGGATAAATGTATTCATTTCTTTGGTCCATTTTTGACGCGTACGCTTAACCTGAACGGGCGCTGTATTATCGACAGTTAATGTCGACGACTGCGCAACGTCTTCGGTCAATGATTTTGTATGAGGATGAGTAGAGGAAGAGGTAGAAGATGGTTTAGTAATAGGTTTTAGATAAAAAGGTGGAGAAGATGAAATAGAAGGGAAAAGTGATTTAGTAGATGATGGGGATGAGGGTGATGGTCGGCTGTCACTTTGTTCGGGTGACCCGGTAGGAGCCCGCCGTCTCAACTCTCTACCACCGATGGTCTGCATGCTGGAACGCCCAGCATCGGCTCCAGGCGTGCCCCGGCGATCGCCCCCGGGAAGCGGTCCTTTACTAATTTTTCTGCTTCTTAACTCCATGACGATGGGTTTGCCATATCCCCGTTGGTCACCCGCTAAGTTATTTCGTTTGCAGGTGTCCGCCACTCACGTAAGCATAGGTGTTTAGCTAGGACGTGGGGTTGGACTTGTGAGTGGCTTATTATTATTATTATTATATGAACTTACTACTTAATAATTCTGAGATACATTCATCTATGATTTTAATTTGGGAATGTGTCTGACATACGTTATTTTGGGGTTCGGTAGTTTGTACAGGTGCATCTTTAAAGGGAATTTTATAACCTTGAACCCAATCCAAAACAATTTGATCGTTGGTAAGCTCACGCCATCTATCATAAAAATAGGTTAATCGACCAGCAATAGGTACCTGTGGGTCCTATTGCTGGTCGATTCGATTCGATTCGCCGCGGGCCTTGTCGAGAGTAGACGTGTGTAAATTTTTTACTAAAAAAATATTAGTGAGTGCTTCCTCAATTTACAACTCTAATGTGTGAACTTAAGACTCGAATTAAGTAAACAGTGCAACGTAAAAACTACGACGGCTACTAACACGCAGTGGACACGTGAACCACCTTACTACAAGAGAGAAGAGCACGGTCGCTATTTTTTGACCCACTCGCACACTGACCCTGCGTTCGAGCGTAGTACAGTCCTCCACAAAAGTATTCCTGTTACTTTGAGTTCCTTACGTACATAAAAAAAAAATGATGCGATCGCCACCAACAACCGTTTACGGTGGGGGCTCCCAACCAGACTTGTCGAAACTAGACAGCGATGACCCCCCCTTCCCCGCTACAAAAGTTGCCCGTGGAGGTGGGAAACGTAAACAACCTGAATCTGACTGTAGATGCGCGACGGAGGTCCAATCAATTAAAACAGACATTACGCGTATGTCTTCATTGCTGGAGAGTTACATTGAGTCGAATGCGCAGATAATGAAAAAGTTGAGCGAAAGTATCAATGAAGTTAAAAGCGAAATAACAGAGTTGAGGGCGTCACATGAACAAACCACATCGGAACAAAGCGGCATGAAAATCCAACTAACTCAGTTAGTAACAAAAATATCTGAGGGTGAAAATAAATTAAAACTACTCGAAGCCGATATAAAAGTTCTTAAGATAGATCCATCGTCAAGTCAAGATTCCCAGTTGTATGCAAAGGAACAGATTATACGTGAGGTTCAAGAGCGTAAAAAGAGGGAAAACAACATCATCATAGTTGGAGTACCTGAGCAAACATCTACTAGCACCGAAGAGAGGATAAGCAGAGATGAATCTGAGGTACTAAAAATAATCACTGCAGTATGCCGAGATACTCCAAAACCAACTAAGTTGTTCCGAATTGGGAGGTATAACCCGGAAAAGACTAGAAGGATTAAAGTATGTTTCGATAGACCAGAGTTAGTGATATCCCTTCTACAAAACAGAGATAAATTACCGGACAATATCAAAATCTTTTCGGATCAAACTCCGGCTCAGCAAAAATACTTCTTAAGTGTTAAAAATGAACTCACACGGCGTATAAATGATGGGGAAAAGGAACTGACAATAAAATATGTCAATGGAACACCCACTGTTGTAAAGTCGATTTCAAAAAACTCCATGCCACAATGATAATGCCGCCTACCATAAACTATCAATTAGTAGATGATTACCAACAAATCCAGACTAGTAAATCACGATTATCATTTCTATATTTAAACGCTCGGAGTATTAAAAAGAAAGGCAGACTAGATGAACTTAAATGTGTTCTTAAATCAATACCAACAACCGTACACATAATTCTACTAACTGAAACATGGATAGAAAACGAAAATCAATCATTACGACTGCAGATAGATAACTATACTCATTACTACAACCACAGGACTGATACATCTGGAGGAGGAGTGTCAGCATACATTCACGACGACTTAAAACACCACCAAATTCATTCAACATACCAAGATAGAAACAATTACTTATGGGTACATATAGAAAAATTTGGACTTAGTGTTGGTGTTGTTTATAATCCTGGATATACCAATTTTCAAAATTTCCTTGACGTATACGAAGCACAATTACAGCAGCAAAAGAGAGCGATCGTTTTTGGAGACTTTAACATAGACTTACTAACAAAAAATAATGACTTAAAAAAATACAAACAAACAATCAGTGAAGCAGGCCATAGATTACTGAACAAAGTCAGTAAGAAATACTGCACAAGAGATGGCAAAACAAAGAAATCAATATTGGATCATGTCAGTACTAACCTGAAAGAAAATCACTTCAACGTCGCTATTATAAATTCTTCGATGACAGATCATAAGCAAATTTACTTACAGATGAACAATTTTAAACCACTTCCTAAAAGAAGAATTACCTATGAAGCTACAGATTACAAAAAACTATACACCTTTATTGAAACATCGGGGTTTGAAAACATACATAATAACTACTGTGAACTAGAACAAACACTTATCAGATATATCGAGAAAAGCAAAGCTACAAAAACAAAAACCCTAAATAAACCGCAAGATGATTGGATTAACAGTGACATTATCTCAGGAATACGACAGCGAAACTATTTATGGACCCGACACAAGAAAGATCCGGAAAATGAACAGCTAAAAGAAGACTTTAAGAGAAAGAGGGAAGAGACAAGAAAACTTATACAAAATACGAAGAACTCCTACTACTATAAACTATTTAATAATTCACTGAAAAATCCTAAAGAAACGTGGTCACTTATCAACTATCTATCAAATAATAAAATAAAACAAAGTTGTGCTCCTTCCAAACTTAATGTAAATTCTATATCAATAACTAAAACTGATGAAATTTGTAACGTATTTAACAATTATTTTGCAACTATAGGTCTTGTTTTAGCAAACGAAATACCCATAAAATACCACGACAGCTCTAACAACAATTTTCGATCAATCCATGCCCAAAACACTGGTGAACTGTCTACACTTCATCCCTGTAGCTCTGATGAAATAGATAAAATAATAAAAGAACTTGACCCAAATTCTAGTAGTGGTATAGATGGCATTAATACAAAATCGATAAAATGTTTACGTGTTCTGATATCAAATAGTTTAGCACGATGCTTTAATAGACTCCTAATCGATGGACAATTTCCTGATAGTATGAAAATCGCAAAGGTTACACCGATCCATAAATCGGGATCCAAGACTGATCCAGGAAACTATCGCCCGATATCCGTTCTGCCAGTTCTATCAAAAATTTTTGAAAAAGTTTTATATAACCGGCTGGTAAATTATCTTGATTCAATTAACTTTATCTCGAATCGGCAGTACGGGTTTCGAGCAAAAAGTAACACTACAACTGCTACCATCGATCTCGTAACAAAAATAAGAGATAATATAGATAAAAAGAATCTAGCTTTGGGAGTGTTTATTGACTTAAAAAAAGCTTTTGACACCGTGAGTCATAAACTGCTGTTGGAAAAATTGGGGATTATTGGAATTAGGGGTAGTGCTCACAAAGTACTTCAATCATATCTTACAAATAGATTACAGATAGTAAAAATCGACAATTCTGAGAGTAAAGCGTTGCCAGTCACTTGTGGAGTACCTCAAGGGTCCATTTTGGGACCACTCCTATTTTTAATCTACATAAATCAAATTTCACAAATAGGGTTACACGGTCATATAGGTTTGTATGCGGACGACACTTGTTTATTTTATTTTGGAGTTAATATAAATGATATTATTTTGCAAGCTCAGGAAGATCTTAGTATTCTGTGCGAGTGGTTCCGATATAATCTTCTAACGATAAATATTTCTAAAACCTGTTACATCATTTTTAAGCCCAAAAATAAAGTTATCCCACCGCACAACACACTAACTATTAACAACATCCCTATCGAGCAAAAATCCTGTGAGAAGTACCTTGGATTGAGAATGGATAATTTTCTAACGTGGAACCAACAAATAGATCACACGATGAGCAAACTATCATCACTAACTGGCTCACTTTGTAATATGAGTCGATGCATACCCCAAAAGTTGCGTTACACAATTTATAATTCCCTGGTCAAATCTAATTTATTATACCTAATTGAAATCTGGGGCAATGCTGCCAAAACAAAACTAGAAAAACTACAGAGATTGCAAAATAAAGTCATCAAAATTATATTTAATTATCCCTATTTAACACCAACATTTAAAATCTACAAAGATACAAAATTAATGAACATAAAACAATTATATGTTTATAGCACATGCATTCTGGTCAGGAAAATTATAACTAAAAAAATCCATACCTCAATAACTTTCACTAAAACATCTCAGTTAATAAAACGAAACCTTCGTCATCGGCCTACCTTACTTGTGTTACCGACTGTACGTACTAAACTTGCAAAGAAAAATATAACTTACGAAGGAGTGCAATGTTATAATCAATTACCCACATATATAAAAAATGTTACTTCGTTTGATACTTTTAAGACTCAATTAACAGAATACATATTGGATAAGTATTAGTTATTAGGTATATTAGGCACGTAATCTATACATATAATAAATCTGTAGACATAAAAAAATCAGTAATTGTAAGATATCCAGAAAAAAAAATACACAGGTCGTCTTAAAATCGTTAGCTGAACACGATAGGGTAGTTTTTAGAATATTATATAATTTAGATAAGGATATATATATATACTTGTATTACCTTGCACACATTGTCTTAAATAGGCATTCGGCGATGTTTATTTAGTTTTTAAGTTAAGCTATGTATTCTCTATTAAGTGACATGTATTTGTCTTTTTGAGAATAAATTCTTTAAACCTTACCTGTGGGTCCTCACCTATCGTCTCCTCGTCTGTTGCCGTGTGTTGTTGTTTGGACGACGACGGCCCCGCGGCGCTTCCTGACGGCGGTCTCTCTGCAGTCTGCGAAATGTGGGGGATGACCGCTGCACGACCGCTGAAGCTACACGCGGCGGTGCCCCCCTCGAGTTTAAAGCTCCTCGAGATAGTGTTGTTACCGGAGCCCTAAATGCAGAATGTTTATCTCCAAAAGAGCTGCTTTAATTTCTAAGTTTAGTTTCGGCGCTCGCATATTTGGGCAATTTTCCGGAGGTAGATAGCAATTAATAAGCTCTAATCTATTGTCCTTTGACAAACCATTTGCCAAAATGTGTGTCCATCTTGAGGCAATGTCTATATGAAGATTTTCTCCAAAGTTCTTTTCTTTGGTCGGATCATCACCGAGCAATGCTAAAATCTCAGGTTCCAACGAAGGAATGTTATTAACATCGGTATTTTCGAGGTCGACAGTCGACGGTCCATGTGGTGCAGTGAGCGCGGTTGCAGGCGCTGTTAGTGTAGATGGCCCAGCGACCGGTTCTGTGAGCGGCACTGAAGTCGATGGCCCTGTGACTGGCTCTGTACACGGTGCGGGCGCAGTCGGTCCTGCAACCGGTCTGGTTGACTCGCCCTGGTAGTCGTTGTAAACATCAATGGCATCGTCATTGTCGTCATTCCCTATGGACAATATTGAAATTTCCTATTAGGATAGAAAAAAGCCTCAACACTGTTAAAGTGGAGCCTCAACACTACTAAGGTGGAATATTGATCCTCAAGTAAAAACCTTCAACACTATTAGTGGAGAATACTCTCGACACGACTCGCGTGAAGTAAAATGCCTCGACTCGAGACTGATAAGGTGGAGAATGCCCTCGACACGACTTGCGTGGAGTAAATTACCTCGACGCTGTTAAAGTGGAGATTGTCCTCGACACGACTTGCGTGGAGTAAAATGCCTCGACACTATTAAAGTGGAGTAAAATGCCTCGACACTATTAAAGTGGAGAATGTCCTCGACACGGCTTGCGTGGAGTAAAAAACCTAAACACTGTTAAAGTGGAGAATGCCCTCGACACTGCTTGCGTGGAGTAAAATGCCTCGACACCACAAAGGTGGAGAATGTCCTCGATACGGCGTGCGTGGAGTAAAATGCCTCGACACTATAGCGGAGAATGTCCTCGACACGGCGTGCGTGGAGTAAAATGCCTCGACACCACTAAGGTGGAGAATGTCTTCAACATTTCACTTACACAGTTTGAAGTAGTAATAAGATCACTTTGGCAAAATAAATAAAATCACCTAACGGTTTTTTCAATCGTCTACAAGACGATTAGGTATAACAATCATTTACGATGACAAAGCTGGGTAATTAAATATACGGTACCTACCGATATTTTATTACTTTCAATAAATGTGTAATCACCCTAATCACCATTGTAAATGTACTACAGTTAGGATATTTTAACAAACTTGTTGTTATCAGTAATATTAAAAAATGAGGGTTGGTTTGAAAATTTGATATTACAGTTATTTAAATTAGAACAAGAACAAATGTTCGTATTCAACAATGTAGGTACCTACTTCCCATGGTATAACAAATAGAAACTCATAGACAAAATGTACCTACCTCTAGTCAAATATTCTTCCGAACCTGAGGCATATACCGAATAATTTGAACGATCGTGATACTCGCGGTCGGATGAAGGCGAGCTTGATCGGCAACGCTCAAGTTTCCTTTCTAATCGTTTAATTTTTTTGTAGATATCCTCATACTCGTACTCCCTTCTTGAATGTTTTCTTTTTCCCATTGTGAGACAACTATTTAGCACTATTTTTCACTGGTACTTAATTAAACAAACAAAATACTGTGTCACTTGGACGACACCGCGTCACATAATGAAGTAAATGGCGCGGGGGTGGCCAGTGCAGCGAGTGAGTGAGACAGAAAATCGAGTTTTGTGTTTTATATCTAAAAGTGTGACGAGGATAGCACCGTCTCATGTAATGCTGCAAGTAAATAGTCTTCAGTTTATGTCTGAAGTATAATTGATCGATTTGCAAAACATTTTGTACTTTTTAGCATTATTATCCATAAATATAGTTCCTAGAGGTCAAAACCTATCATTTGATTCAATTTTTAGAAACATACGTTAACTATTTTTGAATAAAAACCGATAAACGATCTAAAAATTCTCTGTTTTCCAACATTTTTTTTATCGAACAAAGTTGTTCATATCATGTTTTCAACCAAAATAAACAAAAATATGGTTTTTAAACTACAATATCTACTTATATCCAAATAACAAAAAAAGAGTATTTGATTACTTAAAGTTGCTTAACACAAAGGTCGATTTGCGAACACATGGTCTTAAAGGCTTAGAGATGCTAGTTTGTCATGTAAACAATGTTTTAGTATGTCTAGGAATGGTCTAATGACCTGACGTTTTGTTTGTTTACATTCTGTAGTTAAGTACCTAATGTTTTGTGGAAAATTACCAAGTTCGTTAATGTTTTGAAATGTTGTATGAGAAAGGGATATCTCCTGTCTCGCTCGGAGGTTATTGACCCGACAAAGACGGCAGTACGGTGAGCGAGACAGATGATTTTGGCGGCACGCCGTCTGTTGTTTAGAAAGATGCGCTTCCCGCAACATAGTTTCATTTGAGCGTTTGATATGTACCATAACCTGTTAAATTTTGTATGAAGTGGCTTTTGAGGGCCCCGACACCCCAACCCACTACCCAGACGACTCCACCCGCATGCCCTCGGTGATTGACCTTGCGGGTCCCCGCGGCCTCCGCTTCCCGATCGAGCAAGAGGTCCTGGACTACGAGACGGGATCAGACCACCAACCGGTCCTTCTCCAGTTCAGGACAACCGCCATCCGGGCAGCACGCCGCCCCCCAAGGAGGAGGACAAACTGGGAGGTCTTCGCCGAGGCAGTAGACCGGGAGGTCCTCCGCCACCCGGTCCCCGACGCTGAGGGCGTTGAGACGCTGACCGGGGCGATAACTGCGGCCATCCAAGCGGCCACAGCAGAAGCGTCCGGTCCCCCAGGCTCCCCTACACTCAAGCCAGTCCCTCCACACATAGCGAGGTTGATTGCTGAGAAGAGGAGTCTGAGGAAAAGGTGGCAGAGCAACCGCGACCCGGCCTTGAAGACGAGGCTCAACAGGCTCGCAGCGGAGGTAAAAACCCTGCTCGAGGAAGCTTCCGCGCAGGAGTGGGACCGTAGAGTCGAGGAAGCCGGAGAGGACTGGAACGCACTCCATCGCGTTTGCCGGTTCCTCCGTGGTGCCCCTCCTCCGGTCAGACCGCTCCTGCACAGCGACGGGACTCCGCGCTACAAGCCCGAGGACAGAGCGGAGATCTTCGCGGAGCACCTCGAGCAGCAGTTCTCCCCAAACCCAACGGCCGACATGGACCACCTGGCCACTGTTGAGGACCGAGTCCGCGCCCTCAGAGCGTCGCCCCTGCCGCCCGAGCAGGATCCGGTGGTGTTCTCTCCAGGGCAAGTACGGAGAGCTCTCCTGCGCGCCCAGCCCCGGAAAGCGCCCGGTGAGGACACCATCTCCAACGCCGCCCTGCGCCACCTGCTACCACGGACCACCGCAGCCATCACACGGCTCTTCAACGGGATCATGAGGACCGGCCACTTCCCAGAGCCCTGGAAGCGTGGCGTCGTCATCATGATCCCGAAACAGGGGAAGAACGTGCTGAAACCCGGCAGCTACAGGCCCATCACGCTGCTGTCATGCCTGTCCAAGGTATTCGAGCGCCTGCTGCTTGGCCGCCTCGACGAGCACTTCACGCCGAGGGAGGAGCAGTTCGGATTCCGGTCGGAGCACAGCACGACTCTCCAACTGTCCAGGGTACTGCACCACATCGCGGTAATCCGTAACAAACGGGAACACGCAGTTGCAGTATTCTTGGATATGGAGAAGGCCTTCGACCGAGTCTGGCACGACGGACTGCTCTTCAAGATGGACGCCGCCAGCATACCGCTGCGCTACACGAGAGTCGTCGACTCCTTCCTCAGAGACCGGACTTTCAGGGTCCGAGTGGTGGAGCGCCGTATCAGGGCCGGGGTGCCGCAGGGTAGTGTGTTGTCGCCCACCTGCTACGCACTCTATACGGACGGCATCCCGAAGCCGGGGGATGCGCTCCTGGCCCTGTACGCAGACGATGCTGCCTACATCGCTGGCTCTGAGGACCATAGTCGACGCGCCGCGGTACGTCAGGAACGCTACCATTGCACGTGACCTTGGAGTTGAGAGCCTGGACCATTTCGTCGCGGGCCTGGCCAAGGCCATGTTCACGCGCGCAGACGCCTCGGGATACCAACATCTCGCCCAGCTGGCTACCCAGTTCGAACGGCCGGAAAGAGGGCTGCGATACCCCCGCGAACTCACGGTCGCGGGGACGTACGCAGCCCTCTCCACACCAGCCCAGCAGACTCCAGGGGCCGCGGGCCCCACGGCGCCGAACGGTGCCGTCACACAGACCCGGTAGTCGTGACTACCGGCGACGGCAACCGCACCCATGGGCCCTCGGCCCGAAGGAGCATACCTGCCCCAAGAACGGGGTAGAAGACAACCCGACCGAAGAAGTGGCTTTTATTTTCACTTTTTGTCGATCTACGGAATAAACGCTCTACTATTGTTATACATACATTAAGAAGGAAAGAAATACAGTCCATTTGTTACGAGGAAAGTGGTGTTTAATTCAACGTCGAAGTAAAAACCCCCACAAATAGCTTGCATTGAAACAGCACAGGGACGAGCTTGTTCAACTATTTGATGAACATAATCTTCAATGGTGCCATCAGGCACAGTCGAATACGAACACAGTCGAGATAAGGGATCGGCAATATTAACTTTCCCGGGTATATATCTTATATCTTTAAATGAGCAATTTTTGTATATTTATATAATTGGAATCTCGGAATCGGCTCCAACGATTTTCATGAAATTTGGTATATAGGGGGTTTCGGGGGCGATAAATCGATCTAGCTAGGAACATATATACATAAAATAATAAAACTAATGTGTAGCTGTAATAATGTACCTAATATTTTTATTGGAACGAAGTTCCCTATCGCGGGTTGACGCGGGGACCTAGCCGAGAAAAAAATATTACGCATTACAAAACCGTGAAACTGGAGCAACAATACAATAAACAAACTTGTTACTAACCTTACCTCTTTATAATATTAGTATAGATTATTTGCGCTCACTCAATCGCGTCTAGTCACCATAACACAAGCCTAGCTGCTTAGACTGGAGCAACAATACAATATACAAACTTGTTACTAACCTTACCTCTTTATAATATTAGTATATATTATTTGCGCTCACTCAATCGCGTCCAGTGACCATAACACAAGCCTAGCTGCTTAGACTGGAGCAACAATACAATGTACAAACTTGTTACTAACCTTACCTCTTTATAATATTAGTATATATTATTTGCGCTCACTCAATCGCGTCTAGTCACCATAACACAAGCCTAGCTGCTTAGACTGGAGCAACAATACAATGTACAAACTTGTTACTAACCTTACCTCTTTATAATATTAGTATATATTATTTGCGCTCACTCAATCGCGTCTAGTCACCATAACACAAGCCTAGCTGCTTAAACTGGAGCAACAATACAATGTACAAACTTGTTACTAACCTTACCTCTTCATAATATTAGTATAAATTATTTGCGCTCACTCAATCGCGTCTAGTCACCATAACACAAGCCTAGCTGCTTAGACTGGAGCAACAATACAATATACAAACTTGTTACTAACCTTACCTCTTTATAATATTAGTATAGATTATTTGCGCTCACTCAATCGCGTCTAGTCACCATATCACAAGCCTAGCTGCTTAGACTGGAGCAACAATACAATATACAAACTTGTTACTAACCTTACCTCTTTATAATATTAGTATATATTATTTGCGCTCACTCAATCGCGTCTAGTCACCATAACACAAGCCTAGCTGCTTAAACTGGAGCAACAATACAATGTACAAACTTGTTACTAACCTTACCTCTTTATAATATTAGTATAGATTATTTGCGCTCAGTCAATCGCGTCTAGTCACCATAACACAAGCCTAGCTGCTTAGACTGGAGCAATAATACAATATACAAACTTGTTACTAACCTTACCTCTTTATAATATTAGTATATATTATTTGCGCTCACTCAATCGCGTCTAGTATATACGCACAATGGCCCAAATAATGAGGCTAAGTGCGGAAACAGCCCCGTAAAACTAAACTAATATTAGTATATATTATTTGCGCTCAGTCAATCGCGTCTAGTCACCATAACACAAGCCTAGCTGCTTAGACTGGAGCAACAATACAATATACAAACTTGTTACTAACCTTACCTCTTTATAATATTAGTATAGATTATTTGCGCTCCCTCAATCGCGTCTAGTCACCACAACACAAGCCTAGCTGCTTAGACTGGAGCAACAATACAATATACAAACTTGTTACTAACCTTACCTCTTTATAATATTAGTATAGATTATTTGCGCTCACTCAATCGCGTCTAGTCACCATAACACAAGCCTAGCTGCTTAGACTGGAGCAAAAATACAATGTACAAACTTGTTACTAACCTTACCTCTTTATAAAATTAGTATATATTATTTGCGCTCAGTCAATCGCGTCTAGTCACCATAACACAAGCCTAGCTGCTTAGACTGGAGCAACAATACAATATACAAACTTGTTACTAACCTTACCTCTTTATAATATTAGTATAAATTATTTGCGCTCACTCAATCGCGTCTAGTCACCATAACACAAGCCTAGCTGCTTAGACTGGAGCAACAATACAATATACAAACTTGTTACTAACCTTACCTCTTTATAATATTAGTATAGATTATTTGCGCTCACTCAATAGCGTCTAGTGACCATAACACAAGCCTAGCTGCTTAGACTGGAGCAACAATACAATATACAAACTTGTTACTAACCTTACCTCTTTATAATATTAGTATATATTATTTGCGCTCCCTCAATCGCGTCTAGTCACCACAACACAAGCCTAGCTGCTTAGACTGGAGCAACAATACAATATACAAACTTGTTACTAACCTTACCTCTTTATAATATTAGTATAGATTATTTGCGCTCACTCAATCGCGTCTAGTGACCATAACACAAGCCTAGCTGCTTAGACTGGAGCAACAATACAATATACAAACTTGTTACTAACCTTACCTCTTTATAATATTAGTATATATTATTTGCGCTCACTCAATCGCGTCTAGTCACCATAACACAAGCCTAGCTGCTTGGACTGGAGCAACAATACAATATACAAACTTGTTACTAACCTTACCTCTTTATAATATTAGTATAGATTATTTGCGCTCACTCAATCGCGTCTAGTCACCATAACACAAGCCTAGCTGCTTAGACTGGAGCAACAATACAATATACAAACTTGTTACTAACCTTACCTCTTTATAATATTAGTATAAATTATTTGCGCTCACTCAATCGCGTCTAGTCACCATAACACAAGCCTAGCTGCTTAGACTGGAGCAACAATACAATATACAAACTTGTTACTAACCTTACCTCTTTATAATATTAGTATAGATTATTTGCGCTCACTCAATCGCGTCTAGTGACCATAACACAAGCTTAGCTGCTTAGACTGGAGCAACAATACAATATACAAACTTGTTACTAACCTTACCTCTTTATAATATTAGTATATATTATTTGCGCTCACTCAATCGCGTCTAGTCACCATAACACAAGCCTAGCTGCTTGGACTGGAGCAACAATACAATATACAAACTTGTTACTAACCTTACCTCTTTATAATATTAGTATATATTATTTGCGCTCACTCAATCGCGTCCAGTGACCATAACACAAGCCTAGCTGCTTAGACTGGAGCAACAATACAATGTACAAACTTGTTACTAACCTTACCTCTTTATAATATTAGTATATATTATTTGCGCTCACTCAATCGCGTCCAGTGACCATAACACAAGCCTAGCTGCTTAGACTGGAGCAACAATACAATGTACAAACTTGTTACTAACCTTACCTCTTTATAATATTAGTATATATTATTTGCGCTCACTCAATCGCGTCTAGTCACCACAACACAAGCCTAGCTGCTTAGACTGGAGCAACAATACAATATACAAACTTGTTACTAACCTTACCTCTTTATAATATTAGTATAGATTATTTGCGCTCACTCAATCGCGTCTAGTCACCATAACACAAGCCTAGCTGCTTAAACTGGAGCAACAATACAATGAACAAACTTGTTACTAACCTTACCTCTTTATAAAATTAGTATATATTATTTGCGCTCAGTCAATCGCGTCTAGTCACCATAACACAAGCCTAGCTGCTTAGACTGGAGCAACAATACAATATACAAACTTGTTACTAACCTTACCTCTTTATAATATTAGTATAAATTATTTGCGCTCACTCAATCGCGTCTAGTCACCATAACACAAGCCTAGCTGCTTAGACTGGAGCAACAATACAATATACAAACTTGTTACTAACCTTACCTCTTTATAATATTAGTATAGATTATTTGCGCTCACTCAATCGCGTCTAGTGACCATAACACAAGCCTAGCTGCTTAGACTGGAGCAACAATACAATATACAAACTTGTTACTAACCTTACCTCTTTATAATATTAGTATATATTATTTGCGCTCACTCAATCGCGTCTAGTCACCATAACACAAGCCTAGCTGCTTGGACTGGAGCAACAATACAATATACAAATTTGTTGCTAACCTTACCTCTTTATAATATTAGTATATATTATTTGCGCTCACTCAATCGCGTCCAGTGACCATAACACAAGCCTAGCTGCTTAGACTGGAGCAACAATACAATGTACAAACTTGTTACTAACCTTACCTCTTTATAATATTAGTATATATTATTTGCGCTCACTCAATCGCGTCCAGTGACCATAACACAAGCCTAGCTGCTTAGACTGGAGCAACAATACAATGTACAAACTTGTTACTAACCTTACCTCTTTATAATATTAGTATATATTATTTGCGCTCACTCAATCGCGTCTAGTCACCACAACACAAGCCTAGCTGCTTAGACTGGAGCAACAATACAATATACAAACTTGTTACTAACCTTACCTCTTTATAATATTAGTATATATTATTTGCACTCACTCAATCGCGTCTAGTATATACGCACAATGGCCCAAATAATGAGGCTAAGTGCGGAAACAGCCCCGTAAAACTAAACTAATATTAGTATATATTATTTGCGCTCAGTCAATCGCGTCTAGTCACCATAACACAAGCCTAGCTGCTTAGACTGGAGCAACAATACAATATACAAACTTGTTACTAACCTTACCTCTTTATAATATTAGTATAGATTATTTGCGCTCCTTCAATCGCGTCTAGTCACCACAACACAAGCCTAGCTGCTTAGACTGGAGCAACAATACAATATACAAACTTGTTACTAACCTTACCTCTTTATAATATTAGTATAGATTATTTGCGCTCACTCAATCGCGTCTAGTCACCATAACACAAGCCTAGCTGCTTAAACTGGAGCAACAATACAATGTACAAACTTGTTACTAACCTTACCTCTTTATAAAATTAGTATATATTATTTGCGCTCAGTCAATCGCGTCTAGTCACCATAACACAAGCCTAGCTGCTTAGACTGGAGCAACAATACAATATACAAACTTGTTACTAACCTTACCTCTTTATAATATTAGTATAAATTATTTGCGCTCACTCAATCGCGTCTAGTCACCATAACACAAGCCTAGCTGCTTAGACTGGAGCAACAATACAATATACAAACTTGTTACTAACCTTACCTCTTTATAATATTAGTATAGATTATTTGCGCTCACTCAATCGCGTCTAGTGACCATAACACAAGCCTAGCTGCTTAGACTGGAGCAACAATACAATATACAAACTTGTTACTAACCTTACCTCTTTATAATATTAGTATATATTATTTGCGCTCACTCAATCGCGTCTAGTCACCATAACACAAGCCTAGCTGCTTGGACTGGAGCAACAATACAATATACAAACTTGTTACTAACCTTACCTCTTTATAATATTAGTATAGATTATTTGCGCTCACTCAATCGCGTCTAGTCACCATAACACAAGCCTAGCTGCTTAGACTGGAGCAACAATACAATATACAAACTTGTTACTAACCTTACCTCTTTATAATATTAGTATAAATTATTTGCGCTCACTCAATCGCGTCTAGTCACCATAACACAAGCCTAGCTGCTTAGACTGGAGCAACAATACAATATACAAACTTGTTACTAACCTTACCTCTTTATAATATTAGTATAGATTATTTGCGCTCACTCAATCGCGTCTAGTCACCATAACACAAGCCTAGCTGCTTAGACTGGAGCAACAATACAATGTACAAACTTGTTACCTAACCTTACCTCTTTATAATATTAGTATATATTATTTGCGGGCACATAAGTTTGTAAATTATTATTTGCGGAAAAAAGTTTGTCATCCCTGCAAATGCAAGCTTCCGCGTGGGGTTCGCTCGAACGCAGCGTGCCGGCAAAAGTGGCATAGGTCTTACCTCGATGACGCCCGGAGGCCGACTGCGAGGAACTGACGCGTGCTAACTGTTATATTTGATCGATTTGCAAAACATTTTGTACATTTTAGCATTATTATCCATAAATATAGTTCCTAGAGGTCAAAACCTATCATTTGATTCAATTTTTAGAAACATACGTTAACTATTTTTGAATAAAAACCGATAAACGATCTAAAAATTCTCTGTTTTCTAACATTTTTTTTATCGAACAAAGTTGTTCATATCATGTTTTCAACCGAAATAAACAAAAATATGGTTTTTAAACTACAATATCTACTTATATCCAAATAACAAAAAAATAGTATTTGATTACTTAAAGTTGCTTAACACAAAGGTCGATTTGCGAACACATGGTCTTAAAGCGATAAGTTTGTAACCGTAATACCCATCGCTCAACACGCGCACATGGTTTCGACTTTGGGCCAAATATAAATTCTAATGGCTTTTGGTCTGTGATAAGACCAAACTTTTTATGCCGAACGAAAATATGCTGAAATGTTCTACAGCCCAAACTAGACCAGGCGCTGCTTTTTCCGTTTGGCTGTATTTCCGCTCTATTTGAGTTAACGTTCGATTGCCATAAGCAATTATTCTTGGGCCTCTACTATCTTTATGAATTAAAATTGCCCCTAATCCAACCGGACTTGCGTCAGCAATAACTTGGGTTTCATCATTAGGATCGTAATATCCTAGAGTTTGAATTGTCGATAATGCCTGCTTTAATTGAATAAATGCTTTCTACTGTTTATCCATCCATAAGTTTCCTGTATTTGCCTTTTTTGTTGCTTTATCTTATAATATAAAAATGAATCGCAAAATGTGTTGGTAAGCGCATAACTCAACAACGCCTGGACCAATTTGGCCAATTCTTTTTTTGGTCTGTTTGTTATTATCAGGAGAAGGTTCTTATGAAATAAAAAATTAAGAAAGTTGCGCAGAAAATTATTACGCGGGTGAAACCGCGGGGCGCAGCTAGTGTCTTAATAACTTTTTTAATGGTTCCGTTATAGTTGCTAGGTTGGGTAGCCACTTATTGATGTAATTTACTAACCCTAAAAAGCTTTGGAGTTCTTCGATTGTTTTAGGGACACGAAATTCAGAAATACTGGTTTTATATTTTTTTAGTGGTCTAAACCCGTTCGGTGTCAGTTCATGCCCAAGAAAATTAATTTTTTGTACCATATACACGCATTTAGCCTCATTCAGTAAAACATTGTTTTCCTAGTCTCTCGTCGTGTTGTTTTTCTTCATTGCCGTATATTAAAATATCGTCAATAAAGTTTATTACGCCATCTAAGCCAGTCAACATTATTTTCTAATATTTTTTGGAAAACTTCCGGAGCACATGTGATACCAAACATTAGTCGTTTGTAACGGAATAACCCCTTTGACGTAATAAATGTTGTCAAGTGCCTGGAATTTGGATGTATTTCAACTTGGTGAAACGCATTTTTGATGTCCAGTTTCGAAAAATAATTAGCTTTATTTATTTTTGGTAGTAAACTATCCATGCAAGGCAATGAATGAATTTCCTTCAATATTGCTAAATTAGCACGTCTCATATCATTACATAACCGTATATCGTCGTCATCTTTCAATATAGGTACTACAGGTGAGATCCACTTGGATGGTCCGTGCACCCGTTCTATGATGTCACTATCAAGCAATTCTTGTATTTTACGTTCAACTTTCTTTTCGATAGGGATTGGTATGCGTCGGTAAGGTTGTGATACAGGTTTGCAAGTTTCATCAATAGGTATTTCAACAAGAACATCCTTGAACTTCGGAAAGGGTTTTTGTGATTCGGTTACCTCATGTACTGTCATGCCTAACTTCAAAACTCCCAAACTAATGGCAGTTTCTTTTCCTAGCAAGTCTCGGGAACCGTTTTTAATTACAAAACAGAGAGCTTCAATGGATTTTGAATCAAAGTCTTGAAGGTTCCCAAAACGTTCAATGGAGTTTTACTACCATATGGATACAAACTCTTGTTTGATCCTTTAACTTGATCAGTTACTACTACTCCTTTCTCTTTCAATAATTTCCATGTCTTGTCCGTAATGAGATTTAGTTTACAGCCTGAATCTATTTACAATTCTAATTTGACTCCACCCATTATACATTCTATCGTAGCATCATCAATCATACAAAAAACATAATCTACATTTTCTGGTTCAGTCTCCTCTTCAATCGAATTTACCTTGTGAATATTTCGTTGTCTTTTATTATCTTGAAGTTCTATTTGTTTATTATCAAGTTTCCGCTTCTGGAGTTTACCTTTAGTTCTACACAATGCCTGAAAATGTCCCTTTAATCCGCATCCATGGCATTTTTTTTGTTTCGCTGGACATTCTTGATTTGTTAGGGTATGAGCTGCATACCCACATCGGCCACATTTATTTTGCCGTATTTTATTTGATACAGTTGTTCGGTTTCTAATTGTGTTAACATCAGAACCATTGGAAACTGTATTTGTATGTGGCCTATAATCTTCTAGTTGATGGCCTACTGCTTCTAATGTATTAGCCTCAGTTATAATTTTATCTAGTGTAACACTATCACCTAAAGTCAAGATCTTCTTCCTAAGCTCAGACAATGAACATTTTTCTACGATTTAATCAATTAAATGTTCTTCTAACTTTGAAAACACACATTTGGCAGCTTGTTTTCTCAATCTAACTACAAACTTTTCAAATTTGTCACCTTCATCTTGTTTAATCTGGCGAAAAAGGTGTCTTTCATAGATTTTATTTTGCCTAGGAAGGAAATATGCATCAAGTTTATCTAAGGCGATTTGAAAGACATCAACACCCTCAGCAGCCGGTTTATATGCACCTGGTATATTGTAAATAATACCTTGTAACTCATGTCCACCTAGGAATAGCAATGTTGCTCTTTTTCTCTCATCACCTTTGATGTCTGTCGCGTCTAGATAGATTTTAAACGATCTTTTCCATCGCTCCCATCGTAAGGCAATCGTGGTATTGTCACCTTCGAGGTCTAGTTTATCAGGGGGTGGAAGTAAGTTTGCCATAATGATATTTAGAGTGTCCTTGAGGCAACCTGAAATGAAAACAGTAGCTGTGGGCAACGTATTAACTACATAACATATTACAAGTTTCGTGTGATTTGGACTAAAATACCAGATGCCTAACGACTGACAGGTTCGCACGATTTACACTGTATGGAGGCTCGTACTGCCTCATAGCACAATTATGACACACGCATAATGCCGCACGGTTTATATATGGAAAAGGCCCGTACTGCCTAGGACATTCATAAGCATCATAAAATCGCACGGTTTATAATTACTTAAAGGCCCGTACTGCCTTGGAACACCATTATGCCATGAGCACAATGCCGCACGGTTTATTTATTAAAGGCCCGTACTGCCTTAGATCATTATTGTGCTGTAAAACAATAGGTACATAATACTGGGACTACAGAGGTTATCACAGGTTTACTACTTATTTAATAAAATAAAGCCCATTATTATTTTTCGTGCTCTTAATATCCAATATATTAAGAGCACGAAAAATAATAATGGGACAATTTATGCTGTAGGTACAACAACGCTCAAAATTATTATTAATACACTACCAGTTCTCCAAAAGAAATTCGATAAACCAGTTATGAAAATATGCACACAAGCCTTAAGGTGGACTTGCACCCGCGAACTGTAGGTACATTTACCTATACATCAAATAGTTAATTAAAATAGGGTATTTTTATGTAGACGTAGGTGTACAGAATAACATGTGTCTAATTTGTAATTTAAAATCTAATCGAAAGTCATCCGTTAAGGTGTAAGCAATAACAATCGAATATCTGCACACTTGTTTACCTAAAATTAATCTCAGTGCATCAATTACCTAACTATCTATATCAAGATAACGTGTACCACATATATAGATAGGTGTACCTAATGACTTTAGATGCCTAACATTTTGTTTCTGTACAGATTGGAGAATTGGTAGAAATACCTACTTAGAATAGCACAAATAATTAAGTAAACATGCCTCATATAACCAATGTTTTATTTTCATTATAGGTACAATGAATTTTTATTATAGAACGTGGTTTAAATAATGGAATAATTCAAAGGGATTATTTTATGATAATCATCAAAACTACAATCTGTAGGTAGATATCTAGATGATCACTCATAGGAAAAGTAGGTAAGTACATAATAATTTACCTTTCAATAACGAAAATAAGTTTAAATAATACAGATCGGTATGTAAGTTTTAAATATCTACCATTCCTACCCACCTTTGAGATAAAATAATTAGTGAAAAGAAATATTTTCATTATTTTTTCAATCAGTCTATTGGTATTTCAAAATAAATTCTTTAAATACATAAAATTACAAAACTATTCTTTATATATTCTTCATATTTCTTCAGATTAAGTATTTGTTTGATTGCCAATATAAAATAAGTCAAAATAAAAATTAGTGAAATAAAATTTCATATTTTAATATGAATATCGGTTTTTTGTTTACTTTCATGCACTAACCTTATTGTCTCGTCGCCAAAATGTAGTACACTATGTAGTAACAAATGGCTCGTTGCGGCAACAGCGATCCAGGAAGCACGACCGTACTCGCCCAAGGCTCTGACGTCAATGCCACCCTCTCGCCCGTACACTCGAGTCATCAACATCAATACCTACCCTAGATTAAATATACAAACACTACACTGGTGATAAGGACGGTAGGAGGCTATAATTTCTTTTTAATCTCACACGAATTATATTCATAGTACTTACATAATATACTGGGTATAAAAAAACGCGAAATTAAGAAAATACGTCATTATCCCCGGGAAAATCATTACTAGGTTGTAGGAACTCATTTTTTGGATGGACACGTAAATAATGTCTTGAATATAAATAAAGAGTCAACGGATGTCCAGGGTCCGATGATTGAGCTGGAACTATGCTTTTAGAACCCATCGTTTCAACAAGTTAGGCAATAGGCCTATCGCCAATGTTTAGGGTCTGATAATAGCGATACTAGGCACCTATTATTTAAATAAGATAGACCTGTCGTATTTGAAGTCTTTCGTTATATCATACATTTTAGTAATTTACGCTGAAATGTAATAATCGTTAAAAAAAATCACGAGGTCTCAGTTCGGGGCGAACTACTAGTATTTAAAAAACCACCAAGGTACAAAGTCTTATTACCAAGCGATGAAAATATAGAACTGTTTAAAGCCGATAATGACGTAGCTGTCACATTGCGTCTCGGTGACGAGTTCAGAGATTTTATCTCATCTTCAAATATGCGTACCGCGCTAAAAGAAGTTTCCACTTCAAATATTTAGGTAAACAGTAATTAGAACTTAAAAAAAAACTGGTCAAGTGCGAGTCGAGTACTTTGCTGCATTCTTTTAATAATTTAGGTGTTGAAACTCTGAAAAGAAATAGGTATGCTTGCGGTAAGTTTTCATATTTAATAAATAGTGTTATTGGTAACTAGCTGCGCCTATAATTCTTAATTTTTTCTTCGATATTATGGTCCCTGACTATAACAAACACAATAAAAAAGAATTAGCGAAAGTGGTCCAGCCGTTACTGCGTGTTTCTAATCGAAATCGGTTTAGCCGTCTGAAAGTTATGGGGGATAAAAGTCAAGATTAACAACCGAATCTATACTAATATTATAAAGCTGAAGAGTTTGTTTGTTTGTTTGAACGCGCTAATCTCTGGAACTACTGGTCCGATTTGAATGATTCTTTCAGTGTTGGGTAGTCCATTTATCGAGGAAGGCTATAGGCTATGTTTTTATTTTTTCAAAATTAGGGGTCCGTAATAAAATATCTATTTTGTAACACAAGGTGTAAAATCGAAAACCTATTTTTGCGTGCGCTGCAAGAACTATTGACAATAGAACAAAATGATGTACTACGGGTTTGTAGATCCCATTAAGACCTACAAAAAAATCCGCAAGAACATATATCTAGCTATCATAGTTTAATCACAATAACCGATTTTGTGTTCAAAATAATTATTAAATCGTCTGAAGAAAAAACTACGTTAAATATGTATCGTCAAAATTAAGCATTATGTTATCAAGAGTATTTATGTAGAAGTAAAATATTTTTTGTTTCATCTCAATCGGATATTTCGTTTAAAAGTTATCACGTGTGTAAGATGTTAAGAGTTGGTACCTATTTAGTACATTACGATATAAGTGTGGTAAATTGATCTTTGCATAGAGGCGGTTTATGACGCGCGAGCGGCAGCGAGCGTGTTATAGAAGCCAAGATGCAAATATCAATTCCACACGTATATCGTACTACGTTTTTTATCACAGTTGCGAATAAAAGAAAAGACTTGAAAAGAAAACAAAATAATAATTAACAAAATATTTGTGATAACTCTATGTTTACATTTTTGAAGGCAATATTTTTTTGTTAATTATGCTCCGGAAAGGCCAGGCTGAAGACTTTTAACCTATACACCCTCGTGTGACATACATTATTTTTTAGGGTTTTTCTATTTGTTTTTGCGTCGGGGGTTAAGAACAAAATACAATGGTACGGAAAAACAATATATTTAAGTAAAGAAAAAACAAAAAATAAACAACTCAATTTTTAATCGTTTTCTAAGTCATTATCACGTAAAATTTTCGTTCGTAAACCGACTTTAGAGACAACCATTTTTGCTAGCTAAAAAACTCTTTGGTACCTACCTTTTCGGGATAACTTTACAGCACTAGTTAACAAATCTAAAACGCACGCGTGCATAATGTGTTGGATTATGAGCCTAAAAGCCGTTGAATAAGATCCACTTTATGAGCAACTGTGATAAAAAATGAGTTATGGGCCATAGAGTTTTTTATCAACATAAAATCCTGTAATAATCTTTTTCGAAATATATTTGTTGATGATTGTAAGTATAAGATCTTTGAAGAGTATCCTACTTCCTACTAATATTATAAATGTGAAAGTTTGTGTGTGTGTGTGTGTTTGTTACTCTTTCACGCTAAAACTACTGAACCAATAGCAATGAAATTCGGTATGTAGATAGCCTGGATTAACATATAGGCTACTTTTTATCCCGATATTCCCACGGGATCGGGACTTACGCGGGTGAAACCGCGGGGCGCAGCTATAGTAGGATAAAGCTGAAGAGTTTTGTTGGAGTTTGATTGTTGTCAACGTCAATTGACAGGTAAAATGTCAGCTTTCTCATTCATGCAAGCAGCTTTCTCTCTCTTACATTACGGCCATGCTTTGGACTACACACCCTGCGCGTTACTCTAGTTTTTTTAAATAAATATCCTTATTTCTAAAACTCGTATTTCACTGGGCTTAAATCCTAATAGGTTATGGGCCCAGTCCGCGTGTAATTCAAAGAAAATTTGGCGAAAAAGATCGAAAATCTAAATTGTTAGCGGCGTGGTGAACTGCACGTGGCGCGGTGTGTCCCCCAGTGTAGAATTTGCAAGAAGCCAGCAACATGATGGAATCCGGCGCAGCAACGTGTCGCCGATTCAATGGGAGCGATTTTCGTCAATGGAGATTTACAATAAATTGTGCTTTACGAGCAAAAAATCTTATTTCGCACACACAAGATGGCGGCGGCGAAACAAAATCTGAGAGCGACAAAGTTGAAAAATGGCGACAGGCAGATTCACAAGCGATGATGATTATTACAAGTACGATGGAGTATTCTCAAATCAGTTTAGTAGAAACATGCGAAACGGCAAAAGAGATTATGGATAAGCTGGAATCCATTTACGATCCAGGAAGCGAAAATACAAAGATGCTACTTCATGAAAAATTCCATGCGTTGAAGTTGACTGATGGAGAAAACATAGCTTCACATATTTCAAAAATTGAAAGTCTTGCCAAACAACTAAAAGATGCTGGAGAGAATATCTCAGAAGTGTGTATAATTACTAAAATATTAGGATCTTTACCCGATAGATATCGCAGTCTACGTCAGGCTTGGCTGTCATTGGATGAAAAGAAACAAACAGTAAACAATCTCACAGCCAGACTGATAGAAGAAGAAGCCAGTTTCAATATCACCGAAGAAAGTTCTACTGCCTTGTTAACCCAGCAGAAGAAAAACAAAAAGCCACGTAACTTCAAATGCTTCAAGTGCGGCAAGCGCGGTCATTACGCTCGAGATTGTCGGAGCAAGTTGCAAGTTCCCACCGAAATGTTGATAAAACCAAAACAAAGATCTGCGTTCATTAGTGAAAACATAATCGAAGTAAACAAAGATCGCAAATATAAGTGGATTTTGGACAGTGGAGCGTCAACTTATATGTGCTGCCATCGCGAGTGTTTTATGAACCTAGCTACTTTTCAATCTACAGTGCGTGTTGGTAACGGAACTGAATTAAAAGTGTATGGAAAAGGAAGTGTATCTATATACAAGCTAGTAGAAGGACAGTGGTTTGAATCGACAATCTATATATATAAAAATGAATTGCTGTTCGTTAGTCTCACTAAAACTCGAGAACGGCTGAACGGATTTATCTTATCTTAGTCTTGAAATGTTCGTGGAGGTCTAGGGAAGGTTTAAAAGGCGAGAAAAAATCGAATAACCGATATTCCCACGGGATCGGGACAAACGCGGGTGAAACCGCGGGGCGCAGCTAGTCTTATATATATAAAAGAAAGTCGTGTTAGTTACACCATTTATAACTCGGGAACGGCTAAACCGATTTGGCTGAAAATTGGTGGGGAGGTAGCTTACAATCAGAAGACGGACATAGGATATTTTTTTCGATATTCCCACGGGATCGGGACTTACGCAGGTGAAACCGCGGGGCGCAGCTAGTAAACAATATATACTTCGTTCCTGACTTGTGTAGGTTACAAAGTTGTAAAAGAACATTCCAGTGCCAAAATATACAACAGTGATGCAGTGTTAGTGGGAGTTGCGAACAAAAACCATTCAAACAACTTGTACGAGCTCGAATTCCAAACTGTGATTCAATCTGAAGCAAATATTGTGAGTGATAATGTTGTGACATTATGGCACAAAAGATTGGGACATGCAAATGTCAGAACGATGCGTGAGATGGTGCGTAGTGGATTAATTCCAGGTGTAAAAGTAGAAGAAATTACGACTTTTCTCTGTGAACCATGTTTATTTGGAAAACACCACCGTCTACCCTTCATGTCGTCAGTAGGAAACACTGAGCATCTTGGTATGAAAGTGTACAGTGATATATGTGGACCGATGCCTGTAAACTCAGCTGGTGGAAAGAGATACTTCGTGACATTTATCGACCAAGCGTCAAGGTACTGTAAAGTGTATTTTATGAAGTATAAAAATGAAGTTTTCACATATTTCAAAGAGTATTACAATCTATTGCTTACAAATGGCATTAAAATCAGAGGTTTACATTCAGATAATGGCTGTGAATACACTTGTAGCCAAATGAAGGAGTTTGCAGCAGACAGAGGTTTAGTATTTTGTCGTACAGCTCCCTACACCCCTCAACAAAATGGACGTAGTGAGAGAATGAATAGGACATTGATGGAATCTGCTCGCTCCATGCTCTTTGATAGTAAGTTACCGGCTAATCTCTGGGCAGAAGCTGTGAACACTGCTGCCTACCTGTTTAACAGAAAGGAAAGGGATGGTGTTACTCCATTTGAGAAGTGGACAGGACGAAAACCCAACCTTTCTCACTTACGACGGTTCGGCTGTGTAGCCTATGTGCACATACCTAAAGAGAAACGTAACAAATTGCAAGCAAAGAGTATGAAGATGACCCTAGTAGGCTATGAGAATGATTCTGACAACTATAGACTGATGGACTTACAAACCAAGAAGGTGCAAGTATCTAGAGATGCCGTATTCAATGAGAATGAAGTTGACTCGAGTTTCAAAGAAGAAAAAGACATACTAATTCTTTTTCCCACAGGTGACGATGACGATGACAGTGAGGTGTGTCCCCTGCCATCCAACATCGAGGACGAGTCAAATCTGCAGGCCTCATCGTGTCTACCAGTCAACTCGACATGTGCCGGCGTCGAGATCGAGTCTCCGCCAGGCGACATGCGAGTGTGTCAACAGGACGTTTGTGAACGTGATGAGACGCGTGCTGTTCCGGCTCCGCAGGTTTCTACACCGAGTGGTGGAGTGAGAAATTTGCGTCCGCTCCCCCACCGTGTCAGAGAACAGGAAATACAGCAGCAAATGAAGCTTCTGGATACAGAGGAAAGCTTCGAGGACGCCGACGACAATGTGAGTTTTGTAGCAGAGGCTCTAACTGTAGACTGTGACATACCAACTACATATGAAGACGCCATGAGATCACCTGATTCAAAGCAGTGGGCAGAGTCAATTAAGGAGGAGCTGACGGCTCATTCAGAGAACTGTACATGGGAGCTGGTCAACCTACCTGCAGGTAAAAGACCTATCGGCTGCAAATGGGTGTTCCGGGTGAAAGAAAATACAGATGGTTCTATCAGGTTTAAATCTAGACTGTGTGTAAAGGTTTTTCTCAAATTAAAGGGATAGATTTTACTGAAACATTTTCTCCTACTGTTAGATATGATACAGTCAGAATAATGTTAGCTTTGTCTGTGCATCTAAAACTTAAAATTAGACAATTTGATGTAAAGACCGCATTTCTTTATGGTAAAATTTCTGAAGAAATATATATGTGGCCTCCTCAAGGCTTGGTAAACTCAGAAAACAAGGTTTGTAAATTAAAGAAAGCTTTATATGGCCTTAAGCAAGCACCTAGATGTTGGAATGAAACTATTACTAATACTTTGAAGGATTTTGGTTTCATTCAAAATAATTTAGATAGATGTGTGTTTATTTCTCAAAAGTATAATGATATTATGTACTTGTTGTTATATATTGACGATGGCCTTTTATTTTGTAAAAATGATAAGTTGTTGGTCAAATTCCTGCATGAATTTAAAAAGAAATTTCAAATTGTTATAACTGAGAATGTAAAATGTTTTGTTGGCATGCAAATTGAGATAAGAGATAGTTCAATTTTTATTTATCAGACAAAATACATAGAGTCACTTTTAAAAAGATTTGTAATGGAAAGTTGTAATCCGGTATCTGTACCATCTGACCCTAATGTAAAGTTAGATAAACCTGAAAAATGTACTCAGTTTAAGAACTATAGAGAAATAGTAGGTTGTCTAATGTTTATTGCTGTTGTTTGTAGACCAGACATTGCATTCTCAGTGAATTATGTAAGTAGGTATGTGGAATGTCACAATAAGATGCATTATAATGCTGTAATAAGAATTCTCAAATATTTGAAAGGCACCAAAAATATGGGCATAATGTACTCTTATAATGATCAATTTTCTGTAAAGTCATATAGTGATTCGGACTTCGGGTCTGACATACATACTCGTAGGTCAACGAGTGGCTATTTGACTATGATAAATGATAGTATTGTTACATGGGCAAGTCAAAAACAAAGCTATGTAGCATTGTCTACCTGTGAAGCAGAATATATTTCAGCTTGCAATGCAACTAAAGAAATTGTATGGCTTAAATTCTTGCTAAGATCATTGTGTAACTTTGATGAAACTGTCCAATTGCTTATTGATAATCAAAGATCTATTAAATTAATTAAAAATGAAAGTTTGCATAAAAGAAGTAAACACTTTGATATCAAGTTGCATTATATTAGGGACAAGTATAATGATAAAACTATAAATGTTAGTTATGTAAACACTAAAGTTCAATTAGCTGATCTATTGACTAAACCAATACCTAAGTTTCAGTTTGTATTTCTTAGAGATAAACTAGGTATGTGTGTGCTTTGAATTTTTCAGTAGAAAACATAATGTTAGTTAATTTTATTGTTATAGTTGGGTGTGTACTCGTAGATAGGTAGGTAGGTACCCTATATATGTATCTAGGAACTGTTTGTCTGTTTTTAGTTTACTTTATTAATATTGATTTAGGGACATAGGTACCTGGCTAGATTTTTAAAAATGTAAAGAAAGTTGACATTTGGTGGGAGTGTTGGAGTTTGATTGTTGTCAACGTCAATTGACAGGTAAAATGTCAGCTTTCTCATTCATGCAAGCAGCTTTCTCTCTCTTACAATACGGCCATGCTTTGGACTACACACCCTGCGCGTTACTCTAGTTTTTTAAATAAATATCCTTATTTCTAAAACTCGTATTTCACTGGGCTTAAATCCTAATAAGTTTGTTTGTTTGAACGCTCTAATCTCAGAAACTACTGGTTCGAATTAAAAAAATATTTTTGTGTTGAATAGTTCATTTTTCGAGGAAGGCTATAGGCTACTTTTTATCCCGATATTCCAACGGGATCGACACATACGCGGGTGAAACCGCGGGGCGCAGGTAGTGTAAGTATATATGCTGTCACGATGTGTGACATCGTCGTACTAACTCTTCTCGTAATTATTTTTTAATAAATTAACCACCTACCTAAAATAGACAATTTCAAATAAATGAACTTGAATAATAAAGGTAAATAGGTTCTTTTAGGACAGTTAACGCCCTCTTTCGTTGAAAAGCTAGTCATTTAGAGCTCCAAGAGAGTTGCATTCATATGGAGTTTTCTGAAATAACGCCGTCCAACCTCGGTAGATGGCGCGCTATTCAATTATATTTATTTCTCTCGGACAATTAAAACCATAAAACTAACTAAACTTAACAAGGTAAACAAGGTAAATGATCAATAAACCGTTATCTTTCGACAGTCCCTTTAATTATAATTAATCATTAAGTACTATATACAAAGATGAAATAAATAGACAATGTCTCCAGAAGATTCGAGAACAATGTTCGTTGCTACTCGATAGCAAAGATCATTTCCTGCTACTTAACACCACTAGATAGAGTCACTTGAGAATTACAAATCAAATTTATTTATTTTAATTAAACAATTAAAATAATTAGTTTCTTACAAAATCTAGCTTGTTACAATTAAATATACAAACAAACAGGCAAAATACTAACTCTAAAGTAGAATCTAACACTATATTTTGTCTGTGGAATATTCGTCAGATGACGTATTTCCTCTGATAATACATATGTCTCGACCTTGGTTTTCTTTTGAGATTCATTTTCTTTTTTCGTACTGCTACGACTTTGAAATAAATTCTAAGAATATTTACATTGAGCCGGGATCATCTCGCTTTGCTCCTAGTTATATTCCCTATAAATAGGTAAGGAATTTAAATTAACTTAAAACTAATTTATTTACAAATTAGCGCAGTTACAGTGTTTCGTGAATCGGACCTCGTGCCCGCTTCTCTGGTCTGCCTTTTGTAAGTCAACAAGCCTGTTCCTAGGCCCTGTCTACTTTAATTATTTCTTAAATAATAACTTTCTTTTCAAGAAAACACGCCCCGACACAATCACATGGATTTCTTCGGCGCGTGTTATTTATCTCTAAATAACCTTATTCTCTAGCATCGTTGGTGCTGTGCTGACAAAGCACCGCAGCCCTTGTCTCCTTGCACTGCCTTGTAAAGGAAACGCTGTTTTCTTAACTTTGCTCTGAGGAACTTAATTAATATATAATTTCAATTCTAATTAGTTAGGCACCTATCTAAACTGTGTTCTAACCATTCGATCGTCGTTCTGTAAGCCATCTCCAAGGTTAGCACTTAGTTAAATTAGACTCAGTCGCTGACGGAGAAAGGCTTGCCGAACGTTAGTAATCGGTCCGTCTGGTAACCGCTTGGTACTGAATATTTTCAGGGAACGAAGGTTGGGCTTATTACAATATACATACTACATCAACAAGGCTTGAATTGTTACGAAGCGTGGCCCTAGTCATGAGACAGAGGCACCCGTGTTGAGGTCCTGAACACCTAAGCTGAGTCCCTAGTATTTTATAACTGTGAGCTATGAACTCGTAGAGAGAGAATTTATGTACCATCTTCAACTTCATCTTAATAGTACCAGTACGGCAGAACCCCGCTGATTACGACCCCTTAAATCCAGGAAATCTTTGCTCCTTAACTTCTTTTCTTTAAACCTAGTTTGATCTTAATTAATAAAACTTATTCTATACTTAACTTAACCATAAAACTATATCAAACTACTTAATTATAATTTCCAAATTAGATTTACGTTTCGTTCTTTCTTTACTCTTGTTTTAAACTTAACTTAACGTAGATTTACTTAGCTTCTTTTTTTCATACTTGTAACTAACTTAACTTCAACTAAATAAATTATGTACCTAAGTTATTCGTTTCTTTTATTATCCCGTACTATCGAATAACCTAGGCGACAATGCCCGAGTAGGGTATCAAATGAAAGGGCATGATTTGCACATTATTAATAGCTAATATAATAATTTTATAGGTAAAGAGCGGTCCCCCGACGCGACAATATTTAATCAGAAAAATTCAGATGTAACTACTTACGTAGGATCATAATTTCGGAGTTATTTTTTTTTTCTTTTTGTAGGGTTTGTTTTCATAGTTTTTGTTTTGCTTGTATTAGGCTTTTTATAATAGAAATTAATTAAATTTCAGCTGAAAAATTTATGTGCATGAAGTTTCAGTTAAATCTTAGTTTAAAATGGTTTAAAAAATCCTTTGCTTGTGTCATAAAAATAAAAGTTTGCATTCGATGGCACATTTATCCTAGAATACTATCGAAAAATAGATTGGAATAATAATTCCTTCATTTGCAGTCTTAGAACCAAAAAGACCAGAATGATGAAGGGAGATGAATTTTTAACATTTTGAAAATGCTGGATGTCTTGGAAACCGAGAGACTTTCATGGAGCACATTTTTTATTTTTCTAAACCTGCACAGTGTCATCTAGCAGGTACTCGTTTTATCCATTCGGTACGGGACATCCGGAGAAGCAATTGAGGACTCATTTTTATTTTTTTAAGTTTTATTGACTGTTATAAGTTTAAAAGACCTTTATTTTAAAAATCAGCTGTTTTTGGAACATACACAACCTCAAAATTTGCAGAAAATGTTTGAATTTCCAAAAGTCGTACCCACGGCCCACTACCCCCGCTTTACCGTAACCGTGCCTAACCATAACCTACGTGAGCCTCACAACAACAAGTCAAAATTCTTAGGGAGGGTCATAGATTCGAACCTCCCCCGAAGAAGCATCGATTTTTCAGTCAACAGCAAATTGTAGTTTTTAATTACTACAAGTGTATACGTCTTAACAATCCTATACATCTATACATAAAAAATGCTTTGTCCTGAACTACTGACTGACTGACTGACTGACTGACGGATCAACGAACAGCCTAAACCGCTGATCGTAGAGATCTGACACTTGGAGAGTGTGTTGTTTGTATGACGTAGGCACCGGATCAGAAAGGATTTTCCGAAATTTCACCTTTAAGGGGGTGAAAAGGGGGGGGGGAAGTGTGTATGGGACAACGTGATTCCTTAGTCCAATCTACTTCAAATTTTGCATAAACATTATTTAACAGAATTGATGGAACACGTGTTTCGTATTTTATTGAAATTCATCCCTTAACGGGGTTAAAAAGGGGTACGAAGTTTTTTTCTGGGTGATTTGCTTCGAAGTTGATATCAATACTCCTTTTAACTTATCTACATTGTATTTTGACACATGTTCGAAAACTCAATCCGATTTTATTCAAAAAAGGTTGCACTTTTAGGACACGGCCTCATAGGGACGTAGAATTCGAAATTTGAAATGGTACGGACTAGAAGGAACCAGAACATTTTGGTTATAAAATATAGGTACGAATTATTTCAATATCGGAATAAAAAGTATGCTATACTATTATTTAATCTGTGACGTTCGTGTTTGCTGGTCTGGGACGCGTTCGTGTCGTCACGGGCGGGCGGCCGGGGTTTCTCGAGCGGGTGTTGTCGAGGCCTAGCATGTGTGCACACCGATGCACACATGCCTACGACCGGATTGACGAAGACGAACAGGTTCTACAACTTTACACGGCGCGAGGCGCGGCGCAAGCGCGGCTACCACTCGCCCACCAACGTTCACATAGGACAGACAGATTGTCAATTGTAAATTGTAAATTCATTCATTAAATGTTTCCTCTGTACCTTTCTTGCATTTGATTCTAAGAAACCTCAGCTAACAAAGCAGCTAGGCAGGAATCCTACATTTTGGTCCTATCGAACCGGATAATAACTGGAAACGGCGCGGACACGCGAACGGACAAGACCGCCATTTTATCCAGAAGAAGACTTGGGGTCAAAAGCCACGTGTAACCACGCCAACAACCAAACCAATTGAGGAACTGGATGACATTTATTGGAGAAATTGATGACCAGAAACCAATACATCGTCTTTATGCATCGAGTATCATGGTAACCCTGGGAAAGTAGCATTTCTGTGAGTTCGTTACAATTTTTCTCCCATTAAAATCAACAATCCTTTTCACACAACTATATTCTTATTCATTTTATTTCACTCAATTGCTATTTACGCATTATTTCTCCGCAATTCTAGCTGTCCTATCAATTTCATCAACATAATCAAACCCTCAACGTCATAAATATAGCCAATCCATTCACATTATTACCTATTTTCAAATTAATTGCTATTATTTGGCTAAATCATTAATCAATAACATCAAATTTCATCAAAATTATCCTCTTAACCAATTTCTTCGTGGATAAATTGCCCTGATCTGTGTATCTATTGTATTCATATGTCAACTATTTAGCTAATTATACCTATTTTATTGCATTTCCAGCGCATTGCATCGTGTTTCAAGTTCAAGGTTAGCATCTGGTGTCGGTACCTACGTGCCGCGTAAGCACGACCACGCCGCGTGCTACCTACCTAACCCAACTACCGCTCATCGCCATTTCATACGCTTTAGCTCGTTTCACACATTTCTCCTTCTGCACTGCTTACAATTTAAGTATCGTTACAATTTTAATACTTTTATCGCTATAAACTGTGTATTTATAATCATTATAGTTAAAATAAACAAAATGGAATTTAAATCATTGATTAAAAAACGTGGCAGTTTCAAAGCTAAATTAACTCAATTTAAAGCTTATTTAGAAGTGGTTAGCAGTTGTCAAAGTTTAACTTCGTTACAAATTAACGAATTAAAAATTAGATTGTCCAAAATCGAAGAACTTTACTCGGATTTCGATTGCATTCAAACTGACATAGAAAATACGTGTGAAATTCCAGATGATCAATACAAGGAACGTGAGATCTTCGAAAGTCAGTATTTCGGAGCGATCGCCGCTGCCAGGGAAGTGTTGACCGGCCAGGAGACTGCTGTGGACTTCGGATCGGCCGCGGGTTCTGTTTGTATTGACCATGACAATAAAGGTGGGCTAAAACAAAGACACAAACTTCCAACCATTAACTTACCTACATTTTCTGGCCACTATCATGACTGGCTAGTATTTTACAACACTTACTTATCACTCATACATTCAGACAACACGATACCTAAAATTAGCAAATTCCATTATTTGCGCGCTGCTCTAAGTGACAGTGCTGCCGAGGTTATTCACTCATTAGACTTCACACCAGATAATTATGACGTAGCATGGGGGTTGTTGTACGAGCGTTATAATAACAAACGGCTCCTAGTTAATAATCACATACAAGCAATCTTTAATATTCAACCTATATTAAAGGAGTCGGGCGAAGCCTACCGCACAACAATAGACATTATCAATAAAAACTTACGTTCACTTAAGGCACTCGGCCTACCCACAGAGGGGTGGGATGTACTCATAATTTACACAGTATCTGAGAAGTTAGATTCAATAACTCATCGCGAGTGGGAGGCTCACCGAAGTGCACTCACTGAGCTTCCAACACTTCATGATTTTACTAAATTTCTTAAAAATAAAGCAGATTTATTAGATTCAGTGAAACGACGTCGTCACAGTGATATCACTCACGTGCGACCCAGGTCGTTTACTATTAATAACACTCCTCCTCAAACAATCAAGTCACTAACTTGTCCATTATGTAAAAACAATCATGCTATATATCAGTGCTTGAAATTCAAGTCATTTCCAATAGAGGGACGGATTCAAAAGGCAAGGGCTCTTAAACTATGCCTCAATTGCCTACGCTCAGGTCATAATACCCAAAATTGCAGGTTAGGTGCTTGTAAAATATGCGATAATTCACACAACACATTACTACACCTTAACCAACCTAACAATACATACCAACAATCACAGTTGGCTTCTCATAATACTCCACAAGGTAGTTCAACTCAATACACACCGACGACTAGCAACGTCGCACTCTGCGCAACTCAGCCAGACATTCATTCACATACATCCAATCATAAAACACAGGACAATATAGTTCTGTCAGCCGCACACAATCAGTGTGTGGTATTGCTGTCAACAGCACTCATTCAAATCAGTGATCACGATGGTCACAAACACACAATACGTGCTTTGCTAGATAATGGCAGTACATCAAGTTTCATCACTAATGAACTATGTACTAAACTCAATTTACCCACTTTTTTAAGTACAACTTCTGTACTCGGGCTGAATCATCAGTCATCATACATTTCAAAAAGATGTGACGTCACCATATCTTCACTACACAATTCATACACTGAAAACATCAGTTGTTTCATCGTTCCTCACATTACACAACACTTACCGACTACTAGAGTCGACTACACATTACTTAACTTACCCCAGAATATTACATTAGCGGATCCTTCATTCCACACACCGTCTCGAGTAGATATGCTACTCGGAGCGGACTTATTCTGGAGTATACTATGTCAAAACACTATTTCGCTAGGTAGGAAACAACCTACACTATGTGAAACTAAGTTCGGATGGATAGTATCCGGACCCATACACACTTCTACAAATACAGTCCATTGCAATCATTCCACAATACAAAACATTGACGAGCAGCTGCAAGATCAATTGACTCAGTTCTTTGAACTTGAAACTGTCGTACCACACAAACCCTCTTCGAAAGAGGAGCAAGAATGTGAAGTTCACTTTTCAAATACTACTGAACGCGAAGCTGACGGCCGTTTTGTAGTCACTATTCCTTTAAAGGAATCGCCAGAAGTACTGGGTGACTCTTATGAAAGAGCATTGTCTAGGTTCATTTCACTAGAGCGTAAATTCAAGAGCGATTCATCTTTCAAACAAGAATACACAAAACTTATCAAAGAATACATTTCATTAGGTCACATGACAGAGAACACATCTCCAAATCAAGACCGATTCACATACAAATCACCTAACATTACATAAACTCAATTTATCATTCCTTACTCTATGCAAAATTTCACAAAAACAAAGCTTTACACTTGAATATCATTTAATAGAACAAAACAAACAATTATCTTCAAAACATACTTTACTCAAACTCGCACCATTTCTTCATACAGATAAACTCATACGTGTAGGAGGACGGCTATCCAACTCCTACTATGACTTTGATACAAAGCATCCAATTTTACTTCACACTTCTCATAATCTCACAAAACTTATTTTTAAACACTATCACAAAGTACTCATGCACGCAGGTCCTCAGCTACTATTAGCAAACATTAGACACAAAATTTGGCATTTACATGGTAGAAACTTAGCTAGGAAAACTGTACATGATTGTGTTGTATGCTGTCGTTTCTCAGATAGAGTGAGACAACCCATCATGGGCAACTTACCTGTACAGCGGTTGCATGCAGACTATCCATTCATAAACACAGCAGTAGATTACGCAGGGCCAGTCATGATATTGAACAAAAAAGGTAGAGGTAGCAAGTTAATAAAGGCATATATATGCATTTTTGTATGTATGGCTGTCAAGGCAATACATATGGAGCTCGTGGCCGATTTGAGTTCCGATACATTTATTGCAGCATTAAATAGGTTCATTGCCCGTAGAGGGAAACCTGTCAACATTTTCTCAGACAACGGTCCTTGTTTCGTAGGAGCTAGCAACGAATTGACTAAATTCTTACAGTTAAATTCAGAATACTTAGGTTCATATGCTTCAGAGCTCTCTATTAACTTTAAATTTTCTCCTGTTTACAGCCCACACTTTAACGGTTTAGTGGAGAATTGTGTGGGACGAGTCAAGCATCACTTGAAACGCATACTTGCTATCGCTAACCTCACATATGAAGAAATGAATACAGTTCTTACACAGATCGAGGCTATTTTAAATTCACGCCCTCTCATGCCTCTATCCTCAGATCCTTCAGATCTTTCAGTCCTCACTCCCTCTCATTTCCTAATTGGACGAACAATAACAGTTTTGCCTTCTCCGCAGGTACTAGATGCTTCTAAGTTGAACTCGATTTCGAGATACATGAGAGTTCAACAACTGAAAGCCCATTATGGCAACGATTCTATAAGGAATACCTTTCAGAGCTGCAAATAAGACAGAAATGGCGCAAAGATGGAGGAGGACTGCAGCTGGGCGAAATGGTACTAGTCAAAGATGATCGAGTACCTCCAAACAGATGGTTACTCGGGCGAGTAACAGGCGTACATCTGGGACCGGACGGCGTCACCCGAGTAGCAGACGTGATGACAACATCTGGGACTCTACGACGAGCCTTCAACCGATTATGCCCGCTCCCATTGCCACGACTGGAGCTGAATGATGCCACGACCGAACCTGGCACAACCATGGATCCTGATTCCATCCCGGGGCGGCAGCATGTCGAGGCCTAGCATGTGTGCACACCGATGCACACATGCCTACGACCGGATTGACGAAGACGAACAGGTTCTACAACTTTACACGGCGCGAGGCGCGGCGCAAGCGCGGCTACCACTCGCCCACCAACGTTCACATAGGACAGACAGATTGTCAATTGTAAATTGTAAATTCATTCATTAAATGTTTCCTCTGTACCTTTCTTGCATTTGATTCTAAGAAACCTCAGCTAACAAAGCAGCTAGGCAGGAATCCTACAGGTGTAGTTTTTCGTTGATTACTCAGGTTCTACTAATTAAATTTTAATGTAATGTATGACACGACCTTCCCCGAAACTATCTAAGCTAAAGCTATCTAATAGTGAAAACCGGATTTCAATTGGTTTAGGTGTTTGTAATTGTATAACAAACGATACAGGTTTTCTTAAAATACTGCGGTGCATTTTGAGATCAATACTTATTAATAGAGGGCATTATGGTTTAGGTGTCTGTAATTGTATAACAAACAATCTGACAGACAGACATGAAATTTAAAAACTGAGCATATATTTTTGTTCTACTACTATTACTAAGTCCCCTAGACCCATTTTTTAAATTTGCTTCTAAGGACAGACTTTTTGTCCTCTCTAACTTTATTATAAGTTTAGAAAAAACTGAATAAACACAAATATAAAAGAATATTTAATTAAACCAACCTACCGATTTTTGATAGATAGATAGATAGATAAATTCTTTATTGTAAACACCAATTTCAAATAACATTAATAATAAAAATCAAAGCTTAAGTCTAAGTGTTACAAAGGGCGGCCTTATCGCTCAAAGCGATCTCTTCCAGGCAACCTTTGGATGGACAAGAAGTTGAGGAAGGTGAAGGGTAGGGTGTTTAAACTTAGGAAAATAAATAAGATGCTAATATGTAACAACAAAAACATAATAATAAATACAAACTTAACTACATACTAATAATAATTAATTAATGCACATTATACTTATATATATATATATATATATACATACATACAAATCTTTACATAAATTTATTAATATAATTACATAAGAATGTACAAATAAACAAATAAAAAATAAAAATAAAATTAGACCATAATTAAAAATACATATTTTACAATATATCAAACAACGAATTAACGACAGCTGTCCTTTTGATCTTTTTCGGCAATAGTCAAAAAGTAATTATAGACGCTATTTTTAAATACCGCCAAAGATTTTGATTGTCTGATGATGGCAGGCAAATCATTCCACAGTTCCACAGCCCTGGCAGTAAAAGAGCTTCCATAGAAAGTGGAAGATCGGACAGGAACATCAAGAAGAAGTGCTTTAGAAGAACGACGTCACTCCTTATCTGTGGAAACACAAAAAAATATAGAAAATGGAGGAGAGACACAAGCTTCACTTTGCATGTCTTATGTTTGGGATAGTAAAGTTTAAAAAACTGGCGTATCTTTACGACAAACTCACATGGGCTGATGACTTTAGGCATTTTTCTAGCCGACCAGGTAAACCTGTGCTCAATTGGCCCCGACATCATTCGGTGGCATTCCGTGGCGCTTTTCGTTATGCGGCCGCCGGGTGCTGGAACGATATTCCTCCTCCTTTGCGTGCCCTGAAGACAGTGGTACAGTTTAGAAAACAATATAAAGCCGTACTGCTGCAAAAACAAATTTCACATGCGGCGGTTGCTTACGTTTAGTTTGTGCACGTCCCGTATGGAGGCTATCGTTCTGCTGCGGGCGGTTGCGCTGGCTACTATTTTATTATTTATTATTATTCTTCCACGTGGGGACAAGGGACATGCTCGCATGAGGAATGTTAATTAAATGATCCCTTTTGCCTTACGATTTCTAGGTTACTTTCCTTTTTGACGTGGCGTGGCGGCATGTGACAATCACGTGTTCATAGTTGTACGTGTTGTTACGTCACTGTCTTATTTTGACAGTGACGTTTCTTAGTTAACTTCTTTTCTTATATTCTTTTTTTATATTTATTTCTTTCTTCTTAAACAGGGTAAGGGTTTTATTTTTTATTTATTTCTTTTTGTTTATATCTATTATTATTACCTTTGATTCATGTTTATTAATTAGGCCAAATTATTATATTTTATATTATTATGTTTAATAGTTTATGAGTAGGTTGGTTCTCTCTTTTGCTGGGGGAGGGGGGCGTAAAGGGGTTTACAGCGGTGCCTTCTGCATCGCTGCGCTTGGGCCGGCCGGAAGACCAGCGCTGCATTCCAGCATCTTGCTGGCTACAGTTTTTATGCTGAGGCTGGTCCATTTGGGTCAGCACACGGCATCCCAGTTTGTTTTTGTGTTTTTTCTTGTGCGTATTTATTGTATTTATTTTCTTAGTTCCTATTTCTTTCTTTTTTGTTTTGTATCTATTATGTCTGTGAGCTTTTCCAATAAATATTTATTCTATTCTATTCTATTCTAACAGGTTGAGATGGAGGATGTCGAAATTGAAAGCAAGATTTAAGATAAGAAGGAGAGGTCGGTAGAAACAGAATTCTATAAAGAAGTGATAGAATATGAGAATTTCTACGCAGACGAATGGGCAGCCATTTGAGCCTAGTGCGGAACTCCGAAACATGATCAAATTTCCGGAGACCAAAAATAAAACGGATTGCAAGATTTTGAAGCCGCTCAAGCTTATTTAACTGTACCTCAGTGAGATCAAGGAAGCATTCGTCTGCGTAGTCAAGAACAGGAAGCATGAGAGTTTGTGCTAGCATAATTTTGGTGGCAGTTGGAAGGAAATTCCGCAGCCTCCTGAGCGAGGCATTGGATGCGAACATCCTCTGACTCAGTCCAGTCAGCTGCGGATCCCATGTAAGATCCAAACAATCCAAAGTGACGCCCAGATTCTTGACCTCCCCGCTGTACGGTACCACAGTTCCATCAAAAACGATTTGCGGTAATAGCGTATAATTTATTTTACAGGTCAACCTAGAACTACCAATTATGATCGCCTGAGTTTTGGATGGATTTACTTTAAGCCACACTCCATTCACAAATTTTATTTAAATCAGTGTTGACCGAATTTATCGCAAAGTTTAATTGCTCGAGTGGAGCTTGCATGTAGATTTGTAAATCGTCTGCATACAGATGGTAGGAACAAGACAGATTATGAGAGATCGCGTTAATAAACACAGCAAATAGGAGAGGAGAGAGCACGCCGCCCTGAGGGACACCGGCAGATATATCGTTTCAGGTGGAACAGTTCTGTTCAATACAAATACGTTGCCGGCGCCCATACAGGTAACTACGAAACCAAGCAATCACTGACGGACATATGTTAAGGGACTCGAGGATTCCAAGAAGCAAGTCAAAGTCGACATTATTAAAGGCATTGCTAAAGTCGAGGAGAGTGAGTACAGTGAGCTGTCGGCTATCCATACCAAACCGTATATCGTCCGTAATCTTAACCAAGGCCGTTGTGGTGCTGTGACCTGGGCGGAACCCAGATTGGAAAGGATTCATCAGGGAATTTTTGGTGAGGAAAGTACTTAGCTGTTGGTGGACAAGACGCTCAAGTACTTTGGAGAGGAATGGTAAGATAAAAATAGGACGGAATTCAGAAAAGGCAGAAGGATTTTGTTTTTTAGGAAGTGGAATAATTTGAGCTTCCTTCCAAGCCACAGGAAAAGAACTTTCGGAGATTGACGCATTAAGCATTAGAGTTATGACCTGCACTATCTTTTTGAGAATAGGCATGATCATATTTCGACTGATATTGTCGTTGCCTATTGCATTGGAGGAGATGGATTTAATGCTCTTAACGTCAACGTCAGTGAATTGCAAAAAAGAAAAAGGAGAAATGTCGGGTGGTTGTATAGAAGAGAGGTATGAAAGAGTTTTGGATTTAGTGGAGTTATCAAGATTAGAAGAATTTGAGAAGTGCTGGTTGAGAAGATCAATATTCAGATCTTTAGGTAAATTATTACTTGAACGAGATTTACCAACCCCCATAGACGTAAGAAATTTCCAGACTTTGGAAGAATCTTCATGTTCTACAGATTCATGGATGTGCCGGCGTAGTGCATCCCTACACACTCTGTTGCAGCGATTACGTATCTTGTGGTACTTGTTTTCATTCTCCACGGTAGGTTTGCGCTTATATTTGCCCTTCGCAGACGCTTTCATGTGCATTAGCAAGCGTATTTCATCGGAGAGCCAGGGGGCAGGCATTTGTTTCATTTTCACTTTATGAATTGGGGCATGTTTGTCATATAGTTGAAGAATGGTTTTATTAAACGACTAGCTGTTGCCCGCGACTTCGTTCGTGATGTGGTTTTGGGTTATTTAGAATTCATTTTTCTGCATGGATACAATTTATCATTCGGTGTAAGTTTTAAAAACAAAATAGGTAGTTACATTGTTTTTACACTATATTTTTAATTGATTTGGCAAAGGCACTTTACTTACTCATACTTTGAAAGTAGGTCTAAAGATGCTTGAAGAGCGTGTAGAAAGAAAAACTTTCAGCCCTAGGGAAAATCGCTTTCACTGACAGCTGTCATGTCAAATTATGGCTTCGCGCGGCTTGTGCAATGTGTTTGTAGCCAGTATCAGTACGCATTAGGAACTTCAAAAACCTAACCTCCTTGCTTTAGGTAACACCAAAGAATAACAATTATGGCTTCGCACGGCTCATCCATACTGCCAGAGTTTAGTACATAATAGGTTTTTTCTTAATAATCGAATTCAGGTAGATATATTTAGTTCAAGATATCTTATTAATAAAATAACTGTAAAGATGAAAATGGTCAAAGCGACGTATGACCATGCTGCGCCTCTGCCGGCGCCCTGTCAAGATGTTGCAGATGTGGCTTTATGCGACAGTGCGGTCAGTGTCGTTCCTTGAGTAAAAAAATACTGGCGGGAAATGCTTGCATTTTGAATGATTTTAATTAGTATTATCTTTAGTTATTTTATTATGTTTTAGTGTTAAGTTTAATCTGGTTTTTCATTTATGATTGTGTATTTTGTGTAAATAACCTTTTCTAGACAAACCGTGTTACAAAAACTGTAATTTAAATCTACGGACACATCTACGGATACATCACTCAGTGTTGGATAAACTAATTTATAAAAATCTCTTCGGTTAGTACCGACGTATTTGAGTATTGAAAACATGTTGAAAACAAATAGCAAAAGCAAAAAATCTACATAATGTATAACCTCTTTGGTCCCAACCTTGTAAGAGGATCAGGTAGTATGGAGTCTCTCATTCACTCTCGTTATTAGAAAGAATTTTATGTTTATTCGTAATGAAAATCAGTGTTTACCTCGGGTTTGTTTTGTTTACCCAAGGTGTGAAAGTCACTCATTTAGTCCCTCGAAGTATTAGCGCTCTCGCTACGCTCGGGCGCCAAACTCCGTCTCGGGACTCAATGAGTGACTTTCACACCTTGGGTAACAATGTACTATTTTTGTTAGTTTTTTACAAATAAAACATAATACACAACAATATGATAAGCTGAAACTAAGTCCAATTTCTATACGCACAAAACTTTCAACATACTTTGTCTTCCTAGTTATCTTTAGATTTTTGTAAATTAAAGAAAAAATAATTATCAACTACCTTTGTGTCTCGATTCATATTCTTCAATTAATAATATAAGAGGTTATTATAGTATTTATAACAACAACATCATGCAAATAATAATCTATTTTGGTGCAAATAATATTTTACATTGTTTTTATTATCAAATAATAATATTATGTAATGATTAAAAAGAAAGGCAATTGGACAGAACAAATACTAATACTAAAATAACGCGATGCACATTGAGATCCTTACATATTGATAGCAGGCATTACGCTGAACAAAAAATGCTTTCACACCAAACATCTAAAGCGTCTCGGAAACGGGGTATTTGAAGGAACGTGATGTCCTATGAATCCAATTTTCTGAATTCTTGACCAAAATACCCAGCTTTTTTTATTAGGTAGCTGGCAGGGCTACGTAAATTTGGGAAAAAAAATGATTTTTACAAATGACTATTACCTGTATATTTTTTAACCCACATCAAAAAAGGTGGAGGTTCTCAATTCGTCACGTATATATATATATTTTTTTATGTATGTTCGCTGATTACTCGTAAACTCTTGGAGCGATTTGCATAATTCTTTTTTGTTTTTACTATCTAAGGTTTCCGCTACTTGAACTCATAATTCAAACTATAGCAGGAGAAAAGCGCGATAGAAGTGTAACATCGGAGGTCTTCGGTAAAGGAGATCGGTAATATTATGTAGTAGTACCTCTTTGTACTAATCTCATTTTCAGTTTCACGTAGGTGGTATTAAATGCAAACTATTTGGTTTTATGACAGCTGTCATCTTGAGCGGAGGCATGTACTGCATGTACCCCTACCATGACTTTTTGAAGAACTCGAAAAAAAGAAACCCTTTTTCGATCACTCTCTTGTCCGTTTGTCTGTCGGTGTGTCACTACCGATATTCTTAGAGACGGGTGGACCTAGTAAGTTGATTTTTAGGAAGTTTCATAGTAAATACTCAATATAGTATGTTAAATCGAATACGTAAAAAACCCGTGGTAAGAGTACTGTTCCCTTCTGACGTTCGATTACGTTTTACCACGGAAAAATATTTCAATTTCACATTTTTTAAATGTTTTTTTATCAAATATCTTAATTATTGTATTAAAGTTAAATTAAAACATAGCCTAAATGTTATTCTGATATATTCTGAACATATTCGTGTGGACCTTGTTAACATCTGTTCTGTAGTTTATGAGATTACCTGGCCCATCCTATAATCACGTTATTTTAACGGGCGACTTTAATACTTGTCTTCTTAAACAAGATCTCCGTGCGAACAAACTCAAACAGCTTGTTAATTCTTCAAATCTCTTTATTTTACCTCTCAATGCCACTCACTTTTTTCCCAACTGTACTCCGTCCCTATTAGATCTTATACTTGTTTCTTCTTATAATAACGTTGCGAAACATGGTCAGTGTACTGCAGACGCATTCTTCTATCATGATTTTATCTTTCTCTCTTATAAAGTTCGCCCTCCTAAACCCAAGCCGCAAATACTTCTGCGTCGTAATTTTGGTGGGATGGATATAGATTCTCTCCGCAGTGATGCCCGGAACATTGATTGGTCTGGGGTAAGTAGTGCGGATAATGTTGACGACATGGTACAATCTATACATATAATAAATCTGTAGACATCAAAAAATCTGTAATTGTAAGATATCCAGAAAAAAAATACACAGGTTGCCTTAAAATCGTAAGCTAAACACGATAGGGTAGTTTTTAGAATTTTTGTCTGTTTGTCTGTTTGTCTGTTTGTCTGTTTGTCTGTTTGTCTGTTTGTCTGTCTGTTTGTTTGTTTGAACCAGGTAATCTCATAAACTACAGAACAGATTTTAACAAGGTCCACACAAATTTGTTCAGAATATATCAGAATAACATTTAGGCTATGTTTTAATTTAACTTTAATACAATAATTAAGATATTTGATAAAAAAACATTTAAAAAATGTGAATTCGAAATATTTTTCCGTGGTAAAACGTAATCGAACGTCAGAAGGGAACAGTACCCTTACCACGGGTTTTTTACGTATTCGATTAAACATACTATATCGAGTATTTACTATGAAACTTCCTAAAAATCAACTTACTAGGTCCACCCGTCTCTGAGAATATCGGTAGTGACACACCGACAGACAAACGGACAAAAGAGTGATCGAAAAAGGGTTTCTTTTTTTCGAGTTCTTCAAAAAGTCATGGTAGGGGTGCAGTACATACCTCCGCTCAAGATGACAGCTGTCATGAAACCAAATAGTTTGCATTTAATACTACCTACGTGAAACTGAAAATGAGGTTAGTTCAAAGAGGTACTACTACATAATATTACCGATCTCCTTTACCGAAGACCTCCGATGTTACACTTCTATCGCTCTTTTCTCCCGCTATAGTTTGAATTATGAGTTCAAGTAGCGGAAACCTTAGATAGTAAAAACTAAAAAATAATTTTCCAAATCGCTCCAAGAGTTTACGAGTAATCAGCGAACATACATAAAAAATATATATAGGTATACGTGACGAATTGAGAACCTCCTGCTTTTTTGATGTCGGTTAAAAAATATACAGGTAGATAGTTATTTGTAAAAATCATTTTTTTTCCAAAATTACGTAGCCCTGCTAGCTACCTTATAAAAAACTAGGTATTTTGGTCAAGAATTCAGAAAATTGGAAAGTTATGTTATGTGTTATGTTATGTTTTTTGCGCTGTGATTTTAGACCCGATGAATAAATAATTCCCAACGCTTTATAGGTTTTGTTTGATGGCATTGTTTGTCATTTTCGATGGGTATGGCACTCAAAGTGAACCGCACACTTTTGAAAAATTATAGGTTATCATTTTTCTTTAAATATTCCGTTTCCAAAACGTCTCGCTTTAGAAGTTGAATGTCCTTTTGTAGTTTGGTATAAAGGTGTTGGAAAAATCGGTTTTGACATAAAAACCCTAGGCATAACATAATTTTATACAATTATTTTTGGCATAAAGTCACCGCGCACTCTTAAAAAATCAAGGAACATCACGTTTCTTCAAAAACCCTGTATCCAAAACGCTTTAGAGGGTTGGTTTTTTTATTATTTGTTTTTTTTTCGATGCCGTCTATCGATAGGTATGAGTCTCAAAGGGCACCGTGCACTTTTGTGAAATCATAGGAATTCACGTTCCTTCAAATACCCCGTTTCCGAGACGCTTTAGATGTTTGGTGGTAAAGCATTTTTTGTTCAACGTAATGCCTGCTATCAATATGTAAGGATCTCAATGTGCATCGCGTTATTTTAAGTATTAGTATTTGTTCTGTCCAATGGCCTTTCTTTTTAATCATTAATATTATTATTTGATAGTAAAAACAATGTAAAATATTATTTGCACCAAAATAGATTATTATTTGCATGATGTAGGTGTAAATACTATAATCTCTTATATTATTAATTGAAGAATATGAATCGAGACACAAAGGTAGTTGATAATTATTTTTTCTTTAATTTACAAAAATCTAAAGATAACTAGGAAGACAAAGTATGTTGAAAGTTTTGTGCGAATAGAAATTGGACTTAGTTTTAGCTTATCATATTGTTGTGTACCTATTGTGTTTTATTTGTGAAAAATTAACAAAAATAGTACATTGTTACCCAAGGTGTGAAAGTCACTCATTGAGTCCCGAAACGGAGTTTGGCGCCCGAGCGTAGCGAGGGCGCTAATATTTCGAGGGACTAAATGAGTGACTTTCACACCTTGGGTAACAAGTGCTTTTCATTACGAATAAACATAAAATTCTTCCTAATAACGAGAGTGAATGAGAGACTCCATACTACCTGATCCTCTTACAAGGTTGGGACCAAAGAGGTTATACATTTTGTAGATTTTTTGTTTTTGCTATTTGTTTTCAACATGTTTTCAATACTCAAATACGTCGGTACTTACCGAAGAGATTTTTTTAAATTAGTTTATCCAACACTGAGTAATGACGCTAAGTCCGAAGATTTAAATTACAGTTTTTCATCTTTACATTTATTTTATTATTAAATAAGATATCTTGAACTAAATATATCTACCTGAATTCGATTACTGAGAAAAAACCTAGTATGTACTAAACTCTGGCAGTATGGATGAGCCGTGCGAAGCCATAATTGTTATTCTTTGGTGTTACCTAAAGCAAGAAGGTTAGGTTTTTGAAGTTCCTAATGCGTAATGATACTGATACTGGCTACAAACACATTGCACAAGCCGCGCGAAGCCATAATTTGACATGACAGCTCTCAGTGAAAGCGATCTTTCCTAAGGCTGAAAGTTTTTCTTTCTACACGCTCTTCAGGCATCTTTAGACCTACTTTCAGAGTATGAGTAAGTAAAGTGCCTTTGCCAACTCAATTAAAAATATAGTTTAAAAACAATGTAACTACCTATTTTGTTATTATAACTTACACCGAATGATAAATTGTATCTATGCAGAAAAATGTTAAGTATTCTAAATAACCCAAAACCACATCGCGAACGAAGTCGCGGGCAACAGCTAGTTATAAAATAATATTTTATAATAATAAATATAAATATTTTAAATAAATATGATTGGATGATTTTTTTCAATTGGTCTACAGTTTCGGAAAAATATCCCTTATAAGAGAATAAGAGATAAAGAAAAATGTTGAAAGGAGTAACGTTCCTAATTCAGAAAAACTAAAACTGCATTATGTAGGTAAACACCGTAAACACCATTTTAGTTCACCAAAGTTGCACCTATTTCTCTATCATTATTCTATAGCGATCTTCATATAATTACCTAAAAATAAAAACACAATCTAGCTTGCTCTCACGAGTTTCATAACTTAGACTTAGCTTAGTTAGGAAGTTAGCTTAGCCATAGGCTTTTTTCTTCAATTCTCAATAAAATTCTAAATGGCATAAATTTTTTATTATTTTGATAACTAAAAATTACTGTTGAAAGAACTATCAGACAACAATGACAACAGGGTGTCTAGCCGGTATAAATGGACGTAGTTATGCAGACGAGAACCAAGCCACAGAAAGTTACATTCGAGATAATTAGGTTTTTGTTTCAAAGATGTGTAGAAGCAATTAGGTAAGTTATAGGAGATCAACAACTTAACAATGGTAAAGATAGAATTAATGGCGATATAGGATAACTTAATTTTTTTTTTTTTTTCTTTTATTTAGTATTTGTTTTAGATCAAAAACCTGATGGTCCCTTATTACAAAATTGCTGTTTTCTGGGTTGGTTCGTTTTAGCAATATTTTTAGGATTAACAGGTAGGCCATTTAATTAAAATAATTTTAACATACTTATGTTTTATAAATGTTTTAATGACATTTAAGCTTATATAATAGTTTTTAATATTTAAAATATATATAATCACACAAACAAAACACTGATGTTTATTACCTAATCGACTTCGTCCACTTCTACCTCAAAATCAACTTCACCAGAAAACCCATCTATATTTTTTGTAAAAGTCTTGGTCATCTAGTGGAATAAGATGCAACAAACTTTTTAGGTCATTCAACTTCGCTTCAGGGATAGCTTTTCCATTCGGCCATAGCGGACCCATAAGTTCTTTAGTCAATGGGCTTGTATTTCCTCGCAAACCTTTCTTTAAAGATATTTCAACAAAGTCATCCTCCAGGTTAGATCGCATAAAAATCGAAAACTCATCTTCTTTCTTAATCATTATCTCTTTCGTGTTCAGCCAAGACACTTTTGACCCATTTATGGCTTTCTTTCTGTTTGTTATTTTCTTTTCCAAGTTAACGCTTGACAAAAATCTTCTTTTCTCATTCTATGAACTTGAATTGGATTAACTTTTTTACATGTTTGCATTATCCGCATATAATCTTCTGGCGTGTATAGTCTTTGCTGCAATTTTAGTGCACATTCAATTCGGCCAAAATCGGTATCGTTAGGTAAAAAACTGTGACCGGATTCCAGAAACCGAAGTCTGATTGTTTGTAGTGTTGGGTGGTCGCTTAAAAAAGCCTTTAGCATCAATGTTAGCTTTATTACGGTTTTGACCACCGCAAGAGTCATTCCAAAGTATTAGGTCCTTGACGTCATCGCCAAGTCTCTCCGTAAAATGCTTGAGAAGACAAGAACCTACTTCCTGAGACCCTCTACCAGCCTCTCCTTCCACCCAAACGTTACAATGGGCCTGGTCGTTGCTACCTGAATGGATTCCCAAGTTGTATACCCACAGTTGCCGTTTATAAAATACGACATTCGTAGGTATACGCGGAAGAGGTAGAGTTTTTTGCAAGTCGAATGTTATCGTTTCGATGGATGGATCTTCTTGAGCTAATTTCATGTCACTCTTAAGCTGGTTTTGCAATAATTTTGCTTTTTGTAGATGCTGTCTGTGAGCATCTTCCACAAGGGCCCTTTCTTCTTCTGAACCTTGTATTTTTTTACTAGAATAGTAGTCGCATTTGTTGCATGTATCTTTTTTTAACGGCTTTGTACGAAGATTAAATTTGGTTAGAAACACATGTTTAACTGTTCAGAAAGATAGAACTCTCTGCCCAGCCGATTTTGCTTCTTCGCTGTACAACTCATAAATTTTAGAAAAAGTCATATCAGATCTTAAAAATTTTGCATCGTTACAATTTGCTCGCCGATAGTGGGAGACATATGCAGGCAGTTTTTGTATCACGTTTATGACAAATTCTTCACTTTCAGGCGTTGATATGTCCAGCTTGGCTACCACGTTTATCTTTTATGCAATTGCCGCGTTTTTTGCACAGAGATGTATTAACCCTCTTGGAACTTGTCTGAAGAGTTTTTAAAAACATGTTCTTGCAGACAAGTACATTCTTTAGATAGTATTCACGGGTAAATGTCTTTTTTCTTGAAGTACCGGTACTAGTAGAAGCGTATGAACGTTTTACTGGCATTTCCTTTATGGAAGCCGCAATGAACATATTCTGAGCTTCATAAGAACCTAACGCATAAAATTTATTAAATTCGGTTAATCTGCTCTCGCTTGAAATATTATTCTCTTGGCATTTTTTTGGACAGTTGCAGTTATAATGTAAAAATGGTTTTGGGGCGATATTTTGGTTTTTAGTATTAATATAGGACAAATTTTGGTACTTCCTCTTCTTCCTTTCTTCTCGAGTGTATTCGCCAAACTTTCTCTTTCTACCCTTTCTTGGCCTACCTTGCGATGATCTAATGGTTTCAGAAGTATTCACTTGCGAGGTTGGGTTAGAAGAGCTGGAGGATTGAAGTTCATTCGTATCAGTAGGCGTTTCGTACACTTCTGCTGTTGTGGTTATCAATGATTCTGATACTTCTGAACTAGTATCACTGCCCAAATCATTATGAATAACAAAATCTGGATCCTGTACTGAGTCGTCACTACTGAACATAATATTTCAGTTCTATCGGAAGATGCTGGTGAAACTATTGGGCGGTTTTGTTCAATGTTGAATGTATTTTCTGGAGATTCACAATCATTTTCAAAGACTTCAGTTAAAATATTAAATAAGTTTGTTGTCTCTGGGGTCATTGGACGCAAAGGAGATGAGGGTGGATCGAGGACGGTACTTTGCTTATACCTTGCAATAAGTGGAGAAGGTACTAGAGTTGTTTCATGAAGATCTGGTGATCTAGTACTTTTGTCATTGCTAGGAGAAGAATCCCTGCATTGTTTTTCACACACCCGTGCATTAAAATTAGTAAGCGGTCTAGGAGTTAAAGGCGAATAGGGTGGAGGCTCTATACTTTTGTCTCCAACACTCTCGTAAGAATTAGTATCTTCGAAGTTAGGAGAAGAGTTTACGCATGGTTGTTGCGAAACCCGTGCATTAAAATTGCCAAGCGGTTTAGGTGTTAAAGGCGAATAGGGTGGAGGCTCTATACTTTTGTCTCCAACGTCGAGAACGTTGGAGACAAAAGTATAGAGCCGCGCTTTGAAAATGCTAAGAGTTAGCATCTTCAAAGCGCGCCATACTCGAAACATGCGGTTCAACTCTCTGCCCAGCAATTATATCATGAGATAGATCTTCATGCTGATCCTCACTAGGCTTAGGGCGATTGGCATCAGCAATGGGCAAAGCTGCAGAAGAAACAAATAAAATCAAAAAGGGTTTTATTTTTTTAATTTAATTCAACAGTAATGGATTTTTGTTTCAAATAGTTTAGTGAATTTACAGATTTTTAAAACTATTTAATATTATTACTTTTATGACTTTCAGATGGTTGGGGAATATGGATGTACGAGATGCGCCCCGCGGTTTCACCCGCGTAAGTCCCGTGGGAATATCGGGATGAACATTTTATGTTAATCTACAGCTACATACATCGACACACCTAGTTTTACCGTAATCGGTTTAGTAGTTTTTGCGTGAAGGAGTAACAAACATACAAACACACACACACAAACTTTCACATTTATAATATTAGTAGGATAGGATTAGCAGGAGTAGGATAATCGCGGTTGACAAAAATGATTTGTCTTCATTATGATAATAATGTGATAACACTAAGCCATAATCTACAATGTGCATGGTTTATGCTCTTAACTTACGTACCTATTTTCAGATTTTTTGTAGGGCTGCTGTGTGGAAAGTTCTCAACAATGTCTGTAATAAAAGTATAATGTCTGAATGACTTAACAACAAAAATGTATCTTCACAAAATAAAATGTGTAGAGTCTGGCTACCGAGTCCCGACTTCAGAGGGGGGCGGGGCGGCAGGTTTGGGGAATCTGGGTGGGTTGCTATGAGGTAGTTGGTATACCTAATAATAATTAATTAATTATCAAGTATCAACATAGCTTATTCCAATTATACCAAATAATTCAATCTTGTCTGTCGGAAGCCTCCTGGAGGTCCTCCAAGTATAAAATTAACATTTATATTAATAATTAATTATTAAGTATTAAAATAGGTTATTCCAACTACTTCATGGTATTTTGCCTAGATTTTTTGAATTTGCCGCTCCTTTCCGGGGTCGTCTGTCGGAAGCCTCCTGGAGGTCCTCCAAGTATAAAATTAGCATTTATATTAATAATTAAATAATAAGTATCAAAAGAGGTTATTTCAACTACTTCATGGTATTTTGCCTAGATTTTTTGAATTTGTCGCTCCTTTCCGGGGCCGGGATTCGATAGCCAGACTTCAGTTAAATCTTTGTCAACATTTTTTACTACCTTGCCTGATGGTAGGTACAAACACAGACAGTAATACGAAGTAATAATGTACTTTAACTGGAAATTAAATGCTTTATGCATACTATAAAACATTTACAAAATGTGTTCAAACCCTATTTTAGGTTAGAAAAATATCATTATCACTTACCCATGGCGTTAGCACTGTTGTTTTCATCTTCATCGTCAGAAATATGTTCTAGGCAAGCACTTACGAGTGCTCTTGATCGAGCACTAACCTTTTTATACATTTTATTGTAGATAAGTTTGAATAAACACAAGTTTTCTTTATCACTGAGGTTTATTTGAGAATTTAAAGTTAATTTCACAAAATGTAATTATTTAATAGTTTACGATGCACCCGATATATTAAGATTATAGTGAAACAAAACAATATGGAGTCAACATAAGCACATGTTTTTCAGAGGAGCGCGAGAAAGAACGTAGGTCCGTCCTTGTTGCTGTCCGGACGCTAATTAGGTTGGCGAGAGCGCGAACCCGTGCCCCCGCGCACCTTGACCTCACCCTCCGGCCTAGGGATGCTAGCTGATCGATTATGCAATCTGATAATCGATTAGCCACGCAGGAGCCCGAGTGGCACGCTTCCCTGGGTGGCCAGTTTGGCCAGAGTTGTTTAGGGTTTGGTCGGACGGGTCACATACAATAGACTCCCCCTCTAGAGCAGGTGAACGACCTCGTACCTGGTCTAGGTCACAGCGAAGCTTGCTCTGTCGCGGACGACCACGACGACGACGCGGGACAACAGGCGGTGGAGCCTCATGGCCATCACTGTTATCAAAGAAAGGCGTTAAGTCTTGAGTGTGGTACTTTCCGACAGTAGTAGCGAGATTATTCGTTGGTGACAAAACATATGTAGTGGGGCTGACCTTCTCGGTGATCACGTAGGGTCCGTCTCTCTTAGGTATAAACTTGGAGGTGATACCTTTATTGGCGTTACTGAGTACATGTGACTTGAGTAGGACCTTATCTCCTTCTTGATAGGATGGTGCAGGTCGCCGGGATCGGTCCGCAGTCTCTTTTGCCTGGTCCTGGTGAGTTTCCACTCTCTCTCTGACGGCAGACAATGAGCTGATGAAAGAGCGTAAGTATGGTGTAATCTGCGGAACGAAATTTTCTTTATCTAAAATAGAACGCATGTCATGATGAGCTTCAGTAGGAGATCTTAACTCTCTTCCAAATGTTAGGTAAGCGGGAGTGACTCCTGTAGTTCTGCAAACATTGCTATTCATGGCATAGCGGATAACTGATAGCTTGTTTGGCCAAGAAGTATGATCATTCTCAACTAAGTGGGCGAGTTGTACCTTCAAATCCCGGTTCTTTCTCTCAGCGGGATTCGCTTCAGGATGGTACAAGGGTACTAAGCATTGCTTGATGCCCAGGATGTACGTGCACTGCTGCATCACAGCGCCTACGAACTGTACACCGTTGTCAGATATTATACGGCGCGGTAGACCGTATCGTAGAAAGTATTCTTCGATTAAAATCCGGGCACAGACTTCGGCGGTCGCCTCACGGACTGCAAACAGTTCGACCCAACGTGTCGCGGTGTCCTCGATAAGGAAAATCCAGCGCTCGCCACCTTCGCCTTCCGGTAGGGGTCCAAATAAATCGATGGCGATCGTTTCGTTGCGCTGATTCATCACTGGTGTCTGAAGTAAGCCAGGTGGTTTCTCATTCGACGCTTTGTAACGTTGGCAGTGTATGCATGCTTTCACGTACTCGGTGATGACTCGTCGCATACCGGGAAAGTAATATAAATGTGCTACCTTTGAATATGTGCGATCGATTCCAGGGTGTCCAGCTAGTGGGGAATCGTGGCACTCCTTCAGGATCTCCGATCTCATGCCGAGCGGTATTACAAGTTGCGGTGCCTCGCTCTCTGAATCGGGATTAAATCTGTATAGGATTCCTTGGTCCATAATGTAACCGCGGCCGGTCCACCGTCGGGCGGCGGTCTCGTCGGTTCCTTCAATATCTTCTACTATCTTTTTCACCTCAGGGTCCTCGAGTTGTTGCTTCCTTAAATCCGCAGGAGACTTTTTAGGTAGATCGACGATTACGGCGCAAATTCCGCACCCTATCTTAGTCTCGTCGTTGCAGATCGGTCGGCTAAGGGTGTCCGCCACCACGTTAGCTTTACCCGGGGTGTATTTAAACTGTATGTCGTAAGATTGGAGCCTGAGCGCCCATCGCACAAGGCGGCCGGTAGGAGACTTGAGTGTGAGCAGCCAACGCAGCGGCTGGTGGTCGCTGGCGACGATCACGGGGTGTCCATCGAGGTAACCACGGAAACGGTCGACGGCCCACACGACAGCGAGAGCCTCGCGTTCAGTCGTCGAGTAGTTCCTCTCGGCGGAAGTGAGCAGACGGCTGGCGTACTCAATCGGTCTCTCGTCCTTCGCCTCCCCCTGGAGTAACACCGCTCCGACCGCGTAGTTACTGGCGTCGGTGCGCAGGATGAAGGGTCTGTTGTAATCGGCTTGAATTAATATTGGTGCGGTGACAAGTAGTCGCTTCAGATCCTGGAAAGCCGCAGCTTGATCTGAGCCCCAAATCCACGCTTGATTCTTGCGCGTCAGTTTGGTGAGTGGCTCGGCCACTTTTGAAAAGTTTGGTATAAATTTCCTGAACCATGAGCAGGTTTGAAGAAATGTTCTCAGATGTTTTATATTGGTGGGTACTTGCATGTCCTGTATTGCCTGAACTTTCTGAGGGTCCGGAGAGATTCCATCTTGGGTAATGATGTGTCCGAGGTACTTCACACTCTCTCGGGCGAAGACACACTTCTCACGGTTCGCTCGAAGCTTGAACTGTCTCAGGCGGATGAATACAGCTTGTAAATCATGCAGGTGTTGTTCATAACCCTCTGAAATAATCAGCAGATCATCTAAATAAGCTAATACAGTCACATTTGCTAGCAGAGGACAAGAACGGAAGCGATCAATCAATCTTTGGAAAGTTGCCGGAGCATTTTTAAGTCCGAATGGCATTCTCACAAAACGGTAAGTTCCAAATGGGCAAATGAATGCTGTTTTGTCCCTGTCTTGCGGTCTGACGTTAATTTGCCAAAATCCAGATTTTAAATCGATTGTACTCATGAAGCAATTTCTCTTTGTAGACTGTAGCAAGTCATCAATGAGTGGCATCGGATAATTGTCAGTCTTAGTGATGGCGTTTAAGCGTCTATAATCCACACAAAAGCGAATGGACCCATTGGGTTTTGGTACCAGAAGCGCAGGGGAACACCATGCAGATTCACACTCTTCAATCACATGCTCATCCAGCATCTTCTCAACTTCTAAGCGCATAGCCTCCTTTTTAGCGGGGGTCAAACGATACAGGGGCACAGAAATAGGTGCATGCTCACCTGTGTCTATACAATGTTCGGCATAGGGAGTCGCCTCTCCCCCTGGTTCAAAGATATCCGCATTGTCAGACAACAGCTGCTCCAGCCGGTCCCTCTCAGCTGGCTGCAGCCTCGTGCCCTCGTCATCCCGCAGGAGCACAGCAGAAGCACAGGGTATCCCAGGTGAAGTTCCTTCAAACTTCATTTCAAATAATTCACTGCGACTACTGGAAAAGTACCAACACTTGTTTGAAAAATCTAACACGACTTTGGCTGTCATCAAAAAATCTATCCCTAACAATGTTTCATTATTAGAAGCATCTGGTAAAATAATAAAAGGAATAGGTATAACTGTATGCTTTAAAGTAACATTTAAAGTTGTGATTAAAATATCAAGTTCACGAGTGTGGCCATCTGCAAGCTTAATGAGCCTGCGGGCAGGCTGGAGGGGATGTCCCTTCCAGAGGAGAAGTCTATATAATGTATGCCCTGCTATACAGTGCTTCGCACCAGTGTCTACCAATGCGGTACCTTGAATACCTAAAATTTCTATTTTAAATATAGGTCGTTTAAACTTGTGCTCATGTTTTACAATAGTAGAAGTATCATTAATATTAAGTTGATCAACATTACTAACATTAGAGACATTGTTGATAACAAATGAGTTAAACTTTAGGGAATAATTGTCAATACACTTCGAACATTTGTCGCGCGTGGTGCCGGGCGCACCGCACCCATAGCAAGACACTAATTGATTACTTTGCACTTGATTAAAAGACACTGTATTGCTCTCACCTTTGTCCATTAACTTACGGCATTGGTCCTTATTGTGGCCGTAGCGTTTGCAGTAGGCACAGAAGGAGCGCGCGCGCGGCGTAGTGGCGCCGGTGGCTGTGGGCGGCACGGCGGCGGCGGCACGCGGCGCTGGCACGGCTGGCGTGCCGGCGGCGGCGTCGCTGGAGCGCGTGCCGGTTGAAGTGCGTGGCGCGGGCGGCGCGCGTGCGCCGGCCGGATGCTGCAGGAGCGCCGCACGACCCACGTCGTGGCGGTCGGTGCAGGAACTCGAAGCCTGGGAGGTGGTAGTACGCCCGTGGACCCCAGTCGTGGCGAGGAAGCTGTCCTCTTCCCGGAGAACGTCCTCAACGTCTCGAGCTCTTCTTATAAGATCTTCGAAAGACGTGATCTCGCCGCGTCGAATTGACCGACGCAACCTGCGGTCGAGCATACTATAAACTATGTCTATTTGAGCGCTAGGTGATATATCACCAGGCGGCAGTTTTGCAAATAACGCTCTCAGTTTCACGACAAAGACTTCAGTAGTCTGAGAGCCTTGCTCTAATCGAAACAGCTCTTGATAAATCTTGTAGGGAGGGCGAGTTTCACCGAAAGCCCCTCTAAGCTTGTCTAAGGCGTCGGGCCAGTCCCTGATTGTATGTTTTATTCCTTGCCACCATGTAGCTGCGTTATTAATTAGCAGTAAAGGCATACCTTTTAGGGCGTTCTCATTTGAAATTGAAACACAATCTTTATAAATCCCTACTGCGTCAATAAAGTTGTCAACGCAGTCGCCCTCGCCGGCGAAGCGCGCAGTGCACGCCGCGAAGTTACCGCCGGGAGCAGCGCAGGCGGCGGTGGAGGGATCGCCGGTCACGAGCGGTGTGCTGGAACGTTGCAGGCTCGACAGCAAGGACCGGAACTGGTCCTCCGTCATGACGACGTTGTTCGGCGCGGTTAAAGTGTCCATCTCGACGGCCGTGTCGTTTAGCGATCTACGTTTTCTCGGTGCCATTGTTTCGTATTAGTGTTTGTTAGCACAGCTAATACGTTTCACTATTTAAATCACTCACGAATGTTATTTTCGTGGACTCGGGCCCTTTCGTTGGGCGTCCATTTAGTGTAGATAAGTTTGAATAAACACAAGTTTTCTTTATCACTGAGGTTTATTTGAGAATTTAAAGTTAATTTCACAAAATGTAATTATTTAATAGTTTACGATGCACCCGATATATTAAGATTATAGTGAAACAAAACAATATGGAGTCAACATAAGCACATGTTTTTCAGAGGAGCGCGAGAAAGAACGTAGGTCCGTCCTTGTTGCTGTCCGGACGCTAATTAGGTTGGCGAGAGCGCGAACCCGTGCCCCCGCGCACCTTGACCTCACCCTCCGGCCTAGGGATGCTAGCTGATCGATTATGCAATCTGATAATCGATTAGCCACGCAGGAGCGCGAGTGGCACGCTTCCCTGGGTGGCCAGTTTGGCCAGAGTTGTTTAGGGTTTGGTCGGACGGGTCACATACAATAATTTTTATTTAAATTATAACATAAACAAATGAAATAAAAACAGACCTAAGCACAGCTGAGTTACGAATTAATCAGAGTTGCCAGCTAACTTTATGTGTTGCTATTCGCAAGCGTGGTAGTTTTTTGGCAGATAATAGTAGAATATTAATTAAATATCAAAATTATTAGGAATAAAACACAATTATTATTGTAAATAAGTAAAAAAATATTAATTAATATTTTATAACTGTGTTGGCATACTAGGTACCTTTCTATTAGTAACAACCATTCTATTTGTCAAATGCAAAATAAGCCCAAACTTCTTAGTTCATTGCTTTACTATTGATTTTTCAAAAAAAAAATACCTATAAGGAACTAAGCATCTTGGTTACTTTAAAACCTATTTTATTTGATATGTTAAATAGAACCAAACATCATGGTTCCCATTTTTCAAACATAATTTGTATTTTTAAGAACTATGTGGCTTGGTTCTATTTTGCTTAGTGAAAATGCTGAAGATCTACAGGAACCATGTTACATGGGTCTGTTAATCCTTAAAAAAATCACTCTAAATAGATTTAGTACCCTAGACAGCTGTCATTATATTTTTTGTGGGTTGGTATTTTGACTAGGATCTTTTCTGAGGCGGTAAAGAACATGGTTCTAAGTCTACCAAAATATGTAATTCAACTTCAGTCGAGATGTGGCTTGATCTCGTTTGCATAATTACCAACAAATAATAATAAAACATAACTTCTGATCATCATTTGAAGGTCTTCTTCCGAAGTGATAAACATTCGCGCTGTCATCGATGTTCATGTTTGGCCCTGAAGGGATAAAATGTTAAAGATTTCATGTAACAATTTATTTGTAACTAGCTCCGCCCCGCGGTTTTACCCGCGTAAGTCCCGATCCCGTAGGAATTGACTCTAGAAAATGTTTGTATGGGAAATAGAAAAGGACTGTTTTTAGGGTTTTCCCGGAAATTATTCGATTTTTTCTCGCCTTTTAAACCTTCCCTAGACCTCCACGAACATTTCAAGACTAAGATAAGATAAATCCGTTCAGCCGTTCTCGAGTTTTAGTGAGACTAACGAACAGCAATTCATTTTTATATATATAAGATAGATAGATAGAACTTGAATAATAAAAGAACGCCTATATTAATGACTACCTGCGCTCTGCGGTTTCACCCGTGTAACTCCCGATCCCGTGGGAATATCGGGATACAAAAGCTTATAGCCTTCCTCGATAAGTGGACTATCCAACACAAAAATATATTTTCAATTCGAACCCGTAGTTCCTGAGATTAGCGCGTTCAAACTAACAAACTCTTCAGATTTTTAAGATTTCTTTTTAATTTATATACTAGCAGCGCCCCGCGGTTTTACTCGCATTAGTCCTAATCTTAAGGAAATAAAAAATAAAAAGTTATGTTATTCCCTGGGTTCCCTGAACTTTAAGTCCCTTTTTGGGGAAAGTATAAAAAAAATTCCGACAGTAAAAATCTATGAGTTGTAATATCTATTGCTGTCGTCGATGGAGGTGCGTGCCTCGATGTAGTAGACCATGCGTAGACCGGCAGTTCAGCGACGTTGATGTTATAGATAATACCGGGTCGTCGCCGATGTGTCGAACGGGGGATGACGAGTGTATTTTCTCCTACACTCGTACGCTGGTTACTAACCGTTCGACCCCATGCGCCTTCGCGATGCGCAATACCACACTGTCGTTGAAGTAGATATTATAATAATTAACCTCTCTCTCAAGGGTGGTCGAAATGAGACTCCTGATTCGCAGTGATATCTTTATTGCCAATAAGATACTTTGTGCGTTTGGCTTCTCGTTTACAACTACTTGTTGACTGCTTCACTGTCCAGTCAGAATTATTTGTTGACTGTTTCGCTGTCTAGTCGGAACTACTTTCTCTGCTCCCGAACCTCGGCCCTTTTATACTAATCCAACTAGATTCTAGTAAGATCGTGGGTAGAGAGCTTACAAAAAAATCATAAAACCCAACTATCCTATTATGTTTCTACTTAGAATGACCTACACAAATCACTTATTATTTAGATGACAAAACAGATTCCCGAATATTCTAATTAGGGTCAAATACAAACAAACGACTCATATAAGGTAACAAACAAAAACATAAAACAATTCGGAGTTCATAAGAACTGCATGCAAAAAGGGTCTGCCTTTCGCGAACATTCTAATATTGACCGAAACGCAGGTATCTAAGACCGTTCCTCTTTTCTATTTTTGTCGCCAACGTCCTCCCCCCTCGTGCGTAGCACCGACTCCTGTCTTGGCAACTCTGAAATGGATTCAGAGTCTGCAAGCTGATGGCAGCTTCTCTTGGAACCAGCAGCACCAAATTTATCTCGTCGATCTTTCTTAGAGGGTACTTGATCTTCGCTCCTGCCTTCCTATGATTTCTTTTCCAAGTTAGATTTTCCTTCCTATCCTTCTCGGAAACGTCAAAGAATTCAGCACAAATAATTTGCTTCTCTTCTTTAACTGACTCAATCTTTAGCATGTCTACTTCTGTTTGGAGCATCTTTCCCTCGGAGTTAGAGTGACCAAACTCAGTTTTATCATCATTCATTTTCTAGAACGAGATCTATAATACTTTTTACGTTATTCTTCAGCCGGGTTTTCTTGTACTCGTTGCTGTCCGGCGTCCACACGTTATCATTTTTCCTTTTCACGCTCGTTTCTTCCATGTTGTGGGGTCGACGAATTTGCACTTCCACGTCTTCGCTCACGAAGTTTTCTGAATTTTCTATGTGCACATGTTACGAAGTTAACAACCTTCGCAGCTCCACCGTCAGATCTGTGAAGAACCCAGCCCAAATATGTCAGCGATGCAACTGGTTGATTATTCTTTCCCTTCCTTGTAGATCTCGAGACGATAAATTGCCAATTGCCCTTTTTTTTTTTGTTTTTCGGAGAGAAAATCCTCACGGATACCCGCCATCAAACTTGAGCGACTTCAAAATGTATGTATAAGGTTCATATTTGGGTTACGCAAATATGACCATGTTTCAGAATTTCGATATAAACTCAAGTGGCTGCCAATCCGCCTTCGCCGGGATGTCCATACTCTGTGCTTCCTCTACAAAACTCTATTTTATCCTTCATCTCCCCCTTACCTAAGAGAACGTTTTAAGTTCCTTAGTGACGGTCATGCTAGACAACTCCAATCCATTGATACCCTTCTCCTTCAAGCTCCCCTTCACAATTCAACTTTCTACAGCAAATCCTTTTCTTTTCGTTCTGTCATTCTTTGGGATTCTCTACCCCAACCTATCCGCTCTGCTAAAACCCTACCAATTTTCAAGAGTATGGTAACTGAACATTACTTTCACTCTATTGTTACATAACTCTTGCCTCCTATTTCTTTTTATATTTGTATTCTTGTTTGTTCTCTTAGAATTGCTTGTATAGTTTTATTATATTTTATTTTTATTTTTTGTATTATATACATATTGGTTAATTTATTCTCATTATGAATAGTTTTGTTAAATATTATTATGTGTATGTTATGATATCTATGTTTAAGTATTTAGTTTATATCTTTTTTACGTATGTATTTATTATTATATGTGTTTCTTACACCACACGACCTACCAGTTAAGCTAAACAGACCTTTTCCATCCTAAGGTTGCCTGGAAGAAATCGCTTTAAGCGATAAGGTCGCCTGTTTGTACAATTTCGTAGTTATAAGCTTTCTCATCCTTTTTGTTATTTTCAATGTTTTGTGTGTTGTACAAATAAAGTGTTTATCTATCTATCTATCTATCTATCCATCCCGGGGGGGTGACGACGGGTTATGTCGGAGTCAAACCGACTAAAAACTCTCCGGTGACCCTCTTCGGTGCAGCTTGGAGGCCCGGAGTCTCATTCGAACTCTTCGAGGCCTCCAAGCACCGCGTTCATTTCGAAAGATGATCCCCCCTTTCAATAAGGGTGGCGTGGGACCACACCACACCCAATCCCAGGTCCGCTTCCTTGAACGATCAAAGCCCCCGCTCTGATCGCTCAAATGGACCAGATCCCCTTTTGGTCGCCTTTTACGACGGGCAGGGGCTACCGTAGCCTTATTCTATTTCACCCGGACTACAGGGTCGTACTAGGCGGGATGTCTCCCCCGGCGTTGACGCCGTCTTTTGGGGCCTGCCTTCTCCCGTTCGCGCTCTGCTGTCTCCTTTTGAAGCATTACGTTTTCACAAAAGGTTACCACGGCCATCCACGCCGCCTCGTCTGCCAGCATGGCTGCTATCACCACAGACAGCCTCAGGTTGTCTGTGGTGATAGCAGAGATGCTCTGGACATTCTTCGAGCGTGTGTTGGGTGGAGTCCAGTGTCCCCCTACAATGATGGCAAGCTGCCGTCCTCTTTCTGCCGATTCGATGCAGGTATTCACCGAAACATCCGTGTCCGGTCAGCACCTGAGACAAACGAAAGGTGACGTGCCAGGTTCGTTGGAGCCAAGCCTCAAAATTGGGCAAAATTGCGCTCACGACACGTTGTCCGGCATTTTGCGGCTGCTCTAGCCTTAGTTTTAGAGCCTGTCCAAATTCCTGAGTTCGTATCTCGGATATCGAAAGAGTGTCACCTTGATGGAGGCGAGAGTAAATTTCTGTGTCCATTTCCGACAAGATGTCTAGGGGAGGAAACCATGCCAGGACAGTAGCCGCTTCGTAGGATATTGTGCGGTATCCTCGTGCTATTCCTATGGCCATTTTACGCTGAACGCGTATTAATTTGACTCTACAGCGCTTCACACCCATTCGGTTTGACCAAACAGGTGCTCCGTAGAGGGCCATCGATCGTACCACCCCTGCGTAGAATCGTCGAACCTCCTCATGTGGTCCCCCCAGATTAGGTAACAGTCTGTACAAGGCACCCACTACCCTCTCAATTCTGAGCACTAGTCGGTTGAAGTGCTCTTTAAAATACCAGCGGCTGTCTGTAATTAAGTGAAGTAAGGCCAAGATATTTAATATTTGACCCTACCCTGACTCGGACGTCTCCTACGAGAATCGTTGAGTTGGATGGCTCTCTAGTTCGTGGGAGCCTGTGGAACCATAATGCTTCAATTTTATGAGGCGCTATGCGAAGGCCTAACTCGCCAATCCTCTCGACGACACGAGTCACCCCATCCTCAGCGAGTCGAGTGACTTCTTCAAAGTTTGCCCCAGTGACAAGCAGAAGAATACTCTTCTGCGATCTGCTATGCAGATGATACCATCTGCATAGCAGATCGCACGTAGGCTTTGAGGTAATCTGATACCCAGGACTGCGTCATATGCCAGATTCCAGAGGAGTGGTCCCAGAATCGATCCCTGGGGAACTCCGCAACTGACCTCTCTCTGACGAGTTTCCCCATCCCGGCTTACATACTGTATCGCCTGTCACACAAATATGCGTCGACTATGCGCTTTAGATACGAAGGCGTTTGGTGGTAATCAAGGCCCTCCCTGATCGCTCATCATGGCAGTGAATTGAAGGCGTTCACAATGTCAATCGATACCGCCATCGCCACTCTACCCTGGGTTACAGCCTGTGTCGATAGCGCCCTGACTCGGAGTATTCCGACAAGTCAGGACCAACGAGACACATAATATATGAGTTGACACGGGCGGCAATTATTCTTTCGAATAACTTACCAGCTGCATCTAATAAACATATGGGATGGTATGTTGAGGGGGAATCCACAGGTCTGCCGTGCTTCTTCAAGAGTACCATCTTGGCCTCTTTCCACTCCGATGGAAAAACTCCGTTACGGAAACAGAGTTGTCGCATCCGGTCTCCCAAGCCGGCAGAGAGTGCTATCACCCAGGCCCGGCCCGGAATACCGTTTGGACCAGGTGCAGCGTTACGTGTTCGGAGACGATTTATAGCATCGGTGAGTTCTCCATTAGTAACCATCCACTCATCGGACCAATCGATTGGATCCAGTGGTGTCATTTGCGGCGTGTTTACAACTCTCGGGAAAAGGGTAACCACCACCGTTCCAACGAATATGGGGTCAAGAGTTTCCGTCAGTGGAGGAACCCATGGTCTGAGCTTGCCCAGTACTAATTTATATGGGCGCCTCCATGGGATCCTATTCAAATTTTTGAGGAGCTCATTCCACGATCGCGACTTTGCTTCGGCAATAGCTTGCTGAAGGGCCACTGTGGCTACACGATATGTCCGGTATGCATTTGTCTCCTCAATTTCTGGGGATCTTTTTCTCCTTCTGCATCTGAGGTATCGACGTCGAGCCGATAGGCAGACAGCACGTAGTCGGCCTATCTCTTCTGACCACCAATACACTTTTTTTTTTTTTGCTCTAGTTCTAGGCATCGAGTTATCGCATATCTTCGTCATCGTTGTTTTAAGCCAAAGAGCTTCCCTTTCAGGATCAACCAAACCTTCTCTATCATGACCGTCTGCCCAAGAAACGGCTATTGCAGCTGCCTCTAGAAGGTCTCGGTCTATCGCTTAACAGACCACCGTCGCGGTGTACTGTTTTGTTGACGGTGAACTACACTGCCCAGGACTACGGAGAAAAGTATGTGGCGATGATCGGAAAGAGTGACTATTTCTTCCGCGACCCTCCATTCTGCTACCATGCGAAAGGAGACGCCCGCGTTAGGTCAACAATCGACTCTCCCTGTCAAAACAAACGTGACAAAAGTGCTCTCTGACCACTCTTCCACGAAACTTCTAAATTTATATAAATCACACAATTTGTCTAACGTGTTTCTGGAGCCTACTAGAACCACTGACACTACAGCAACATGTATTGATAATATTTATATAACTGATAATATAACCACGATTAGCAAATCTATCATTAACAAATTAGAATCGGACCATAGTGGTCAGTTTGTCAGCTTTACTATCGTCACAAAATCAATACCAAAAAGGAAAATAAAATACGTACCGGTGACTGCTACTCGTCTGGAGGAACTTAGATTGAATTTAGCTAAAGTTTTACCGTTTCTGCCTTATGATACGGATCCTAATGTATTATATTATAATAACTTTTTTTCGGTTCTTAATAACCAATTTCAGTCTATTTTTACGTCCAGATCTAAAGTGGTCTCCGACAAACGCGAATTTAGTGGCTGGGCAACGGTTGGCATTCATCGAAGTAGACATAAACTATATGAGTTATACGCGGAAAGACAGGTTAATACATCAGTGGAGTTTGGAGCTTACGTTAAAAACTATTCAAAGATATTTAAAACACCGAGTTTAAATTAAGTATTAATGGAAATATAACTAATAATGATCAAGATACCGCTAATGAATTTGAGAATTTTTTCAGCAGTGTAGCTATTACTTTGACGAAGGCTTTAAACTCTTCTACCCCCATTGCAGAAGGTTTATTAAAAACCAATGTACCGAATTGTAATAAAATATTTAAATTCCAATATGTTCAAAATCATGACATTATTGTAGTGCTTAAGCAAATAAATCTTAAAAAAACTAAAGATCTATGGGCGTTCCGATTGTTAAATCCAGGGAATCACTTAAAAAAAATTTTAAAGAGATAAATATATTAACGCTCTATTCACAATATATCTACGAAAACTTGCTATACGTTCACAAAAATCCTGATATTTTTCGTAAAAATGGCGATATTCATAATTTCAACTTAAGAAATAAGGATGAACTGACCGTGCCCGGTAGTAGGCTCCGGAAAATAAACAGGTCGTTTAATAATACATGTGCGCTCTATTATAATAAATTACCTAAAGATGTATATGATATGTCCATTAACAGGTTCAAAACTTTTATAAAGCATAAATTGGGCAGTAAGGCGTACTATGATACTTCGTCTTACCTTAATGATAACAACCCTTGGACGTGACTTTAATTGCTCCATTTCAAATAATACTTTTAAATATTAATAAATATTTGTAATATTGACCTTTGTGAGCGTGATCACATGAAAAAAAAAACCCCATGAGTTTCTTGTGCCTTCTTCTCATTGGTGGGCGCGTTCCGAAGGCACACATCCTAACTTAGTTTTTAAGACGTGTCTAAGTGATCTTATACCTAGGTATTAAGCATTGAAAGGAATAAAGATTTTTGACCTTGACTTTGACTTTGACCCTCTGTTAATTATTTGGAGATCTAAATCTGCCGCCCACCCTTGAAGAACTCTCCCTCTTTCGTTTTCTCGCCGTGATCCCCATACTTTAGCGTGAGCATTGAAATCGCCCGCAGCTATAATTGGGCGGGGAAGACACAGTTTGAGACCCCACGAAGAAATCTCGCATATTCATTTATATCTATGTTGGGGGAAACGTAACATCCTATTACAGCAAGTGGACCCCATTCGACGGCAATAAAATTTGGCCCTCTTTTTAAGACGATACAGGGAGGATCTCCCATTCCACGTCCCAGACTATGGCAACATTTGCACCTCCGTCACTTCCGAAGCAACGAGGATGATCCAGGAATCGGTAGGGATCTGCCACAATTGCTAACGCAACCCCAGTCTCCGCCATTGACTGCAACAGTAAGTCCTGTGCAGCCCGGCAGTGATTGAAGTTGGTTTGAAGAACCTTTAAGGTTGTGAAAACAAGGCCGGTGTTGCCTCCACTGGGCGTGACATCTGACTATTAGATTGAGCTAGTACACTTCCCTGTCCTCCTTTTTTTGAGCTTATGTGGTCTACAGGGCTTTGAACCCATACAGTGGTTTGCAGGTAGACCCAGCTTTGTGGCCTGGCTCTCCGCAAGCATAGCAAAGCGAGCTGCGATCCACCGTATTTGTACATTGACGTCGCACGTGTCCTATTTCTAGGCACTTAAAACCATTGCAGGGGACGAGCTGCTAAAGCTTCTACTTTTGCATACGTCTATCCAACTCGTACACGACCTGTTACTGTCAATTTAAGCACCGCTGCTAGTGGGCATTTAACCCACACGGTGCCTAAACGCGTCGCTGAGTGACGAATTTCACCTACTTTGACGTCCGTCAAAGTGCAGCCACCGGCTTCAGCTACTGCATGCGCTACTTCATCTGAAGTGACAGACTCGTCCAGATCAGCTACTCTCATCTCGCCCATCTTCATCGGGCGAGCAATTTTTACTTCCATGTCAGAGAGGGCCTCTCTCATACGCTGAGCAAGAACATCGGCCTTCTTAGAACAGTCTGGTCCTGCCACTTCGAGGATTATCGCCCCAGCAACAGCTTTCCTTGGCACTACAGATTCTATTCCGCATTCTGCCAGCTTAATTCGCTGCCTTGCTGCTGCGATTACTACAGCAATAGATGCATAATTGCCCTCTGGGACTGTTACTGTAATGGCTGCAGTGTCGGGCAGCTTAAAGGGTTGGATCTTTCACTGCGGCGATAAGGTTGAAGCCTATTGAAAAGGGCCCTTAGTTGTCACTTTCTGCTTCCGACCAAACACAGTCGACCATGGCTGTTCTTTATCAGCCTGAGAGCTCTCGGCCTGTGCAACCTCATGACTCTAGATTGATACCATAGTCTGTTGAGGTGCCGAGTCCGGCGGATGTTGGGTACGTTTAGCTCTTTTTCTTCCCCTCTTCTTTTCCTTAGACACACTATCTAGGGTAGTTTCTAGAGCCGGTAACTGTACCGGCCTCGCTTGAAATACTAAAGACAGCTGTGCCTCAAAGTCAGCGAATTTTATCTCCATTAGTATGGTAAAACTCTCTAGGATATTGTTCTCGGCGCTTACGGAGCTAAGTGCTGTCCTGGTTGAGGTTCGAACTACCTTAGGCTCGTTCTGTTTGCGGAGCGCTCCCATTTCCTCCGTGAGCATAGTCACCTTGGTCGAGAGTTCTGCGAGTCTAGCACGCAGCTCGCGATTTTTCCGTTCTTCATTGGGCTAGCTCCGAAGTAGCCGCTTGTACAGTTTCCACTGCCTTGCGAAGGTCTTCTGCGAATGACGTGCTTAGGTTTCCTCAGTTTTCAGCCAGCTTTATAACGAGCTGCAGCTGCTGGCTGATGCACTCACCTAGCTTACTTGTGGGCCTCTTTGACATTTCTGCAATTAGTTCCTCCGCACATATTTCTTCTCGTGCCTGAGGCTCTAGGTTTACGTTAGGTTTACGTTCTACCTCCAACCGTTTATCTTTTACCTCTGTGTGCTTGTCTCCTTTTCTTTTCTTAACCGCCTTGCGCTTGGAATGGCTCTCGGCCATCGGCCTGGACCGTTTCCTTAAGCGTGACGTCGCATATGCTGCGGATGACTTAAAGACATCAGGCATGGAGGAACATTGTGAATCCTCTTCTTCCCTGTTACTGTCTTAAAGTGCCAGCCTTCCTCATCAGATTGTGATTCTGTTTCCTTTCCACTATGATCGCTTTTGCCTTCCCTTCTACTCCTACTTCTACTCCTATTTCTGTATCTACTTTCTTCTCTTATATCCATCTCCTGTGTTTTATATTGATTGTTTGTTTCCATTCTGTTCCCACGAGAATGGGGAAAAAATAATTTGGTCCCACCGGGCGGTACCCCCTGCGCCACGACTAAGCCTAAATACGACACGGGTGTCGGCCGGTACCCTGGCACGCACTAACGACCCGGCCATGCATCCCCTGGCCATGCGTTACCAGCTTGAGTTTAGAAGATTTTTTATAGAGGTTGTCTCCACGCAACCAGGCCAATTAATTATTAAGGATTTAATTAAGGATTACGGACCCCGACGGTGATAGGATACAACTTCGTACCCGTATCTGCCAGGTGGTAGCATGAATACTCACTAAACCCGTCCCTGCTTCTCTACTCCTCTCACTGCTAAACAGAAGGATGGTTAGAGAAACGTCAAACTATTAGCCGTCACCCTGGTCCTCTGAAGAGGATAAAGCGGATAACGTTACCGGGTGCACCACGTGGAGGTTGTTCGACTAAGACACCCGATCAATCAACAAACGTGGCTTCTCCTCTTCGTAACAAAGCTTTTCTACCATTTGCAGTAGATGGGAGTAATCCTCGATGTTTTTCTTATCGAATCCTTTGGCCGATATGTTTATGCTGTCATAGTTCTCGCCCCAACGAGATTTCTCTTCTTCGCCTGATCCTTAAAGTCCTTTAATTTTCAAATTGGCCTATGTCGATTTATTCATCGTTATCCTTTTCTCTCCCACTGTTTCCATAGTGAGAGGTTCTCTTGTACCTTGCACTCCAATCTTTTTGGCTACGGCTGAATCAAGAAGAGTGACCGTAGAACCTTCATCCAGAAGTGCCAATACCTTGACCAACTGTTTCGGGCATAAGGGTCAGCCCTTTGGCCCAAACAGTTCAACTGGAACCAACTTCAGATATGCTGCTGCGGCCGTCCTTGTTGAGTTCACGAGTTGTAAGCCGTTGTTTGTGATCTTTTTCCTTTCGGCCTTCTTCTCGATGACTTTCTCGTCTTGATGAAGGACGTGATGCCATTTTAATATTGCAGGACATTCCACACATCGCCATCTAGCCCCAAGCTAAGTAACTAGACTTGTGTTATGGGTGCTTGACAACGGATATACTACTTATATACTTTTCTTTAGTAAATATATACTTATAATACATAGAAACAACCAGACCACAGACAAATATCTAAGCATAAATACTTGTCTGAGGCGGGAATCGAACCCGCAACCCTGTGTTTGGCAGTCCGGCATGGTGACCATTGTGCCAACTGGGTCGTCATGCCATTGTTTGCATATTTTGCACACTGGTTTTCTGCAGTTCTGCCTCCGATGTCTACTATGAAGACATTTAAAACATATCCGTGTCTTTTCTACAATATTCCATCGTTCTTCTTTAGAGGCTTAACGGAACTTATGACAGTTGTCCAACCGATGATCTCCTTGATAATGTGGGCAGTTCGATTTTGTGTGCTTTTGTGGCTGTGCCTAATTTTACATGAGTTGTGCTGTTGCATTTATGGCTGACATGAACAGAAAAAATTAAGGTACTTACGACATCTGGTTAAAGTGTTTAGCATTTTTATATTGTGTAATAGTACATTTGACATAATCGCTATTGCGTGGTTCTCAAGTAAATGTTTGAAGTTTGCTATAAATTTGCTGGCTGGTCCTTCGACGATTAAAGATTCTGGCCTGAAAAGCGAATTGCAAGAATTTTACTTCACAAAGTTTTTATTTTATCAAAAATCTTAAAGTGGGATTGGGTGAGACATACTTAATATAAGCATCCGGGTACATATTAAAATTTCGATATTTTAAATAAGCAACTATGATAAAATGTCAATTCAAAATATCGATGTAAATATCGAAAATCGTTGCTACAGCATGTGCTACAGATACGATTAAAATGTCTCTAATGATTGAAATGCTGAGTGATTAAAATATCGACAGACATTATTATTAAAGTTCAAAATACCGACTGACATTATACCTTCCTAAGTTCATAATGTTAACATTTATTACACACTAGCTGTTGCCCGCGACTTCATTCGCGATGTGGTTTTGGTTTATTTGGAATACATTTTCCCGTATAGATACTATTTATCGTTCGGTGTAAGTTATGATAACAAATTGGTAGTTACATTGTTTTTAAATAATATTTTTTAATTGATTTGGCGAAGGCACTTGTGTAGGTAAGTAATATATGTTTTTATTAATTTCACACAAATAAAACATAATACACAACAATATAAACTAAAACTAATATAATATAACTAAAATAAGCTAAAACTAAGCTTAATTCCTATTCTATTAACATCCTTTGTCTTCCTAGTTATCCTTGGTTTTTTGTAAACCCTGCCCTTTGAGACTCATACCTATCGATAGAGGGCATCGAAAAATAATAATAATAAATAACACCAAACCTCTAAAGCACCTTGGATACAGGGTATTAAAAAACCTGATGTTCCATGATTTTCCAAAAATGCGCGATGACTTTGTCTGATTATTTAATTTAAATTAATCGGATAAAGACAAATATCCGCAGTCTGAATATTATTTATGTCATTAAATTGCGCAAAAGGCGCAGTATATGTAGCCAAATTCTTGGCTGTAAAATTAAAAAAATAACATAGCGAAGATGCTATAATAATATGTCTTTTGATATAATCCGGAAGCTTGTGCCTTCCCTTCGTCAAATAATAATTATTACTAACAATAGGGTTAGTGTAGTGTCAAGATCTCGTCAAGATCTTTATTTCAGGTGTCAGCTGTCACACTTAAAACGGCTATTACATATCCACTATATTATCCATATTTATCTAGTTTTTAATATTTAAAACTCTATTGCCTACTAACATAGTTTTCGTAAGTTTTTGTACTAACAACATATGGACTGTAATAATTGTCTGAAATAAATAATTTTGAATTTGAATATATCTCAGAAACTATTGATCCTAGATTGATAGTCTCTTAACAGAAATGATATATTTTATCGAGATCTTCATTTCAGATGACAGCTGTCAAATTTAAAACGGCTATATCTCAGAAACTATTGGTTCTAGGTTAATGGTCTCTTTACAGAAATGATAGATCTCATCGACATCTTCATTTCAGGTGACAGCTGTCAAACTTAAAACGACCATATCTCAGAAGCTATTGATCCTAGGTTGATGGCCTCTTTACAGAAATTATAGATCTCATTGAGATCTTCATTACGGGTGACAGCTGTCAAACTTGAAATTAACTGAAATGAAGATCTCGATGAGATCATCACACATCGTAAGTAGAGGATTTTCTGCCGGCGGTAGGTTTTGACGATGTTAGGGCGAGGAGTAAGACCACTCACGTCGCAAAAGACCTCTGCGTCTGCCCCTGGCAACTTCACCTTACTTAAATGCAGCGAGCTTTTTCCACCGAGGAGCATTTTAAGCTCCGGGTCGGTATTTTGCGTGGTTGCTAGCTGGTTCATGTCAACGGGTTGCGTGATTTCATCAACCCGTGACAAAGTATCTGCAACCACATTGTCCTTACCCGAGATATGCCTCACGTCGGTGGAAAACTGCGATATAAAGTCTAGGTGACGAAACTGTCTGGGTGAGCAGTTGTCTTTGCGGGTAGAAAATGCAAACGTCAATGGCTTGTGATCTTTATAGATGACGAAATCGCGAGCCTCGACCATGTGACGAAAGTATTTGACCGCCTCATATATGGCAAGAAGTTCACGATCGTAGGGTGAATATTTCGTCCGGGAAGGGCTCAACTTTCTCGAGAAGAAAGCTAGTGGCTCCCAAGCACTTCCTTTCAGCTGCTGAAGTACCGCACCGACAGCAGTATCTGAGGCGTCAGTCACTAGGGCCAACTTGGTGTTGCTGTCAGGGTGTGCTAACAAAGCGGCTTTACATAGCCCCTGCTTGCAAGCCTCAAAGGCCGTTCTTTCCTTTTCGCCGAATGTCACTGGGTGGGAACCTTTGACTGAACCCGTCAAAAGAGTATTTAACGGTGCCTGGTGTCGAGCCGCATCCGGAATGAACCTCCTATAAAAGTTGAGCATGCCTAAAAATCGACGAAGTTCCTTGACCGTTTTTGGCTGGGAGAAGTTGCTAATGGCCTCAACTTTTTCTGGTAACGGCGTCGTACCTTGTGCTGAAATGCGGTAACCTAAGAAGGTTACCTCTGACTGACCGAAAACACACTTGTTCGGGTTCAGAACCAACCCGTACTGTCTAAGGCGATCGAATACCTCATGAAGGTGTTTTGCATGAGTTTTCTGGTCTGCTGAAAATATTAATATGTCTTCTATATAGGGAAAAACAAAATCGAGACCGCGCAAGACATCATCGACGAACCTCTGAAAGGTTTGGCCTGCATTACGTAAGCCAAACGTCATGTAGGAAAACTCGTACATCCCGAAGGGCGTCGTGATGGCCGTTTTGCAGATATCAGCAGAATTTACAGGCACTTGATTGTAAGCCTTGGCTAGGTCCAATACGCTGAAAATTGTACAGTTAGCAAGGCTATGCGAAAAGTCCTGAATATTGCGGAGAGGGTACCTATCTGGTATAGTACGAGCATTTAATCTGCGGTAGTCGCCACAGGGACGCCATCCATTTTCTTGGGCGCAAGATGCAATGGAGATGCCCAGGGCGACTCTGAAGGTCGGCAGGTACCTATCTTCAGCATGGCTTCGAACTCCGCCTTCGCTATCTTCAACCTGTCGGGAGCAAGATTGCGAGGTGTAAATGACTCAGGCGGACCAGGGGTAGTACGGATGTAGTGAAGCGTGTTATGTTTAGCGGGTGTGGCATGTATACCGGATGGGCGAGTGATGTCGGGGTATTGTGATAGTAAGTTATGATGATACATAGAGTTCCCAGTAGCTACTTTTAATGAATACAAATTATCTGGAAAATTAGCAAGTGAAACCGAGGCAGCTATACTAGTATTACCATCCAATAATCTTTGGTTACGTTCATCAACTATTAAATTATAGAATGATAAAAAATCAACGCCTATAATAGGTTTCGTTACATCGGCCACGATAAATTGCCAGGGAAAGTCGCGGCGCAAACCTATGTTAAGCATCAGGTTAGTATAACCGTAGGTAATACCTAGCCGTTTGCGGCGCACAGGTCGAAGCCGGTTTTACCGCGACGTTCCCTGACAGCTGATCGTGGAAATACACACAAATCACTTCCCGTGTCTATAAGAAACTGCATTTTTGACCGCTTATCGGTAATAAACAGACGACCGGTACTCGTGGGGCAGGCGGCGGCCGCCGACTCGCGCTGCCCTATGCGTTTCCCGCGGAATAATCACAGGGCTTGATGCACCTATCTGCCTTGCTGCCGTGTTTGAAGTGGTACCAGCATAATGGACATTTTCTATAGTTAGATTTGGACCTGGTCCTGGGGCCGCTCCTCCTACGATTTTCCCGCGCTGAGCCTCGGGTCGTTGGCCGCGACATTCTGTCGATCCTTGTAGTCAAACTGGCCACTTGACGCGTTAGTTCTTCGATTTGGGTGGTCAGCGAGCCGGACGGGCGACCGGAAATTGACGTGGCTGCGGCGATCTCCTGCAGCTTGTCGGCTAGATCAGCGAGCTCTTCGGGCGTGGCCCGCGTCTGAGTTGCTAATATCGCCTGCGCGCTGGTGGGTAAACGATCCAACCAGATGGTCCGGACAAAATCATCATTCTTACTGGGTCCGGCGAGGTACTGTAGATGACGTAGGAACTGCGATGGCCGCTGGTCACCGAGCTCCTCCTTTGTCAGCAACTGTCTTAGCTTCTGCTCCTTGGAAACGGAACATCGTTTGATTAATTCCGTCTTCAGCCGCTCGTACCTGTCCGGTGTGGCCGGTGCTGTAATTATATCCTCCACTTCTGCTGCGTGCACGGGGTCGAGATAGCCCTATAGCGTAGTGGTATTTAGTGGAATCGGAGGTAATCCCTGCCAAAATGAACTGGCTCTCCAAATGTGCAAACCACAGAGCCGGCTGAGCTGGATAAAATGGAGGCACCCGAATAGCCACGCGGTCAACGCTGGCCACCGCGGCTCCCGGGGGCGCTCCGCCATTTTGTTGTTCTCCATCCTCCATCGTGTTCGATCGGGGTCACCAGTAAAGCGAAGCGGAAGGGGGCAAGGCTGCCTATCGTAGAACGAAAACGATGATATAGAAACTTCTATCTTTATTTGAAGAAGGAGAGCGGCGTGCGTCTAACGTAGGATAGGATATCTCGATGACTGCCGGCGCAAGCGGCGGCCGGCCGATGCTAGCCCGGCTACCGCGCGCGCGCCCGCTGCACCTCTCTGCACACCTTGAACCGGTCGCAGTGCGGCAGCGAGCGTCCGCGCAACTATCTAATAACAAAATTGATACGCTCGTCCGCTTGTGCGTTTACAATAATATATTAACTTAGTATGAACTTATATTTACCTTATATAACTATTCTAATATTATATGTAGGTAGGTATATAATATTTACTGTATATAAATATTTGTATATTTATTTAATGTTACATGTATCTATATTATATCTATATATATATATATTTATTTATATTACTATGATATATAAACTAAAGTTAAGTAAGTACCTATAATATTATATCTATATAATATTTTATTTCTATAAGCTAGCTCCCCTACAGTATTATTTGTTTTTTTTTCGATGTCCTCTATATGATGAGGTGTGAGTCTCAAAGGGCACCGTGCACTTTTGTAAAATCATAGGACATCACATTCATTCAAATAGCCTGTTTCCGAGACGCTTTAGATGTTTGGTGTGAAAGCATTTTTTATTCAACGTAATGCCTGCTATCAATATAATAAATAAATAAATATTGCTGCAGGACATTCCACACATCGCCATCTAGCCCCAAGCTAAGTACTATACTTGTGTTATGGGTGCTAGACAACGGATATATTACTTATAGATATACTTATAATACATAGAAACAACCAGACCACAGACAAATATCTAAGCATAAATACTTGTCTGAGGCGGGAATCGAACCCGCAACCCTGTGTTTGGCAGTCCGGCAGGGTGACCATTGTGCCAACTGGGTCGTCAAATATCTAAGGATCTCAATGTGCTTCGCGTTATTTTTACTTGTTCTGTCCAGTGGCCTTTCTTTTTACTCATAATATAAATAATTGAAAATAAAAAAAATATAAAATATTATTTGCACCAAAATAGATCATTATTTGCATGATGTTCGTGTTATAAATACTAAAACATCTTAGTTAATAATTATTTTTTCTTCTATTTTAATAAAAAATCATAGATTACCAGGAAGACAAAGTATGTTGAAAGTTTTGTGCGAAGAGGAATTGGACTTAGGTTTAGCTTATTATATTGTTGTGTATTATGTTTTATTTGTGCGAAATTAATAAAAAAATAAGAAATATATTACTTACGATAATAAGTGCTTACGCCAAAAAAAAATAGTTTAACCTATTTTGTTATTATGACTTACACCGAACGATAAATAGTATATGCGGGAAAATGGTATTCTAAATAACCCAAAACCACATCGCGAACGAAGTCGCGGGCAACAGCTAGTGTATAATAAATGTTCAATATTTCTACGTAAAAAATGCCCATAAATAAATCCCAAAATTAATATTACACGTTGCCAAAGTAAAATACGTAGAATTTGGATTTGGTCAGAATTTGGTTGTGATGGCAGTTCTCTTCTAACTCAACCCTATCCATCCATGTCGGTTCTGGGTAGGGGGTTTTTGATCACAACGCACGAGCCATTCGAGCGAAGTGAGCATACCGCCGTAGCGACCGGCGAGTGCTAGAACCAAATTCTACCTATTTTACTTGGTTACGTGTTATTTGGATACTGGGCACGGTGTATATAAAAAAAATGATTGGTACCTAATAATTGATATTTAGTACGTTTGGTTCTCTGTACTTCGATTAAAATTGTGATATCTTAGTTCTTAGGTCTAAAAAACTAAATATCTCAAACTATACCTATATTGGACGTTGTTATGTAAACATCGACTCAACAGTGAAATATTTTTTAATAATATAAAAAATATCTATTATCAGTGAATTAAGTGATATTTGTGCATAGAATTAGATACATATAATAAACAATATAAATTGCGGTTCAAATAACATTGAAATATTCACGTAAATATAAAAACATTTTTTGAGTGCTGAATATACAACCAAACAATATTAATACAAATCTGATAAATAAATCGTGAAATACCATGTGAACAATGCGGAAATAATCCCTAATAAACTAGTATTAAACAGTGTTTTATGTAAACATATCAAAATCAAAAAACGGTTGACCGTCGTGCCTATCGTTTGAATAGTCGGACTTTGAACTTCAACTTTGCTTTGACTATGTTACCTACTGATTAATGGTATCTAACTGTACGGTAATTTCGACTTCCCTCTTAAGTGACCGTATAGACGAACGGCTTATGAGCCTTGCCTTCTGATCCGGAGTCTTGAGATCGAGCCCCTGCTATTAAATTGTTTTTGCTTAAAAATAATTTGTCACAAGTTAGAAGATCAAAGAAATATAAAGATTGAATTTACAGATAGCGAATTGGTGACTCAAAGACGACGAAATCCGCGGAAATCAATGTCAACTGAAAATATGACACTCGTTGACAATGATGATCTAGATGCGACACTATTTGACACAAGCATGAGAAGTCTTCCCAGTACTTCGTTAGATGACAGTAATAGTTCAAATGAACTAATGCTTCAAGTTCAAAAATTAAAGGAAGATCTTCAGATTGCACACAATGAGGTCGAACATCTTAGCTTAGAGAACAATAAGTTAAAAAGTGACCTAGAAAAATCTATCAGAGTTATTGAGACGTACAAAATACTGGGAACAAATAGAATCCCATTGTCCAGCCATAACTCTAAAAAAAAAGTGTAAATGTAAAAAACAGGATTTTAATGCTCGTGTTCTTTTTTCTCCCAAACAATGTGATAAACTGGATGATAATCACATCCTTCGACAACCGCAATAACCGGAATCTTCTACTGAGGTAGCTGTGAGGGTAGGTAGCTACATGTTTGTATTAGGTGGGTAGTGATGAATAAATCAGTCTCGATTGCACGGCAAATGTTGTTTTTATTCTCCGTAAATATAAAAGTTTTTACATGGCGCAGTCGGGTTTAAATATCAAAAAAGCGGTAAAAACAGGCAAATATAGTGATTGCTCACGCGAATATTGTGCAGAATACTGAAAATTAACATCGAAAGTGAAGGAAAAATTGCAAAATATGGAGACACTGTTACAACCGCCACGTCCATTTTGTTTCGAGAAAGACTTGTCTAACATTACAACCGGAAATCTAAGTGCACAATGGAGAAATTGGAGAAAAGCTTTCACGATATTTCATGATGTTTACGATCAGTTTTCGGAAACTGTCAAGCTGACCACAGTTGAAGCAGTCCTAGATAAATTTGATGCCTTTTTCACTCCAAAAAAGAACATCACAATTGAGCGACATAAATTCTTCACACGTAAACAAATGGAACATGAAACTGTGGCGCAATATGTGTTTGAACTAAATAAGATGGCGTTGCAGTATGAATTCAGAGATCTGAAGGATGAATTAATAAAAGATCGGCTAATATGTGGCATTAGAGAAGACTTGTTACGCGAAAGATTGCTACGAGAGAGTGATTTATCCCTGAAAAAAGCACTAGATATATGCAATATTGCCGAAATGTCGCGCGCACAAGCAAGTACAGTAAAGTTAGAGCAGGACAGTGCTATGTGCGTGCATGAATTGCGAGAACGAGACGACAATTGTGGAGATATACATTGGGTGCAGCGAAATAATCGAATGACATATGGATGGAAAAGCAACCAGCGCGGGCCGACCGGCAATACTGGAGCCCGTGGGATGAACGGCAGCGGCGACGGAGTGCGCGGCGGCGTCGGCGCCGCCCGCGTCGGCGGCGGCGCAGTTTCAAGCACACTTGCTGCACGTTATAACAACGGGTTCCGCCGCCAGCAGGATGATAGGCTGAGTAACTCGCCCTCCGCTCCTCATAATAATGTGCGTTATGGTCGTGTAAATATAAGTGCTAGTGTTTGTGCCTACTGTGGATTACAACATGAAAAATTCGCGTGTCCCGCATACGGACAGCGTTGCGTTAAGTGTCAAAAAATGAATCATTACGCAAGGGTGTGCCGCCAGGTGTTTACGGTGCAGGATTTATCTTCGAAACAGGTATGTGGTAAAAGTATTGGAGTCGCTAGTGATGAGTGGTTTGCTGATTTACAAATAGGAAATAACTGTATTCGTTTTAAGCTCGACACTGGGGCTGACGTGAACGTATTGCCATATAGATTCTTGTCGCAAACAGGTATCACTGAAAGTAACTTAATACCTACAAGCATGACATTAGCGAGTTATTCAGGCGAAAGTTTAAAGGTGCTAGGAACCTGTACTACAAAGGTAATTTGCAAAAATCAGCCGCACATTGTCAAGTTCACAATTGTAGATGTAAACTCACCTCCAGTTTTAGGCAAAGAGACATGTGCAGAATTAAATCTAGTAAAACGTATTTACGCAATAACACAAATACAAGATAGTCATTCAGGCAAAATACTAAACGAATATCCTGAAGTATTCGAGGGAATGGGCTGTCTGCCCGGCGAGTATACAATTAAGTTGCACGATGACTCACGACCTGTGGTACATGCACCTCGCAAGCTGCCCATAGCTCTCAGAGACGAAGTAAAGCAAAAATTAGATGAAATGCTTAAGTTAGGAGTCATAGCAAAGGTAGAAGGGCCCACGGACTGGGTAAACAGCATGACGGTGGTGAAGAAACCAAATGGTGATATTAGGATATGCTTGGATCCACGGGATCTTAATAAATACATAAGGAGAGAACATTGCAAGCTCCCCACTCTAGATGAGATAAGTTCAAAACTAAATGGCTCTAAATATTTTAGTACATTAGATTGTAAGCAATCATTTTGGCAAACAAAGCTAAATTCACAATCGACCGACCTATGTACATTTAACACAGTGTTTGGTAGGTATAAGTTCTTGAGAATGCCGTTCGGTATTTCTTCAGCCTCTGAAGTGTTCCATAAAAAATTATATGAGTGTTTTGATGACATACAGGGTATCGAACTGTTTGTCGATGACCTATTAGTACACGGAAAAAGTCAGGATGAACATGATGAGCGGCTTAGGCAAGTTTTAAACAGATGTAAACAGATAAATGTAAAGTTAAACAGAGACAAATGCAAAATAGGTTTAACTGAGATTAAATATTTAGGGCATATCATCTCACAACACGGAATAAAGCCAGATAGATCGCATATATTACCAATTCTTGATATGCCAAAACCATTAAATGCAAAAGATGTAGAGAGATTTTTAGGCTTAGTTAGTTATGTAGGTAATTTCATTACCAATTTATCGGATAGGACGAGTAAATTAAAAGAACTCTTGAAAAAAGAGACTGCATGGCACTGGGACGAGACACATGAGACATGTTTCAACGAACTAAAACAATCTATCACGAATCCACCTGTTTTACAATATATTTCCGTAGATGCCAGTAAAAACGGGTTAGGCGCGTGTCTAATGCAAGATAATTTGCCAGTGTGTTTTGCTTCTAAATCGCTAACAAAAACCGAGCAAGCATACGCACAGATAGAGAAGGAGTTATACGCATGTGTCTTCGCGTGTGAAAAATTCTATGCATACATATATGGTAGAAGTGATATAACTATTGAAACCGATCATAAACCTCTAATATCAATAATAAAAAGACCAATAGCGGGAGCACCCAGTCGATTACAAAGAATGTTGATAAGATTGCAACCATACGCATTTAAATTGGTATATAAGCCAGGTAAGTACCTATACATCGCGGACACCCTCTCTCGAGCGGTAGCTCCAAGCAGTGACGTCACAACAGAGCCACGTGACGAGCTAGACATGCAGGCACAAGTATGCGCGTTGGCACTATCGAATCCACTAACTGATTCCCATTTTCAACTATTACAGTGGCAAACTAACCAAGATGATGAATTACAATCTTTAATTAAACAAATAAAGGATGGCTGGCCGCCAAACAAAAAAGATTTGAAAAATGAAGTGAGGCAATACTGGGAAGGTAGGGATGAAATGACAGTGACATATGATTTAGCGTGGAGAGGACAAAAAATTATTATACCTAGATGCATGAGACATGAGATGCTCAAAAATGTGCACGTAGGGCATTTAGGAGCGGCAAAGACAAAGCTTCGTGCACGGGAGATAATGTACTGGCCAAACATGAACTCTCAAATTTAATAGACGATATGATATCTAACTGTCAGGCTTGTTTAATGCACCGTAGGCAGAATGTAAAAGAACCGCTAATATCACATGAAATACCGTCTCGTGCATGGTCAAAAATAGGTATAGATCAATTTCATTACAACGGCAATGCATACCTATTAGTAGTAGATTATTTTAGTATATACACCAAGGTAGAACAGTTACAGAATTTAACATCAAATACTGTAATCAACAAACTAAAAACAATATTCAGTAGGCAGGGTATTCCAGATATAATTATATCAGACAATGGACCAGAATTTTCGAGTAAAAACTTTTCAGAATTCAGTAATAACTACAACTTTAAGCATATAACTACATCACCTAGATATCCACAATCTAACGGCCAGGTAGAAAGAACAATACAAACAATAAAGCAAATGTTAAGGAAAACTTATTACAACAAAACCGACTTTAGGCTAGCGTTATTAGAATATTTAAATACACCACTAAGCGAAACAATACCATCACCTGCTGAACTAATGCTATGCAGAAAACTACGCAGCATTGTTCCATGTTATCCTAAACTGCTCGAACCGAATCTAATTAATTACAAAAAAGTCCACGACAACCATATACAGAAACAAACAAATCAGAAAAAATACTATGATAAAGAACTAAAAGCATTATTAATAGGCAGTAAAGTAAAGGTAAGCATAGATAACCGATGGGTTAATGGCACGGTAATTGACATAATAGGTTCAAGGTCGTATGTAGTGAAAATGAGCACAGGTAGCATTATACGACGTAATCGTAGGCACATAATACTGGATAGCGGTTTGCGACAAGAAATAAATAGGCCAACAACAAATAACTATGACGACATACAACCACAGTCAACAAGTTCAGAGCACCCTCCGTGCTCCTCTCCGGCACGACACGGGACGGGTACGAGCGCGGGTGCGGGCGCGGGCAGTCCTGGTGTTCCGAGTAACTCATCATCACCACAGTCAGCCGCGATCGCGACCTCTCCCAATACGACCACAACTACAACTAGTACTTACAATGTATCTTCATTTGGCAGGATATTGAAACCAACTAACCGATGGAATTATGCCTGAACCGAAGAAACACCATGGCAACACACCAAATAAAAATGCACGTAGAAACGTAAAAACAACTAACAATTATCAAATATACAAAAAATAGTTAAGACAGTAAAAAGCAATAAGTAATACCTAAAGAAAATGAACCATCATGAATCATGAAAAAAAAAAATATATAGTAATAAAAAAAAGAACATAGGTATTTATAGTATGCTTATGGTTCAAATTAGACTAACATAGCTATTAAGTGCATGCATATGGTTCAATTGTCTGTGTCTCTTATTTCTCTCATAATAAGAAGAGAAGAAAGATGAACAATACTATTATGTTTCAAATTAAATTAAATACCTAGTTACTAACGAAATTATTTTAATGTTTATTAAATAATTTCGATGAAACGAATGTTTATTATAGAAGACAAATTAGTTTATAAATACCTACTCGGCACCTATTGTACTCATTATGATTACTTAACTATCTTTATATTCCAAGATTTCATTGTGTAAAAACTTATCCGTTATCACTTTAATCACCTAAGAGTTGAATATTTAGTTTCGATTAATTTTGTAACTTGAATAACAATTTCAAATTTATTTCTATTTTTAAGAAAGGTGTTGTGAGGGTAGGTAGCTACATGTTTGTATTAGGTGGGTAGTAATGAATAAATCAGTCTCGATTGCACGGCAAATGTTGTTTTTATTCTCCGTAAATATAAAAGTTTTAACAGAACTGATGATCAAAATGACAGGGATACAATACAACCAATGACAGAAATCACACCGGAGAACTGTCAGAAGCGACAATTATGTATAGTCACCAACAAAAGCTTCACAGGCCAACTGCACACAATTGAAGACATTTTCTCCCAACGCTTCAACTATTGTCGTTATGCGTCACCCAACATTAGTTTAAAACAACTTTTAACCAATCTTAAAAGTAAAATTTTAAAATTTAATATGAATGACTATTGTGGTAATTGGAGAATCTGATTTTAGACAAAATGCAAATTTTGTAGAACTAGTAAATGACATTAGACATTGTCTAAATGAGCTGTCTCATACGAATATAATATTGTGTGTACCTACCGACCTACATTCAGGGATCGCTCATTTATAACTATAGAGTTGAAATGTTTAACAATTTACTATGTTTAGACTTGCAAAACAATAAATACGCTTATCTTTATGACGTGAATAAAACTCTCACTTATGATATGTTTTTATACAGGACTGGTAAAGTTAATAACTTTGGCATAAAAAACATGTACGAAAATATAATGAATAACATAAACTGTGACATTGAACATACACTGTCACAGTTCTTCACAGACTCTTCACAAGCAGTCCCTACACAATCGTTATCAACTCAGCCCTGTCTGAATTTTTTTCGCCTCTAATCTGTTAAACATATTACATCAAAATATAGATGGTTTAAAGAATAAATTGGACTTGCTTATTGTTGGTTTAGATATCATGCTAGATTGGGGTATAGTGATAGATGTACTTTGTATAACCGAGCATAACATGATAGCTGCAGATATGTCCCAGATTAACATTCCGAATTATAAACTTGTTTCAGCATATACACGTAAAAATCGTAATGGCGGTGCAAGTATATTAATAAATGCTAAATATCAATACAAAAAACTACCTGAAATAAATAAACTTAGTATGCCTGGGTATCTTGAGTGTTGCGGAATAGAACTTGTGGCGACATACTTAGGTTAATGCAACTGGATCGAATTACATAGTCTAAGTCGGCAACGCCAGTTGCGTCCCGTCCACGCATCTGGACACTTGTATCGCGAATTCATAATTACTAATATAGTTTTATTAACACAACAGACTCTTTTATTTAATAGTAAATAGTGAACCTTCTGATTAGCCCTATTAGTCGATAATAGGCAAAGTGAACACAGAGACAACGGCCAAGCGGCAAATACTAATACAGCTCATCATAATTATGATTTGTATATACAGACCCCCAGAACCTTAGCTGCAGATTTTGGGAAATTCTTCAGTGCTTTCCGCTCGATATTAAATAAATTAAGTAAATTCAATAAACAAATAGTTATATGTGGAGATTTTAATATTAACTTATTAAAAAAGACTACTTACGCAAAACAATTTAAAACGATAACAAAGAACCATAATCTCAAAATTGCTACCAATAAACCCACACGCATATCAAGCGGAACATGTCTTGATAATTTTCTACATAATTTCAGGTCTTGTAATGTTGAAATAGTAGAATTGGCTTTGTCGGATCACACTGCGCAGCTACTTTCATGTCCAGTCAAAAACCACCGCTCTTTGCAATATTGGTATGTTGAAAGAGATTATAGCCAAGGAAATGTGGTGAAGTTTATTGAATGCCTTAACGCCCTAACATTTAAAGACGCCTACTGTGCAGATGACCCAGATATAGCTTTTAACTTATTTTATGATAACTTTTCATTGTTTTATTATTTGTGTTTCCCTATGCGTAGAATAAAAATATGCACACATAAGAGGCCAAAATGGGTAAGCAAAGGAATTAAGTTATGTTCCAAACGCAAGAGACAACTGTTATGGCACTATAGGAGAACTAAAACAGAACAATCAAGAAATAAATTTAAATTATATTCAGCCCGATATAGTTGTATTGTTAAACTGACCCAAAAATCACACAAAGACTACAAAATAAAAACAGCCCGGAATAAATCTAAAGCTACGTGGTCGATCATAAACAACAACAAATCAAACTTCCCTAATGATGACATAATGCATATAATTTTAAATAATAAATTCATTGACAAGCCTAGAGAAAAAGCACAATCCTTTAATAATTTTTATATTGACCAAGTAACATCTGACATTAATATTAATAACGGTAACATTCTTGACTCTAATTATCCTAATTCTATCTTTATGCATCCTACCACCTCATTCGATATTCTTAATATTATAAAGACACTAAAAAATAATAGTACAGGGTACGATGATATAACTACGGCTATTTTGAAACAAACTGCTCCTATTATTGCACCAATTCTCAGCCACATCATTAACTTATGTATGTAATGGAGTTTTTTCGACTAAACTGAAAAGGACTTTGATAAGACCCTTGTATAAAAATAATGATAAACGAGTAATGCAATCATATAGGCCTATCGCTCTCATACCAACAATATCTAAAATATTTGAAAAGTTGATATATGAAAATATTTATAGCTACCTAGAACATAATAACATGCTAGCGGAAGAACAACAAGGTTTTAGAAGGAATAAGACGATCAATTTGGCAATATTTAGATTTTTGAAAACTATAATGTCTAATCTGAACTCAGATTTTAAAGTATGTGCCCTTCTCATGGATCTGACGAAAGCATTTGACCATGTTGACCATACAATACTTGCAAAAAAGCTTGAGGTGTATGGTATTAGAGGCAACTCTTTGAGCTTGTTAAAATCTTATTTACGTAACAGGCAACAAGCTACTCAAATCACCAGAATATGTCCAACGACAAAAGCACAAGAAACATACATCTCTGACTACAGAGAAGTAAAATATGGCGTGCCACAGGGTACTGTTTTAGGGCCTCTTTTGTTTAATATCTATATTAACGATCTCCCCAAATCAATAAAACAACCCATGGTGTTGTTTGCTGACGACAGCACTGTCATGCTCTCAAGTAAAAGCTAATTAGAGAAAAGTGCTGACGAAGCTCTTAGAGAAATTATGCTGGTTAAGATCAAATAACCTTTTGATAAATATTGATAAAAACCCATACATTACCATTTACAATTAGAGGAACTCAACGTCTTAACCTAGATATAGGTCATGATGGTCGTGCAATTGAGAAAGTAACTAGTGCAAAGTTTTTAGGACTTACTATAGACCGTAATTTAACCTGGAAGGAGCATGTCGGTAGTGTGTGTTCAAAGTTAAAACAATTTGCTTATGCACTTTTTTATTTAAAAAAAGTTGTAAACATCACAGCCGCATTGGCATCTTACCATGGTCATGTAGAATCGATACTACGATATGGTGTCATGTTTTGGGGTAACTCGGTTTAAAGCCCAAAAAAATGAGTCAGAGCAATCTTTTCTCTCAAACAAATAGAAAGTTGTAAACCATATTTTGAAAAGTACAAGTTATCGACTTTACCATGTCTATACATTTATGAGATCTCAGAATTTGCGAGAACACATATATATCTATTTGATACTTTCAAAGGTAAAAGACATAAGAACAAACTAGCTTATCCTCAAAATAAATTTGCTCATCTCAGGAAAAATGTATTGTGTATGTTACCTCTTATTTACAACCACCTACCGATATCTATAATAGAATCGCAGAGTATAATAAGCTTTAAACATGACTTGAAATCGTTTTTGTTATGTAAATGTTACTATAATGTTAACGAATTTTTAGAGGATAAATCTTTCAATTAGGCTGAAATGTATCAATGCATTATGACATTAAAACATAATTATTAACATTTTATATATTGACATTGTTGAATTGAATTATATGAATCATAATTATTCGCATGAATATTAATTAAATCTTGACATTGTATAGAACTGAATTAACTGACATGAGCTATTATACTACATATAATAAATTTTTATTTGACATCCATATAAAATTGTGTAAATTATCTTGCTAAATGTTAACGTAAACGCTACAAACCTAAATTGCATGCCCTATGGTTGAGTAAGGTAATTCTTTAACTATTATGTAACTCCAATACTATGTACCCTTATTCGCAATAAATGAATTATGAATTATAACAGTCGATATTTAATTTAAATCACTTACTTAAACTGTTTTAAGATATCAATTTTCAGATTAATCGCCTCTGGGTTTTTAACCATTGCGATCTGAAGATGAGCAGCCAGATCGTTGGCGTTTAATATCAGACGTCCATCTAGTGTTGGTTGTCCATTCGGTAGAATAGCAGAGAAAGTATATTCAACCTATAAAAATCACATTAATGGAAAATAAAGTTTGGTGGAACTGTATCAAATTTAGATTAATAAAGATGTACGAATGTAGGAAAAGTACATTAACACTTAGAAGATATTTTTGATATTTCCCTCAAGATTGGGAAAGAACGGGTACGGGAACGGGATTGGGAAGATAGGGTATGTGAACTTGTATGCCTATTGTAACATCTATTATATCTACCATATGATTGCAAATAAATGAAATGAAATGAAATATGGTGATTATGGTGAAGTTGCAGTAAAGTCTGATAAATCTGAGAGTGTTTCTCGATGATCATCAAGCAGACTAATTTAACGTTAAAAAGTTGCGAAAATATCTCGAGAAGTCTTTAAATATTTGTAAACTTACCATCAAATTAGAGAATCCTATCAATATATCGACATAACGGACATCTTTGACTCTCTTGCCAGTAGCAATTGATCTTTTGAACATTGTCTCTAAGCCACGTATTTTACCATCTCTCAGCTTAACTTGCTAAAATAAGTTTTGAAAATATTTAAAGATTATCGTATTCCCCTCAATTCGGTGAGTAGGCACTTATATCTTGTTTTTTTTTTGTCCGGATGTGAAGGTTTACCTCTCTTACTTACTTACCACGTTGGGAACCGAAAATAGAGTAAATGTTGGTATTTTCACTTGATATATTCCTAACTCATAGATTCTTCTCCTAATTGAAATAATTGCATCAGAGGCGTACTTAGCGTATGCTATTAATCTTTTGTTTTCGTAAGTTCTGAAAGAATGGAAAACCTAAGAATTAAAAAAATAAAACAATTTAACTGAACAATGTCAATTATTTAAGCGGACTAATGGCCGTTTCTAATAACTTACTAGAGATAACAGATAGATAGCTATCTGAGATAAAAAGTAACTTTCGATCTATCTTTGAAATGTATTTCACAAGCTTTGGCTACAGTTATCAAATCCTTCCGTGTGTTTAGTTACTGCTGATTGTACACGAAACAGTATTTATAAATTTACGCTTTTTTGGAATCATTTATTTTGCTAGTTACTTATTTAATATTCATTATTGATGCAAAAACACTCGTACGCTTTTATCTTATCTTATATCTTTAAATGAGCAAATCTTGTATTTGGAATCTCGGAATCGGCTCCAACGATTTTCATGAAATTTGGTATATAGGGGGTTTCGGGGGCGATAAATCGGTCTAGCTAGGAATCATTTTTAGAAAATGTCATTTTATTCGTGTTTTAAGGCGTTTGAGTAGTCCCAATTTAAACTGAAAAATATGACTCTTCCGGACATCTATTGGCGAACTACTAATACTATTTTTGTGAGCAATAAAGTTATTCCAGCAGATGGCGTTGTTAAGTAACATGAAGTCAATGAGTGTTTGCTTTGAGGTTAGACTAAGAAAATCAATGCGCGCGTTCACTTGCGTAATTGATTGATAAACTGTAAAAAATTAAGTATTTGTTTCTAATATAATATCAAACTAATTGCACTCATGATTTTTTTCTTTAATTAACCAGTTCATATTTTTTTATTATTCTGTCGGTAAGATCGAAAAATATTATTCATATTTCATCATTTTATTAGTATGGAATTCGTACTTAAAAATAATTTCCAAAAAACACAATTTATAAAAAAAAACCGAGCAAAGCTCGGTCATCCAGGTATTTATCCTAAATTTAATAACAATACGATTCCATCTATTGATGGTATAACAGAAATAAAACGCTTTTGAACGCCTCATCTGACGCGTTTCTGTCAGTAGCATCAGTTTCCGAGGCATCATTTTAATCTATTTACTAAGTGACTTAGTACACTTACTTGAAGCTCTCATCTTCCTCATTTAGTTGGAAATAAGTATAGTAATCGTTGAAATAATCTTTAAGCCACAAGTCTAAATCGCGTTTGATGCTTTCCAGGAAATCATCTGAAGTAAATCACCATAATAATATTTAAGTTCGCTTGCGTGTTGCAATAATAGTACATAGCGATACAAGTGTGGTAAATTAATAATTTCACCAAGGTGGTTTATGACGCGCGAGCGGAACGAGAGCGCGTTTGAGAAGCCGAGATTAAATGATCAATCCACACGTGTGTCGTACGACGTTTTTTATCACAGTTGTAAATAAAAGAAAAGACTTGAAAAGAAAAGAAAATAATAAATAACAAAATATTTGGTGTATATAAGTCTATGTTTACAATTTTTAAGGCAATATTTTTTTGTTAAATATACTCCTGAAAGGCCAGGCAAAAGACTTTGAACCTATACAGCCTCGTCTGACATACAATATTTTTTAGGATTTTTTCCATTTGTCGGGGGTTAAAAACAGAATATGGTACGGAAAAAACTATAAATAAGTAAAAACCAACACTAAATATTTAATCATTTTTTAAGACGTTATCACGTAAAATTATCGTTCGTAAACCGACTTTATGGATAACCATTTTTGCTGGAGTAAAAAGTCTTTTTGGTACCTACCTACATTTTTTTATTCATCAAAACAGTATAACCTAGATAATTTAAGAATGTTTCATCTACCTAATATGAAATAAGAAGTAAGATACCAATTTAACTTATCAGGATAATTTTAACGCATAACGCACGCGTGCGTAGTACGTTGGATTATGAGCCTAAAAGCGGTTGAATAAGTTTCACTTTAGGAGCATCTGTGATAAAAAATAAAATACATGATAACATTTTACTCACCTATATATTGTTTTTGGAGTCGCATTGGTTTACTGTCGTTTGAATCCAAATACTGAGAAAAAAAATTTTTTTAACTCAAATATACAATATTTATAGGTATTTATAATACTTCAACGATTTGCATGATTTATATAATACTAGCTGCGCCCCGTGGTTTCACCCGCGTAAGTTCCGATCCCGTGGGAATATTGGGATAAAAAGTAGCATATATGTTAATCCAGGCCTCCAGCTATCTACATACCGAATTTCATTGCAATCGGTTAAGTGGTTTTAGCGTGAAGGAGTAACAAACACACACACACCCACAAACTTTCACATTTATAATATTACTAGCTGTTGCCCGCGACTTCGTTCGCGATGTGGTTTTGGTATATTTAGAATACCTAGCATTTTCCCGCATAGATACTATTTATCGTTCGGTGTACGTTATAATAACAAAAAGTTATATTGTTTATAAACTATATTTTTTAATTGATTTGGCGAAGGCACGTATGTGTTAGTAATATTTTTTTAATAATTTCACACAAGTAAAGCACAACAATACAATAAGCTAAAACTAAGTCTAAGTCCTATTCGCACAAAACTTTCAACATACTTTGTCTTCCTAGTTATATTTGGTTTTTTATAAATTAAAGAAAAAATATTTATTAACTACTTTTGTCCCTGGATTAATATTCTTCCATTCATAATTTATGAGGTAATAGTATTTTTAACACCAACATCATGCAAATAATAATCTATTTTGGTGCAAATAATATTTTGTATTATTAAAATTTTTAAATATTAAAATTAATGATTAAAAAGAATGGCCATTGGACAGAACAGATACTCATACTTAAAATAACGCGATGCACATTGAAATCCAACAAATAACGCTTTCACACCAAACATTTAAAGCGTCTCGGAATCGGGGTATTTGAAGGAATGTGATGTTCTATGATTTTACAAAAGTGCACGGTTCCCCTTTGAGTCTCATACCTTTCGATAGAGGACATCGAAAAAAAAAAACAAATAATAAATAACACCAAACCCCTAAAACGTCTTGGAGACAGGGTTTTTGAAGAAACGTGATGTTCCATGATTTTCCAAAGAGCGCGGTAACTTAATGCCAAAAAGAATTGTGTAAAATTATGTAATGCCTAGGGTTATTATGCCGAAACCAATTATGACAAATCCTTCATGCCAACTACAAAAAGACGTCCAACTTCTAAAGCGTCTCGTAAATGGAATAATTAAAGAAAAATTAAAAATTTAAAAAACCCCCGACCTAAAATAATAAAAATAATATGAACGTAAAAAGCCTAAAAAAAGCAAAAAAACTATGAATAAAACCCTACAAAAAGAAAAAAATAACCCCGATGTTTATGACCCTACGTAAGTAGACATCTGAATTTTTTTGATTAAATATTGTCGCGTCGAGGACCGCTCTTATTTTAGAGTCAATTTAATATAATGTAAGAGTCGTCGTTGAAATTTTTGTTGTAGTATTTATTTGGATAGTTAAGTTGTGTAAGTATTTAGTTTTTAAGTAGTTTCACTTGTAATTCTTAATACTTACTTTAACATTTTCGTTGAAATTTTAATATTATCATTTTATGAAGGTGTTTTATAGGTAAAAAGCGGACCCCGACGCGACAATATTTAATCAAAAAAATTCAGGTGTACTACCTACTTACGTAGGGTCATAATTTCGGGGTTATTTTGTTTCTTTTTGTAGGTTTTATTCATAGTTTTTTAGCCTTTTTTAGGCTTTTTACGTTCATATTATTTTTATTATTTTGTATCGGGGGTTGTTTAATTTTTTATTTTATCCTTTTTGTAGGGAGGGACTTTTTAATTAGCTATTTGTAATGAGCAAGTCATGCCCTTTCATTTGATACCCCACTCGGGCATATCTACTTACATTCGGTTGATAATCTTGAATTTTATCCCCCATAACTTTCAGATGGCTAAACCGATTTCGATAAAACATTGCTATTTGTAATGTACAAATCATGCCCTTACATTTGATACTCCACTCGAGCCTATCTACTCACTCACATTCGGTTTTTAATCCTGACTTTTATCCCTCATAGCCCTCAAACGGCTGAACCGATTTCGATCAAACATAGCTAAAAACACTCTCGATTAATTCACCTTTCAAACAAAAAAAACTAAATTAAAATCGGTTCACCCGTTCGGGAGCTACGATGTCACAGACAGACACACACACACACACACACACAGACACGTCAAACTTATATCGTAAGCGCGTATTTTCGCGTCGCGTATTTTTTTTATGTATGTTCGCTGATTACTCGTAAAAGTTTGGACCGATTTGGAAAATTCTTTTTTGTTTTTATTTTCTAAGGTTTCCGCGATTAGATTGAATGAGTTCAACATAATTCAATCTATTTCATTAGAGATAAGCAGGAAATAAGCGCGATAGATTACTTACATCGAAGAGGTCTTCGGTAAAGGAGATCGGTAATATTATGTAGTAGTATCTATTTGTACTAACCTCATTTTCAGTTTCACGTAGGTAGTATTAAATGCAAACTATTTGTTTTCATGACAGCTGTCATCTTGAGCGGAGGCATGTACTGTACCCCTACCATGACTTTTTGAAGCACTCGAAAAATAGAAACCCTTATAAGATCACTCTTTTGTCCGTCTGTCTGTCAGTGTGTCACTACCGATATTCTCAAAGATGGGTGGACCTAGTAAGTTGATTTTTAGGAAGTTTCATAGTAAATACTGAATATAGTATGTTAGATCGAATATGTAAAAAAGTCGTGGTAAGGGTACTGTTTCCTTCTGACGTTCGATTAAGTTTTACCTCGGAAAAATATTTCGATTTCACATTTTTTTAATGTTTTTTCATCAAATATCATAATTATTGTATTAAAGTTAAATTGAAACATACCCTAAATGTTAATCTGATATTTTCTGAACATATTCATGTGGACCTTGTTAAAATCTGTTCTGTAGTTTATAAGATTACCTGGTTCAAACAAACAGACAAACAAACAGACAAAAATTCTAAAAACTACCATATCGTGTTCAGCTAACGATTTTAAGACGACCTGTGTATTTTTTATCTGGATATTTTACAATTACAGATTTTTTCATGTGTACAGATTTATTATATGTATAGATAGTAGGATACATCCAGACCAATACTATATATGCCTAAGTAACTCTGTTATAATTAAACGGATAAACCGATGAACCAAAATCTATGATTTTTGGTAGTTAAACATGGGCAAACTAATTATCCTGACTCCGATTCCGATGGTACACAACTAGTGCTCGAATAACTCCAAAATGCTGTAATCTGTAAGTGACAGTCTTTACATGATGAATAGTTGTGTTGTCCGCACGCGTCCCATTAATTTCGTTGTGCGATCAGCATGACTGCACATTACTATAAGGCGCTTGACGTACCGTCATTAAAATATCGTCGTCCAAAATGAGTTCAGAATCGACGACCTCGATCACCAGCCTCTTGTTTCGTAAGCGGAGACGTCCTTCCATATTATAATTAACGTTTTTAAGTAAAATCCTATAACGACGGGAAATAATAAAATATTAATTAAAAAATAAGACGCCTGCACGTAATGGCGTTAATAAAAATATCGTTAGTACCCACTGTTTTCAGTGAATAAATAAATTTATCTCTGCTTACAGGCTGATTAACAGACAACACACAGCCTAAATCAGCGGACGTCTTACTTGCGGCCCGTGAATGTTTTGTAAAAAAAGTTATAAAATGAAAATTAATGCATATGAACGAACCGCGATCCACCGTATAGTGTGGATCCAGATCTGATTTTGACGAATTGAAAAGGTTTGTTCAGCAGTTCATTACAATTCTTGGTAGTGCTTATTTATGCGAACAAATTTTTCAATTGTCAATTATAGAAAAAAGAAAATATGCTTCTCGTCTCACAGAAAAGCATTTGAAAAATAATATAATATTTCCGAAGTCTGCTTTCTAGATCCAACTTATACTACAGATAGGTAACTGATAAATATTACAAAACTTACTCTATTTCTCCATAAGAAGGTGCATAGAAGAGAATAGAGGGGTTCCTGTGTACAGCAGAGCGTTCATAGGCACCAACTAGATGAATATCGTGCAGACACAGACGGGTGTTGACCACCATGTTTACCAGGTCGTTCTCGAAGGAGTCTACACGGAATATGGTGTTGTTACGCAACTTCATGCGGTGGAAGAACCTAAGGAGGAATGATATCAGGTGAGATAATGGTCAAGCGTTTGCTTATTTACTAAGTAATAGAAGTTTCAAATACATTTTTGTAATGTTATTAAGTGAAAGCAGATTGACAATAATAAAACATTTCATTAATATATATCTCCTATAAAATCTTATTATAATAACTATACCTAATCTGACAAGTCAAATATTCTTATAAGCAACTTAACCTATTCACCTACTAAACCAATTTCTCTATCCCAGCATAAATTACAAAACATTCACAATCATTTGCGAGAAAGGTGAAGCCGTGTTACTAAAAAAAAAGGAACTAGTTCCAGGTGTCAGTCTAAATACTCAAATTTTACATAGACCTTATCATAAAAACAATACAATTAGGTTGCTTAGTGGTGTAAAATGCATTGGAAGGCACTGTAATAGAGTTGGATAAAGATGTAAACCGTTACTGAAACTTAGGTTTGAAAATGTTCGCAAATTAGATGGAGTTGCTTCTATACAGAGCGAAAAAGTAAGTAATTTAAGGTAATAAAAAATATAAAGTTATTTATTGGCCAAAAAAGAAAGCTTTTTCCACTTATCTAAGTACATAATATGTATGTACTTAGGTATATAGATAAAACAACTTTCTCGCAGATGCAGTAAAAAATAAAAATATTAAAGTAAATTTAGATTTTGTATTATATGCACGGGGATACTTACTTAATGCAAATACCTATTTAAGACTTCAATAATGGTACTCACAGTATCGAGTTCTGCATCCGTAACATACTATATCCCCCAAGGTTGAGACCAGCAGGAATGTTTGAGGGGTCCCCTACTGCGTTATGTAATGCCCGATATGCAATGCCTTTGTTCTCTACTAAAGCCTATTAATAGATAGAAATAAATTTATTTATAAAAAGGATGTTAACGTACTCTAATATTTCTAGTATATTTGTCTAACCGGTATTACTCATTTCCCATTTCCTACTATGGGGATCAGTCCAACATATCTTCCTTCTTCACTTCACTCTATTTCCCGTCAAGTCTGTGTTTACTCCCCTTTCCCCCATCACTTTCAAATTCTGTACTGTTTCTTCAAATGACGTGACTCACATGACTGGACCAGCCAGTCTTTCATACTTCCTCTGACATTCAAATCCTATCACTTCTCGATCCACAACATCCTAAATCTCAGCATTCGGATCTTTGCTACATGCATTTATTTATTCATCTGTCTTTTTCTGAGTTTCAAATTTCATCGCAATTGCTCAGTAGTATTGGCGGAAAGAAGTGGCAAACGTAATGAAAACCATGGGAACACGGGAAAACGGTTCACGTATTCGCCGTAATTTCATTGCATATAACTTTTTTAAACTCGTAAAAATTTTTAAACAAATTTTCCGATTCGAATGAATTAAAAAGTAATTAACTTATAATAAATAGTGTTGTTGATGAATTTTATTTATCCACAATGCGGATGTAACCAAACATTGTTCCTGTCTGCATTGTTATTGAAATTAACACAGAAGCAGATTACAGATTAATAAGACCTATAAACTTGTAGTAATACATTATTTTATTTTATCATGAATAGTTTTGACAGCTCACTCAAAAAAGACAGTTTGAATTTCTATTGCCATTTACTTACGGTTCCCTAATTTATTTGAAAATAAATTATAGCTTATGTTACTCCCTAAGAATGCAGCTATATATTGGTGAAAGAATATCTGTAATCCGTCCAGTAGTTTCAGAGCCTATTTGTTATAACTAAACAAATAATATTTCCTAGTCATAATATTGGTGTAGTGTAGATGAGTCTAGACATAAAATGTTGTTCTTATGTCAATGTAGAGCAATATTATTATTTATTGTTTACTAGTTGCGCTTTGCGGTTTTGCTCGTTAGTGATTCTTAAATTGATACACAACTACAGAATACAAATAATACGAATAGTTAGTATAAACTACGAACTTTATCATTCCTTTAGAGGTCGGACTTACAAAAACCCCTTCTTAGCGAAGTTTCATACTCGTAGCTTTAGTATAAGTATTTAGAAATTTAGTCTGTTCTCTTTTATATGGATGGTTAGATAGATACTGATTATATAACATATTGTGGATAGGTAGGTACTTACCGCAAGCATATTTCTGTTCAGAGTTTCAACAATTTTATTATTAAAAGATGTTCTTACACTAGCATAGTTTGCTGCAAAGAAAATAATAATATAAGTTATATGTGTTTTATAGACTAATCAATAGTTTATGCATTTCCAATATTGAATAATATTCAATACAGCTTACCATCTAATTCATTTAAAACTTTGAAATGGTTTGCAGCATCTAATTTTAACCAACAGTCTTTATCATTTGTTTTGCTACCATTGTAATTTATATTAGTCGGTGGTACTTCATTTTCATCAGATTCTAATAATTCCTTGTTTTCATAATTTTCAGATCCTTTTGAATCATCTACCGAGCCATCCAATTGTTGGTCATCATTTTCTTCGTCAGTTTTAGCGTCTTCTGAACCTTTTGAATTTTGAGTTTCATCTGGTTCCTCTATAGTCTCTCCAATTTTTTCATCAGCCTGCAACGGGTGATCTTCATTTTTACTTCCAGTTCCATTTTCTTCTTTTTTTTCTTTTTCTGTGGATTCCGTTATACCTAGAGCAATTTTTTTGTGTTTAGCTCCTTGTAATGGTTTATTCGCTGAGACGTGTGGACCATGAAACCATTACAAGAAGCAGGAAGTAAAGATGAAAATATCTATTGATATCATTGCATGTCAAAAAGTATTTTGTAACGAAATCTATTAGAGATAGAAATTATGCCAATACATTCTTACCGACAGTGGTATCAGTATCTTGCTTAGATGGTAAACTGTATATTACCAAAATGACAAATAAACATAATATAATTTTAAATGTAAAATCTAAAGCCATGTTCAAGCTTTATCAAAATTCTCAACAAATCATCAAAGTAAACGGACCCTTTATCAAATAATGCTGCTTCACGCCATTTAAGAATCCCAAACGTAAAATATAATTTCAATTAACTTTCAACGTTAATTATTATTAAACTAGCTGTTGCCCGCGTCTTCGTTCGCGTGGTGGTTTTGTTTTATTTAGAACGTTTGCGATTGCCTAACTTACTTAATACGCGTGTCCTTATATTATGGCAACTACAAAGCTTTCTTGTACACAACATTGTGGGTGACGCCTCGTTGTTGAAACAATTTACGAACATGTTAGCTGCGGCACTAACACTCGATAGAGTCCAATAGGTACAGCTGACTGTGTCTGAAGCAGCTTATGGTGGGATCGTAGCCTGCTGTGCGCAAGTCTGGCCTTGCACTTTGTTGATTGCCAATTGCGTAGCATAGGCTCACTGGAAATTGAATGATCTTGAAACCGAAAGGAAAATTATTGATATCAGTGGTATCCTGGGGATAAAAACTTGTTCCCCAGCACGACACCTAGATAAAATTTCGGTGTCAAAAACTTTCTGCTGCAACCTGACCTCTCTGGGCTAAGCCAATTAAATTACGCAACAGGATAATCGACACACCAAGTCTAGCCCCACTCAGGCTCCACTACCCGATTAATGGAGGTCTACGTTTTTTCCTCTCCAGGCGATGACAACTTAGTATGTCATTTAAGAAGACGAATTTCTCATTTCGGGAAGTGAGAATGAGTTTTCTCGACCTCTGGTGAATGTCTCTTGAAACGTGAAATACTTGGTGAATGTCTCCATACACCGCCCTGAAGTAAACTGAAAATCGGTAAACCATTGTTTATATATCAGAAATCATATAGTGATCTGTGGCAGAAATTGCCAATGTCATCTTGGTTGATTGACTTTTTCTCTGCAATCCTCCTGCACCCAAAGTAATCCGGACATAGTGATTTTTTGCGATAGAGGGTATTACGGGGAACAAATAATGCTTTTACACCGAACCGCTAAAGCGTCTCGGAAACGAAATTTTCAAAAGAAACCAATAGTGACCGAGTATTTCCAAAAGTTTAACTTTGAGACCGAATGCCCTATAACGATAGGTATGGGTCTCGAAGTGCACCGAGCCCTTTTTGGAAAATCATAGGACACCACCTTTCGTTGAATACCCTGTTTCCAAGACGCTTTAGGGGCCCAGCATTTTTTTGTCATTTTTTCGGCATTTTTTTGTTCGCCGTAATGCCTTTTATGTATAAGTATTGGTCTTAAAGTAAAACGCACACATTTGATATGTCACAGTGCGTTTTTTTTAATATCCCGTTTCCGAGACGCTTTAGACGTTCCATGTGGAGGCATTATTTGGTTGCCGTAATTCTTTCTATTGGATAGGTATGGGTCTCGAAATGCACCGCGGCATTTTAAGCTACAATACCTATTGTGTCTTAAGGCCTTTCAAATTTCTAAAGCACGCATGAAATTTACACGGGACAATATCAAGATGCTGCACGAAGTTTTGCTTTATTGCAAGAAGTTTTGCCATCGCGATAATATTTTATTTTAGAACTAGCTACGCCCCGCGGTTTCACCCGCGTAATAATTTTCTGCGCAACTTTTTTAATTTTTTATTTCATAAGAACCTTCTCCTGATAATAACAAACACAACAAAAAAAGAATTGGCCAAATTGGTCCAGGCGTTGTTGAGTTATGCGCTTACCAACACATTTTGCGATTCATTTTTATATTATAGATATAAAAAATAGATTAAATATAAAAAAATAAATAGTTAAGATCCTCATCAGATCCTCACTTCTGAAAATTTTATTAATACTTGCAAGACAAACTAAAAAATTTCAAATCTCCAAATGTTATCTTCAATGGTTCAGGAGTTTTATGATGAAAAGGTGGTTCAGGATGTTTCATCATACTTTATCCATTACTTTAATGGAGAATTTACCTAATGACGGTTGAAAATCGAGCATATTGCTATACACGGCGGCGTTGCAATGCAAGTTTACAGATTATATTTCATCACCCCCACCACTAAAACCATGCTGAATTTCAGGATAAAAACTTGATGTGATGTTACATTAGTGTTCGGGGGAACATAATTAAAAATATGAAGATGAAGGATTTAAACGTATATTGAAGGAATATTTACAATTTTGACACCGACATTAATTAAAGTATGACGAGCGCGAGATGTGTTGCGCGTGCGGTGCATATAGGCAAAGTGAAGCGGCGGCCGGCTGGCGGCCGCGCCGAGAGTAACGATGCGTTGCCCTCCCGCGACCCTCCTTCGTCTCGAGGGCGCGAACATACTGGGGGCCCTTGAAAGCCTGCTTTCAAGCATCATCCACCAACAGGCAGATGCGGTTGAGTGCTCTTCTTAGGACGCCTCTCGCAGTGTCGACGTCGGCGACGCGCGGGATGCCATCAGTCCAAGGATAGGGCCTCAGGACACGTCCCAAACGCCATAGTAGAGGGGGAACGTTGTCTTCTTTGATGATCACAAGGTCTCCTTGTTTTAAATCTCGACGTCGAGTCTTCCACTTAGCTCGCTGTTGAAGTTCAGTGATGTATTCAGCTTGCCATCTGTTCCAAAAGTGTTGTCTCACTTGTTCTAACAGCTGGTAACGGTTGAGCTTCTTAGGGTTGACGTCCGTCAGTGCCGGAGCTGGGAGCGACATCAGAGGCCTGCCAAGGAGAAAGTGACCCGGTGTGAGCGCTGTCATGTCATTAGAAGAGGAAGAGAGGGGAGATATAGGACGACTGTTGAGGATAGCCTCAATCTGGGCAAACAATGAATAGAGCTCTTTGAATGTAAGATGAGTATTTACTAAGATGCGCTTAATTTGAAATTTAGCCGATTTAATGCCTGCCTCTACATAGCCGTTGAAATTTGGAGCGTAAGCCGGTGAAAATGAAAATTTAATGTCATGATCAGATGCAAACCCGATAATGGAATGATTATATTGTTTAAAGAAGTTATTTATTTCTTTAGCAGCTGAGACAAAGTTCCTACCATTATCACAAAACATCTCTCGCGGCTTGCCCCTTCGCGAGATGAATCGGCGTAGCGACAGTATGAACGAGTTCTTGGAAAGCTCGCTTACGGCTTCCAAGTGAACACACTTATATCTAAGACATATATATAAAGATAGGTAACATTTAGTTATTTTACAACCACGACCGCGACGGTCGGTGATTAAAAATGGCCCGGCAAAGTCGACTGCTACTGTAGAAAATGGGAAGTCTGGAATCAAACGTTGTGCAGGTAAGTCACCCATTTTATTCTTCATGGTGGTGGCATAGTGCCGCCTACAAGTAACACAACCACGTGCCGTGCGTCGTGCCAGGTCCCTACCACCAATAGGCCAAAACTGCTCGCGGACCGACGCTAACATTAGCTGCGGTCCTCCATTTAAGAGACGTGCGTGTTCGTGTGTAAATATGAGTTTGGTAAGTGTGTGTTTTGCGCAAAGAAGTATGGGATGTTTTTTATCGAAGTCCAAATTAGATTTGGAGAGCCTTCCCCCCACTCTCAGGACTCCCTGAGAGTCCATGAAAGGCGATATCGTTGTTAATTTACTATGAAGGCTTAGTGTTTTACCACATTTTATTAAATTAATTTCTTTTGGTAATGACTCGTGATGTGCTAGTTTGACAAGTACTTGTAGGGCTTTATTGAGCTCGCTTACCGTCAAACAGCCAGAAATATGTTGATGTTTACACTTAATATTTACGAATCGTAAAATGTATGCTACTATACGTTGTAATTTTTTTTGAAGCTTGAGTACCTATTGAAGTCAATAATATTAATAGAAGTTGTTTCAAAAAGAACGGTGGATGAGAGTTTTACTTCTGGTAAGTCTTGTGTACGATGATTAGATTTTAAAAGTGGCCAGTTTTGTAAAGTTTCGGTACTTTCGAAGTTACAATGTATAGTTCTATTAGAAGATAAATGAGGAGTAATGTTACCAGATATCAACCAACCTAATGATGTACTATGCAAGATGGGCAGCCCAGGTCCGAGGGTACGTCGCTCTGAACCAAGGAGCTCCCAAAAGATGTCTGCACCCAGTAAAACGTCGACTGAAGATGGTTGATAAAATGTAGGATCGGCCAATGTAATGGACGACCCTAAGTTTAAATTAGAGATGTCGAATGGTTGCTTAGGAAGCCTCTCTGTAATACGAGGTAGTACTAAAAACTCATGAGTACGAGTGAAAGTATCGTGTTTAGATTTAATAGTAGCGATGCAACGATCTGGAATGATGTTAAGAGAAGTGTCACCGAGACCTAAGATGTTTAAAGCGTCAGCGGGTTGAGAAGTCAGCTGAAGGCGCAGCTTTAAGCTGGAAGTTATGAAAGAAGACTGACTTCAGCTGTCTAACAGCGCCCTGACGCTTTCCGTTTTATTATTATGGGGATTAACGATGTCGATTATAGCAGTAGAAAGAAGTGTTTCAGAGAAGGTAACTGCAGATAAAACCGAAGAAGCCTCTACATTGTTGTGAGAGAAAGTAGGTGAAATTGATGTGTTTGTATGTGTGGTGTGTTTATGTAGCATTGTGTTATGACGTTTCTTACATACGCGGCAGCCGCTCAGGCGGCAGCGAGCTGTGTCATGATCAGGCCGCAAGCAGTTGAGGCATAGTCTGAGTTTTGAAACTTGAGACCATTTCTCGTCCGTTGTTAGAGACTTAAATACATTACAGTCAAAAATGCGATGTTTCCCCTGGCACACGACGCAAGGACGTGGCTGCTTGCCATCAACTGAAACTGAGAAAGACCTCGTGTAAGTTTCTGATTTATTAACCTGATCTGGTTTGTAAGAAGAAGAAGAAGGCATTTTATTTTGTTTGTCTTTCCTCGATTTATAAATAGATTCTAAGATGTTAGCACGTGACTTTAAAAAATCTTTAAAATCTTCAAGGCTGGGTGAGTCGGATTTTAAATAGTTTCTGCGCTCTTCCCACCTTGCACTGGTAGCTGCATCGAGTTTAGTTGTAGCTAAGAATATAACTATGGTGTCCCAGTGAGAGGTGGGTTCACCCAAAGTTTTTAAAGCTCTAAGGTTTTTATTAATATGGTCACTTAGAAACCGCAATGCTCTGTCCGATTCACGTTGCATGGGTTCGATGCTAAATAAAGAGTTGAGATGATTATGAATTAATTGGCGTTTATTATTGTAACGCTCACATAGAAGCTGCCATGCATCGTCGTAGCTGTCACCTGACACTGCTAAATTAGAAATTACTTGCGCGGCTTCACCGTCAAGATACGAGTTTAAATAAAGGAATTTATGAATGGGTTTCAATTTATCATTTTCGTGAATTAATGATAAATAAGTGTCTCGAAATTCGAGCCATTTAAAGGATGACCCATCAAACTTAATGATTTTTATCTCAGGTAATGTGAAAGGAGTCGTGTTACCATGATGATTGCAACACGAATGATGTTCGGAGGCGATAGATGATGATGCATGTTTCGCGTCTTGGAAATTATCCTTGATCTTATGTGATTCTAAAATGCCTTGCGCGGTGGCGATGACATTAAACAATGCATCTTCGATAGCCTCCCTCACTGCGAGTTCGGTAGATAAGTCACTACTGTTTAATTCTTCCATGCGGGATTGCAGCTGTTCAAAATTAGTGCGCATTTCCATGAATTTATCCAACCTCAGATTCAATTCATTTACTTATTTGAATTGACGTTAAAGTTTCACACTCACTAATTTTATCTATATAATTGTTGAATTTGGTTATTTGACCCTTGTAAGAACTGCGTTTACATTTTAATGTATTATAATCATTTTGAAAGGCATTTTGGGTGCTAGGCACCTTAAGAAGCGGCGCCGAAACACCTGCTTTGTTTATTTGAGTATCACTTAGAGACATTTTAATAAACAACAACAAATATTAAATGTACGTAAAGGTCAAAATAAAAACCAAACGTAAACAAATGAATAAAATGAGGTAGGCATAAATTCGTGGAGGCGATTGAATAAAAAACGTTAATGATTGTTAAAATAGGTAAGTAAAATTGCAACGGCTTACGCTCCTTATCTCTCAGCGATCGAGGCAGGCCGCCGTGAGTCGACACGGCCGAGATGCGTGGTCGGCGAGGTTCGGGTCCGCTCGGACACGCTCGGGCCGACTGACACCGCGTGGCAACAAGGCACGAAGCGCGGTGGCGCGGTGGCCGGTGAGGCGGCCGATCCGGTTCGCTGGAAATGTTATGCAGGGAAAGGCGTAAGCGCCGCGAAAGGAAATGATGTGCGGACGATGTATATAGAAGATGACAAATAAATATGAAGTTCGGTAGGTATCTACGTTAGATATACGAATATAGTAGGACGATGATGACGATGTAGGTATGAAGATGCAAGTATGAAGACGTAGGTACTATGACTGCGTAGTTATGAAGACGTAGGTATAAAGATGTAGGTATGATGTAGCTAGCTAATAAGTGCAAGAAGCGCAGTGACGGCGTATAATGAAGGCACGTACTGCGTGCAAAGCTAGCAGTAATATAGCTTAGGAAGTATATAGGCAATTAGAGAAGTGTAAGTAGCTCGGTGAAGGAAAATATCGTCTGCTCAGATTGAAAGGTTAAGAGGTAGGAAATGAAGGGTAAGCTCACGTGAACGGAACTTTCCTTGGCAAGTAAGAAGACTGGCGGATGACTCTTACGTAGGGCCGGCTCCTGCGACGGGATCCTTGTCCGGTGACACGGTGACACGACGACTGCGTGGACACGTATCGTGACACGCGACGCACCCGGTTTCTTCGTTATTTTTCTATCCGTGTGGTTGACGTGGTCATCTACGGCGCGATGGATAATGAAGTCGCTTGACCGATGACGTGGTTCAGCAGGATGGTTCGATGCCTTCGCCGGAAGTGCCGGAACGGGAGTCCGTGACGTGGGCGGACGACACGTGTCGGATGTTGTTCGAAAAAGCGCGTGCGAGCCCACCCGGGGGCGCCAACTTATGTTCGGGGGAACATAATTAAAAATATGAAGATGAAGGATTTAAACGTATATTGAAGGAATATTTACAATTTTGACACCGGCATTAATTAAAGTATGACGAGCGCGAGATGTGTTGCGCGTGCGGTGCACATAGGCAAAGTGAAGCGGCGGCCGGCTGGCGGCCGCGCCGAGAGTTACGATGCGTTGCCCTCCCGCGACCCTCCTTCGTCTCGAGGGCGCGAACAATTAGTATAGGGGTATTTTTAGACCAATTTTCAATTCAATCCATTAAGTAGTTTCGACGTGATGCGCAGCCAAGATATTTACCTTTCTATACCCCCACCACTAAAACCATGCTGAACTTCTTTAAATAATAAAAAATCCGTTTCTGAGACGCTTTGTAGGTAAATCTCATGCCCTCTATAGAATGGCATGAGATTTAAAATTGCATCGCGCATTTTTTTTAAATCATAGGACAACACGTTTGGTTAAATATCCCGTTTCCGAGACGCTTTCCGGTATGAAGGCATTATTTGTTCGCCGTAATATTCTTCTCTTATCAATTGCTCTCAAAATGCACTGCGCAAAAAAAACAATATGCCAAGTTACTGAATGTCCAAACCCCTTGCAAATTTCAAATTTCGAAACCACACGAAATATACATAGGAGAGTATTAAGATACAGCACGAAGTTTTGCTATATAGCAAAAAGTTTTGCCATCGAGATATTTTTTTTAGAATAAATTAAATATGTAGGTAAGTACTTCTAAAAAGAAAAATCGTTGAGATACTCATCAGATCCTCTCTGCTGAAAATTGTATTAATCCTTGCAAGACAAACTACAAAATATCAAAATTTTATCTTCAATGATTCAGGAGTTTTGTGATGAAAAGGTGGATCAGGGTGTTCCATTGTTCTTTATCCATTACATTATTGGAGAATTCAATTGAAGACGGTTGAAAATCGAGCATTTTGCTATACACGGCATTGCAATGCAAGTATATCGAATATCTTCCATCACCCCCACCACTGAAACCATGCTGAATTTTAGGATAAAAAGTTGATATGATGTTACACCAGTATAAGGGCTATATTCATACCGAGTTTCATTTTAATCCATTCAGTAGTTTTGACGTGATGCGCGGCCAAGATATTTAACTTCATCACCCCCACCACGGAAACCATGGTGAATTTCAGGATAAAAAGTTGATTTGATGTTACATCAGTATAAGGGCTTTATTCATACCAAGTTTCATTTGAATCCCTTCAGTAGTTTCGGCGTGATGCGCGGCCAAGATATTTAACTTCATCACCCCCACCACGGAAACCATGATGAATTTCAGGATAAAAAGTTGATATGATGTTACATCAGTATTAGGGCTATATTTATACCGAGTTTCATTTGAATCCCTTCAGTAGTTTCGACGTGATGCGCGGCCTAGATACAGACAGACAGACAGACAGACAGACAAAAATGTTTTTTTCTACATTTTCTGGTTCAGTATCGATAATAAACTGCCCTCCAGTTGAAATTTTCAAAATAACTTCAATGTAAGTACAGAATTCATCCACGAACGATTTTATTATAGTACTAGCTGTTGCCCGCGACTTCGTTCGCGATGTGGTTTTGGGTTATTTAGAATACCTAGCATTTTTCTGCATAGATACAATTTATCATTCGGTGTAAGTTATAAAAACAAAATAGGTAGTTACATTGTTTTTAAACTATATTTTTAATTGATTTGGCAAAGACACTTTACTTACTCATACTCCGAAAGTAGGTCTAAAGATGCCTGAAGAGCGTGTAGTAAGAAAAACTTTCAGCCCTAGGGAAAATCGCTTTCACTGACAGCTGTCATGTCAAATTATGGCTTCGCGCAGCTTGTGCAATGTGTTTGTAGCCAGTATCAGTATCATTACGCATTAGGAACTTCAAAAACCTAACCTCCTGGCTTTAGGTAACACCGAAGAATAACAATTATGGCTTCGCACGGCTCATCCATACTGCCAGAGTTTAGTACATTAGTTTAGTTTAGTTTTACGGGGCTGTTTCCGCACTTAGCCTCATTATTTGGGCCATTGTGCGTGTGAGAATATCCTACTTGTCACTCCAACCATCCCAGGTCCCTCCAGAAGGCTAGCAGCCTTTTCAGGTTGCTACAGGCCTCCGGAAGAGATGCCGGCGATTGAAGAGACCGAGCCCGTTGATCTGCCACGCTACTGCACTCCATGAGCACGTGCTGTGGGTTTTCTTCTGCCTCCATGCATCCTCTGCACAGGGGGCTATCTGTGACACCTATGGTAAATAAGTGTTTGTTTAATGAACAATGACCGGTTATGACACCTATGATCGTCCGGATTTCGTTTCTTTTTAGTCTAATGATGCTGCGGGCAAATCTTTTGGTTGCTTCCGGAACTGCACTCTTTGTTTGCCTGCAGGTTTCGCTGTTTTTCCATTCTGTTTTATGTGCATCTTCAGTTTTTTGTCGTAGCCATGTTTTTATTTGGGCCTGGGGTATGGGCAATAGAGGTTCCGGACCATAAACTATTGCCGCGGCTCCCCTTTTGGCCAGTTCATCTGCTGCGTCGTTTCCCAAAGAGTTGCTTTGCCCTTTTATCCATTGCAGCGTTACTCTGTTCGTATTTGCAATGGATTGGAGTTTGTTATGACATTCCATTATTAGGGCAGATGTTAGAGTATTGTTTTGTAGCGCTTGAAGTACGGATGCACTGTCAGAGACAATTTTGATGTTGAGATCCCTGACATCTCTGGCTGCAACCGCTTCTGCTGCTCTGATAATTCCAATGCACTCTGCTTGGAAGATTGTGTTTAGTTTGTCTAGAGTAGTTGATATTTTGATATTTAGGTCGTTCGAGAAGACGCCGGCTCCGGTACCGTCAGTGGTTTTGGAGCCGTCGGTATATATCCTAACTTCATCGATGCCAGAGCTATCTTTCGCTTCCGCTATGAGTTGGATATTGTAACTTCTATCGAAGACGTGATAACATAAAATTTTGTCTGTAGGTGCCTCTAAAAGTGGTATTTCTTTTAGGGTCCTCGGTAGAATTTTTGTGTGCGTTGTTTCTATGTTTTGCTTCCATAGTCCGTTTGATCTTAATCTTAGGGCGGCTAGTTTAGCCTCCTCTTGAATGATAAGATCTAGAGGTCTCAGGTTTAGGAGATACTCTAGTGCGGCTGATGGGGTAGTTTTCATGCATCCTGTGGCTGCTACATTCGCTAGGCGTTGTAGGCTTTGGAGTTTCGTTTTCACTGTGGTCAGTTGTGTCCTGGGCCACCATACAACTGAACCGTAGGTTAAAGACGGTCTGATAACTGATGTGTACAGCCAGAGTGTGATCTTTGGGTTAAGACCCCATTTATTACCAACAAGTCTTCTGCACTGACCAAAAGCTATACAGGCTTTTTTCATTTTTTCATCGATATGATTCGCCCAGTTCAGTTTGTTGTCAAGTATGATGCCCAGATACTTGACTTGTGTCGATAGGGCGAGTTCAGTATTAAAAAGTTCTGGTAACTTCCTTTTGTTGGTGAAAAGGATGAGTTCCGTCTTTTTAGGGTTGACTGACAGTTGATGTTCGTCGCACCATTTTTCAACGATTTGAAGGGAGAATCGCATTACTTTACATAACACGTTCTCTGCACTTCCGTTTATTAGTATTGTTAGATCATCTGCATAACCAATAGTAGTGTATCCTCTTTCATTTAGTCTATTTAGAAGGCTATCTACTACTATGTTCCATAAGAGTGGTGAAAGGACCCCCCCCTGTGGGCATCCTCGGACTACTTTAGCTCTTGTGGTAGTGTTCACCACTATCTGAACCGCCCTTTTGCTGACTAGTTCTGTGATCCAGTTTCTTACAACCGGTTCCACTTCGAACTTTTGAAGGGCGTGGTTGATGCTTTTGTGCATTGTTTTGTCAAAAGCTCCTTCTATGTCTATGAAGGCCGCAAGTGTTGATAGTTTATTTGTGATCGCCGATTCTATTTTATGCACTACCGCATGTAGGGCCGACTCTGTCGATCTGCCTTTCTGGTAGGCATGTTGTTGGGGATGTAGAGGTTTATCTTTCAGTGCCCCGTCCCTTAGATGTCGATCCACTAGCCTTTCTAGTGTCTTAAGAAGGAAAGACGTTAGGCTGATGGGTCTGAAAGATTTGGCATGGGTGTAGTCCTCTTTGCCTGGTTTTGATAGGAAGACCACCTTTGCTTCCCTCCACATTTTTGGTATATATTTGAATACAGGCTCTATAGATTGGTATTAGATGTTTGATTATTTGGTGGGAATGCCATTGTAGTAGTGCTGGAAAGATTCCATCCAGCCCCGGGGATTTGAACGGCTTAAAGCTTTTTAGGGCCCATACGGTCCTGTCCTCGGTTACTATGTTATTAGCAATTTCCCATTCTTGAGTTGTTGGTGTGCCGTAGTGCTCGTCGGTCCACACTTGGTCTGGTGTGATTTGACATCCAGGGAAGTGTGTCCCCAGCAGTACTGCACTAGTTTCATCGTCTGTCTGTGTGTAGGTGCCGTCTTCCTTTTTAAGGGAGCCTAGTAGGTTCAGGTTACCCTTTGACAGAATTTTCTTTATTCTTGCGGCTTGGTTAGTGGTGTTTATGCTGCTACAGAAATTGCGCCAGGCCTCCGTTCTCCGGAATCTGATTCGCTTCTTGTAGTGTTGTTGTGCTATTTTGTATTTTTCCCAGTCCGCAGTGGTTCTGGTGTTTTTTGCTCGGTTGAAGAGTGTCCTAAGTTCCTTGCGTAGTCTTTCGAGTTCTGGCCCCCACCATGTGCTCTTTTCCTGACGCTTTGGAATTTTAAGAGGACATGCATGTTCGTAACTTTGCACAAGTGTTGCAGTTAGGAACTGTACATTTGATTCTATGTTGTCAGTATTAAGTATTACATCGTTTAATTGCGCGTCACTTAATGTTTTTGTTATTGAGTTTGTGTACCTTGTTATATCGGTTTTACGGGGGTTACGATATGGAACAGGGTCTGGTAAATTATATTTTAATTGGAAACACACGCGTCGGTGATCAGAGAAGGAGGGCTCGCTCGATACGTGCCATCCTTCGATGAGGTCGACCGCCGCGTGCGTTGCCAGTGTAATATCTACTAAAGTTTGATACCTGGAGCTTACAAAGGTGGGTTTTGTACCCTTGTTGATGATGTTCAGGTTTGTTTGGAAAATAAATTCAATTAATAGCTCACCCCTTTTATTTGTGTCCTTACTTCCCCACAGCGGGTGATGTGCGTTGCAGTCTGCGGAGATGATCAGTTCCCAGCTGTGTTGCTCGCAGTGTTGCACCAGGTCGGCTAGTTCTTTTGATGGAACTTCGCCTTCACTCGGCATGTACACTGAGGCTAGAACTAGGATTTTTTGATTTTCTGTTAGAATTTTCACTGCAGTGAGGTCTCTAGAACAGAATTGATTAAGCATGGTATTTGTGATAGTTTTTGGCATGACAATACACGTTCTCGGTTTGTCTGCGTTGATGTTCAGAAGTAACTTACCACTGATGTTGTTTAGGCCGCAGATTGTGTTGTTTCTGATCCAGGGTTCCTGGATCAGGGCGACCGCTTTTTGATCTTCCTCCAGCACTCTGCGTAGAGTGGCCGCCGCTATACGTTTGTGCTGGAGGTTGTTTTGATATATATTGAGGGAACTATGGACTACGGAGGACGTCATCTTCGTCGCTCGTAGTGCCCTCGGCGCGCCGCGGCGAGCTCGTTTCCATCTTGCTCGAACTCGATTGAGGAGCTGAGGTGGACGGCTCAGGAGCGGAAGGTTCCGTTCCTTGAGTCGCAGGCTGCGCGTTTTCGGCCGTTTCCGTTTCCTCCGTGGAGAAAAAGCGGATGTAACCACTACCGGACATGTGGGCTACACGGCGTTCTCTTTGATCTATAATTTCTTTTTGATCTTCGGGAATTCCGAGGACCAGGTGGACTGCCTTCACCTTGGATTCGGGATCCTTGACGTTGTCGCTCACCGTTAAACTGTAGCACTGCCAAGTCTCAACCTTGTACCAGGGATTCTGTGCACAAAGGAGCCTATGCAGTGTGTCAGAGTCGGTGATGCGAGTGAAAAGGAGGAGTCCTGCCTTGATCCTCTTTTGCATCTCTGACTGTTTGATAACCGTCAGATTGGTGCCCGGTATCGGTGATACCATTTTTTTTCACCTCCTCAGTCAGCCAAGTGAGTGCGTTCGCGTCTTCACACCACATCGCAAGAGCCCCATCCATAAGGAAGGGGTTGCCGCGGAAAGATGGAGCCTGCGCGCTTGAAGACGATGGAGACAGGGCGGCCTTCAGGATGCTATCATCGATAGTTTCCTTAAGCCGATCTGCCTGTTCCATCGAGAGATCCTTTAGCGGGTTGGTGACAATTGCTACTCTCAGATGCGACTGGGCCGCATCTGCGTAGCACATCGCCCGCTTGGGGTCAGTTTTCGCGCGTTTGGCATCCCCCCTGGGAGATTGGGTGTCGTCTAGGCGAGAACGCTTTGACGAAGCTTGCCCTTTCCCTTCAGGCTGTTCCTTTTCAGGAACAGTGGGAGCCGACGCTGCGGTCCGCTTACCCCGAGAACCTCTCGATTTTCGTTTCCACCTTGGCTGAGGTTGAGGTGGTGGTGTTGGGGTGGGTGGTGCTAATGACGTTGCCTGCCCTTCGCGCTGCGTTTCCGCTGCTGCGTCACATTCGCGCTGCGTTTTTGCTGCTGCGTTTGATTCGCGCTGCGTCTTCGCTGCTGCGTCGGGTTCGCGCTGCGTTTCCGCTGCTGCGTCGGCTGTCATGTGTTTGGGTTTTTTATTCCTCGGGGCTTCCTTTCTCGCGCGCCTGGTGGGGCGACTGCGTTCCGGTTGGCCCTTCGGGTTTTTAGATTCTTTTGTGACCTCAGGTGTCATTGGTTTTCGTTTGTCGCTGCGATTTCGCGCGACAACAGTCCAGTGTGACACTGTGGTCAGATTTGGTATGGCCTCGGCGAGGTCAGACAGGTCCAGGCTGGAGCCTGGTCCTGAGCACAAGTTGTCCCCCCCAGAATACGAGGGACAGACCGAGCTAGGCTCGGTGAGGGATTCTCCACTACCGTCGGTAGTGGTACCCTCCTGGGGTACGTTTCTCTTTTTTTGTGCCGCCATGTTTTGAGCTGAGGATATTTTTTTTTCCCTACTGCCTGCCCTGGGCATGTATGGTGCTGCTTTTTGGGGGGATTTAGTGCCCCAAGGTCTTGCAGGCCTGGTGTGGTTATGCGCCGCCACGGTTCGGCTCTGCGGGATTGGTAATGGGATTTTGGGATGGGATGGAGGTTGGAGTGAGTCATATCGCCAGGAGATTTCAGTTATGTCTATTTCTGAGGGAATTAGACCAAAAACAGGTGGCACCACGTGAAGGATAATCTCTCTGACTTGTCTTAGGGATCAACATGACCGTAGCACTCTCCCCTAAGACCATTCTGCTTCCTAGGATATCGGAAAAGATATCCAAGGAAAGGCTTAAACTACAAGCTACACCTACAGCTAAGCAGTAAAAGGATGCACAGCGTGTAAGCGGGGGGATCAGCACAACCCTAAAAGCATTAATTTAAGCCCCACCCGAGTTTAGTACATAATAGGTGTTTTCTTAGTACTCGAATTCAGGTAGATATATTTAGTTCAAGATATCTTATTTAATAAAATAAATGTAAAGATGAAAATGGTCAAAGCGACGTATGACCATGCTACGCCTCTGCCGGCGCCCTGTCAAGATGTTGCAGATGTGGCTTTATGCGACCGTGCGGTCAGTGTCGTTCCTTGAGTTAAAAAATACTGGCGGGAAATGCTTGCATTTTGAATGATTTTAATTAGTATTATCTTTTGTTATTTTATTATGTTTTTGTGTTAAGTTTAATCTGGTTTTTCATTTATGATTGTTTATTTTGTGTAAATAACATTTTCTAGACGAACCGTGTTACAAAAACTGTAATTTAAATATACGGACTTCGCGTCATTACTCAGTGTTGGATAAACTAATTTATAAAAATCTCTTCGGTAAGTACCGACGTATTTGAGTATTGAAAACATGTTGAAAACAAATAGCAAAACCAAAAAATACTACATAATGTATAACCTCTTTGGTCCCAACCTTGTAAGAGGATCAGGTAGTATGGAGTCTCTCATTCACTCTCGTTATTAGGAAGAATTTTATGTGTATTCGTAATGAAAAGCACAGTGTTTACCTCGGGTAAAAGACTCATTTAGTCCCTCGAACTATTAGCGCCCTCGCTACGCTCGGGCGCCAAACTCCGTCTCGGGACTCAATGAGTGACTTTCACACCTTGGGTAACAATGTACCATTTTTGTTAATTTTTCACAAATAAAACATAATACACAACAATATGATAAGCTAAAACTAAGCCCAATTTCTATTCGCACAAATCTTTCAACATACTTTGTCTTCCTAGTTATCTTTAGATTTTTGTAAATTAAAGAAAAAATAATTATCAACTACGTTTGTGTCTCGATTCATATTCTTCAATTAATAATATAAGAGGTTATTATAGTATTTATAACACCAACATCATGCAAATAATAATCTATTTTGGTGCAAATCATATTTTACATTGTTTTTATTATCAAATAATAATATTAATGATTAAAAAGAAAGGCCTTGGATAGAACAAATACTAATACTTAAAATAACGCGATGCACATTAAGATCCTTACATATTAATAGCAGGCATTACGTTGAACAAAAAATGCTTTCACACCAAACATCTAAAGCGTCTCGGAAACGGGGTATTTGAAGGAACGTGATGTCCTATGATTTCACAAAAGTGCACGGCGCCCTTTGAGACTCATACCTATCGATAGAGGGCATCGAAAAAAAAAACAAATAATAAAAACACCGACCCTCTAAAGCGTTTTGGATACAGGGTTTTTGAAGAAACGTGATGTTCCTTGATTTTCTAAGAGTGCGCGGTGACTTTATGCCAAAAATAATGGTGTAAAATTATGTTATGCCTAGGGTTTTTTATGTCAAAACCGATTATTCCAAAACCTTTATGCCAAACTACAAAAGAACATTCAACTTCTAAAGCGAGACGTTTTGGAAATGGAATATTTAAAGAAAAATCCTATAATTTTTCAAAAGTGTGCGGTTCACTTTGAGTCCCATACCCATCGAAAATAACAAATAATGCCATCAAACAAAACATATAAAGCGTTGGGCATTATTTATTCATCGGATCTAAAATCACAGCGCAAAAAACATAACATAACCACGCTCCCATACTGAATGTCCAGACCCCTTTTCCAGTTTTCTGAATTCTTGACCAAAATACCCAGTTTTTTTTATTAGGTAGCTGGCAGGGCTACGTAATTTTGGGAAAAAAATGATTTTTACAAATAACTACCTGTATATTTTTTAATCGACATCAAAAAAGGACGAGGTTCTCAATTCGTCACGCATTTTTTTTTATGTATGTTCGCTGTTTACTCGTAAACTCATGGAGCAATTTGGAAAATTCTTTTTTTATTTTACTATCTAAGGTTTCCGCTTCTTGAACTCATAATTCAAACTATAGCAGGAGAAAAGCGCAATAGAAGTGTAACAACGGTGGTCTTCGGTAAAGGAGATCGGCAATATTATGTAGTAGTACCTCCTTGTACTAACCTCATTTTCAGTTTCACGTAGGTAGTATTAAATGCAAACTATTTGGTTTTATGACAGCTGTCATCTTGAGCGGACGCATGAACTGCACCCCTACCATGACTTTTTGAAGAACTCGAAAAAAAGAAACCCTTTTTCGATCACTCTCTTGTCCGTTTGTCTGTCGGTGTGTCACTACCGATATTCTCAGGGACGGGTGGACCTAGTAAGTTAATTTTTAGGAAGTTTAATAGTAAATACTCAATATAGTATGTTTGATCGAATACGTTAAAAAGTCGTGGTAAGGGTGCTGTTTCCTTCTGACGTTCGATTACGTTTTACCACGGAAAAATATTTCGATTTCACATTTTTTAAATGTTTTTTTATGAAATATCATAATTATTGTATTAAAGTTAAATTAAAACATACCCTAAATGTTATTCTGATATATACTGAACATATTCGTGTGGACCTTGTTAAAATCTGTGCTGTAGTTTATGAGATTACCTGGTTCAAACAAACAAACAGACAAACAGACAAACAGACAAAAATTCTAAAAACTACCCTATCGTGTTCAGCTAACGATTTTAAGGCCACCTGTGTATTTTTTTCTAGATATCTTACAATTACAGATTTTTTGATGTCTTCAGATTTATTATATATCTATACATATAATAAATCTGTTGTTTTCTGTTGATAACAATAGTATATCGAGGAGAACATAAATGAGAACCATGCGTGTCCTGACTAGGAAAATAAGTAAGTGCTTAAAATGATATCAAGACTATTTTTATTTTCACTTGTAAGAAACTTGCATCATGCTACTGTGGCGACGCTTAGCATCGCCACCAACAGATGGCGCCACTAAGCTGATCGTAGATTCTAGATTGCGCAAGCGAAGTTTTTCTAATAATAAGCTCATATACAAGTTCCAACGAAACATCGTTGGGCCGCGGCCTACCGGGTATAACACCTGCCCAGTGGAAGATCTTTCCTTTGGAGGTACATACCATCCAAACTACAAACCTAGATTTGGGCGCAGATATAGGAGCGTTTATTTCTATAACAATCTTATAATCAACATTGAAATTGTTACTTAGGCCTATAATATAGACGATAAACTTAATATTATAGTTGATGGCAATACTGCCACTAATATATTACTTTAAAAGCCATGGCCACGCTTAATATTTCTCTTACTGTAACTACACAACTGAGGAGGTTGATCTTTTTTGATAACGATAGCTTATCAACTGCAGATTATTAGGATATATGCAATATGCATAACTTCATACCGACTACATGGTACCGTTAGCCGTGGAACGTCACATTTAATCTTGACCTATCTACATTTTATTTTCTTTCTTTATATAGTTTATTTGCGAAGTTGTGTTCCTTACTTCTTTTGTTCTTCTTTGTTTGGATAGTGTGCCTCATTGTGCGAAAAGTTCTCTAATTTGTTCAAATATATTATATCTCCCGGTTTAGTCTTTGAGATATTTTGTTTAAAGAACTTTTGCGATTCTGATTCTTGATTATTATATTGAGTTTGGATTCCATTTGCTTCATAAACCTGCTTTCACAAAATTGCTCTTAAAAATAAATTAATAAATAAATGTTCTTTGTTTATTTAATTTGACGCTGCTATTTTACATCGTATTATGGGATGGTCTGTATAAAAGTTCAGGTTGTTTATGATATCAAAACATTAATTAGTGATGGTTAATAAGTCTTAATAAAATTTATTTCCTTAAGATAATACCTATTCGATGATTTCCAGGTTTCCTTTTAAATTAGCTATTGACAATATATAAGCCATTTTGATTTTTTTGTTTTACATTGCATATTTTACTAGTTTGACTGTTCTTGTTTTTTTTCGTCTAATATCCCACTATCCTAATAATATTAAAAATGTGGGATCGTTGCCTAGGGGTTCGGGGTGTCTAGGAACGTGGAGATCGAAAGGAAACACCTTGGCTCACTTTCAATCACTATATTTTAGAATATCTTCGAATTATTTTCACAGAGCGTCGTTCGTCGTAATTAATATAATCTCCATCTTTTTTTTCTAATCCTTTCATTCCTCTCCCTCTTCCGGCTTTCTTTCTCATTCAACCCACTCTTTCCGCTTTCGTTCAGAAACACATTCATACTATCACCAAACTAAGTCTTTTCATCCGTCATAGATCATTCATCGTTCTCTTACACAGCATTTCCATTCAATTCCTACACTCGGCCATTCCTGCATCCATGTCTGTCCTCAGACATGCATCACCTCACGTCCCTCTCTCACATCAACCTAAACTTAACATCCATCGTAATTTAACTTAACTAAATACAGCATTGGGTAATATCAACATCAACTCAACATGATTCTACTGACTTTAAGGAAATCATTGTGAAGTTACATCTTTACAAACTAAAAACTATTAGATAGAGTGATACTAAATCCTACATGACTTCATACTGTTTTAACATTAACATGGTTACAAAACAAAAGCTTGCCTCTCATGGAAATCTTAACATCTGTAGATATAATGCAAAATTACAACTTTGATGTGCGACTGAAACTTAAACACAGAGTAAATATGACACTATAATTTACATTTACAAATTAAAGGCATACACAGTCATGGTGTGATAAGTACAGAACATTATACTAGGTAAATTGTAGGTAAGTTGTAAACTATATCCTAGGGGCTTACAATATTATGCTAAAGAAAACCAATCACTCATCTTCTTTCTTACTTGACATACTTCTCTTTATTAAAACATGCATACTTACGTCTTTACTCAGAGTCGCTCAGATAATCTGGGTAAGGTTTCATGTTATCTGATGATGTGGACGTCTTATTGGATCCTTCAGCCTGTGGGTCAGCCTTCTCTACGTCGTATCTGTTGCATCTCTTCGCCTTTGTTACTTTATAAGGCCCTAAAAACTTAGGTTTCAACTTCATGCCTGATCCAAATTGGGTTCTTTTAATGCATACTAAGTCTTCTTCTTCATATATTCTACTCTCCTTTCTTTTCTTATTAAAGTTCTTCTTATTTTCTTCTTGAATTTCTAAAATCTGTTTTTTAGCTTTAGTCCTTAATTCTTCTCTATTTTCCATAAATTTTTCTCTTTCTTCTTCTCGTAGCAATTCCAGCAACTTAATGTCTTCCTTCCTGTTCATCTTCACCCCCACTAACAACTCAAATGGTGATGTATTTATACTTCTTTGGTGTGTACTATTTAAAGCTCTTTGAACTCTATTTATCAACTTATACCACTGTGCAGGTTTCTCTACAGTCAACTTAGTTAAAACAGAAATCAGTGTTCTGTGGACCCGCTCAACTTGCCCATTTCCTCGTGGTACACCCGTGGTAATCTTGAAGTGTTCAATGCCTTCTTCCTTGCAGTATCGAGAGAAGTCGTTACTCGTGAAAGCTGTTCCTCTGTCAGAAATTATACGTCGTGGGTTACCAAAAGTCTGTTGATGTATCTCCAATTTGTGTAATACTTCTTGAGTAGACGTCGTCTTCGTTGGAAATAACCATACGAACTTGGTAAAAGCGTCTATAACAGTGAGTATGTAATTGTACTGCTTACGTGTCTCAGTCATTGGTCCAACGTGATCTATGTGCAACGTATGTAGTGGAATCCCTTCCTTTTCGATTGGATTTAAGAATCCCTCCTGCTTGCCTTCTTTTCTGGAAGCTAGAAGACATGGTATACATGTTGCTATGTAATCTTCAACTTTCTTCATCAGTTTTGGTATGAAATAGTCTTTACCAATCAGTTCTACAGTCTTCTTTTTTGAAAAATGTCCATTATCATGAGCTCTTCTTATTATTTCATTTTCCATTCTGCTTGGTACTACTAAACAACTCTCTGAACCTTTACACAGTAGACCTCTATGTAAAACATAGTCTTTGTATGTGTTTCCATCTGTGAGTATTTGTATTATTGCTTTCAAACCCTCGTCGCTGTCTTGGGCACGTCGCAAATCATCTTGTAAGTCTGTAAAAATCATTAATGTATATGGGTTTCGGCTTAAAGCATCGGTATGTCTCATCTTAGACCCTTCTCGGTGTTCTATTACAAAATCATAGTCTTGTAAGAGTAAAACCCACCTAGATACTTTTGTAGACATAGCTAAATCTTTCTTGTTTAGTGTCATCTGGAATGCTTTACAGTCTGTGACAATTTTGAAACGTATTCCAAACAAATAATGTCTAAACTTCTTAATACCTTCAATCACTGCAAGTGCTTCTAGTTCATAACTTGTATATCTGCTCTCAGCATCTGTGGTTCGTCTGCTCATGTAGTGAATGGGATGTAACTCACCATTACAATCCTTCTGCAACAATATAGCTGCATATGCAATGCTAGAAGCATCTGTGTGAAGCTCTGTCTCTGCATTTCGCTGATAAATCTTAAGAACTGGGTTACTTGCTAATTTTCTCTTTAAACTCTGGAAAGCCTGTCTGTGTTCATTATTGAATTCAAAAATTCGATTCTTTCTTAGTAAATCAGTTAAGGGTTGTGCAATCAGAGCGTAGTTTTCTATAAACTTTCTGAAATATGAACAAAGTCCCAAAAAACTATGTAGTTGTTTGGTGCTAGTAGGCTCTGGAAACTTCATAACCGCATCCGTCTTCTCTGGTGATGGTTTTACCGTGCCATTTTCAATAACATGTCCTAGGTACTCTACTCGTCGTACCAATATTTGACTCTTTTTCCAGTTGATATTTAAGCCGTACTCAGAAGCCACTGTAAGTACCATTCGCAGACGGTCACATGCCTGTCTCTCATCCTTTGCTAAAATCAGAATATCGTCAATGAAAATTATGATTATACCCTTTGTGATCAGATCTCTAAAGATAATCGACACATATCTGGTGAAAACCTTTGGACAAATGGATAGACCAAAAGGTGCCTTCAAAAATTCATACTGTCCTGTCATCGTGACAAAAGCAGTGTACTTAATCGAGTCTTTGTGTACATTAAAGTGAAAATACCCATTTTTCAGATCAATCGCACTGAAAACTCTAGCCTCTGACAGCTTATCAAGGTGATCCTCAATAATAGGTAAAGGGTACTCGTCTTTAACCATTTTTCGATTTAGTAATCTGTAATCAACGCACACTCGTAAGGATCTGTCTTTCTTCCTAACCAATACAATTGGACTAGCATACTCAGAATAGCTCACCTGTATAATACCCTGTTGTAACCACTCCTGTATCTGCTTGTCGACTTCGTCTTGTTCTTTCGGAGATAACTTTCTTGGTCGTTGAGCCACAGGTATATCATCTTTTAGTATAATCTTCAACTCCAACGGAGGTTCCTTAACTTGCTTTGGTTCGTAGCTCTCCACCAGCTGTACTACTTCGTTGCGCACCGTGTCATCGTTGACAAAACCTACGGAATCAACAGCACATGGAAAACAACTTACACTTGAGAGCCATTCACTTGGTTTCAACCACACACGTCCATCATTCATAACCACTGTTACATTTTTCATAAATTCCTGCCCCAGGATAATCTTATATGGTATAGAATCGTCAGGTACAGCATAAAACAAGATATCAGGGTAACCAAAATCATCTATTTTAAAACTAATTGACAATTTCCCTACAGTTTTAACTTGTGTGCAACCTATCCCCGTTAACAATAGATTTTTTGACTTATCACACATCGGGGAACCTAACTTTGCAAGAAAATCATTACTTACGAGGTTTACCTCGCTGCCTGAATCAATCAAGGCTGTTTCACAAAACATTTTACCATCAAAATCACTGAAATATGCTAATTTCGTCGGAATGTTGTTTACATTTTTTACCACAGAACCACTACACTTGTCACCGCACGCTAAGTTCACTCCATACGGTTTTTCGTTCAAAAACCGACCGTCGTCGTCTCGTTCACGATGTTCACATCGTTGACGCTCGGATATTTCCGGCTCTTCGTCGGATGTTGTCGTCTTCGGGGTCGCGAAGAAAGTTCGCCTGACGTCACCTTCGTGTCGATCGCCGACGCTCGCGCCGTTCTTCCCGCCATTTCCGCTTGAGCTCGGTCGATTCCGCCACGACGTTATCTCACGATTTGCGGCCATCTTTCTCGTCGTACAATTCGATGCAATATGGCCGTATTCATTGCAATTAAAACACTTCAATCCTAGCTTCTTGTTCGGGCAATCGTCACTTTTATGATTTTTAGCGCCACAACTGAAACATCTAAACGCCGCTGTCGCTTGAATCACTGATCTAGCCTTGCCGCTGGAAGTTCTAGTTTGTGTTGACCGCATCTTAGATTTCAATAATTCGTACGTTTTCAGTTTTTCTTTGAGGTCAGCATAGGAAGTCACTCCGTACAGCATAACTTTGTTAATCTCGTCGTCTTTAATCCCATCAATGATATATTTTATAGCTACATAGTCAGCCATCTTCCCTCGTTTGCCCATCTCCTTCATTGTAAGCATATAATCGATGCATGATTCTGAGGGCTTTTTCACACGTTCTGACATCATCTCGTGTATAGCTTTGGTGTCAACCGTGTCGGGAAACTCACGTAGAATACCTTGTTTGAGGTCTTCCCAAGTTTTGTAGGTCTTCTCAGCGCGTAACCACAACGCAGCCGTTCCCTTAAGAGATCGCCTCGCCATGATCAATGTTTGTGTCGAATTCCACTCGAAAATGTCAGCATTGTCGTCTATGTCTTGAATCCACCTCGTAGACGGATAGGTAGGGTCACACCCATCGAAACTAGGTATGATGTTGTTTCCAACAAACTCCAGCATGTAGTCATGATGTTTTTTCCTCGGCGTCGACATTACATCCTCTTCAAAAGATTGATATTTTCCGTGCTTCGGCATCGTGGAAACTGCGTCTTCGTTTCCGCCGTAGAATAAACCAGGTTTAGACACGTGTCTTCGTCGTTTTTCCAAAGTCGATCTCGATCCCGGACGAGCCCCCAAAAATGTGGGATCGTTGCCTAGGGGTTCGGGGTGTCTAGGAACGTGGAGATCGAAAGGAAACACCTTGGCTCACTTTCAATCACTATATTTTAGAATATCTTCGAATTATTTTCACAGAGCGTCGTTCGTCGTAATTAATATAATCTCCATCTTTTTTTTCTAATCCTTTCATTCCTCTCCCTCTTCCGGCTTTCTTTCTCATTCAACCCACTCTTTCCGCTTTCGTTCAGAAACACATTCATACTATCACCAAACTAAGTCTTTTCATCCGTCATAGATCATTCATCGTTCTCTTACACAGCATTTCCATTCAATTCCTACATAAATGTGAAAGGGGTCTAGACATTTAGCTCCAATACTAAATGTCCAGACCCCTTTCACATTTATAATAATATTATTAGCATGGCATAATATTTTTTTTTGAGCGATGCATTTTAAAACCAATGCCACGGGCTTGTTCTAGTGTTGCTAAACTATCTTTAGTAAAACTATCGATAGTTTGGCAAGTTTTTATCTGAAAAAGCATGTACCATGCATAGTTTCGATTGTATTGATACTATCGATGGTATAATTATCGATAGCTCAAAACTAGGCAATACTATCGATAGTATTGTTGCTCGCGAAGAATAAACTATCGATAGTATTGTTTCTCGTAAATAAAAACCTATCGATATTATAGATTATATTAGACTATCGATAACCTAAAGATACTACCTTAATAAATCTAAGCAATCTACAGTGAGGTGAAAAAGTTTGCATTTGGATTACTGACTATCTTTAGTGCTACTGGCTGAATTGGGGGTACGATTCTCTTTAAATATTTTTTAAACTTATTTTAGCAAGTTAAGCTATCTGATAGGGTAATACGTGGCTTAGAAACAATGTTCAGAAGATCAGTTGCGACTGGAAAGAGAGCCAAAGATATCCATTATGTCGATATGGTGATAGGATTCTCTAATTTGAAGGTAAGTTACGAACATTTCTCTCCGTCGGGTTTTAAAGCGCAACCCAAAATCCATCTCACAGTTATATTGTTTTATCTAAATGTGCTACAGGACTCTAGTCGTATCGAGTCAACTTTTTTAAAGACTTCTCAAGGTAGTTTCACAACTTTAAGTCTGCTTAATTATTGATATAATCTGAGAATCTGTGAAATACTCTCAGATGATGCATGCTCTCAAAATCCATCCGTTTTTTTTGCTACTTTACCATCTATCCCGATCTTAGGGAATTCCCAAAAACATCTTCTAGGTGTGAATGCACTTTTCCTATGTTCGTGCACCTTCACTAATCTAAATTAGATACGGTTCCACCAAACTTAAATAACGCGTAAAAAAATTCTATAGGTATAATTATGTTCTCCTTGCCTCAAACCTATTCATGTTACAGGTTGAATATACTTTGTCTGCTATTCTACCGAATGGACAACCAACACTGGATGGAAGTCTGATATTAACAGCCAACGATCTGGCTGCTCATCTTCAGATCGCAATGGTTAAAGACCCAGAGGCGGTTGACCTGAAAATTCATTTCTTAAAACAGTTTAAGTAAGTGATTAAATATATAAAATTAAATATCGACTTTTATAGATAAGATAGCTTAGACGTTTTATTTTTGGTAGAACTAAATAACTGAAATATTTTGACGTTGTTGACCATTGTGCCAGTTGGCACAATGGTCACCATGCCGGCCTGCCAAACACAGGGTTGCGGGTTCGATTCCCGTCTCAGACAAGTATTTATGCTTAGATATTTGTCTGTGGTCTGGTTGTTTTTATGTATTATAAGTATATATTTACAAAAGAAAAGTATATAAGTAGTATATCCATTGTCTAGCACCCATAATACAAGTCTAGTTACTTAGCTTGGGGCTAGATGGCGATGTGTGGAATGTCCTGCAATATTTATTTATATTTATTTATTTATATTACAAAGACTTTAAACGTTTTTTTAGTTAATTAACTAGTTCTATCGTTTGTCCTAGGCTAATTGGCTAGTCTCCGTCGAAAAGTTAAAATCTTGCACTTTACGTTTCAGGCCAGAATCTCTAATCGTCGAAGGACCAGCCAGCAAATTTATAGCGAACTTCAAACATTTACTTGAGAACCACGCTATAGCGATTATGTCAAATGCACTATTATACAATATAGAAATGCTCAGTACTTTAACCAGATGTCGTAAGTACCTATATTTTTCTGTTAAAGTAAGCCATAAATGCAAAAATACTCATGTTTGGGTGGATACTTAATATCACAACAAGCAAAATATCAGCAATGAAAATGTCAATACCGTATAGTTAACAACTAGCAGCGCTCCGCGGTTTCACCCCCGTAACTCATGATCCCGTGGGAATTTCGGGATAAAAAGTAGCCTATAGCCTTCCTCGATAAATGGACTATCTAACACAAAAAGATTTTTTCAATTCGAACCAGTAGTTCCTGAGATTAGCGCGTTCAAACAAACAAACAAACTCTTCAGCTTTATAATATTAGTATAGATTGAATATTTTTAAGAATCAACCACATAAGGTACAGCAGGGAAATCTCGACTTCGGAAAATTTCAACTATTTCTAATAACTTTTGCATTTTACTTTATTTAAATACTAGCTGTTGCCCGCGACTTCGTTTGCGATGTGGTTTTGGGTTATATAGAATACATAGCATTTTTCGGCATAGATACAATTTATCATTCGGTGTAAGTTATAAAACAAAATAGGTAGTTACATTGTTTTTAAACGATATTTTTAATTGATTTGGCGAAGGTACTTTTTCTTACTCATACTCCGAAAGTAGGTCTAAAGATGCCTGAAGAGCGTGTAGAAAGAAAAACTTTCAGCCGTAGGGAAAATCGCTTTCACTGACAGCTGTCATGTCAAATTATGGCTTCGCACGGCTCATCCATACTGCCAGAGTACTGACAGAGAGTACATAATAGGTTTTTTCTTAGTAATCGAATTCAGGTAGATATATTTAGTTCAAGATATCTTATTTAATAAAATAAATGTAAAGGTGAAAATGGTCAAAGCGACGTATGATCATGCTGCGCCTCTGCCGGCGCCCTGTCAAGATGTTGCAGATGTGGCTTTATGCGACCGTGCGGTCAGTGTTGTTCCTTGAGTAAAAAAATACTGGCAGGAAATGCTTGCATTTTGAATGATTTTAATTAGTATTATCTTTTGTTATTTTATTATGTTTTTGTGTTAAGTTTCATCTGGTTTTTCATTTATGATTGTGTATTTTGTGTAAATAACATTTTCTAGACAAACCGTGTTACAAAAACTGTAATTTAAATCTACGGACTTCGCGTCATTACTCAGTGTTGGATAAACTAATTAATAAAAATCACTTCGGTAAGTACCGACGTATTTGAGTATTGAAAACATATTGAAAACAAACAGCAAAAACAAAAAAATCTACATAATCTATAACCTCTTTGGTCCCAACCTTGTAAGAGGATCAGGTAGTATGGAGTCTCTCATTCACTCTCGTTATTAGGAAGAATTTTATGTTTATTCGTAATGAAAAGCACAGTGTTTACCTCGGGTTTGTTTTGTTTACCCAAGGTGTGAAAGTCACTCATTTAGTCCCTCGAACTATTAGCGCCCTCGCTACGCTCGGGCGCCAAACTCCGTCTCGGGACTCAATGAGTGACTTTCACACCTTGGGTAACAATGTACTATTTTTGGTAATTTTTCACAAATAAAACATAATACACAACAATATGATAAGCTAAAACTAACTCCAATTTCTATTCGAACAAATTTTTCAAAATACTTTGTCTTCCTAGTTATCTTTAGATTTTTGTAAATTAGTTTTTTTATTAGGTAGCTGGCAGGCCTACGTAATTTTGGGAAAAAAATGATTTTTACAAATAACTATCTGTATATTTTTTAACCGACATCAAAAAAGGAGGAGGTTCTCAATTCGTCACGTATATATTTATTTTTTTATGTATGCTCGCTGATTACTCGTAAACTCTTGGAGCGATTTGGAAAATTCTTTTTTTGTTTTTACTTTTTAAGGTTTCCGCTACTTGAACTCATAATTCAAACTATAGGAGGAGAAAAGCGCGATAGAAGTGTACCATCGGAGGTCTTCGGTAAAGGAGATCGGTAATATTATGTAGTAGTACCTCTTTGTACTAACCTCATTTTCAGTTTCACGTAGGTAGTATTAAATGCAAACTATTTGGTTTTATGACAGCTGTCATCTTGAGCGGAGGCATGTACTGCAGCCCTACCATGACTTTTTGAAGAACTCGAAAAAAAGAAACACTTTTTCGATCACTCTCTTGTCCGTTTGTCTGTCAGTGTGTCACTACCGATATTCTCAGAGACGGGTGGACCTAGTAAGTTGATTTTTAGGAAGTTTCATAGTAAATACTCAATATATTATGTTTAATCGAATACGTAAAAAACCCGTGGTAAGGGTACTGTTCCCTTCTGACGTTCGATTACGTTTTACCACGGAAAAATGTTTCGATTTCACATTTTTTAAATGTTTTTTTATCAAATATCTTAATTATTGTATTAAACTCAAATTGAAACATACCCTAAATGTTAATCTGATATTTCCTGAACATATTTGTGTGGACCTTGTCGAAATCTGTTCTGTAGTTTATGAGATTACCTGGTTCAAACAAACAAACAGACAGACAAACAGACAAACAGACAAACAGACAAAAATTCTAAAAACCACCCTATCGTGTTCAGCTAACGATTTAAAGACGACCTGTGTATTTTTTTTCTGGATATCTTACAATTACAGATTTTTTGATGTCTACAGATTTATTATATGTATAGATGTGTCATCTATGACCGGATAGCGCAAAAGTAATTTCATAATTTCTACAAAGATGGCACTGCTAGACCCAATACTGTTTGATCGACACGGCAATTTTGTTTTCTTCGCTTTGTCTTGTGCATATTAGTATCTCATATTTTTGCGATAAAAAGTGGTAATAATGTATTTTTCAAAGGTAACATATGTATTTAAATTACATTACATGATTTTAGCAATTTTTTCCAGTTGATGTAACTTTAACAGCATTTTGGCGAGAGTTTAAATAACCCCTCCTAGATTGTAATGGCGGCTAATTCCAACTTTTTTGCAGATTAAATTGCCCCACCAGAGTTTATTTGGAAATGAACAAACATAGTTTCCAATTTTGTCGCTGTTTTATACGATACTTTACAAAATACTTAACTTGTAGCCATATTATTATAATATATCTATTCTCAGGATCGCAACACGATTCAAGTCGATGCATTTTATTCGAGGAATTGATTTACTTACCTACTACTTTAATCTTATATACAGATAGTTCGCCACTACGTAAAAAAACGAACAAGTAATTTTAAATACATTTTCCTTTCTCATAATGATGGTTTTTGTTTAGATTACTTAATAGATATTGTACCTAGTAGATAGCAGATCAAAATTATTTATTGGTGTATCTATCGACATATTTTTTTATAATGTTCCTATCACTATTTACTATGGCGAGTAGTCTAAATTACCACGCCAAAACATTTCAGGTGTTTTTATTCAGAAATGAACCTAGCTGCATAAATACCAAGATTATATTTAAATTGCCATGCCTATGCCTAGACTCTGCAACTGACTCGCATCAAGCTAAGAGCTTTATAAGAGAAATTATAATTAACATTTGAAATTATCCCACGGAGGGGGAATTACAACTATTTTTGCCTTTTTTGATAAATACGCATATTTAAGCCTATCCATTTAGGAAAGGAAGATAAAACATCATTTTTATTACATAAAAATACATACATAAAAATGATGTTTTATCTTCCTTTCCTACTTTAATTGTTCTATGGGTTCCGTGTGTGGAACAAAATAAACAAACACATACAGTTTCCTCCACTCACCAAAATCTTAAACCTATTTCAAATATTTATGTTATTATAATATTGTTTATTTATTGATGGTATTCTCGTATTGGTATTATGATCTACTTCATTACTATACATTGTTAATAAACATATTATTTTCTATAACTATTTCTTTATTCATATTAATATATATTTTATACATCAAATAATACTCTTAGCTATCGTTATATTTTTGAAATAAAAAAAACCACTTAATTACCTACTAAGAAACGTATATTTGTAAATTATTTGAACTAATAATAAATGACAAATCTAATCAATAACGTCTGAACGAATCGAGCGTCAACGGCGAAATGAGAGCGCTGCACGCTGTCGCACCGCCTTTTATATGCTCGGTGGTGGTGTTTGTTCAGGGAGGGTTGTGACTGCTAACACGGCCTCTCCTGATGAGGCAGCGTCCTCGCGCCCGCTAGTTCCAGGTGCCGGCTGCTCCTCAACATCATTAGGGTCACAGCCTGAAAATGTTAAAAGTTCACCTTGAGTTCAGAATGATCACAAAATACGTTTTTGTACTGGAAATGAAGAAAAATGTAAATCAAATGTTTTTAATACCTCCAGTATGGTGTAATATCCCTACTGCGGTCACCTCGAAGCTCAATGAGGCTTACTCGAGTCTTTTCCGACTAAAAAAATGACGGGGCTTTAATCAAGTCTTTTCCGAGTCACCTCAACGCTCATCTCGAGGCTTATAAGAGTCTTTTCTCGGTCATCTCGAACCCATCTAAGATACGGACTTATACAGGTCTTTTCTGAGTCACTCTAATGCTTAATATTTCATATCAAGGCTAACACAGATATTTTCTCAGTCACCCTGTACCGCAAATAATAATGGACTTATATAGGTCTTTTCCAAGTCACTCTGACGCTCGCATTTTATCATCGAGACCGACACAGATCTTTCCTTGGTCACCCCATACCATACACATACACACACATACTTAAAAGCATCAAAACAGTTAGGTATTACATTAAGGAAATCATATTTAACTTATTAAAAGTACATAACTACTTATAAAAAGTAATAGAATTAGGAGAAAATTCTAGTCGAAAAGTAGGTATTAAGGTTAACTTACTCTCGAAAAATGCTGCACAGGTATCAGGTGTCCACTCACCGCTCCAGGGTATTAAATACTCTGCAGATGCCTGGGTAACTTTGCCGTAGGAGTTGGACATCAAAGTGAGCTCGTAGCGGTTGTTTGCCAACTCCTTGGTGATACGATATGGGCCCCGCATCCCGCTGTCCAATTTTCCTGTACTTTGGGATCGCTTTATAACGTAGACACAATCGTTAGCCTTAAAATTTCTAGGAGCTTTACGATGTTTATTAACATATGCATCTTGAGCGACTCGATTTTTATCAAGATTAGTTTCGGCTCGCTGTCTACGCAATTCGCGCCACGCCTCACGATTAGGCGTCGAGCCTTCGGTAGTTATGTCCTTGATGAGGGAATGAATTATCGGGGTTGTAGCCTCCGTGCCAATAAGTAAGTTTAACGCGGAACAGGACGTTGACGCATGTTTCGTTATATTTAACGTCAGTTGAATCTTCCATAGTAATTGTGACCAAGACTCTGACTTAAGGTTTACTTCCACGCGAATCATATTTAATACGGTACGACAGTATCGTTCAACCTGACCATTTGATTGATGCATTTCTGGTGTAATGAAATGCATCTCGATGCCGTACTCTGCAGCGAGGGAAGTGAATTCCGCGCTGTCAAACATACGACCCCTATCACACACAAGTAACCGCGGTGTGCCGAAGGTACCTATGGTACTAGAAATAACGCGTTTTAATTCTGAGGAATCTTGCTTACGCATCGGAAATAACAAACAGAATTTTGTAAATGCATCTACCAAAATTAACACGTACTTGTAGCCATCTGACTCTGGCAAGGAACCTAAAGAGTCAGCATGGATCGTGTCAAAAGGAATTGAAGGTTTTTGCCACGATGTTATTGGCTGCAACGGTGCGCGTGGTACTTTCTTATAGGTTAGGCAATTAACGCAATGTGAAATATACTTTTTAGCAAAACTACGCAAGCCTGGAAACCAAAAGTGCTTTAAGATCAAGTCTATTGTCTTTTCGTAACTCAAATGCCCGTGTTCGTCGTGAAACACGCGAAGAAGACTTAACCTGTAGCCCTTAGGTACATAATACAAAAGTCGGGATTGCTCACCTACCGTGTCATATTTATAGTACAACATGTCATTTTTCTTTTTATACCTAGTATCGTCTAACTGTCAATCGTTTAATTTTTCTAATAATATAGCTACCTCTGTATCTGCCGACTGCGCTATTTGGGCCCAAGTACTAGGTTTCACGGGTGTACAAACGTTAACAGGGTTCCTGCTAAGGTAGTCCGCGTGAGACATCGACGTACCTTTGCGATATTCCAGGGTAAAGTCGTAGTCTTGGAGATACATCCACCAACGAGCCACCCTCGGCTGGAGATCCTTTTTATTTTGCGTTAGTTTGAGGGCATTGCAATCTGTAATTATTTTAAAGTGCTTACCAATCAAATATTGTCGGAAGTGTTGCAATGCTCTGACGACCGCAAGAGTCTCCAGCTCGTAGGAGTGGTACTTTGGTTCCGCTCCAACTGTAACCTTACTGAAATATGCAATAACACGCTTACGCTTCTCAGAATCTATTTGCAACAGTACAGCTCCGTAGCCCTGGGCACTGGCATCAGTATGCAGCTCGGTTTCTAGATGGGGATCAAAAATGGCTAAAATAGGTTCACTAGTTAGGATCTTTATGATTTCCTGTCTGGCCTTTTCTTGATCACTACCCCAATTAAATTTAACATTTTTACGAGTAAGCGCTGCAATACAAGCAGTTTTAGAAGCATAGCCACATATATACCTGCGAAAATAACCCGCTAAACCTAAAAATTGACGGATTTGCTTAACGTTTTGCGGTGGAGGCGACTGAACTAAGGCTTTTATTTTGTTCTCGCTCGGTCTTACCTGACCATTGCTTATTATTCGTCCTAAATACTCTACCTCCGGTGTAAGAAATGTACATTTACGTAGGTTTACAGAAAACCCTGCGTTAGTCAGAGTTTTTAGAACAGAATCGAGTAGTATTAAGCCTTCATCTACGCTATTGTGCTTTAAAATGACGTCATCAATATACACTAGTACCTGCCCGGATTCAATATACGATTTTAGTGTCTCAGTCATTATTCGTTGATAGACAACCGGTGCGTTTGCGAGACCGTAAGGCATTTTGAGATATTCAAAATGACCTTCCGGTGTCACGAACGCAGTTTTGTCCACAGAACCTTCGTTAATACGTATCTGATGGAACCCAGTTGTTGAAGCCTCGGCGTGGAGAAGGTGGTGAGAAAGAGAAGTGGACTGTATGTTTAAAGGGTTTAATGTTCAGCCGACGAAATAAATTAACAGAATTAAATAAAGATTGTATAAGAATTAAATAAGAAGAAAAAGGGTTGTGAGCGAGACGCACTGTAGGTCGCTCGTAGTATGTGAGTCAAGTGCGCGGGCGCAGGCTACGGTGAGGAAGCGGGACGCGGGCGGGGGCCGCGCGCTAGCCACCGCAGTAGGGAGGTATTGAGTACCGGTTTGGTTGGCGATGCTCGCGTCAACACCAGTCGTCATGTCGCACACCGTGAATAATTTACTGTCCCCTAACCTATCTATGTGATCATTGATCAATGGGAGCGGAAATCTTTCTTTAATAGTCAAATTATTCAAGGCCCTATAGTCGACGACCATTCTATCGGATCCATCCTTCTTTTTTACTAGTAAGACGGGACTAGCGTATGCCGATTGAGATTTACGTATTATTTTCTTATCTAATAAATCACGAATAATGTCTCGAACACGTAATTTTTCATCGTGCGACATTTTGTACGGTCGATAATAGACAGGTACGTTACTATTTAATCGAATGTGCATTTCTCCCGTCTCAACGGTTGTAGTGGCCGTACCACTTAAAAAGTATTGTTTGTACTTACTAAGTACGTTAATTAACCTAACTTTATCATCGGTACCTAAAGATGTGTTAATAAAATCAAAGCTTAGGTCTACTGTAGAATCAGAAATAGTATTTACAGGTAACTTATCCGATCTCATTATACGTTGGGATGTCGCGGTACGAATATACGAAACCCCTTCTCGATTCAAGACGTCTGTACCTACGATTACTGGGGTATTCAAAAATTTACGTGGCACGATATAAAAATCAACCTCCAAAGTGATGTCACTAAATTCTATCGGTAAAGTAATAAAAGTAGTTGATTTTATCTCTGCACCACCGAAACCGCGTAATAATTGAAAGCCTTGATTTAATTTACACGAAAAATGCTTAGCTAAATCAGCTGTAATCAAAGAGATATACGAACCACTATCTATCAGCACATCTGTTGGAATGCCGCCTAAAACGGCCGTTATGACATCGCGATTTTTATTTTCGGCTACTATCTCGCGACAGAAATTTACGTTACCCGAATTACGAGATCTCGATCGTTCTTTAGCAAAACACACCGACTCACTGTGCCCTACCTTCTTGCAAAAATTACAAACTACAGACTTCGATAAATCCGAATTCGGTTTAGTACTAGTTCTAGATGGATTTTGTGATTTATTTTGATCATTATTTCGACCTTACTCTTTTTGTTAGGGCACGTCGAACCAATATGACCCCACTTGTTACATACATAACACCTAGATTCACTAGCAGGGCGTTTTCTCGAGTTATTATTCTGATTACGTTGAAAATTGTTATTAGAATTCGAGGGTGGTTTTAAAAATAGTTTTTGTAACGATCGATCACCAGCACTTGAGTTATTACGATTTGTGCGGCCCGGTTTTACATAAATAGACAGAAAATCGACTAAATTAGATAATTTTAATTTGGAATTAATTGCCGTAGCGCGTATTTGAGGATCTTTAATACCTCGCAACACAATTGCAACGATTAACTCGTCGCTTAAACCTTTTACAATTTTTAATCGTAACAATGCTAGTGCACATAACTTCGTATAGAATGTTAGCTATATCTATATGCTTTGGACACAAAGAAATTAATTCTTGTTTAAAATTCGACCAAGTTCTATCGTTACTAGACCACTCGGTGAGCAAAATACTAGCGTCACCTTTGAGACAATGAGCTATACGGGCTAGACACTCGGTATCGTCCCACTTATTACGCACGCGGGCCCTATCTACCTCGTCACACCACATAGTTACATCATGCAATTTAGGGTCGAAGTTCGAGACAAAATAATGGTTCGGTTTTACCGTACTCATGGAGGTCAAAGCTTCGAGAAATTTCTCAGCGACTGTCGTACTGTCCACGGTGGAAGTTGGCAACGGAGTCGGTTCCACAGTTGGTGCGGTCAGCGACAGCGGTTCGCTTTGCGTATCTTCGCTCGCGCAGCTCGTTTCCGAAGTAGACGCGCGTGTCGCTACCTGTCAAGCAAGACTCGACGGGACTCGTACGCTGCTGCTCCAGCGCCGACAGCCGGTTCAAAATCGTCTCCAGCTGTTGACCTATATTAATGGGAGGAGGGCTACGCCCCCTACGCCGTTGTCGTCCTCGATTCGATCCAGGCGCCATTTTATATTTATTTGAAAATATTTGTTCAAACTGCAGGAATTTTTGAAATTAAACTAGAATTGACCAAAGCGATTACTCAGGCGTCCTATCCCACGAATGATCTTAGCTATCGTTATATTTTTGAAATAAAAAAAAACCACTTAATTACCTACTAAGAAACGTATATTTGTAAATTATTTGAACTAATAATAAATGACAAATCTAATCAATAACGTCTGAACGAATCGAGCGTCAACGGCGAAATGAGAGCGCTGCACGCTGTCGCACCGCCTTTTATATGCTCGGTGGTGGTGTTTGTTCAGGGAGGGTTGTGACTGCTAACAATACTATTATAATAAATACGCTTATAATATACCTATAATGACTATAATATTATATATAAACTTCATAGTTGTATTTTATTTGCTGGAACGATATTCCTCCTTCCATGCGGGCCCTGAAGACAGTAGTACAGATTAAAAAACAATACAAAGCCTTTCTGATGCAAAACCAAATTACTAATGCGGCGTTTACTTACATATTATTATAGTTTGTGCCCGCACGAAGTAGATCGTTCTGCACCAGATGGCGCCGGTTAAGGTATAATTTATATTACACACGCAGCTATAATTTATATTAATATAAAAATACCGTGAAACGGGGCGGATAGACACAATTTTTGGACTTTGACCGCAGAATATATATCGACTGCTTCCGAGCAACAACTCCTAACTAACAGTTTTACTCAAAAGTTGACTGTATTGCCATCTGTTGTAAAATGTAAGCAACTTTCCTGTGACGAGTATCTGGCGTTTAAAAGTATTAAAAATTCGCTTATAGAAATCCACCTATCTACAAAATGGGCAAATTATTTTCACTTTTTGGACTATCAATTAAATTTTTCAACATGATGCCCTAGCTCTAGCCAAATGAAACTTTCAGGGTTTATTCATCATGAACGCCAGTAGTTTTTAAGATAGGTTGCAGAAAAAATAATCTGTAAAACATTTTTTTTACAACCATACAAAGATAATGTAATAATTCGATTTGAAAATTAAAATTTACTTTAATGGTTTTATTTTGAGTTTTATAAATCTTAGACTCTGATTAGTGTAGATTTATGAATTAAGTTCAATTGATCTTTTGTACCCCAAAAGGTCAATTGAACTTAATTCACAGTCTAGTTACTTAGCTTGGGGCTAGATGGCGAGGTGTGGAATGTCCTGTAATGTTTATTATTATAGTTCTTCATCAGTAATATTTAGTTACAAATAAACAACTTAAAGCATGCCATTTTGATTTTTATTGAGAGACTCCGCGACTTCGTCCGCGTAGAAGTCAAAAATGGTTCTAATTAGTGCGGGGCGTTAAGGTGACCCACGGACAGACAGACAGACCGACGGAAAAGAATTGATTTTAATGGGTTTCTTTTTTATTTCGTACTTTACCTTTTGAGGTACAGAACCCTAAAAAACGAAAGAAGTAAGGAAGAATATTACCCAACTTAGCAAACGAATTAACCGAAATATAAAAAGGAAAAAATAAAATGTAGATAGGTGACGTTCCACGGGTAACGGTACCATGTAGTTGGTGTGAAGTTATGCATATTGCATAAATCCTAATAATCAGCAATTGATAAGCTATCGTTATCAAAAAAGATCAACCTCCTCAGTTGTGTGGTTACGGAGATAGAAGTAAGAGAAATATTCAGCGCGGCTATTGCTTTTACAGTAAGTACCTGGATGACCGAGCTTTGCTCGGTATTTTTTTATTTTTTTTTTACTTAGTCTAACCTCAAAGCAAACACTCATTGACTTCGTGTTACTTAACAACGCCATCTGCTGGAATAACTTTAGATGTCAGGAAGAGTCATATTTTTCAGATAAAAAAAAGTAAGTTTCGATAAAACACGAATAACATTTTCTAAAAATGATTCCTAGCTAGATCGATTTATTGCCCCCGATTAAAATTATTTTATTATTATTTATTAAATATATATATACAAGAATTGCTCATTTTTAAAGATATAAGATATATTAGTGGCACTATTGCCACCACTAGGTAGGTAACTATAATAATATCTTTATCGGCTATATTATAGAAAGAAAGAAAGATAGTCTTGAGATCTTTTAAGTATTTATTTTGCTAGTAGTGATATGATGTATGTTCCTCATTTATGTTCTCCTCGACACATTATCGTAATCAATAGAAAATTCAATAAAAAATTACCGTTGAAAGTTAATTGAAATTATATTTTATGTTTGGGATTCTTAAATGGCGTGAAGTAGTATTGTTTGATAAAGGGTCCGTCTACTTCGGTGATTTATCGAGAATTTTGGTAAACCTTGAACATGGCTTCAGATTTTACATTTAAAATTATATCAAGTTTGTTTGTCATTTTGGTAATATACAGTTTACCATCTAAGCAAGATACTTATACCACTGATACCACTAATACCACTCATATCACTTATTTCACTGTCGGTAAGAATGTATTTGCATAATTTATTTCTCTAATTGATTGCGTTACGAAATACTTTTTGACATGCAATACCATCAATAGATATTTTCATCTTTACTTCCTGCTCCATGTAATGGTTTCATGGTCCAGACGTCTCAGCGGATAAACCATTACAAAGAGCTAAACACATTTTTTTTTAGGTATTCTAGGTATAACGAAATCGACGGGAAAAGAAGAAGGAGCTGGAAGCAAAGATAACGATCAGCCGGTGCAACCTGATGATATAGTTGTAGAGAATACAGAGGAATCAAATGAAACTCAAATTGTACAAAGTTCAGAAGAAGAAGGAGGAGCTGAAAGTAAAGATAACGATCAGCCGGTGCAAGCTTATGATGAAATTGTAGAAAATACAGAGGAACCAGATGAACCTCAAATTGTAAAAGGTTCAGAAGAAGAAAAAGAAGCTGGAAGTATAGATAACGATCAGCCGGTGCAAGCTGATGATACAATTGTAGAGAATATAGAGGAACCAATCGATCAGCCGGTGCAAGCTGATGATACAATTGTAGAGAATATAGAGCAACCAGTCGATCAGCCGGTGCAAGCTGATGATACAATTGGAGAGAATATAGAGCAACCAGTTGAATCTCAAATTGTACAAGGTCCAGTAGACGTTGCAATTATCCAAGAAAATTATGAGCAACGATTGGATGCCTCGATAGATGATCCAAATGGATCTGAAAATTATGAAAACAACACATCAACAGAATCTGATGAAAAAAAAGTATCAACGACTTATATAAATCATGAAGGTAGAAACACAAATAATAAAGACTTTTGGTTAAAATTAGATGCTGCAAACCATTTCAAAGTTTTTGATGAATTAGATGGTAAGTTGTATTGTAGATTATTCAATGTAAAAATGTACCAAGTATTAATTGGTATAAAAACACATATTACTTACATAAATTATTATACTTATTGTTTGCAGCAAAGTATGCTAGTGACAGACATTCTTTTAATAATAGAATTGTTGAAACTCTAAACAGAAATATGCTTAAGGTAACTATCCATATTATAAAGACTAAATGTTGCCCGCGACTTCGGTCGCGTGGTGGTTTTGGTTTATTTAGAATTCCTAGCATTTTCCCGCATAGATACCATTTATTTTACGGTGTAAGTAAGTATAAAGACAAAATAGTTACTATGATTTTATACACGATGGTGTATGGGTGCTGGTATTCTCAAAGATTGCTGATGTTTTTAAACTATTTATTCACTGAAGTTTTAACACTACAAAACTATCAACTATAGACTGTGGACTGTATTACTGTTTGATGGTATATCTATAAGTTCACGGGCACTGTTTTTATACTAATTAATCTATAATATACACGAAGGTTTCCTACAGGAGCATGAGCTAAATAAACAAACGCTAACTATTACTATGGTTGCTCGAGGCACAGTTTATTATTATTTTATTATTAGAACCGCACTTTTCACTGATCTTTTTCTCCCACACTCACACGACAATTTTTATAACAGAACTCAAACTGAACTGCCTATCTCTGTACTGTACTAACACAAGTATTTCTAGAACAGAACTGAAACAGGGGCTTTATTCACGAAGCTTAAAGTCGTCGGGCGTGTATGATTAGGACGCGATTGCTCAGGTTTGGTATTCTGTAGATTTAGTTATGACGTCATTACGTACATTTTGTGTGAAGATGGTGTGATGAGATTACTCGGGCTAGCGGGCTAGCTGAGCGAGGAATCGTTAAGTCACACGTTTTTTCTAATTAGCCTTCGTAGATTAGATGATAATAAATTACGGACATTGTTTTTTTTCGTTAATTATATTTGTTCATTGCCTGCCATTTTCGTGAACAAAAATTTTCTGATGTACCAAAATTAGAACTTGTTCCTATTTTGTTAAAGTCTCCGAGCACTTGCTGGCATTTGCTTTAATAGGAATGATTTTTCCTCCTGCTTTCTTCTGATGATACCTTTTTTTGTCTCTTCGTCACATTCTTCTAGTTTTATAGTGTTAATTCGTATTTTTTCTTTTCTCTTCCTCTCTGCGTTTTTTTTTCCTACAATCTCTTCCTGGCTTTGTTTTGTTTTTTCTTAGGCTTCCTGAAATAAGCACAGAAAAATTAGTAAAACACAAATTTTGGTATAGTCAAAATATTTTGGTGGCTCCCAAAATACCACCAAAATTGATACACCAAAATTAGAATTATGCCTAATAATATCAAAATAAATAAAACTTTTAGAATTACAATTAATAAATACACAATAATTAAAACCTTTATATGATATTTTATGAATCACAGCGTTAGCATTAACAGGCACCCATAAAACACGACACACCAAAATTGCAAAATATTGACCGAACACCAAGAATCTATTATACTTACAGTTTTGACGGGAAATCGAGCAGTATAGAATACACCAGTCACCACTGGGGGTGAAAGCTGAACTAAACGAAGTAGGCGGGAACGTGGTTCCTTTGGATTCGCTCTATACCAGTTTAAACTATTGTTTTTTTTAATTCTCACCAATATTATAAATTGCGCGCGGACGGACCTTTGCTATTTATTTTCTAATCTAAATAAATGCTAAATTTATTAATTACATTATTTTTAGTTACATTAGCTTATATTTAATATTATTTGTTCCAAGTAACTTAATATTAATGCAATAAAATAGCTCCAGTAAAGTGATTTAGACGATCGACAACTGCGACATAATGTCAGGTAACTACATATATCAAAATCAGAGATGTTCACTTTGACATCCTTTTGAGCAGCTATATCTCAGAAACTATTGATCCTAGATTGATGGTCTCTTTACAGAAGTGATAGATCTCGTCGAATTCTTCATTTCTTACTTACTTTTGTTTCCATTTTCAAAACCCTATTTTACTATGTTTCCTAAATGTAATCCAGCTTACCACTAACAATCTTTCCTACGAACGTAATCTGGTCCCAGTCTACGATTACCATTTTTTTTACAATCGTAATCTGGTCCCTGGTCCCAGTTAGGCCGGGGCCCAGAAAGCGACTAACACGTTTTCGTAAGTTCCAATATGATTTTCAGCCTCGCCGCGTTAAAATAATGTTTGGGAAATTTACCCTTACAAACAATTTACTTAAATACGTTTAATATTAATGAAATAAAATGTGAGTAGCTACTTATTTTTCCAAATAATCGTTGTTTCTACGTATTTCTTAAACGAATCTAGTGATAAAATAACCTATTTCCGTATATTCGAATTAAAAAAATAAATAAATGATAAAATTATGCTTAATCCGCGAAATTTTCTATAAATTACCGGTTTTTCTGTTAATATGTAACCTAGTTTTTTAATGTACTTCGTCTTCATTACTCATACTCGGACAACAATGACAATGTTGGACCGATCCCCATGGGAAGAAAAGGGAAACGAGAAGAACACTTTTCGCATCTACTGGATAGCCAAATATACTAGAAGTATTAGAGTACGTTAACATCCTTTTTATAAATAAATTTATTTTTATTTATCTATTTATTAATTTAGTAGAGAACAAAGGCATTGCATATCGGACATTACATAACGCAGCACGTTCACGTTCAAATACCCATCGAACATTCCGGCTGGTCTCAACCTTGGGGGATATAGTATGTTACGGATGCAGAACTCGATACTGTGAGTACCATTGTTGAAGTCTTAAATAGGTACTTGCATTAAGTATAATTGTTGAAGTCTTAAATAGTGCTCTAAGCATAGGGATACTTAATACGTTACAGGGTTATTGGTAATCATATTAGCAAGCGGTTGTGGGCTATTTCTGTGCACGTAAACAAACAACTTTTGTTCTACGACTTTTAGAAATTAAACATTTTATTTATTTTGAGGTTAAGTAAATTCGAAAGTCAGCTGATTTTTTAAAACAAAGGTCATTTAGACTTAGAACAGTAAATAAAACTTAAACAATAAGTATAATCTTAAGGTAAATGACCTTTCCGTGTAAGAAATAGCTGATTTTCAAGTAAACATAAACTCAAAATATTTTAAAAAATGTTTGAAGTTACAAAAGTTGTACATCAAAATTGTTTGTTTAGGTGCACAGAAGTGACTCGCAACCGCTTGCTTACATGATAAGATAACTAATAAACCTGTATAATACAAAATATAATTCTACTTTAATTTTTAGTTTTTACTGCATCTACGAGATAGTCGTTTTATCCATATACTGAACATATTATGTATTTACTTTGATAAATAGAAAAAACTTTCTTGGCCAAGAAATTACTTTTTCATTACTCATACTCCGAAAGTAGGTCTAAAGATGCCTGAAGAGCGTGTAGAAAGACAAACTTTCAGCCCTAGGGAAAATCGCTTTCACTGACAGCTGTCATGTCAGATTATGGTTTCGCGCGGCTTGTGCAATGTGCTTGTAGCCAGTATCAGTATCATTACGCATTAGGAACTTCAAAAACCTAACCTCCTTGGTTTAGGTAACACCAAAGAATAACAATTATGGCTTCACACGGCTCATGCATACTGCCAGAGGTAGTATGGAGTCTCTCATTCACTCTCTTTATTATGAATAATTTTATGTATTATTCGTAATAAAACTTTCAGCCCTAGGGACAATCGCTTTCACTGACAGCTGTCATGCCAAATCATGGCTTCGCATGGCTTGTACAATGTGCATATAGCCAGTATCAGTATCCACACATTATGAACTTCAAAAACCTAACCTCCTTGCTTTAGGTAACACCAAAGAATAATAATTATGGCTTCGCACGGCTCATGCATACTGCCAGAGTTGAGTACTTAGTAGGTTTTTTCTCAGTAATCAAATTCTAGTCCCTCGAACTATTAACCAAACTCCGTCACTGATATCATTCCTCCTTAGGTTTTTCCACCGCATGAAGTTGCGTAACAACACCATATTCCGTGTAGACTCCTTCGAGAACGACCTGGTAAACATGGTGGTCAACACCCGCCTGTGTCTGCACGATATTCATCTAGTTGGTGCCTATGAACGCTCTGCTGTACACAAGAACCCCTCTATTCGCTTCTATGCACCTTCTTATGGAGAAATAGAGTAAGTTTTGAATATTTAGTATAAGTTGGATCTAGAAAGCAGACTCCGGAAATATTATATTACTAGATGCGCCCCGCGGTTTCACCCGCGTAAGTCCTGATCCCGTGGGAATATCGGGATAAAAAGTAGCCTATGTGTTAATCTAGGTCTCCAGCTATCTAGATACCGAGTTTCATCGCAATCGGTTGAGTAGTTTTAGCGTGAAGGAGTAACAAACATACACACACACACAAACTTTCACATTTATAATATTAGTAGGATTTTTTCAAATACTTTTCTGTGAGACGAGAAGCATATTTTCTTTTTTCTATAATTGACAATTGAAAACTTTGTTCGCATAAATACCTAAGCACTACCAAGAATTGTAATAAACTGCTGAGCAAACCTTTTCAATTCGTCAAAATCAGATCTGGATCCACACTATGAGAGCATCGCCATCAGTACAATATCGCAATTCGAACAATTCTCAGTTTAACTATACGGTCGATCGCGATTTGTTCATGCATTTATTTTGATATTTAAAACTTTTTTACAAAACATTCACGGGCCGCAAGTCAGACGTCCGCTGATTTAGGCTGTACGTTGTCCGTTAGTTAGCCTTTAAGCAGAGATAAATTTATTTATTCACTGAAAAATCAATTACAGCGGGTGCTAACAATATTATTTATTAAAGCCAATACGTGCAGGCGTCATATTCTCTAATTAATATTTTATTATTTCTCGTCGTTATAGGATTTTACTTAAAAACGTTAATTATAATATGGAAGGACGCCTTCGCTTACGAAACAAGAGGCTGGTGATCGAGGTTCACGCTACGCACATTTGTGTGTAACATGTATGTATTAATTTCATGTATTCATCATGTAATGACTATCACTTACAGATTACAGCATTTTGGATAGTTGTGTACCATCGTAATCGGAGTCAGGATAATTAGTTAGCCCATGTATAACTACCAAAAATCATAGATTTTGGTTCAGCGGTTTATCAGTTAATTATAACAGAGTTAATTAGGCATGTATACTATTGGTCTGGATGTATATTATATAAACCATGCAAATCGTTAAAGTATTTATAAATATAGATTTTATACATCTAAGTTAAAAAATATATTTTTCTCAGTATTTGGATTCAAACGACAGTAAACCAGTGCGACTCCAAAAACAATATATAGGTGAGTAAAATGTTATCAGGTATTTTATTTTATTGCAACAAGCAAGCGAACTTAAATATTATGATGGTGATTTACTTCAGATGATTTCCTGGAAAGCATCAAAAACGATTTAGACTTGTGGCTTAATAGTACATTACGATATAAGTGTGGTAAATTGATCTTTGCATAAAGGCGGTTTATGACGCGCGAGCGGCAGCGAGCGTGTCATAAGAAGCCAAGATGCAAAGATCAATTCCACACGTATATCGTACGACGTTTTTTATCACAGTTGCGAATAAAAGAAAAGACTTGAAAAGAAAACAAAATAATAATTAACAAAATATTTGTGATAAGTCTATGTTTACATTTTTTTATGGCAGATTTTTTTGTTAATTATGCTCCGGAAAGGCAGGCTAAAGACTTTTAACCTATACATCCTCGTCTGACATACAATATTTTTTAGGGTTTTTCTATTTGTTTTGCGTCGGGGGTTAAGAACAAAATACAATGGTACGGAAAAACCATATATTTAAGTAAAGAAAAAACCAAAAATAAACAACTCAATTTTTAATCGTTTTCTAAGTCATTATCACGTAATTTTTTCGTTCGTAAACCGATTTTAGAGACAACCATTTTTGCTAGCTAAAAAACTCTTTGGTATCTACCTTTTTTATACATCAAAACAGTATAACCCAGATAAATTAAGAATGTTTCACCTACCTAACATGTAATTAGCAGTAAGATACGTATTTAACTTATCGGGATAACTTTACAGCACTAGTTAACAAATCTAAAACGCACGCGTGCATAATATGTTGGATTATGAGCCTAAAAGTCGTTGAATAAGATCCACTTTATGAGCAACTGTGATAAAAAGATTATTTCAACGATTACTATACTTATTTCCAACTAAATGAGGAAGATGAGAGCTTCAAGTAAGTGTACTAAGTCACTTAGTAAATGGATTAAAATGATGCCTCGGAAACTGACGTTACTGACGGAAACACGTCAGATGAGGCTGTCAAAAGCGTTTTATTTCTGTTACACCATCAATAGATGGAATCGTATTATTATTAAATTAAGGATAAATAAAAGCGTACGAGTTTTTTTGAATCAATAATGTATATTAAATAAGTAAAAAAAAGCGTCAAATTATAAATACTGTTTCGTGTACAATCAGCAGTAACTAAATGCACGGAAGGGTTTGATAACTGTAACCAAAGCTTGTGAAATGCATTTCAAAGATAGATCGAAATTTACTTTTTAACTCAGATAGCTATCTATCTGTTATCTCTAGTAGGTTATTGGAAACGGCCATTAGTCCGCTTAAATAATTAACATTGTTCAGTTCAATTGTTTTAATTTTTTAATTTTTAGGTTTCTTATTCTTTCAGAACTTACGAAAACAAAAGATTAATAGCATACGATAAGTACGCCTCTGATGCAATTACATCAATTAGGAAAATAATCTATGAGTTAGGAATATATCAAGTGAAAATACCAACATTTACTCTATTTTCGGTTCCCAACGTGGTAAGTAAGTAAGAGAGGTAAACCTTCATATCTTGATAAAAAAAAACAAGATAGATATAAGTGCCTACTCGCCGAATTGAGGGGAATATAATAATCTTTAAATATTTTCGAAAATTATTTTAGCAAGTTACGCTGAGTAATGGTAAAATACGTGGCTTTGATACAATGTTCAAAAGATCAGTTACGACTGGCAAGAGAGTCAAAGATGTCCGTTATGTCGATATGTTGATAGGATTCTCTAATTTGATGGTAAGTTTACAAATATTTCTCTTGATCGGATTTTAAAGTGCAATCCAAAACCCACATCGCCGTTAAATTGTTATAAGTAAATGTGTTACAGGTATTGAGTCAAATCGAGTCCAATTCATTTATTAAAAACTTCTCGAGATATTTTCGCAAGTATTTAACGTTAAATTAGTCTGCTTGATGATCATCGAGAAACACTCTCAGATGCATCAGACTTTACTGCAACTTCACCATCTTTCCCAATCTAAAGGGAATTCCCAAAAATATCTTCTAAGTGTGAATGTACTTTTTATACATTCGTACATCTTCATTAATCTAAATTGGATACGGTTCCACCAAACTTTATTTTTCATTAATGTGAATTTTTATAGGTTGAATATATTATATATAATATAATATATATATAATATATTATATTAGAATTATTATTATTATTATTATTATATATTATTAGAATTATATTATTATATTAGAATATAATATATTGTCTGCTATTCTACCGAATGGACAACCAACACTAGATGGACGTCTGATATTAACAGCCAACGATCTAGCTGCTCATCTTCAGATCGCAATGGTTAAAGACCCAGAGGCGATTAATCTGAAAATCCATTTCTTAAAACAGTTTAAGTAAGTGATTTAAATTAAATATCGACTGTTATAGTTATGGCTTAGACGTTTTTTTAGACCTAAGAACTGCCGTGCCCAGTATCCAAATAACACGTCATCAAGTAAAATAGGTAGAATTTGGTTCTGGTACTTACCGGCTGCAGCGGTACGCTCGCTTCGCTCGAATGGCTCGTACGTTGTTGACCACAACGCACGAGCCATTCGAGCGAAGCGAGCGTACCCCCTACCCAGAACCGACATGGATAGGGTTAGGTTAGAAGAGAACTGCGATAACAATCAAATTCTGGCCAAAACCAAATTCTACGTATTTTATTTGGCTAGGGCAACGTGTAATATGAATTTTGGGATTTATTTATGGGCATTTTTACGTAGAAATATTGAACATTAAAGCTGAATCAGTTCTTTTCCATCCAAAGGTTGCCTGGAAGAAATCGCTTTCAGCGATAAGGCCGCCCATTTGTGCAACTTATGCTTTATAGCTGTTACTTCGCTTTGTGTATATAGTGTTCTGTTTTTTCCTGTGTTGTACAAATAAAGTTATCTATCTATCTATCTATCTAACATATGTGTAATAAATGTCAACATTATGAACTTAGGTAGGTATAATGTCAGTCGATATTTTGAACTTAGGTAATAATGTCTGTTGATATTTTAATCACTCAGCATTTCAATCTTAGAGACATTTTAATCATAGCTGTAGCACATGCTGTAGCAACGATTTTCGATATTTAAAACATTCGATATTTTGAATTAACATTTTATTGTAGTTAGGTGCTTATTTAAATTTTTTATTATTATTAAAAATTATTATAAATTTTCGAAATTCTAATATGTACCCGGATGCTTATATTAGGTATGTCTCGCCCATTCCCACTTTATAATAGATAAAATATGAACTTTGTGATAACTTCACAAAGTCTATATTTTTATATAATTCTTGCAATTCGCTTTTCAGGTCAGAATCTTTAATCGTCGAAGGACCAGCCAACAAATTTATAGCAAACTTCAAACATTTACTTGAGAACCATGCTATAGCGATTATGTCAAATGTATTATTATACAATATAAAAATGCTAAGCACTTTAACCAGGTGTCGTAAGTACCTATATTTTTTCAGTTCATGTCAGCCATAAATGCGACAGAAATACTACTTACTCATGTAAAATTAGGTACAGCCGTTTTCACTTTTCCGGACATAATTATTATTGATGATAGTTCTGTCGTCGGTCTCTGGCAGGGTTGACTCGGGTGGCCAAGTGGGCGTGGTGTACACGGCCTTCAGGAGTGCCTTCGACAAGGTCGACCATAGTGTCTTGTTGCTAAAATTAGGCAATTAAACAAAGGGTACCACTTACTAAACTGGTTCATATCTTACTTGGCGAGTAGGTCACAAGCTGTTGTAGTTCAGGGTTATGAGTCAAACACCTACTTTGCTGTTTCCGGTGTACCGCAGGGTTCATATCTCGGTCCCATTCTATTTCTGATATTCATTAAGACATTGTTACGAGTATTAAGCACAGTGAAGTATCCCTATTTGCAGACGACCTAAAACTATACCCCCCATTATTCCAAAACGAGGTTTAAGGATAGTCAGAAATGTGGATTTAAACCTTAGATTTAGATACAGACCCATTTACTCGTGAACTATAATCTAAACACTAACCCTATATCACCTATAGGGATAGTGTTTAGGCTATAGTTCATGAGTAAATGTGTCTGTGTTTAAATATAAGGTTTAAATCCACATCTCGGATTATCCTTAAACTTCGTTTTGGATTAAGGGGGTACAAATCTTTAGACACTGCTTGAGATGTCGTGCATCTGCAGAATGATCTTGATAGTCTCGCAAACTGGTGCTCCAGAGAAAAGTAATTAATACTAATTGTACTTGATTGTGGAACAGATACTAGTAAATTAGGATGATATGCATCGAGTTTAGACAGTAAATCTGGAGCCTGAGTAACACTGCCACCCTTTATATTACTTATGACGAGATCTAAAATTCTACTATCACAATTTGGTATATTGTTTACCTGTTGCAAGTCATTTAAGGTCAAAAAGTCAATGATAGAGCAACAAAATTCACCGCTGCAATTGGATGGTGTCATGGCTGTACAATTAGACTGTTCTATTATATAGGAACATATTATTATTTTTTAAAAGTTGAAATCATCAAGAATAATTACATTATCGATTTCATTCATTGCAGTGTCTAAATTGTCCAGAAAAATAGTTTGTCTCTTCATATTGGCCGGGGACGATAGATAGACAGCACATATTGTGAGATTTTTTTAGCTTACCATCAATATGAACTTTTGTATTAACAAAAAGATCCTGGTGTCATAACTCCTCCCCCGTCCAAATTTAACCTCATACAGGTACGGAACGATCTCGGCGATACACAACATTACGTGTATCGATAAATTGACCATCTGAAATATTACAATTTAGATAAGGTAAATAGAGTAATGGCTGTTCCAAAAAAATAATACCTAATGCAGTTTTAATTTTTGTCAAAATCGGGCACGCATCTCCTTCCAACGTTTTTCTCTAACTCTTATATTTAGGACTAGCTGTTGCCCGCGACTTCGTTCGCGATGTGGTTTTGGTTTATTTAGAATGCCTAATTTTCCCGCAAAAATACTATTTATCGTTCGGTGTAAGTTATAATAACAAATTTTTTTTAAAAGTTATAATAACAAGGTTTATTTTCAGGTTAAAAACCTGAAAATAAAAACCAAAAAGTGAAAAATAATCCATTTCGGGTCACTAAGACAGCAGAAACCTACTTGAAAGTCGGACTGGGTTGGATTGAATGTTGAGAGGTATATAGGAAACATGGTGTCATATGGTTCAGGCTTTTTTTTAGTTTTTGTTTTCAAGTTTTTTTGGAGTCGGTTTTTTTAATTTTAATTTATTTTTTTTATTTAACCATTTTTAGTGCTGCTGTCACTGAAAATTCTACACCATGAGGCGAAAGTGACTATTTATTCAAATTGCAACCTGTACCTAATCGTAACCCATTAAGTTTGGTGATGAGAAGGTGGTTTCAGATATACCATTTAACGGTAACTATTAGTTTATGGGCCAATTCTACTGGTGGAAATCGAAAAATGAGCAATTTGCTGCACTCTCGAGGTACAATTCTGTTCATCATTTCGAAGATCCTCGTCAGATCTTATTTAAGATATGGTTCTCTATCAACATTCATACAAACCTAGTCTGGCGACTAAACTCTTCAAATTGTAAAATGTAATCGTAACTGATTGAAGAGTTTTCTGATGAGAAGGTGGTTTCAGATGTTCCATTTATCAGTAATTATTCGTTTATGGCCCAATTCTATTGGTGGAAATCGAAAACCGAGCAATTTGCTGCACTCTTGAGGTGCAATTCTGTTTATCACTCCGATCCTCATCAGAACTTCATCCAATTTTTATGGGACCACCTGTGAGTTATTCCAAAAATTTCAATCAAAAAAAGAGTTTTCCAAATCGGTCCAGGCATCTTTGAGTAATCGGCGAACATACATAAAAAATATATAGGTATATGTGCGACGAATTGAGAACCTCCTCCTTTTTCTGGAGACGGTTAAAAATAGGTAGTTGCATTGTTTTTACACTATATTTTTTAAATGTTTAGCGAAGGCACTTATGTAGGTAGTATTTTTTTTTATTCGATACTATAATCTCTTATATTCATAATATAAGAGGTTATAGTATTTATAACACCAACATCCTGCAAATAATAATCTATTTTGGTGCAAATAATATTTTATATTATTCTTATTTTCAAATATTAACATTAATGAGTAAAAAGAAAGGCCATTGGACAGAACAAATACTTTAACATAAAATAACGCGATGCACATTGAGATCCTTACATATTGACAGCATTTACGTTAAACAAAAATGCTTTCACATAAAACACTAAAGTGTCTCGGAAGCGGGGTATTCGAAGGAACGTCATGTCCTATGATTTAACAAAAGTGCACGGCGCCCTTTGAGAGTCATACCTATTGATAGAGGGCATCAAAAAAAACACCAAACCTCTAAAGCGTCTTGGATACAGGGTATTGAAGAAACGTGATGTTCCATGATTTATCAAAAGTGCCCGGTTCACTTTGAGTACCATGCCCATCGAAAAGAACAAATAATGCCCTCATACAAAACCTATAAAGCGTAAGGGCATTATTTATTCATCGGGTCTAAAATCACAGCGCAAAAAAACATAACATACCACGCAGTTTTCTGAATTCTTGACCAAATCCATTTTTTTTATTAGGCAGGGATACGTAATTTTGGGAAAAACAAAATGATAAATCGATTTTTACAAATACCTATCTATTTTTAACGGCCTTCAAAGGAGGAGGTTCTCAATTCGCGTATATATATTTTTTATGTATGTTCGCTGATTACTCGTAAACGCTTGGACCGATTTGGAAAATTCTTTTTTTTTTGTTTTTATTTTCTAAGGTATCCGCGACTTGAACTCATAATTCAAACTATTTAATTAGAGATAAGCGGGATAGAAGTGTAAGGAGATCGGTAATATTATGTAGTAGTACCTCTTTGTACTAACCTTATTTTCAGTTTCATGTAGGTAGTATTAAATGCAAACTATTTGGTAGCCAAATATTTGGTCAAAGACCGAATGAAAAAAAAAAATTGGTTTTATGTCAGCTGTCATCTTGAACGGAGGCATGTACTGCACTCCTACCATGACTTTTTGAAGAACTCGAAAAAAAGAAACCCTTTTTCGATCACTCTTTTGTCCGTTTGTCTGTCGGTGTATCACTACCGATATTCTCAGAGACGGGTGGACCTAGTAAGTTGATTTTTAGGAAGTTTCATAGTGAATACTCAATATAGTATGTTTAATCGAATACGTAAAAAAACCCGTGGTATGGGTACTGTTCCCTTCTGACGTTCGATTACGTTTTACCACGGAAAAATATTTCGATTCCACATTTTTAAATGTTTTTTTTTTTATCAAATATCTTAATTATTGTATTAAAGTTAAATTAAAACATAGCCTAAATGTTATTCTGATATATTCTGAACATATTCGTGTGGACCTTGTTAAAATCTGTTCTGTAGTTTATGAGATTACCTGGTTCAAACAAACAAACAGACAGACAAACAGACAAAAATTCTAAAAACTACCCTATCGTGTTCAGCTAAAGATTTTAAGGCGACCTGTGTATTTTTTTTCTGGATATCTTACAATTACAGATTTTTTGATGTCTACAGATTTATTATATGTAATATAGATAGATAAATTAGTATAAAAACAGTGCCCGTGAACTTATAGATATACCATCAAACAGTAATACAGTCCACAGTCTATAGTTGATAGTTTTGTAGTGTTAAAACTTCAGTGAATAAATAGTTTAAAAACATCAGCAATCTTTGAGAATACCAGCACCCATACACCATCGGCCGAGTTGAATTGTATAATTCTGGTGGAATGTTATTCAATTTAGTTCTGTGAAAGTGCATAAGTGTAGTGAAAGTAAAAATCAGTGTCAAACATGAAGTTTTCTCGTTGCCCCCAAATCTCCTATTAAGGTTATGGTAAACTTGCCACTGCTTTACTATAGCCCCTGACTTGACGGACTATGACGACTTTGACTGTTTTGAAACACTTTAGGCCCGATTTATGAAAAATCATGTCATAATTTGATGCAAAATATAACTTGATACTGGCTTAATGCACAAGTCGTGCGAAGCCATAATAAATAGAAAAAAAGTCTGATTTTAATCTATACTAATATTATAAAGAGGAAAGATTAAATTGTTTGTTTGAATTGAATAAGTTCCGAAACAACCGGACCGATTTAGATGAAACTTGCTATGAGGATACATTTAAATAAATAATCAATATTGCAGGACATTCCACACATCGCCATCTAGCCCCAAGCTAAGTAACTAGACGTGTGTTATGGGTGCCAGACAACGGATATACTACTTACTACTTTTACTACTCTTCTTTTGTAATACTTATAATACATAGAAACAACTAGAACACAGACAAATGTCTAAGCATAAATACATGTCTGAGGCGGGAATCGAACCCGCAACCCTGTGTTTGGCAGTCCGGCATGGTGACCATTGCGCCAATTGGGTCGTCCCAACATTGATTCATTGGGAATAATATAGGCTACTTTTTATTCCAACGCATCGTGTATAAAATCATAGTAACTATTTTGTCTTTATACTTACTTACACCGTAAAATAAATGGTATCTATGCGGGAAAATGCTAGGAATTCTAAATAAACCAAAACCACCACGCGACCGAAGTCGCGGGCAACATTTAGTCTTTATAATATGGATAGTTACCTTAAGCATATTTCTGTTTAGAGTTTCAACAATTCTATTATTAAAAGAATGTCTTTCACTAGCATACTTTGCTGCAAATAATAAGTATAATAATTTATGTAAGTAATATGTGTTTTTATACCAATTAATACTTGGTACATTTTTACATTGAATAATCTACAATACAACTTACCATCTAATTCATCAAAAACTTTGAAATGGTTTGCAGCATCTAATTTTAACCAACAGTCTTTATTATTTGTGTTTCTACCTTCATGATTTATATAAGTCGTTGATACTTTTTTTCATCAGATTCTGTTGATGTGTTGTTTTCATAATTTTCAGATCCATTTGGATCATCTATCGAGGCATCCAATCGTTGCTCATAATTTTCTTGGATAATTGCAACGTCTACTGGACCTTGTACAATTTGAGATTCAACTGGTTGCTCTATATTCTCTCCAATTGTATCATCAGCTTGTACCGGCTGATCGACTGGTTGCTCTATATTCTCTACAATTGTATCATCAGCTTGCACCGGCTGATCGATTGGTTCCTCTATATTCTCTACAATTGTATTATCAGCTTGCACCGGCTGATCGTTATCTATACTTCCAGCTTCTTTTTCTTCTTCTGAACCTTTTACAATTTGAGGTTCATCTGGTTCCTCTGTATTTTCTACAATTTCATCATAAGCTTGCACCGGCTGATCTTTATTTTCAGCTTTATCTTTGGCGGTTATCTTTACTTTCAGCTCCTCCTTCTTCTTCTGAACTTTGTACAATTTGAGTTCATTTGATTCCTCTGTATTCTCTACAACTATATCATCAGGTTGCACCGGCTGATCGTTATCTTTGCTTCCAGCTCCTTCTTCTTTTCCCGTCGATTTCATTATACCTAGAATACCTAAAAAAAAATGTGTTTAGCTCTTTGTAATGGTTTATCCGCTGAGACGTCTGGACCATGAAACCATTACATGGAGCAGGAAGTAAAGATGAAAATATCTATTGATGGTATTGCATGTCAAAAAGTATTTCGTAACGCAATCAATTAGAGAAATAAATTATGCAAATACATTCTTACCGACAGTGAAATAAGTGATATGAGTGGTATTAGTGGTATCAGTGTTATAAGTATCTTGCTTAGATGGTAAACTGTATATTACCAAAATGACAAACAAACTTGATATAATTTTAAATGTAAAATCTGAAGCCATGTTCAAGGTTTACCAAAATTCTCGATAAATCACCGAAGTAGACGGACCCTTTATCAAACAATACTACTTCACGCCATTTAAGAATCCCAAATATAAAATATAATTTCAATTAACTTTCAACGGTAATTTTTTATTGAATTTTCTATTGATTACGATAATGTGTCGAGGAGAACATAAATGAGGAACATACATCATATCACTACTAGCAAAATAAATACTTAAAAGATCTCAAGACTATCTTTCTTTCTTTCTATAATATAGCCGATAAAGATATTATTATAGTTACCTACCTAGTGGTGGCAATAGTGCCACTAATATATCTTATATCTTTAAATGAGCAATTCTTGTATATATTTTGTGTATATTTTATTTTAATGCAAACTATTTGGTTTTATGACAGCTGTCATCTTGAGCGGAGGCATGTACTGCATGTACCCCTACCATGACTTTTTGAAGAACTCGAAAAAAAGAAACCCTTTTTCGATCACTCTCTTGTCCGTTTGTCTGTCGGTGTGTCACTACCGATATTCTTAGAGACGGGTGGACCTAGTAAGTTGATTTTTAGGAAGTTTCATAGTAAATACTCAATATAGTATCAGAAGGGAACAGTACCCTTACCACGGGTTTTTTACGTATTCGATTAAACATACTATATCGAGTATTTACTATGAAACTTCCTAAAAATCAACTTACTAGGTCCACCCGTCTCTGAGAATATCGGTAGTGACACACCGACAGACAAACGGACAAAAGAGTGATCGAAAAAGGGTTTCTTTTTTTCGAGTTCTTCAAAAAGTCATGGTAGGGGTGCAGTACATACCTCCGCTCAAGATGACAGCTGTCATGAAACCAAATAGTTTGCATTTAATACTACCTACGTGAAACTGAAAATGAGGTTAGTTCAAAGAGGTACTACTACATAATATTACCGATCTCCTTTACCGAAGACCTCCGATGTTACACTTCTATCGCTCTTTTCTCCCGCTATAGTTTGAATTATGAGTTCAAGTAGCGGAAACCTTAGATAGTAAAAACTAAAAAATAATTTTCCAAATCGCTCCAAGAGTTTACGAGTAATCAGCGAACATACATAAAAAATATATATAGGTATACGTGACGAATTGAGAACCTCCTGCTTTTTTGATGTCGGTTAAAAAATATACAGGTAGATAGTTATTTGTAAAAATCATTTTTTTTTTCCAAAATTACGTAGCCCTGCTAGCTACCTTATAAAAAACTAGGTATTTTGGTCAAGAATTCAGAAAATTGGAAAGTTATGTTATGTGTTATGTTATGTTTTTTGCGCTGTGATTTTAGACCCGATGAATAAATAATTCCCAACGCTTTATAGGTTTTGTTTGATGGCATTGTTTGTCATTTTCGATGGGTATGGCACTCAAAGTGAACCGCACACTTTTGAAAAATTATAGGTTATCATTTTTCTTTAAATATTCCGTTTCCAAAACGTCTCGCTTTAGAAGTTGAATGTCCTTTTGTAGTTTGGTATAAAGGTGTTGGAAAAATCGGTTTTGACATAAAAACCCTAGGCATAACATAATTTTATACAATTATTTTTGGCATAAAGTCACCGCGCACTCTTAAAAAATCAAGGAACATCACGTTTCTTCAAAAACCCTGTATCCAAAACGCTTTAGAGGGTTGGTTTTTTTATTATTTGTTTTTTTTTCGATGCCGTCTATCGATAGGTATGAGTCTCAAAGGGCACCGTGCACTTTTGTGAAATCATAGGAATTCACGTTCCTTCAAATACCCCGTTTCCGAGACGCTTTAGATGTTTGGTGGTAAAGCATTTTTTGTTCAACGTAATGCCTGCTATCAATATGTAAGGATCTCAATGTGCATCGCGTTATTTTAAGTATTAGTATTTGTTCTGTCCAATGGCCTTTCTTTTTAATCATTAATATTATTATTTGATAGTAAAAACAATGTAAAATATTATTTGCACCAAAATAGATTATTATTTGCATGATGTAGGTGTAAATACTATAATCTCTTATATTATTAATTGAAGAATATGAATCGAGACACAAAGGTAGTTGATAATTATTTTTTCTTTAATTTACAAAAATCTAAAGATAACTAGGAAGACAAAGTATGTTGAAAGTTTTGTGCGAATAGAAATTGGACTTAGTTTTAGCTTATCATATTGTTGTGTACCTATTGTGTTTTATTTGTGAAAAATTAACAAAAATAGTACATTGTTACCCAAGGTGTGAAAGTCACTCATTGGCGAGGGCGCTAATATTTCGAGGGACTAAATGAGTGACTTTCACACCTTGGGTAACAAGTGCTTTTCATTACGAATAAACATAAAATTCTTCCTAATAACGAGAGTGAATGAGAGACTCCATACTACCTGATCCTCTTACAAGGTTGGGACCAAAGAGGTTATACATTTTGTAGATTTTTTGTTTTTGCTATTTGTTTTCAACATGTTTTCAATACTCAAATACGTCGGTACTTACCGAAGAGATTTTTTTAAATTAGTTTATCCAACACTGAGTAATGACGCTAAGTCCGAAGATTTAAATAACAGTTTTTCATCTTTACATTTATTTTATTATTAAATAAGATATCTTGAACTAAATATATCTACCTGAATTCGATTACTGAGAAAAAACCTAGTATGTACTAAACTCTGGCAGTATGGATGAGCCGTGCGAAGCCATAATTGTTATTCTTTGGTGTTACCTAAAGCAAGAAGGTTAGGTTTTTGAAGTTCCTAATGCGTAATGATACTGATACTGGCTACAAACACATTGCACAAGCCGCGCGAAGCCATAATTTGACATGACAGCTCTCAGTGAAAGCGATCTTTCCTAAGGCTGAAAGTTTTTCTTTCTACACGCTCTTCAGGCATCTTTAGACCTACTTTCAGAGTATGAGTAAGTAAAGTGCCTTTGCCAACTCAATTAAAAATATAGTTTAAAAACAATGTAACTACCTATTTTGTTATTATAACTTACACCGAATGATAAATTGTATCTATGCAGAAAAATGTTAAGTATTCTAAATAACCCAAAACCACATCGCGAACGAAGTCGCGGGCAACAGCTAGTTATAAAATAATATTTTATAATAATAAATATAAATATTTTAAATAAATATGATTGGATGATTTTTTTCAATTGGTCTACAGTTTCGGAAAAATATCCCTTATAAGAGAATAAGAGATAAAGAAAAATGTTGAAAGGAGTAACGTTCCTAATTCAGAAAAACTAAAACTGCATTATGTAGGTAAACACCGTAAACACCATTTTAGTTCACCAAAGTTGCACCTATTTCTCTATCATTATTCTATAGCGATCTTCATATAATTACCTAAAAATAAAAACACAATCTAGCTTGCTCTCACGAGTTTCATAACTTAGACTTAGCTTAGTTAGGAAGTTAGCTTAGCCATAGGCTTTTTTCTTCAATTCTCAATAAAATTCTAAATGGCATAAATTTTTTATTATTTTGATAACTAAAAATTACTGTTGAAAGAACTATCAGACAACAATGACAACAGGGTGTCTAGCCGGTATAAATGGACGTAGTTATGCAGACGAGAACCAAGCCACAGAAAGTTACATTCGAGATAATTAGGTTTTTGTTTCAAAGATGTGTAGAAGCAATTAGGTAAGTTATAGGAGATCAACAACTTAACAATGGTAAAGATAGAATTAATGGCGATATAGGATAACTTAATTTTTTTTTTTTTCTTTTATTTAGTATTTGTTTTAGATCAAAAACCTGATGGTCCCTTATTACAAAATTGCTGTTTTCTGGGTTGGTTCGTTTTAGCAATATTTTTAGGATTAACAGGTAGGCCATTTAATTAAAATAATTTTAACATACTTATGTTTTATAAATGTTTTAATGACATTTAAGCTTATATAATAGTTTTTAATATTTAAAATATATATAATCACACAAACAAAACACTGATGTTTATTACCTAATCGACTTCGTCCACTTCTACCTCAAAATCAACTTCACCAGAAAACCCATCTATATTTTTTGTAAAAGTCTTGGTCATCTAGTGGAATAAGATGCAACAAACTTTTTAGGTCATTCAACTTCGCTTCAGGGATAGCTTTTCCATTCGGCCATAGCGGACCCATAAGTTCTTTAGTCAATGGGCTTGTATTTCCTCGCAAACCTTTCTTTAAAGATATTTCAACAAAGTCATCCTCCAGGTTAGATCGCATAAAAATCGAAAACTCATCTTCTTTCTTAATCATTATCTCTTTCGTGTTCAGCCAAGACACTTTTGACCCATTTATGGCTTTCTTTCTGTTTGTTATTTTCTTTTCCAAGTTAACGCTTGACAAAAAATCTTCTTTTCTCATTCTATGAACTTGAATTGGATTAACTTTTTTACATGTTTGCATTATCCGCATATAATCTTCTGGCGTGTATAGTCTTTGCTGCAATTTTAGTGCACATTCAATTCGGCCAAAATCGGTATCGTTAGGTAAAAAACTGTGACCGGATTCCAGAAACCGAAGTCTGATTGTTTGTAGTGTTGGGTGGTCGCTTAAAAAAGCCTTTAGCATCAATGTTAGCTTTATTACGGTTTTGACCACCGCAAGAGTCATTCCAAAGTATTAGGTCCTTGACGTCATCGCCAAGTCTCTCCGTAAAATGCTTGAGAAGACAAGAACCTACTTCCTGAGACCCTCTACCAGCCTCTCCTTCCACCCAAACGTTACAATGGGCCTGGTCGTTGCTACCTGAATGGATTCCCAAGTTGTATACCCACAGTTGCCGTTTATAAAATACGACATTCGTAGGTATACGCGGAAGAGGTAGAGTTTTTTGCAAGTCGAATGTTATCGTTTCGATGGATGGATCTTCTTGAGCTAATTTCATGTCACTCTTAAGCTGGTTTTGCAATAATTTTGCTTTTTGTAGATGCTGTCTGTGAGCATCTTCCACAAGGGCCCTTTCTTCTTCTGAACCTTGTATTTTTTTACTAGAATAGTAGTCGCATTTGTTGCATGTATCTTTTTTTAACGGCTTTGTACGAAGATTAAATTTGGTTAGAAACACATGTTTAACTGTTCAGAAAGATAGAACTCTCTGCCCAGCCGATTTTGCTTCTTCGCTGTACAACTCATAAATTTTAGAAAAAGTCATATCAGATCTTAAAAATTTTGCATCGTTACAATTTGCTCGCCGATAGTGGGAGACATATGCAGGCAGTTTTTGTATCACGTTTATGACAAATTCTTCACTTTCAGGCGTTGATATGTCCAGCTTGGCTACCACGTTTATCTTTTATGCAATTGCCGCGTTTTTTGCACAGAGATGTATTAACCCTCTTGGAACTTGTCTGAAGAGTTTTTAAAAACATGTTCTTGCAGACAAGTACATTCTTTAGATAGTATTCACGGGTAAATGTCTTTTTTCTTGAAGTACCGGTACTAGTAGAAGCGTATGAACGTTTTACTGGCATTTCCTTTATGGAAGCCGCAATGAACATATTCTGAGCTTCATAAGAACCTAACGCATAAAATTTATTAAATTCGGTTAATCTGCTCTCGCTTGAAATATTATTCTCTTGGCATTTTTTTGGACAGTTGCAGTTATAATGTAAAAATGGTTTTGGGGCGATATTTTGGTTTTTAGTATTAATATAGGACAAATTTTGGTACTTCCTCTTCTTCCTTTCTTCTCGAGTGTATTCGCCAAACTTTCTCTTTCTACCCTTTCTTGGCCTACCTTGCGATGATCTAATGGTTTCAGAAGTATTCACTTGCGAGGTTGGGTTAGAAGAGCTGGAGGATTGAAGTTCATTCGTATCAGTAGGCGTTTCGTACACTTCTGCTGTTGTGGTAATCAATGATTCTGATACTTCTGAACTAGTATCACTGCCCAAATCATTATGAATAACAAAATCTGGATCCTGTACTGAGTCGTCACTACTGAACATAATATTTCAGTTCTATCGGAAGATGCTGGTGAAACTATTGGGCGGTTTTGTTCAATGTTGAATGTATTTTCTGGAGATTCACAATCATTTTCAAAGACTTCAGTTAAAATATTAAATAAGTTTGTTGTCTCTGGGGTCATTGGACGCAAAGGAGATGAGGGTGGATCGAGGACGGTACTTTGCTTATACCTTGCAATAAGTGGAGAAGGTACTAGAGTTGTTTCATGAAGATCTGGTGATCTAGTACTTTTGTCATTGCTAGGAGAAGAATCCCTGCATTGTTTTTCACACACCCGTGCATTAAAATTAGTAAGCGGTCTAGGAGTTAAAGGCGAATAGGGTGGAGGCTCTATACTTTTGTCTCCAACACTCTCGTAAGAATTAGTATCTTCGAAGTTAGGAGAAGAGTTTACGCATGGTTGTTGCGAAACCCGTGCATTAAAATTGCCAAGCTGTTTAGGTGTTAAAGGCGAATAGGGTGGAGGCTCTATACTTTTGTCTCCAACGTCGAGAACGTTGGAGACAAAAGTATAGAGCCGCGCTTTGAAAATGCTAAGAGTTAGCATCTTCAAAGCGCGCCATACTCGAAACATGCGGTTCAACTCTCTGCCCAGCAATTATATCATGAGATAGATCTTCATGCTGATCCTCACTAGGCTTAGGGCGATTGGCATCAGCAATGGGCAAAGCTGCAGAAGAAACAAATAAAATCAAAAAGGGTTTTATTTTTTTAATTTAATTCAACAGTAATGGATTTTTGTTTCAAATAGTTTAGTGAATTTACAGATTTTTAAAACTATTTAATATTATTACTTTTATGACTTTCAGATGGTTGGGGAATATGGATGTACGAGATGCGCCCCGCGGTTTCACCCGCGTAAGTCCCGTGGGAATATCGGGATGAACATTTTATGTTAATCTACAGCTACATACATCGACACACCTAGTTTTACCGTAATCGGTTTAGTAGTTTTTGCGTGAAGGAGTAACAAACATACAAACACACACACACAAACTTTCACATTTATAATATTAGTAGGATAGGATTAGCAGGAGTAGGATAATCGCGGTTGACAAAAATGATTTGTCTTCATTATGATAATAATGTGATAACACTAAGCCATAATCTACAATGTGCATGGTTTATGCTCTTAACTTACGTACCTATTTTCAGATTTTTTGTAGGGCTGCTGTGTGGAAAGTTCTCAACAATGTCTGTAATAAAAGTATAATGTCTGAATGACTTAACAACAAAAATGTATCTTCACAAAATAAAATGTGTAGAGTCTGGCTACCGAGTCCCGACTTCAGAGGGGGGCGGGGCGGCAGGTTTGGGGAATCTGGGTGGGTTGCTATGAGGTAGTTGGTATACCTAATAATAATTAATTAATTATCAAGTATCAACATAGCTTATTCCAATTATACCAAATAATTCAATCTTGTCTGTCGGAAGCCTCCTGGAGGTCCTCCAAGTATAAAATTAACATTTATATTAATAATTAATTATTAAGTATTAAAATAGGTTATTCCAACTACTTCATGGTATTTTGCCTAGATTTTTTGAATTTGCCGCTCCTTTCCGGGGTCGTCTGTCGGAAGCCTCCTGGAGGTCCTCCAAGTATAAAATTAGCATTTATATTAATAATTAAATAATAAGTATCAAAAGAGGTTATTTCAACTACTTCATGGTATTTTGCCTAGATTTTTTGAATTTGTCGCTCCTTTCCGGGGCCGGGATTCGATAGCCAGACTTCAGTTAAATCTTTGTCAACATTTTTTACTACCTTGCCTGATGGTAGGTACAAACACAGACAGTAATACGAAGTAATAATGTACTTTAACTGGAAATTAAATGCTTTATGCATACTATAAAACATTTACAAAATGTGTTCAAACCCTATTTTAGGTTAGAAAAATATCATTATCACTTACCCATGGCGTTAGCACTGTTGTTTTCATCTTCATCGTCAGAAATATGTTCTAGGCAAGCACTTACGAGTGCTCTTGATCGAGCACTAACCTTTTTATACATTTTTATTTAAATTATAACATAAACAAATGAAATAAAAACAGACCTAAGCACAGCTGAGTTACGAATTAATCAGAGTTGCCAGCTAACTTTATGTGTTGCTATTCGCAAGCGTGGTAGTTTTTTGGCAGATAATAGTAGAATATTAATTAAATATCAAAATTATTAGGAATAAAACACAATTATTATTGTAAATAAGTAAAAAAATATTAATTAATATTTTATAACTGTGTTGGCGTACTAGGTACCTTTCTATTAGTAACAACCATTCTATTTGTCAAATGCAAAATAAGCCCAAACTTCTTAGTTCATTGCTTTACTATTGATTTTTCAAAAAAAAAATACCTATAAGGAACTAAGCATCTTGGTTACTTTAAAACCTATTTTATTTGATATGTTAAATAGAACCAAACATCATGGTTCCCATTTTTCAAACATAATTTGTATTTTTAAGAACTATGTGGCTTGGTTCTATTTTGCTTAGTGAAAATGCTGAAGATCTACAGGAACCATGTTACATGGGTCTGTTAATCCTTAAAAAAATCACTCTAAATAGATTTAGTACCCTAGACAGCTGTCATTATATTTTTTGTGGGTTGGTATTTTGACTAGGATCTTTTCTGAGGCGGTAAAGAACATGGTTCTAAGTCTACCAAAATATGTAATTCAACTTCAGTCGAGATGTGGCTTGATCTCGTTTGCATAATTACCAACAAATACAAATAAAACATAACTTGTGATCATCATTTGAAGGTCTTCTTCCGAAGTGATAAACATTCGCGCTGTCATCGATGTTCATGTTTGGCCCTGAAGGGATAAAATGTTAAAGATTTCATGTAACAATTTATTTGTAATAGAACTTGAATAATAAAAGAACGCCTATATTAATGACTACCTGCGCTCTGCGGTTTCACCCGTGTAACTCCCGATCCCGTGGGAATATCGGGATACAAAAGCTTATAGCCTTCCTCGATAAGTGGACTATCCAACACAAAAATATATTTTCAATTCGAACCCGTAGTTCCTGAGATTAGCGCGTTCAAACTAACAAACTCTTCAGATTTTTAAGATTTCTTTTTAATTTATATACTAGCAGCGCCCCGCGGTTTTACTCGCATTAGTCCTAATCTTAAGGAAATAAAAAATAAAAAGTTATGTTATTCCCTGGGTTCCCTGAACTTTAAGTCCCTTTTTGGGGAAAGTATAAAAAAAATTCCGACAGTAAAAATCTATGAGTTGTAATATCTATTGCTGTCGTCGATGGAGGTGCGTGCCTCGATGTAGTAGACCATGCGTAGACCGGCAGTTCAGCGACGTTGATGTTATAGATAATACCGGGTCGTCGCCGATGTGTCGAACGGGGGATGACGAGTGTATTTTCTCCTACACTCGTACGCTGGTTACTAACCGTTCGACCCCATGCGCCTTCGCGATGCGCAATACCACACTGTCGTTGAAGTAGATATTATAATAATTAACCTCTCTCTCAAGGGTGGTCGAAATGAGACTCCTGATTCGCAGTGATATCTTTATTGCCAATAAGACACTTTGTGCGTTTGGCTTCTCGTTTACAACTACTTGTTGACTGCTTCACTGTCCAGTCAGAATTATTTGTTGACTGTTTCGCTGTCTAGTCGGAACTACTTTCTCTGCTCCCGAACCTCGGCCCTTTTATACTAATCCAACTAGATTCTAGTAAGATCGTGGGTAGAGAGCTTACAAAAAAATCATAAAACCCAACTATCCTATTATGTTTCTACTTAGAATGACCTACACAAATCACTTATTATTTAGATGACAAAACAGATTCCCGAATATTCTAATTAGGGTCAAATACAAACAAACGACTCATATAAGGTAACAAACAAAAACATAAAACAATTCGGAGTTCATAAGAACTGCATGCAAAAAGGGTCTGCCTTTCGCGAACATTCTAATATTGACCGAAACGCAGGTATCTAAGACCGTTCCTCTTTTCTATTTTTGTCGCCAACGTCCTCCCCCCTCGTGCGTAGCACCGACTCCTGTCTTGGCAACTCTGAAATGGATTCAGAGTCTGCAAGCTGATGGCAGCTTCTCTTGGAACCAGCAGCACCAAATTTATCTCGTCGATCTTTCTTAGAGGGTACTTGATCTTCGCTCCTGCCTTCCTATGATTTCTTTTCCAAGTTAGATTTTCCTTCCTATCCTTCTCGGAAACGTCAAAGAATTCAGCACAAATAATTTGCTTCTCTTCTTTAACTGACTCAATCTTTAGCATGTCTACTTCTGTTTGGAGCATCTTTCCCTCGGAGTTAGAGTGACCAAACTCAGTTTTATCATCATTCATTTTCTAGAACGAGATCTATAATACTTTTTACGTTATTCTTCAGCCGGGTTTTCTTGTACTCGTTGCTGTCCGGCGTCCACACGTTATCATTTTTCCTTTTCACGCTCGTTTCTTCCATGTTGTGGGGTCGACGAATTTGCACTTCCACGTCTTCGCTCACGAAGTTTTCTGAATTTTCTATGTGCACATGTTACGAAGTTAACAACCTTCGCAGCTCCACCGTCAGATCTGTGAAGAACCCAGCCCAAATATGTCAGCGATGCAACTGGTTGATTATTCTTTCCCTTCCTTGTAGATCTCGAGACGATAAATTGCCAATTGCCCTTTTTTTTTTTGTTTTTCGGAGAGAAAATCCTCACGGATACCCGCCATCAAACTTGAGCGACTTCAAAATGTATGTATAAGGTTCATATTTGGGTTACGCAAATATGACCATGTTTCAGAATTTCGATATAAACTCAAGTGGCTGCCAATCCGCCTTCGCCGGGATGTCCATACTCTGTGCTTCCTCTACAAAACTCTATTTTATCCTTCATCTCCCCCTTACCTAAGAGAACGTTTTAAGTTCCTTAGTGACGGTCATGCTAGACAACTCCAATCCATTGATACCCTTCTCCTTCAAGCTCCCCTTCACAATTCAACTTTCTACAGCAAATCCTTTTCTTTTCGTTCTGTCATTCTTTGGGATTCTCTACCCCAACCTATCCGCTCTGCTAAAACCCTACCAATTTTCAAGAGTATGGTAACTGAACATTACTTTCACTCTATTGTTACATAACTCTTGCCTCCTATTTCTTTTTATATTTGTATTCTTGTTTGTTCTCTTAGAATTGCTTGTATAGTTTTATTATATTTTATTTTTATTTTTTGTATTATATACATATTGGTTAATTTATTCTCATTATGAATAGTTTTGTTAAATATTATTATGTGTATGTTATGATATCTATGTTTAAGTATTTAGTTTATATCTTTTTTACGTATGTATTTATTATTATATGTGTTTCTTACACCACACGACCTACCAGTTAAGCTAAACAGACCTTTTCCATCCTAAGGTTGCCTGGAAGAAATCGCTTTAAGCGATAAGGTCGCCTGTTTGTACAATTTCGTAGTTATAAGCTTTCTCATCCTTTTTGTTATTTTCAATGTTTTGTGTGTTGTACAAATAAAGTGTTTATCTATCTATCTATCTATCTATCCATCCCGGGGGGTGACGACGGGTTATGTCGGAGTCAAACCGACTAAAAACTCTCCGGTGACCCTCTTCGGTGCAGCTTGGAGGCCCGGAGTCTCATTCGAACTCTTCGAGGCCTCCAAGCACCGCGTTCATTTCGAAAGATGATCCCCCCTTTCAATAAGGGTGGCGTGGGACCACACCACACCCAATCCCAGGTCCGCTTCCTTGAACGATCAAAGCCCCCGCTCTGATCGCTCAAATGGACCAGATCCCCTTTTGGTCGCCTTTTACGACGGGCAGGGGCTACCGTAGCCTTATTCTATTTCACCCGGACTACAGGGTCGTACTAGGCGGGATGTCTCCCCCGGCGTTGACGCCGTCTTTTGGGGCCTGCCTTCTCCCGTTCGCGCTCTGCTGTCTCCTTTTGAAGCATTACGTTTTCACAAAAGGTTACCACGGCCATCCACGCCGCCTCGTCTGCCAGCATGGCTGCTATCACCACAGACAGCCTCAGGTTGTCTGTGGTGATAGCAGAGATGCTCTGGACATTCTTCGAGCGTGTGTTGGGCGGAGTCCAGTGTCCCCCTATAATGATGGCAAGCTGCCGTCCTCTTTCTGCCGATTCGATGCAGGTATTCACCGAAACATCCGTGTCCGGTCAGCACCTGAGACAAACGAAAGGTGACGTGCCAGGTTCGTTGGAGCCAAGCCTCAAAATTGGGCAAAATTGCGCTCACGACACGTTGTCCGGCATTTTGCGGCTGCTCTAGCCTTAGTTTTAGAGCCTGTCCAAATTCCTGAGTTCGTATCTCGGATATCGAAAGAGTGTCACCTTGATGGAGGCGAGAGTAAATTTCTGTGTCCATTTCCGCCAAGATGTCTAGGGGAGGAAACCATGCCAGGACAGTAGCCGCTTCGTAGGATATTGTGCGGTATCCTCGTGCTATTCCTATGGCCATTTTACGCTGAACGCGTATTAATTTGACTCTACAGCGCTTCACACCCATTCGGTTTGACCAAACAGGTGCTCCGTAGAGGGCCATCGATCGTACCACCCCTGCGTAGAATCGTCGAACCTCCTCATGTGGTCCCCCCAGATTAGGTAACAGTCTGTACAAGGCACCCACTACCCTCTCAATTCTGGGCACTAGTCGGTTGAAGTGCTCTTTAAAATACCAGCGGCTGTCTGTAATTAAGTGAAGTAAGGCCAAGATATTTAATATTTGACCCTACCCTGACTCGGACGTCTCCTACGAGAATCGTTGAGTTGGATGGCTCTCTAGTTCGTGGGAGCCTGTGGAACCATAATGCTTCAATTTTATGAGGCGCTATGCGAAGGCCTAACTCGCCAATCCTCTCGACGACACGAGTCACCCCATCCTCAGCGAGTCGAGTGACTTCTTCAAAGTTTGCCCCAGTGACAAGCAGAAGAATACTCTTCTGCGATCTGCTATGCAGATGATACCATCTGCATAGCAGATCGCACGTAGGCTTTGAGGTAATCTGATACCCAGGACTGCGTCATATGCCAGATTCCAGAGGAGTGGTCCCAGAATCGATCCCTGGGGAACTCCGCAACTGACCTCTCTCTGACGAGTTTCCCCATCCCGGCTTACATACTGTATCGCCTGTCACACAAATATGCGTCGACTATGCGCTTTAGATACGAAGGCGTTTGGTGGTAATCAAGGCCCTCCCTGATCGCTCATCATGGCAGTGAATTGAAGGCGTTCACAATGTCAATCGATACCGCCATCGCCACTCTACCCTGGGTTACAGCCTGTGTCGATAGCGCCCTGACTCGGAGTATTCCGACAAGTCAGGACCAACGAGACACATAATATATGAGTTGACACGGGCGGCAATTATTCTTTCGAATAACTTACCAGCTGCATCTAATAAACATATGGGATGGTATGTTGAGGGGGAATCCACAGGTCTGCCGTGCTTCTTCAAGAGTACCATCTTGGCCTCTTTCCACTCCGATGGAAAAACTCCGTTACGGAAACAGAGTTGTCGCATCCGGTCTCCCAAGCCGGCAGAGAGTGCTATCACCCAGGCCCGGCCCGGAATACCGTTTGGACCAGGTGCAGCGTTACGTGTTCGGAGACGATTTATAGCATCGGTGAGTTCTCCATTAGTAACCATCCACTCATCGGACCAATCGATTGGATCCAGTGGTGTCATTTGCGGCGTGTTTACAACTCTCGGGAAAAGGGTAACCACCACCGTTCCAACGAATATGGGGTCAAGAGTTTCCGTCAGTGGAGGAACCCATGGTCTGAGCTTGCCCAGTACTAATTTATATGGGCGCCTCCATGGGATCCTATTCAAATTTTTGAGGAGCTCATTCCACGATCGCGACTTTGCTTCGGCAATAGCTTGCTGAAGGGCCACTGTGGCTACACGATATGTCCGGTATGCATTTGTCTCCTCAATTTCTGGGGATCTTTTTCTCCTTCTGCATCTGAGGTATCGACGTCGAGCCGATAGGCAGACAGCACGTAGTCGGCCTATCTCTTCTGACCACCAATACACTTTTTTTTTTTTTTTTGCTCTAGTTCTAGGCATCGAGATATCGCATATCTTCGTCATCGTTGTTTTAAGCCAAAGAGCTTCCCTTTCAGGATCAACCAAACCTTCTCTATCATGACCGTCTGCCCAAGAAACGGCTATTGCAGCTGCCTCTAGAAGGTCTCGGTCTATCGCTTAACAGACCACCGTCGCGGTGTACTGTTTTGTTGACGGTGAACTACACTGCCCAGGACTACGGAGAAAAGTATGTGGCGATGATCGGAAAGAGTGACTATTTCTTCCGCGACCCTCCATTCTGCTACCATGCGAAAGGAGACGCCCGCGTTAGGTCAACAATCGACTCTCCCTGTCAAAACAAACGTGACAAAAGTGCTCTCTGACCACTCTTCCACGAAACTTCTAAATTTATATAAATCACACAATTTGTCTAACGTGTTTCTGGAGCCTACTAGAACCACTGACACTACAGCAACATGTATTGATAATATTTATATAACTGATAATATAACCACGATTAGCAAATCTATCATTAACAAATTAGAATCGGACCATAGTGGTCAGTTTGTCAGCTTTACTATCGTCACAAAATCAATACCAAAAAGGAAAATAAAATACGTACCGGTGACTGCTACTCGTCTGGAGGAACTTAGATTGAATTTAGCTAAAGTTTTACCGTTTCTGCCTTATGATACGGATCCTAATGTATTATATTATAATAACTTTTTTTCGGTTCTTAATAACCAATTTCAGTCTATTTTTACGTCCAGATCTAAAGTGGTCTCCGACAAACGCGAATTTAGTGGCTGGGCAACGGTTGGCATTCATCGAAGTAGACATAAACTATATGAGTTATACGCGGAAAGACAGGTTAATACATCAGTGGAGTTTGGAGCTTACGTTAAAAACTATTCAAAGATATTTAAAACACCGAGTTTAAATTAAGTATTAATGGAAATATAACTAATAATGATCAAGATACCGCTAATGAATTTGAGATTTTTTTCAGCAATGTAGCTATTACTTTGACGAAGGCTTTAAACTCTTCTACCCCCATTGCAGAAGGTTTATTAAAAACCAATGTACCGAATTGTAATAAAATATTTAAATTCCAATATGTTCAAAATCATGACATTATTGTAGTGCTTAAGCAAATAAATCTTAAAAAAACTAAAGATCTATGGGCGTTCCGATTGTTAAATCCAGGGAATCACTTAAAAAAAATTTTAAAGAGATAAATATATTAACGCTCTATTCACAATATATCTACGAAAACTTGCTATACGTTCACAAAAATCCTGATATTTTTCGTAAAAATGGCGATATTCATAATTTCAACTTAAGAAATAAGGATGAACTGACCGTGCCCGGTAGTAGGCTCCGGAAAATAAACAGGTCATTTAATAATACATGTGCGCTCTATTATAATAAATTACCTAAAGATGTATATGATATGTCCATTAACAGGTTCAAAACTTTTATAAAGCATAAATTGGGCAGTAAGGCGTACTATGATACTTCGTCTTACCTTAATGATAACAACCCTTGGACGTGACTTTAATTGCTCCATTTCAAATAATACTTTTAAATATTAATAAATATTTGTAATATTGACCTTTGTGAGCGTGATCACATGAAAAAAAAAACCCCATGAGTTTCTTGTGCCTTCTTCTCATTGGTGGGCGCGTTCCGAAGGCACACATCCTAACTTAGTTTTTAAGACGTGTCTAAGTGATCTTATACCTAGGTATTAAGCATTGAAAGGAATAAAGATTTTTGACCTTGACTTTGACTTTGACCCTCTGTTAATTATTTGGAGATCTAAATCTGCCGCCCACCCTTGAAGAACTCTCCCTCTTTCGTTTTCTCGCCGTGATCCCCATACTTTAGCGTGAGCATTGAAATCGCCCGCAGCTATAATTGGGCGGGGAAGACACAGTTTGAGACCCCACGAAGAAATCTCGCATATTCATTTATATCTATGTTGGGGGAAACGTAACATCCTATTACAGCAAGTGGACCCCATTCGACGGCAATAAAATTTGGCCCTCTTTTTAAGACGATACAGGGAGGATCTCCCATTCCACGTCCCAGACTATGGCAACATTTGCACCTCCGTCACTTCCGAAGCAACGAGGATGATCCAGGAATCGGTAGGGATCTGCCACAATTGCTAACGCAACCCCAGTCTCCGCCATTGACTGCAACAGTAAGTCCTGTGCAGCCCGGCAGTGATTGAAGTTGGTTTGAAGAACCTTTAAGGTTGTGAAAACAAGGCCGGTGTTGCCTCCACTGGGCGTGACATCTGACTATTAGATTGAGCTAGTACACTTCCCTGTCCTCCTTTTTTTGAGCTTATGTGGTCTACAGGGCTTTGAACCCATACAGTGGTTTGCAGGTAGACCCAGCTTTGTGGCCTGGCTCTCCGCAAGCATAGCAAAGCGAGCTGCGATCCACCGTATTTGTACATTGACGTCGCACGTGTCCTATTTCTAGGCACTTAAAACCATTGCAGGGGACGAGCTGCTAAAGCTTCTACTTTTGCATACGTCTATCCAACTCGTACACGACCTGTTACTGTCAATTTAAGCACCGCTGCTAGTGGGCATTTAACCCACACGGTGCCTAAACGCGTCGCTGAGTGACGAATTTCACCTACTTTGACGTCCGTCAAAGTGCAGCCACCGGCTTCAGCTACTGCATGCGCTACTTCATCTGAAGTGACAGACTCGTCCAGATCAGCTACTCTCATCTCGCCCATCTTCATCGGGCGAGCAATTTTTACTTCCATGTCAGAGAGGGCCTCTCTCATACGCTGAGCAAGAACATCGGCCTTCTTAGAACAGTCTGGTCCTGCCACTTCGAGGATTATCGCCCCAGCAACAGCTTTCCTTGGCACTACAGATTCTATTCCGCATTCTGCCAGCTTAATTCGCTGCCTTGCTGCTGCGATTACTACAGCAATAGATGCATAATTGCCCTCTGGGACTGTTACTGTAATGGCTGCAGTGTCGGGCAGCTTAAAGGGTTGGATCTTTCACTGCGGCGATAAGGTTGAAGCCTATTGAAAAGGGCCCTTAGTTGTCACTTTCTGCTTCCGACCAAACACAGTCGACCATGGCTGTTCTTTATCAGCCTGAGAGCTCTCGGCCTGTGCAACCTCATGACTCTAGATTGATACCATAGTCTGTTGAGGTGCCGAGTCCGGCGGATGTTGGGTACGTTTAGCTCTTTTTCTTCCCCTCTTCTTTTCCTTAGACACACTATCTAGGGTAGTTTCTAGAGCCGGTAACTGTACCGGCCTCGCTTGAAATACTAAAGACAGCTGTGCCTCAAAGTCAGCGAATTTTATCTCCATTAGTATGGTAAAACTCTCTAGGATATTGTTCTCGGCGCTTACGGAGCTAAGTGCTGTCCTGGTTGAGGTTCGAACTACCTTAGGCTCGTTCTGTTTGCGGAGCGCTCCCATTTCCTCCGTGAGCATAGTCACCTTGGTCGAGAGTTCTGCGAGTCTAGCACGCAGCTCGCGATTTTTCCGTTCTTCATTGGGCTAGCTCCGAAGTAGCCGCTTGTACAGTTTCCACTGCCTTGCGAAGGTCTTCTGCGAATGACGTGCTTAGGTTTCCTCAGTTTTCAGCCAGCTTTATAACGAGCTGCAGCTGCTGGCTGATGCACTCACCTAGCTTACTTGTGGGCCTCTTTGACATTTCTGCAATTAGTTCCTCCGCACATATTTCTTCTCGTGCCTGAGGCTCTAGGTTTACGTTAGGTTTACGTTCTACCTCCAACCGTTTATCTTTTACCTCTGTGTGCTTGTCTCCTTTTCTTTTCTTAACCGCCTTGCGCTTGGAATGGCTCTCGGCCATCGGCCTGGACCGTTTCCTTAAGCGTGACGTCGCATATGCTGCGGATGACTTAAAGACATCAGGCATGGAGGAACATTGTGAATCCTCTTCTTCCCTGTTACTGTCTTAAAGTGCCAGCCTTCCTCATCAGATTGTGATTCTGTTTCCTTTCCACTATGATCGCTTTTGCCTTCCCTTCTACTCCTACTTCTACTCCTATTTCTGTATCTACTTTCTTCTCTTATATCCATCTCCTGTGTTTTATATTGATTGTTTGTTTCCATTCTGTTCCCACGAGAATGGGGAAAAAATAATTTGGTCCCACCGGGCGGTACCCCCTGCGCCACGACTAAGCCTAAATACGACACGGGTGTCGGCCGGTACCCTGGCACGCACTAACGACCCGGCCATGCATCCCCTGGCCATGCGTTACCAGCTTGAGTTTAGAAGATTTTTTATAGAGGTTGTCTCCACGCAACCAGGCCAATTAATTATTAAGGATTTAATTAAGGATTACGGACCCCGACGGTGATAGGATACAACTTCGTACCCGTATCTGCCAGGTGGTAGCATGAATACTCACTAAACCCGTCCCTGCTTCTCTACTCCTCTCACTGCTAAACAGAAGGATGGTTAGAGAAACGTCAAACTATTAGCCGTCACCCTGGTCCTCTGAAGAGGATAAAGCGGATAACGTTACCGGGTGCACCACGTGGAGGTTGTTCGACTAAGACACCCGATCAATCAACAAACGTGGCTTCTCCTCTTCGTAACAAAGCTTTTCTACCATTTGCAGTAGATGGGAGTAATCCTCGATGTTTTTCTTATCGAATCCTTTGGCCGATATGTTTATGCTGTCATAGTTCTCGCCCCAACGAGATTTCTCTTCTTCGCCTGATCCTTAAAGTCCTTTAATTTTCAAATTGGCCTATGTCGATTTATTCATCGTTATCCTTTTCTCTCCCACTGTTTCCATAGTGAGAGGTTCTCTTGTACCTTGCACTCCAATCTTTTTGGCTACGGCTGAATCAAGAAGAGTGACCGTAGAACCTTCATCCAGAAGTGCCAATACCTTGACCAACTGTTTCGGGCATAAGGGTCAGCCCTTTGGCCCAAACAGTTCAACTGGAACCAACTTCAGATATGCTGCTGCGGCCGTCCTTGTTGAGTTCACGAGTTGTAAGCCGTTGTTTGTGATCTTTTTCCTTTCGGCCTTCTTCTCGATGACTTTCTCGTCTTGATGAAGGACGTGATGCCATTTTAATATTGCAGGACATTCCACACATCGCCATCTAGCCCCAAGCTAAGTAACTAGACTTGTGTTATGGGTGCTTGACAACGGATATACTACTTATATACTTTTCTTTAGTAAATATATACTTATAATACATAGAAACAACCAGACCACAGACAAATATCTAAGCATAAATACTTGTCTGAGGCGGGAATCGAACCCGCAACCCTGTGTTTGGCAGTCCGGCATGGTGACCATTGTGCCAACTGGGTCGTCATGCCATTGTTTGCATATTTTGCACACTGGTTTTCTGCAGTTCTGCCTCCGATGTCTACTATGAAGACATTTAAAACATATCCGTGTCTTTTCTACAATATTCCATCGTTCTTCTTTAGAGGCTTAACGGAACTTATGACAGTTGTCCAACCGATGATCTCCTTGATAATGTGGGCAGTTCGATTTTGTGTGCTTTTGTGGCTGTGCCTAATTTTACATGAGTTGTGCTGTTGCATTTATGGCTGACATGAACAGAAAAAATTAAGGTACTTACGACATCTGGTTAAAGTGTTTAGCATTTTTATATTGTGTAATAGTACATTTGACATAATCGCTATTGCGTGGTTCTCAAGTAAATGTTTGAAGTTTGCTATAAATTTGCTGGCTGGTCCTTCGACGATTAAAGATTCTGGCCTGAAAAGCGAATTGCAAGAATTTTACTTCACAAAGTTTTTATTTTATCAAAAATCTTAAAGTGGGATTGGGTGAGACATACTTAATATAAGCATCCGGGTACATATTAAAATTTCGATATTTTAAATAAGCAACTATGATAAAATGTCAATTCAAAATATCGATGTAAATATCGAAAATCGTTGCTACAGCATGTGCTACAGATACGATTAAAATGTCTCTAATGATTGAAATGCTGAGTGATTAAAATATCGACAGACATTATTATTAAAGTTCAAAATACCGACTGACATTATACCTTCCTAAGTTCATAATGTTAACATTTATTACACACTAGCTGTTGCCCGCGACTTCATTCGCGATGTGGTTTTGGTTTATTTGGAATACATTTTCCCGTATAGATACTATTTATCGTTCGGTGTAAGTTATGATAACAAATTGGTAGTTACATTGTTTTTAAATAATATTTTTTAATTGATTTGGCGAAGGCACTTGTGTAGGTAAGTAATATATGTTTTTATTAATTTCACACAAATAAAACATAATACACAACAATATAAACTAAAACTAATATAATATAACTAAAATAAGCTAAAACTAAGCTTAATTCCTATTCTATTAACATCCTTTGTCTTCCTAGTTATCCTTGGTTTTTTGTAAACCCTGCCCTTTGAGACTCATACCTATCGATAGAGGGCATCGAAAAATAATAATAATAAATAACACCAAACCTCTAAAGCATCTTGGATACAGGGTATTAAAAAACCTGATGTTCCATGATTTTCCAAAAATGCGCGATGACTTTGTCTGATTATTTAATTTAAATTAATCGGATAAAGACAAATATCCGCAGTCTGAATATTATTTATGTCATTAAATTGCGCAAAAGGCGCAGTATATGTAGCCAAATTCTTGGCTGTAAAATTAAAAAAATAACATAGCGAAGATGCTATAATAATATGTCTTTTGATATAATCCGGAAGCTTGTGCCTTCCCTTCGTCAAATAATAATTATTACTAACAATAGGGTTAGTGTAGTGTCAAGATCTCGTCAAGATCTTTATTTCAGGTGTCAGCTGTCACACTTAAAACGGCTATTACATATCCACTATATTATCCATATTTATCTAGTTTTTAATATTTAAAACTCTATTGCCTACTAACATAGTTTTCGTAAGTTTTTGTACTAACAACATATGGACTGTAATAATTGTCTGAAATAAATAATTTTGAATTTGAATATATCTCAGAAACTATTGATCCTAGATTGATAGTCTCTTAACAGAAATGATATATTTTATCGAGATCTTCATTTCAGATGACAGCTGTCAAATTTAAAACGGCTATATCTCAGAAACTATTGGTTCTAGGTTAATGGTCTCTTTACAGAAATGATAGATCTCATCGACATCTTCATTTCAGGTGACAGCTGTCAAACTTAAAACGACCATATCTCAGAAGCTATTGATCCTAGGTTGATGGCCTCTTTACAGAAATTATAGATCTCATTGAGATCTTCATTACGGGTGACAGCTGTCAAACTTGAAATTAACTGAAATGAAGATCTCGATGAGATCATCACACATCGTAAGTAGAGGATTTTCTGCCGGCGGTAGGTTTTGACGATGTTAGGGCGAGGAGTAAGACCACTCACGTCGCAAAAGACCTCTGCGTCTGCCCCTGGCAACTTCACCTTACTTAAATGCAGCGAGCTTTTTCCACCGAGGAGCATTTTAAGCTCCGGGTCGGTATTTTGCGTGGTTGCTAGCTGGTTCATGTCAACGGGTTGCGTGATTTCATCAACCCGTGACAAAGTATCTGCAACCACATTGTCCTTACCCGAGATATGCCTCACGTCGGTGGAAAACTGCGATATAAAGTCTAGGTGACGAAACTGTCTGGGTGAGCAGTTGTCTTTGCGGGTAGAAAATGCAAACGTCAATGGCTTGTGATCTTTATAGATGACGAAATCGCGAGCCTCGACCATGTGACGAAAGTATTTGACCGCCTCATATATGGCAAGAAGTTCACGATCGTAGGGTGAATATTTCGTCCGGGAAGGGCTCAACTTTCTCGAGAAGAAAGCTAGTGGCTCCCAAGCACTTCCTTTCAGCTGCTGAAGTACCGCACCGACAGCAGTATCTGAGGCGTCAGTCACTAGGGCCAACTTGGTGTTGCTGTCAGGGTGTGCTAACAAAGCGGCTTTACATAGCCCCTGCTTGCAAGCCTCAAAGGCCGTTCTTTCCTTTTCGCCGAATGTCACTGGGTGGGAACCTTTGACTGAACCCGTCAAAAGAGTATTTAACGGTGCCTGGTGTCGAGCCGCATCCGGAATGAACCTCCTATAAAAGTTGAGCATGCCTAAAAATCGACGAAGTTCCTTGACCGTTTTTGGCTGGGAGAAGTTGCTAATGGCCTCAACTTTTTCTGGTAACGGCGTCGTACCTTGTGCTGAAATGCGGTAACCTAAGAAGGTTACCTCTGACTGACCGAAAACACACTTGTTCGGGTTCAGAACCAACCCGTACTGTCTAAGGCGATCGAATACCTCATGAAGGTGTTTTGCATGAGTTTTCTGGTCTGCTGAAAATATTAATATGTCTTCTATATAGGGAAAAACAAAATCGAGTCCGCGCAAGACATCATCGACGAACCTCTGAAAGGTTTGGCCTGCATTACGTAAGCCAAACGTCATGTAGGAAAACTCGTACATCCCGAAGGGCGTCGTGATGGCCGTTTTGCAGATATCAGCAGAATTTACAGGCACTTGATTGTAAGCCTTGGCTAGGTCCAATACGCTGAAAATTGTACAGTTAGCAAGGCTATGCGAAAAGTCCTGAATATTGCGGAGAGGGTACCTATCTGGTATAGTACGAGCATTTAATCTGCGGTAGTCGCCACAGGGACGCCATCCATTTTCTTGGGCGCAAGATGCAATGGAGATGCCCAGGGCGACTCTGAAGGTCGGCAGGTACCTATCTTCAGCATGGCTTCGAACTCCGCCTTCGCTATCTTCAACCTGTCGGGAGCAAGTTTGCGAGGTGTAAATGACTCAGGCGGACCAGGGGTAGTACGGATGTAGTGAAGCGTGTTATGTTTAGCGGGTGTGGCATGTATACCGGATGGGCGAGTGATGTCGGGGTATTGTGATAGTAAGTTATGATGATACATAGAGTTCCCAGTAGCTACTTTTAATGAATACAAATTATCTGGAAAATTAGCAAGTGAAACCGAGGCAGCTATACTAGTATTACCATCCAATAATCTTTGGTTACGTTCATCAACTATTAAATTATAGAATGATAAAAAATCAACGCCTATAATAGGTTTCGTTACATCGGCCACGATAAATTGCCAGGGAAAGTCGCGGCGCAAACCTATGTTAAGCATCAGGTTAGTATAACCGTAGGTAATACCTAGCCGTTTGCGGCGCACAGGTCGAAGCCGGTTTTACCGCGACGTTCCCTGACAGCTGATCGTGGAAAAACACACAAATCACTTCCCGTGTCTATAAGAAACTGCATTTTTGACCGCTTATCGGTAATAAACAGACGACCGGTACTCGTGGGGCAGGCGGCGGCCGCCGACTCGCGCTGCCCTATGCGTTTCCCGCGGAATAATCACAGGGCTTGATGCACCTATCTGCCTTGCTGCCGTGTTTGAAGTGGTACCAGCATAATGGACATTTTCTATAGTTAGATTTGGACCTGGTCCTGGGGCCGCTCCTCCTACGATTTTCCCGCGCTGAGCCTCGGGTCGTTGGCCGCGACATTCTGTCGATCCTTGTAGTCAAACTGGCCACTTGACGCGTTAGTTCTTCGATTTGGGTGGTCAGCGAGCCGGACGGGCGACCGGAAATTGACGTGGCTGCGGCGATCTCCTGCAGCTTGTCGGCTAGATCAGCGAGCTCTTCGGGCGTGGCCCGCGTCTGAGTTGCTAATATCGCCTGCGCGCTGGTGGGTAAACGATCCAACCAGATGGTCCGGACAAAATCATCATTCTTACTGGGTCCGGCGAGGTACTGTAGATGACGTAGGAACTGCGATGGCCGCTGGTCACCGAGCTCCTCCTTTGTCAGCAACTGTCTTAGCTTCTGCTCCTTGGAAACGGAACATCGTTTGATTAATTCCGTCTTCAGCCGCTCGTACCTGTCCGGTGTGGCCGGTGCTGTAATTATATCCTCCACTTCTGCTGCGTGCACGGGGTCGAGATAGCCCTATAGCGTAGTGGTATTTAGTGGAATCGGAGGTAATCCCTGCCAAAATGAACTGGCTCTCCAAATGTGCAAACCACAGAGCCGGCTGAGCTGGATAAAATGGAGGCACCCGAATAGCCACGCGGTCAACGCTGGCCACCGCGGCTCCCGGGGGCGCTCCGCCATTTTGTTGTTCTCCATCCTCCATCGTGTTCGATCGGGGTCACCAGTAAAGCGAAGCGGAAGGGGGCAAGGCTGCCTATCGTAGAACGAAAACGATGATATAGAAACTTCTATCTTTATTTGAAGAAGGAGAGCGGCGTGCGTCTAACGTAGGATAGGATATCTCGATGACTGCCGGCGCAAGCGGCGGCCGGCCGATGCTAGCCCGGCTACCGCGCGCGCGCCCGCTGCACCTCTCTGCACACCTTGAACCGGTCGCAGTGCGGCAGCGAGCGTCCGCGCAACTATCTAATAACAAAATTGATACGCTCGTCCGCTTGTGCGTTTACAATAATATATTAACTTAGTATGAACTTATATTTACCTTATATAACTATTCTAATATTATATGTAGGTAGGTATATAATATTTACTGTATATAAATATTTGTATATTTATTTAATGTTACATGTATCTATATTATATCTATATATATATATATTTATTTATATTACTATGATATATAAACTAAAGTTAAGTAAGTACCTGTAATATTATATCTATATAATATTTTATTTCTATAAGCTAGCTCCCCTACAGTATTATTTGTTTTTTTTTCGATGTTCTCTATATGATGAGGTGTGAGTTTCAAAGGGCACCGTGCACTTTTGTAAAATCATTGGACATCACATTCATTCAAATAACCTGTTTCCGAGACGCTTTAGATGTTTGGTGTGAAAGCATTTTTTATTCAACGTAATGCCTGCTATCAATATAATAAATAAATAAATATTGCAGGACATTCCACACATCGCCATCTAGCCCCAAGCTAAGTACTATACTTGTGTTATGGGTGCTAGACAACGGATATATTACTTATAGATATACTTATAATACATAGAAACAACCAGACCACAGACAAATATCTAAGCATAAATACTTGTCTGAGGCGGGAATCGAACCCGCAACCCTGTGTTTGGCAGTCCGGCAGGGTGACCATTGTGCCAACTGGGTCGTCAAATATCTAAGGATCTCAATGTGCTTCGCGTTATTTTTACTTGTTCTGTCCAGTGGCCTTTCTTTTTACTCATAATATAAATAATTGAAAATAAAAAAAATATAAAATATTATTTGCACCAAAATAGATCATTATTTGCATGATGTTCGTGTTATAAATACTAAAACATCTTAGTTAATAATTATTTTTTCTTCTATTTTAATAAAAAATCATAGATTACCAGGAAGACAAAGTATGTTGAAAGTTTTGTGCGAAGAGGAATTGGACTTAGGTTTAGCTTATTATATTGTTGTGTATTATGTTTTATTTGTGCGAAATTAATAAAAAAATAAGAAATATATTACTTACGATAATAAGTGCTTACGCCAAAAAAAAATAGTTTAACCTATTTTGTTATTATGACTTACACCGAACGATAAATAGTATATGCGGGAAAATGGTATTCTAAATAACCCAAAACCACATCGCGAACGAAGTCGCGGGCAACAGCTAGTGTATAATAAATGTTCAATATTTCTACGTAAAAAATGCCCATAAATAAATCCCAAAATTAATATTACACGTTGCCAAAGTAAAATACGTAGAATTTGGATTTGGTCAGAATTTGGTTGTGATGGCAGTTCTCTTCTAACTCAACCCTATCCATCCATGTCGGTTCTGGGTAGGGGGTTTTTGATCACAACGCACGAGCCATTCGAGCGAAGTGAGCATACCGCCGTAGCGACCGGCGAGTGCTAGAACCAAATTCTACCTATTTTACTTGGTTACGTGTTATTTGGATACTGGGCACGGTGTATATAAAAAAAATGATTGGTACCTAATAATTGATATTTAGTACGTTTGGTTCTCTGTACTTCGATTAAAATTGTGATATCTTAGTTCTTAGGTCTAAAAAACTAAATATCTCAAACTATACCTATATTGGACGTTGTTATGTAAACATCGACTCAACAGTGAAATATTTTTTAATAATATAAAAAATATCTATTATCAGTGAATTAGGTGATATTTGTGCATAGAATTAGATACATATAATAAACAATATAAATTGCGGTTCAAATAACATTGAAATATTCACGTAAATATAAAAACATTTTTTGAGTGCTGAATATACAACCAAACAATATTAATACAAATCTGATAAATAAATCGTGAAATACCATGTGAACAATGCGGAAATAATCCCTAATAAACTAGTATTAAACAGTGTTTTATGTAAACATATCAAAATCAAAAAACGGTTGACCGTCGTGCCTGTCGTTTGAATAGTCGGACTTTGAACTTCAACTTTGCTTTGACTATGTTACCTACTGATTAATGGTATCTAACTGTACGGTAATTTCGACTTCCCTCTTAAGTGACCGTATAGACGAACGGCTTATGAGCCTTGCCTTCTGATCCGGAGTCTTGAGATCGAACCCCTGCTATTAAATTGTTTTTGCTTAAAAATAATTTGTCACAAGTTAGAAGATCAAAGAAATATAAAGATTGAATTTACAAATAGCGAATTGGTGACTCAAAGACGACGAAATCCGCGGAAATCAATGTCAACTGAAAATATGACACTCGTTGACAATGATGATCTAGATGCGACACTATTTGACACAAGCATGAGAAGTCTTCCCGGTACGTCGTTAAATGACAGTAATAGTTCAAATGAACTAATGCTTCAAGTTCAAAAATTAAAGGAAGATCTTCAGATTGCACACAATGAGGTCGAACATCTTAGCTTAGAGAACAATAAGTTAAAAAGTGACCTAGAAAAATCTATCAGAGTTATTGAGACGTACAAAATACTGGGAACAAATAGAATCCCATTGTCCAGCCATAACTCTAAAAAAAGAGTAAATGTAAAAAACAGGATTTTAATGCTCGTGTTCTTTTTTCTCCCAAACAATGTGATAAACTGGATGATAATCACATCCTTCGACAACCGCAATAACCGGAATTTTCTACTGAGGTAGCTGTGAGGGTAGGTAGCTACATGTTTGTATTAGGTGGGTAGTGATGAATAAATCAGTCTCGATTGCACGGCAAATGTTGTTTTTATTCTCCGTAAATATAAAAGTTTTTACATGGCGCAGTCGGGTTTAAATATCAAAAAAGCGGTAAAAACAGGCAAATATAGTGATTGCTCACGCGAATATTGTGCAGAATACTGAAAATTAACATCGAAAGTGAAGGAAAAATTGCAAAATATGGAGACACTGTTACAACCGCCACGTCCATTTTGTTTCGAGAAAGACTTGTCTAACATTACAACCGGAAATCTAAGTGCACAATGGAGAAATTGGAGAAAAGCTTTCACGATATTCCAGAAAGCTTGCCAATTAGAACTAAAGGATCAAGAAGTACAAATAAGCATATTTCTACACGTTATTGGAGAACAATGTCGCGAAGTTTACGATCAGTTTTCGGAAACTGTCAAGCTGACCACAGTTGAAGCAGTCCTAGATAAATTTGATGCCTTTTTCACTCCAAAAAAGAACATCACAATTGAGCGACATAAATTCTTCACACGTAAACAAATGGAACATGAAACTGTGGCGCAATATGTGTTTGAACTAAATAAGATGGCGTTGCAGTATGAATTCAGAGATCTGAAGGATGAATTAATAAAAGATCGGCTAATATGTGGCATTAGAGAAGACTTGTTACGCGAAAGATTGCTACGAGAGAGTGATTTATCCCTGAAAAAAGCACTAGATATATGCAATATTGCCGAAATGTCGCGCGCACAAGCAAGTACAGTAAAGTTAGAGCAGGACAGTGCTATGTGCGTGCATGAATTGCGAGAACGAGACGACAATTGTGGAGATATACATTGGGTGCAGCGAAATAATCGAATGACATATGGATGGAAAAGCAACCAGCGCGGGCCGACCGGCAATACTGGAGCCCGTGGGATGAACGGCAGCGGCGACGGAGTGCGCAGTTTCAAGCACACTTGCTGCACGTTATAACAACGGGTTCCGCCGCCAGCAGGATGATAGGCTGAGTAACTCGCCCTCCGCTCCTCATAATAATGTGCGTTATGGTCGTGTTTTGTTGAGGGTAGGGCGCTGTACGGTGTGTTTGTGTTTTGTGTTGATACCGATGTTTTTGTTCTCTCAAAAATAAATAAACAGTGTTTTTGATATAAAAGTGACTAAATAGGATTGATATAGTGCTGACTCGAATGTGGACAGATTGGTTAAGTCCAGATATTGCGGTAAAAGACTTAATTTGCGGAAATTGTGTCAGACAGGTTATGGTGTTTACAATAAACGATTTGGGTAAAAAAAGAATGATTAAATGACTAAAATCATTAAATAAAACTTTCTATCAGTGGCTATCTAAGTCAATATGTGGATCACATAGCTGAAACTGTTTGATTTATGAAAATTTTAGTGGACATTTTGGTGCAAGCGACTTTTGTGTTACCAGATTGTTTTGACTGTTAAAGGTGTTGTATAGTGAAATACTGAAAATCTAATTGATGCCAAAGAAACTTAGTGCTCATTTAAACAATAATATTGCTCATCTTAGAACATTCACGGTATTATTTACAAAACAACGAAATCGAAATTGCTAAGTCATCGATCAAGCGCGGACAACGCCACCTGTTGTCACACCAGTGCACTACAACACCAACAAGAAAGCAACCTTTCTAACCGAGTCAGAACCATATCGCCAATATCTAAGATCGATAAATTGGTTACTGCTTCCTCCACTACTTACTTATATATTTTATTGCAAAAAATATATTTTATTATATATAATGGAAGAAATCAAAAGTATCTTGATAAATATGCAAGAAGAAATGAAGCAACAAAAGCATGACATGTTAGAAATGAAGGAGGATATCAAAAACTCAATAATAAGCAACATAAATGAAAAGTTTGAATATTTTGAATTAAAAAACAAGCTGATCGAGGAACAATTAGAATCACAAAAGTACGCTATTGATAAATTCGAGAGGTTTATGAGAAGAAAAAATCTATTATTTTTCGGAGTTGAAGAGTTTGAGAAGAATTACAATATGTTGGAACAATCAATACTAGACATAATTAACAATCGTTTGAAGGTAAAATGCAATCAGAGTGGCATAGAATCCGTGAGAAGAATGGGAAAAAAGGGAGAGAAACCTAGACCTATCGTAGTAATACTGCAAACCTTAGGGTTAAAAATACAAATTCTGAAAAACAAGAAAAACCTAGAATCAACGCCCTACTACATAAAGGAAGACTTTCCCTTAGAAGTACTAAACAAACGTAAACAACTACAAAAAGAAGCAGATAAAGAAAGAAAACAAGGAAAGAAAGTTATAATAAAGTACGACAAACTTATAATACTAGAAAGAGAGAACAAAACTGTGGAGTCACAAAGAAAGAACAGAAACTTATCAGAGTCACCCGAATCTGCAATCAACTGTACTGAAGAAAAACAAAAAAACAAACAACCTAACAAAGTAAACAAAACCAATAACATGAAGAACTTTCTTCTAAAAAAGCCGACTCTTACTTATACAGAAAACAGCGCTCCTCAACCGGGCAGTAATACAGCATAGCCATCAACATTACACCCTCTAGATTCCCCAAGCCGGCTGGTCACCGTGGGGAAATTAGACCACCACCCCCCACCCATTGTCAACAGTCCGAGTTGTAACTGCTGCAACTGAAAAACAAACCCAGCACTTGTATGTTACAAGTCTCAACGTGAGAACCTTACTTGAAGAAGATAGAATAACGGAAATTAATACGCGGTGAAAAACCTCAAATGGGACATTATACGGCTATGTGAAATAAGAAGACCCGCTGAAAAAATAGTAGAATACGACGACTTCATACTCTAGCATTTGCATAGCAATAAAGGTCGAAATGGAGTAGGTTTCTTAGTGAAAATGGCACTGAAACATTATATTTTTATATATTCGGAGAAAGAGCAGGGCCAGAATTATGGCCAGAATGGATGTCAAAAGCTAGAGACAGAATGACGTGGAAAGAAATGGGGGAGGCCTACGCCCGAGAGGCGACTACTACTGAAAATACTTCAAATTAAACTTTTCGTATGTTATATTCAAATCAAATCAGTAATAATATTAAATTATCATAAATTATCAAATACTTATATATAACAACGAAGACCTCTATACTTATTACAGCAGAATCATAATTAATAAATATATATTATCTATTTATTAGATATGTTAATATTAAAATTAATATAATAATATAATGGTAAAAAATTGCATGAAATTTAAGTACTTATGACATGTAAGTACCTAGTATAATAATATGTCACAAATATAGTACACTTAGCATGAAATAAATATCTATACTCTTTGCAAAGCAAAGAAAATTAAAGTTAATAGAAATATATAAATAAAATTAAAAATATGTAAGTATGAAAATATAAATAAATAATATATATATGCATACCTAGCAAAAAAATTGAAGTTTGTGTCATTATGTACCTAACAGCTGAATAGAAAATGATTGGTGAATATAAAATAATATTGTATTACGGCATGTAATAACTGTTATATTAGGTAGTAGAATAAAGGCTTATTTTATTTTATTTATTTATTTTATATGGTCGTGTAAATATAAGTGCTAGTGTTTGTGCCTACTGTGGATTACAACATGAAAAATTCGCGTGTCCCGCATACGGACAGCGTTGCGTTAAGTGTCAAAAAATGAATCATTACGCAAGGGTGTGCCGCCAGGTGTTTACGGTGCAGGATTTAACTTCGAAACAGGTATGTGGTAAAAGTATTGTAGTCGCTAGTGATGAGTGGTTTGCTGATTTAAAAATAGGAAATAACTGTATTCGTTTTAAGCTCGACACTGGGGCTGACGTGAACGTATTGCCATATAGATTCTTGTCGCAAACAGGTATCACTGAAAGTAACTTAATACCTACAAGCATGACATTAGCGAGTTATTCAGGCGAAAGTTTAAAGGTGCTAGGAACCTGTACTACAAAGGTAATTTGCAAAAATCAGCCGCACATTGTCAAGTTCACAATTGTAGATGTAAACTCACCTCCAGTTTTAGGCAAAGAGACATGTGCAGAATTAAATCTAGTAAAACGTATTTACGCAATAACACAAATACAAGATAGTCATTCAGGCAAAATACTAAACGAATATCCTGAAGTATTCGAGGGAATGGGCTGTCTGCCCGGCGAGTATACAATTAAGTTGCACGATGACTCACGACCTGTGGTACATGCACCTCGCAAGCTGCCCATAGCTCTCAGAGACGAAGTAAAGCAAAAATTAGATGAAATGCTTAAGTTAGGAGTCATAGCAAAGGTAGAAGGGCCCACGGACTGGGTAAACAGCATGACGGTGGTGAAGAAACCAAATGGTGATATTAGGATATGCTTGGATCCACGGGATCTTAATAAATACATAAGGAGAGAACATTGCAAGCTCCCCACTCTAGATGAGATAACTTCAAAACTAAATGGCTCTAAATATTTTAGTACATTAGATTGTAAGCAATCATTTTGGCAAACAAAGCTAAATTCACAATCGACCGACCTATGTACATTTAACACAGTGTTTGGTAGGTATAAGTTCTTGAGAATGCCGTTCGGTATTTCTTCAGCCTCTGAAGTGTTCCATAAAAAATTATATGAGTGTTTTGATGACATACAGGGTATCGAACTGTTTGTCGATGACCTATTAGTACACGGAAAAAGTCAGGATGAACATGATGAGCGGCTTAGGCAAGTTTTAAACAGATGTAAACAGATAAATGTAAAGTTAAACAGAGACAAATGCAAAATAGGTTTAACTGAGATTAAATATTTAGGGCATATCATCTCACAACACGGAATAAAGCCAGATAGATCGCATATATTACCAATTCTTGATATGCCAAAACCATTAAATGCAAAAGATGTAGAGAGATTTTTAGGCTTAGTTAGTTATGTAGGTAATTTCATTACCAATTTATCGGATAGGACGAGTAAATTAAAAGAACTCTTGAAAAAAGAGACTGCATGGCACTGGGACGAGACACATGAGACATGTTTCAACGAACTAAAACAATCTATCACGAATCCACCTGTTTTACAATATTATAGTTTAGAAAAGCCAATAACCATTTCCGTAAATGCCAGTAAAAACGGGTTAGGCGCATGTCTAATGCAAGATAATTTGCTAGTGTGTTTTGCTTCTAAATCGCTAACAAAAACCGAGCAAGCATACGCACAGATAGAGAAGGAGTTATACGCATGTGTCTTCGCGTGTGAAAAATTCTATGCATACATATATGGTAGAAGTGATATAACTATTGAAACCGATCATAAACCTCTAATATCAATAATAAAAAGACCAATAGCGGGAGCACCCAGTCGATTACAAAGAATGTTGATAAGATTGCAACCATACGCATTTAAATTGGTATATAAGCCAGGTAAGTACCTTTACATCGCGGACACCCTCTCTCGAGCGGTAGCTCCAAGCAGTGACGTCACAACAGAGCCACGTGACGAGCTAGACATGCAGGCACAAGTATGCGCGTTGGCACTATCGAATCCACTAACTGATTCCCATTTTCAACTATTACAGCGGCAAACTAACCAAGATGATGAATTACAATCTTTAATTAAACAAATAAAGGATGGCTGGCCGCCAAACAAAAAAGATTTGAAAAATGAAGTGAGGCAATACTGGGAAGGTAGGGATGAAATGACAGTGGCATATGATTTAGCGTGGAGAGGACAAAAAATTATTATACCTAGATGCAAGAGACATGAGATGCTCAAAAATGTGCACGTAGGGCATTTAGGAGCGGCAAAGACAAAGCTTCGTGCACGGGAGATAATGTACTGGCCAAACATGAACTCTCAAATAGACGATATGATATCTAACTGTCAGGCTTGTTTAATGCACCGTAGGCAGAATGTAAAAGAACCGCTAATATCACATGAAATACCGTCTCGTGCATGGTCAAAAATAGGTATAGATCAATTTCATTACAACGGCAATGCATACCTATTAGTAGTAGATTATTTTAGTATATACACCAAGGTAGAACAGTTACAGAATTTAACATCAAATACTGTAATCAACAAACTAAAAACAATATTCAGTAGGCAGGGTATTCCAGATATAATTATATCAGACAATGGACCAGAATTTTCGAGTAAAAACTTTTCAGAATTCAGTAATAACTACAACTTTAAGCATATAACTACATCACCTAGATATCCACAATCTAACGGCCAGGTAGAAAGAACAATACAAACAATAAAGCAAATGTTAAGGAAAACTTATTACAACAAAACCGACTTTAGGCTAGCGTTATTAGAATATTTAAATACACCACTAAGCGAAACAATACCATCACATGCTGAACTAATGCTATGCAGAAAACTACGCAGCATTGTTCCATGTTATCCTAAACTGCTCGAACCGAATCTAATTAATTACAAAAAAGTCCACGACAACCTTATACAGAAACAAACAAATCAGAAAAAATACTATGATAAAGAACTAAAAGCATTATTAATAGGCAGTAAAGTAAAGGTAAGCATAGATAACCGATGGGTTAATGGCACGGTAATTGACATAATAGGTTCAAGGTCGTATGTAGTGAAAATGAGCACAGGTAGCATTATACGACGTAATCGTAGGCACATAATACTGGATAGCGGTTTGCGACAAGAAATAAATAGGCCAACAACAAATAACTATGACGACATACAACCACAGTCAACAAGTTCAGAGCACCCTCCGTGCTCCTCTCCGGCACGACACGGGACGGGTACGAGCGCGGGTGCGGGCGCGGGCAGTCCTGGTGTTCCGAGTAACTCATCATCACCACAGTCAGCCGCGATCGCGACCTCTCCCAATACGACCACAACTACAACTAGTACTTACAATGTATCTTCATTTGGCAGGATATTGAAACCAACTAACCGATGGAATTATGCCTGAACCGAAGAAACACCATGGCAACACACCAAATAAAAATGCACGTAGAAACGTAAAAACAACTAACAATTATCAAATATACAAAAAATAGTTAAGACAGTAAAAAGCAATAAGTAATACCTAAAGAAAATGAACCATCATGAATCAATGTAAACAGATGTAAATAGGTATAAATAAATAAAAATAAAAAAATATAGTAATTAAAAAAAGAACATAGGTATTTATTGTATGCTTATGGTTCAAATTAGACTAACATAGCTATTAAGTGCATGCATATGGTTCAATTGTCTGTGTCTCTTATTTCTCTCATAATAAGAAGAGAAGATAAGATGAACAATACTATTATGTTTCAAATTAAATTAAATACCTAGTTACCAACGAAATTATTTTAATGTTTATTAAATAATTTCGATGAAACGAATGTTTATTATAGAAGACAAATTAGTTTATAAATACCTACTCGGCACCTATTGTACACATTATGATTACTTAACTATCTTTATATTCCAAGATTTCATTGTGTAAAAACTTATCCGTTATCACTTTAATCACCTAAGAGTTGAATATTTAGTTTCGATTAATTTTGTAACTTGAATAACAATTTCAAATTTATTTCTATTTTTAAGAAAGGGGTTGTGAGGGTAGGTAGCTACATGTTTGTATTAGGTGGGTAGTGATGAATAAATCAGTCTCGATTGCACGGCAAATGTTGTTTTTATTCTCCGTAAATATATAAAAGTTTTAACAGAACTGATGATTAAAATGACAGGGATACAATACAACCAATGACAGAAATCACACCGGAGAACTGTCAGAAGCGACAATTATGTATAGTCACCAACAAAAGCTTCACAGGCCAACTGCACACAATTGAAGACATTTTCTCCCAACGCTTCAACTATTGTCGTTATGCGTCACCCAACATTAGTTTAAAACAACTTTTTAACCAATCTTAAAAGTAAAATTTTAAAATTTAATATGAATGACTATTGTGGTAATTGGAGAATCTGATTTTAGACAAAATGCAAATTTTGTAGAACTAGTAAATGACATTAGACATTGTCTAAATGAGCTGTCTCATACGAATATAATATTGTGTGTACCTACCGACCTACATTCAGGGATCGCTCATTTATAACTATAGAGTTGAAATGTTTAACAATTTACTATGTTTAGACTTGCAAATCAATAAATACGCTTATCTTTATGACGTGAATAAAACTCTCACTTCTGATATGTTTTTATACAGGACTGGTAAAGTTAATAACTTTGGCATAAAAAACATGTACGAAAATATAATGAATAACATAAACTGTGACATTGAACATACACTGTCACAGTTCTTCACAGACTCTTCACAAGCAGTCCCTACACAATCGTTATCAACTCAGCCCTGTCTGAATTTTTTTCGCCTCTAATCTGTTAAACATATTACATCAAAATATAGATGGTTTAAAGAATAAATTGGACTTGCTTATTGTTGGTTTAGATAACATGCTAGATTGGGGTATAGTGATAGATGTACTTTGTATAACCGAGCATAACATGATAGCTGCAGATATGTCCCAGATTAACATTCCGAATTATAAACTTGTTTCAGCATATACACGTAAAAATCGTAATGGCGGTGCAAGTATATTATTAATGCTAAATATCAATACAAAAAACTACCTGAAATAAATAAACTTAGTATGCCTGGGTATCTTGAGTGTTGCGGAATAGAACTTGTGGCGACATACTTAGGTTAATGCAACTGGATCGAATTACATAGTCTAAGTCGGCAACGCCAGTTGCGTCCCGTCCACGCATCTGGACACTTGTATCGCGAATTCATAATTACTAATATAGTTTTATTAACACAACAGACTCTTTTATTTAATAGTAAATAGTGAACCTTCTGATTAGCCCTATTAGTCGAAAATAGGCAAAGTGAACACAGAGACAACGGCCAAGCGGCAAAAACTAATACAGCTCATCATAATTATGATTTGTATAAACAGACCCCAGAACCTTAGCTGCAGATTTTGGGAAATTCTTCAGTGCTTTCCGCTCGATATTAAATAAATTAAGTAAATTCAATAAACAAATAGTTATATGTGGAGATTTTAATATTAACTTATTAAAAAAGACTACTTACGCAAAACAATTTAAAACGATAACAAAGAACCATAATCTCAAAATTGCTACCAATAAACCCACACGCATATCAAGCGGAACATGTCTTGATAATTTTCTACATAATTTCAGGTCTTGTAATGTTGAAATAGTAGAATTGGCTTTGTCGGATCACACTGCGCAGCTACTTTCATGTCCAGTCAAAAACCACCGCTCTTTGCAATATTGGTATGTTGAAAGAGATTATAGCCAAGGAAATGTGGTGAAGTTTATTGAATGCCTTAACGCCCTAACATTTAAAGACGCCTACTGTGCAGATGACCCAGATATAGCTTTTAACTTATTTTATGATAACTTTTCATTGTTTTATTATTTGTGTTTCCCTATGCGTAGAATAAAAATATGCACACATAAGAGGCCAAAATGGGTAAGCAAAGGAATTAAGTTATGTTCCAAACGCAAGAGACAACTGTTATGGCACTATAGGAGAACTAAAACAGAACAATCAAGAAATAAATTTAAATTATATTCAGCCCGATATAGTCGTATTGTTAAACTGACCCAAAAATCACACAAAGACTACAAAATAAAAACAGCCCGGAATAAATCTAAAGCTACGTGGTCGATCATAAACAACAACAAATCAAACTTCCCTAATGATGACATAATGCATATAATTTTAAATAATAAATTCATTGGCAAGCCTAGAGAAAAAGCACAATCCTTTAATAATTTTTATATTGACCAAGTAACATCTGACATTAATATTAATAACGGTAACATTCTTGACTCTAATTATCCTAATTCTATCTTTATGCATCCTACCACCTCATTCGATATTCTTAATATTATAAAGACACTAAAAAATAATAGTACAGGGTACGATGATATATCTACGGCTATTTTGAAACAAACTGCTCCTATTATTGCACCAATTCTCAGCCACATCATTAACTTATGTATGTAATGGAGTTTTTTCGACTAAACTGAAAAGGACTTTGATAAGACCCTTGTATAAAAATAATGATAAACGAGTAATGCAATCATATAGGCCTATCGCTCTCATACCAACAATATCAAAAATATTTGAAAAGGTGATATACGAAAATATTTATAGCTACCTAGAACATAATAACATGCTAGCGGAAGAACAACAAGGTTTTAGAAGGAATAAGACGATCAATTTGGCAATATTTAGATTTTTGAAAACTATAATGTCTAATCTGAACTCAGATTTTAAAGTATGTGCCCTTCTCATGGATCTGACGAAAGCATTTGACCATGTTGACCATACAATACTTGCAAAAAAGCTTGAGGTGTATGGTATTAGAGGCAACTCTTTGAGCTTGTTAAAATCTTATTTACGTAACAGGCAACAAGCTACTCAAATCACCAGAATATGTCCAACGACAAAAGCACAAGAAACATACATCTCTGACTACAGAGAAGTAAAATATGGCGTGCCACAGGGTAGTGTTTTGGGGCCTCTTTTGTTTAATATCTATATTAACGATCTCCCCAAATCAATAAAACAACCCATGGTGTTGTTTGCTGACGACAGCACTGTCATGCTCTCAAGTAAAAGCTAATTAGAGAAAAGTGCTGACGAAGCTCTTAGAGAAATTATGCTGGTTAAGATCAAATAACCTTTTGATAAATATTGATAAAAACCCATACATTACCATTTACCATTAGAGAAACTCAACCTCTTAACCTAGATATAGGTCATGATGGTCATGCAATTGAGAAAGTAACTAGTGCAAAGTTTTTAGGACTTTATAGTAAGTCCTAAAAACTGTAATTTAACCTGGAAGGAGCATGTCGGTAGTGTGTGTTCAAAGTTAAAACAATTTGCTTATGCACTTTTTTATTTAAAAAAAGTTGTAAACACTACAGCCGCATTGGCATCTTACCATGGTGATGTAGAATCGATACTACGATATGGTGTCATGTTTTGGGGTAACTCGGTTTAAAGCCCAAAAAAAATGAGTCAGAGCAATCTTTTCTCTCAAACAAATAGAAAGTTGTAAACCATATTTTGAAAAGTACAAGTTATCGACTTTACCATGTCTATACATTTATGAGATCTCAGTATTTGCGAGAACACATATATATCTATTTGATACTTTCAAAGGTAAAAGACATAAGAACAAACTAGCTTATCCTCAAAATAAATTTGCTCATCTCAGGAAAAATGTATTGTGTATGTTACCTCTTATTTACAACCACCTACCGATATCTATAATAGAATCGCAGAGTATAATAAGCTTTAAACATGACTTGAAATCGTTTTTGTTATGTAAATGTTACTATAATGTTAACGAATTTTTAGAGGATAAATCTTTCAATTAGGCTGAAATGTATCAATGCATTATGACATTAAAACATAATTATTAACATTTTATATATTGACATTATTGAATTATATGAATCATAATTATTCGCATGAATATTAATTAAATCTTGACATTGTATAGAACTGAATTAACTGACATGAGCTATTATACTACATAATATATTAAATTTTTATTTGACATCCATATAAAATTGTGTAAATTATCTTGCTAAATGTTAACGTAAACGCTACAAACCTAAATTGCATGCCCTATGGTTGAGTAAGGTAATTCTTTAACTATTATGTAACTCCAATACTATGTACCCTTATTCGCAATAAATGAATTATGAATTATAACAGTCGATATTTAATTTAAATCACTTACTTAAACTGTTTTAAGAGATCAATTTTCAGATTAATCGCCTCTGGGTATTTAACCATTGCGATCTGAAGATGAGCAGCCAGATCGTTGGCGTTTAACATCAGACGTCCATCTAGTGTTGGTTCTCCATTCGGTAGAATAGCAGAGAAAGTATATTCAACCTATAAAAATCACATTAATGGAAAATAAAGTTTGGTGGAACTGTATCAAATTTAGATTAATAAAGATGTACGAATGTAGGAAAAGTACATTAACACTTAGAAGATATTTTTGGTATTTCCCTCAAGATTGGGAAAGAACGGGTACGGGAACGGGATTGGGAAGATAGGGTATGTGAACTTGTATGCCTATTGTAACATCTATTATATCTACCATATGATTGCAAATAAATGAAATGAAATGAAATATGGTGATTATGGTGAAGTTGCAGTAAAGTCTGATAAATCTGAGAGTGTTTCTCGATGATCATCAAGCAGACTAATTTAACGTTAAAAAGTTGCGAAAATATCTCGAGAAGTCTTTAAATATTTGTAAACTTACCATCAAATTAGAGAATCCTATCAACATATCGACATAACGGACATCTTTGACTCTCTTGCCAGTAGCAATTGATCTTTTGAACATTGTCTCTAAGCCACGTATTTTACCATCTCTCAGCTTAACTTGCTAAAATAAGTTTTGAAAATATTTAAAGATTATCGTATTCCCCTCAATTCGGTGAGTAGGCACTTATATCTTGTTTTTTTTTTGTCCGGATGTGAAGGTTTACCTCTCTTACTTACTTACCACGTTGGGAACCGAAAATAGAGTAAATGTTGGTATTTTCACTTGATATATTCCTAACTCATAGATTCTTCTCCTAATTGAAATAATTGCATCAGAGGCGTACTTAGCGTATGCTATTAATCTTTTGTTTTCGTAAGTTCTGAAAGAATGGGAAACCTAAGAATTAAAAAAATAAAACATTTAACTGAACAATGTCAATTATTTAAGCGGACTAATGGCCGTTTCTAATAACTTACTAGAGATAACAGATAGATAGCTATCTGAGATAAAAAGTAACTTTCGATCTATCTTTGAAATGTATTTCACAAGCTTTGGCTACAGTTATCAAATCCTTCCGTGCGTTTAGTTACTGCTGATTGTACACGAAACAGTATTTATAAATTTACGCTTTTTTGGAATCATTTATTTTGCTAGTTACTTATTTAATATTCATTAGTGATGCAAAAACACTCGTACGCTTTTATCTTATCTTATATCTTTAAATGAGCAATTCTTGTATATATATTTGGAATCTCGGAATCGGCTCCAACGATTTTCATGAAATTTGGTATATAGGGGGTTTCGCGAGCGATAAATCGGTCTAGCTAGGAATCATTTTTAGAAAATGTCATTTTATTCGTGTTTGAAGGCGTTTGAGTAGTCCCAATTTAAACTGAAAAATATGACTCTTCCGGACATCTATTGGCGAACTACTAATACTATTTTTGTGAGCAATAAAGTTATTCCAGCAGATGGCGTTGTTAAGTAACACGAAGTCAATGAGTGTTTGCTTTGAGGTTAGACTAAGAAAATCAATGTTTATTTATATTATTTGTGTCTTCTTAATGCACGCGTTCACTTGCGTAATTGATTGATAAACTGTAAAAAATTAAGTATTTGTTTCTAATATAATATCAAACTAATTGCACTCATGATTTTTTTCTTTAAATAACCAGTTCATATTTTTTTATTATTCTGTCGGTAAGATCGAAAAATATTATTCATATTTCATCATTTTATTAGTATGGAATTCGTACTTAAAAATAATTTCCAAAAAACACAATTTATAAAAAAAACCGAGCAAAGCTCGGTCATCCAGGTATTTATCCTAAATTTAATAACAATACGATTCCATCTATTGATGGTGTAACAGAAATAAAACGCTTTTGAACGCCTCATCTGACGCGTTTCTGTCAGTAGCATCAGTTTCCGAGGCATCATTTTAATCTATTTACTAAGTGACTTAGTACACTTACTTGAAGCTCTCATCTTCCTCATTTAGTTGGAAATAAGTATAGTAATCGTTGAAATAATCTTTAAGCCACAAGTCTAAATCGCGTTTGATGCTTTCCAGGAAATCATCTGAAGTAAATCACCATAATAATATTTAAGTTCGCTTGCGTGTTGCAATAATAGTACATAGCGATACAAGTGTGGTAAATTAATAATTTCACCAAGGTGGTTTATGACGCGCGAGCGGAACGAGAGCGCGTTTGAGAAGCCGAGATTAAATGATCAATCCACACGTGTGTCGTACGACGTTTTTTATCACAGTTGTAAATAAAAGAAAAGACTTGAAAAGAAAAGAAAATAATAAATAACAAAATATTTGGTGTATATAAGTCTATGTTTACAATTTTTAAGGCAATATTTTTTTTGTTAAATATACTCCTGAAAGGCCAGGCAAAAGACTTTGAACCTATACAGCCTCGTCTGACATATAATATTTTTTAGGATTTTTTCCATTTGTCGGGGGTTAAAAACAGAATATGGTACGGAAAAAACTATAAATAAGTAAAAACCAACACTAAATATTTAATCATTTTTTAAGACGTTATCACGTAAAATTATCGTTCGTAAACCGACTTTATGGATAACCATTTTTGCTGGAGTAAAAAGTCTTTTTTGGTATCTACCTACATTTTTTTATTCATCAAAACAGTATAACCTAGATAATTTAAGAATGTTTCATCTACCTAATATGAAATAAGAAGTAAGATACCAATTTAACTTATCAGGATAATTTTAACGCATAACGCACGCGTGCGTAGTACGTTGGATTATGAGCCTAAAAGCGGTTGAATAATAATAATAATAATAATAATAATAATAAGCCCGCAGGGCACCTTGAGGCGAGGTGTCGGGGAGTAGCGACCCCGCGGTTCCCGAGTGCTCCAGGGGGAATCAACCGTTCCTCATCTCCGGCTGGCCTTAGTTGGCTGATCGGAGTGAAAAATGACGAGGAAGCGGTCCCCCGCCTCTGGCTTGCCTTCACCGGCCGTCCAGAGTGGAGTCGCAAGAATACGTTCGAAAGATATATGCCGCACGTCAGTGGTGAGTGGGCCAGGTAGGCTGGACCCTCAGGGAGCCCGTGACCTGAGTTTAAAACCCAGTGCGGCATCACTATCTTTAAGCCACTCTCGTCCCTGTTGCCCCCTTGCTGTAATTTACTCAGCTGATTAGGGTGGCCCAGTTTGAGAGTTGGCGAGTCTCCACCTGCCACTTTTACATGTTTGTTGAACATTGTTACGGCAGGTGCCATAGCACCCATAGTTCCCCAGTATCCAGTCCACTACCATCCCATCACAATAACCCAAGTAGTAGTTTTCTCCTGTAGTTTATCAATAGTTCTATTCAAACCGGAGATTGTCCTTGGCTGCATTTTATAGTGCAGACAGGGATAATCGCCGGTTTGATGTCCACATCATACTTTGCCATTAAACTTGTTATTGTAAAGGGCCTCTACGTGTTGGCTTCGGCCCCACGCATGCCTTCCAAAGGTCCGGGACTCCATAGTCCCGTGATATAGGACATATAACAAACAAATAATAATAATAATAATAAATATTTATTTCGGTAACCTTAGCCTAATTACATAAAAATATTATAAAGGTACTTACGACAATATCTTAACAAATAATATACTAAAGGTTGTAACAATTTGGCTTAAGTATATTGAGCTCCCGACATCCAAACTAGGTATAAACCTGTATCTTGGAAGTCGGGGGTCCTCCATCTATCTTATCATAAAAATACAACCAACTATGATATTAGACAACAAGATTTTTTTTTTAACGGTTTTAGGTTTTAGGCAATAAAATAAGAAAAAAAATATATGAAAATATAACGAAGGTGCTCCCCAGTACAACAGGCTCTAAAGAGTCTGTGATGGGGAGCCCTGTCTTTGCTATGTCATTAATAGTTTATATCAACTTAGATAGTAAGGCTTCTGTATCATCATAGTTCTTTGCAATTAACCAATTATGTACTTTATTTCGGACTTCAAATTTCGTTAAGGAATAAAAATTTAACACAAGATTTAGTTTATTGTACAAATGTATACTCAGGGCATTGTATTGGCTAGCGGCACAGGCGGACTTGGATACAACAGCGGAAAGAGCATGTTTAGGCCGAGATTGGTGGGCTCTTTTAGGGTCAAAAGAAGAATCAGAATGACGTCGTAGTATGGCACGCAGTATAAATTGCTGTCTAACGTTTAAAACTTGACTTTCAGAGTACAGTTTTATGGTCGGGTAAGTTATGTTTTTGAAGTTCATGACTTTCAAAATGGATTTATGGGCTCTCTCCAAACGTAACAGCGTAGTTTTATTTGCACCACCCCAGATAGGTATACAATATGTTATTATCGAAGTACACAGCGAGGAATAGACCATATTAAGTGTCTCCTTGTCAGCGATGTATCTAAGAGTTTTAAAAACAAAAATTAATTTACGAATTCTGCCGGTAAGGGACTCAATCTGATCATGCCAACTGAGTTTGGAGTCAATCAGGACCCCGAGATACTTTATTGACTTAACCATTTGGAGAGAAGGACACGCACAGCTTTCACAGGGGAACCCACACGAATGAGCCTGAATTACACCTGATTCAACCGGTGGTTGTATGTTTCTGGAAATGGAGAATCTGATAAATTTAGTTTTTTCGGTGTTTATGGTTAATAAATTGGTTGAGAGCCAGTTCATAACTATCTTAAGAGCGTTCTCAGCATGGACTTTGGCATTGTGCCAATTATCACCATGTACAACAAGAGCTGTATCATCCGCGTACGAGAAGATTTTACAGTTGGGAATTTTCAGTTGACAGAGCTGATTAATATACACTTTGAAAAGTGTGGGACCCAGGACGCTCCCTTGAGGCACGCCATAAGAGAGTACCTCCTCGCCACTGACATACTCATCAATCACTACTTGTTGGACTCTATTGGTTAGATAGTCTTTAAAGACATTTAGTATTTGACCGCGAACACCAATGTTTTCTAATTTGGCAATTAGTTTGGGAATACAGACAGTATCGAAGGCCTTTGAGAGATCAAGGAAGATACCATAGCATTTCTTTCCTTGCTCCATATTTAAAACTATGGCCTTGACAAGGTCTGCAACAGCGTCTTCAGTGGAGACTCCGGTTTTGAATCCGTACTGGTTGGGAGCTATGATATTGAATCTGTTTAAGTAGTTATTTAATGAATTATTAATCAGCTTCTCAAAGACCTTTGAAATAGCCGTTAAAACTGAAATAGGGCGGTAGTTTGTCATATTAGATCTATCACCATGTTTGTATATTGGGTGAACTAATGCTCTCTTGAGGGAAGAAGGAAATACACCGAAATGCAAACATCGGTTAAAAATATGAGCCAAGGGATGCGATATGGCACCGCAAGACATCTTAATAACTTTTGTAGGTATACCATCCCATCCAGTGGCAGAACCATTTTTCAAGCGGTTTATAGTACTTTCGACCTCGCCGGTAGTAACCTCAAGAATAACCAGAGAATGAGCTGGAGAGATATTCTTATTTAAGTGTAGATTAGAGGGAGAGTCATTTCCAGCCACAACTAGGTTGGCAAGGTCTTTCCCTACATTTGCAAGAAAATTATTTAATCTACCAATAGAAGCTGCTGGTGTAGAATCAATTGTTAATAATTCAAAAGGTATCTTACGCGTTCGATGGGTGTTAGTAACATTTTTAACTACGTTCCAAGTGGCTTTAGGATTATTTTTTGCCTTATGAAATTCAGATTTTTCATAATCACGTTTTAGCTTTCTTAGTAGGTTATTGCAAAAATTACGATATCGGACATAAGTAATATTTAAGGTTAAATTTTCTGAGTCGGATTTAGTTTTTTTATGTAGCTTATCTCTATTTTTGATGCATCGGAGTAGCCCTGGTGTAATCCAAGGTTTTATTGTGCGTTTGGATCTTGGTATTTTTACAGTTATTGAATTGTTTATAATAACATTTTTAATAATGTTTAAAAGAGTATCCAACTTTGAACTGGGATCAGTAGCTGCGTATACTGCTTTATAGTTTGATTCATGTAAGATGTTTTGGATATTGATGAAGTTTAATTTAGACATAGTTTTATAGGGTTTGTTTTTATGTCGATCATTAGTGGGTAGAGAAAGCAATACAGGATAATGGTCTGTTACGGAGGTTTCAACAATTAAGGTTTTTGCAGTAGAGTTAGTTTTCAGAAAGACATGATCTAAGCAGCTTTTTAATCTTGTCGGAGTCTGATACGCTGGTAGTAACCCGAGGGAAGCGGTGAAGTTTAAATAGTGATCAGCTTGGGTGTCTGTTGTATCGAGGCTTATATTGACGTTCAAATCACCGATTAAAATAACATTTTGATTGAGATTGTTTCCATCAAATAATTTTTGAAAACTACTTGCGAAACTATCAATTTGTAGGTAAGAAGGCGATCTATATACAGCATGGATAAAAACATTGTCAATTTTACAAATTAGACAGTTAGCCTCCATTACATTAGGCTCAAAAACATTATGGTTTAATGAGTTTTTAACGTAGAGAACAACACCATCATTTTGTATAGGATTGTTAGTAGTTTTATAGAGTGTATAACCATCTAATTCGCTTACATTATTGTTACACTTAAGCCAGCATTCAGTTAAAACTATTACATGAAATTCTGTTTTTATAGACGCAAGAACAACTAGAAACTGATCTAAGTTCTTGTTTATACTGCGTATATTAATGTGAATTATATTTAAATGTTTATCCTGATTGAAAAATTCCAAATGCTGATTACATTGATCAAGAGAACAGAAATTAGATTCAGCAATTACAAGATTATCAAATTCATTTACTAATTCTGTTATGTTAGCCATTTAAAAATAATAATAATAAAACAAAGAGTATTCGACCAGGATAGCAGATGGCACAAGAAAAATGGAGAAAGCAGCTGAGCTCAACGAAACATATAATAATATGTTAAATATGTCTTGTAGAAAATTATCTATATAAAGGACCGTAAAAGCAAGTAAACCATATACAAAAACAAACCTTAATTTTATAAATTCTGAGAGTAAATGTATAACACTTAGACGTAGTTTTGCATCGATAGTAATTCTTTTAGTCTTAGTTGAATATGTGCAACATATTGTTATTTCTTTTGCCCACTGAGGGTAAACAGACGGTAGGTTATTACAAAGAAATATTTTCCTTAACTCTAAATAATTAATATAATAAGAAAAATAAAAATATAACTTAATAAGAATGGTGTAGGAACTTAATGTAATAAAATCTAGTCATTTGTCTTGTAATTGTAAGCCTACCAAGACTTTTTCAGTAGAGACTGTAATTGGTTTGGAGGTATCATTCTTTTTCAGGAATATTTTCCCATTGGACGACCAACAGAAGCGGAAACCATTTTTTTTTGCAAAGTCTCTAGACAGACGGAAGAGGTTTCTTGCTGATGGTAGTAGGTGGTCGTCTACATATATAGGCTGAGTATCTCCAGGAAGGCCAATGCATTTTGTGTTCAGTTTTTCATTGACCGGACGGCTCTTGTTAAACCGTCGTGATTCCACCAGCAACTGGTTTTTAGTCTGAACCGAGGTAAATTCAGCTACAATGGTCTTGGCAGAGCCGGGCTTGCCTGGTAGACGGTATACGTCCCGCAAGTCCCCTGGCTGGATTGAGGCGTTCACTGCCTTGGAAACCTCACATACCACTGAAGCTAAATAGGCAGCATCTTCTTTGTCTTTGACTGGAACATTTCTAATTTCAATTGAAGAGGATCTCGACTTCAGTTGCAAGTCGAACAGCTCACTCTCCAACTTCACAATATGCTGTCTATTTTGTGTCGTGTCCCTCTCCAGTCCTATAATTTTTGAATTAAGATCTTCTAGGTTATTGTTCATGAAGTCGATGGACTTTTCGATGTCGGAATTGGAGGCTCGAATAGCCGTGCACTGTTGTTTCAGCTCAGAGACACTACTTACAAGTGTTGACATAGATTTTTCTAGTTCTCCTCTCCAAGAGTTGAAGGATGAGATCTCTGGCGTTACAAGATCAAGTTGTGACTTCCAGTCTTGAATTATTTGGAGAATTTCATTCTTAAACTGTAGAAAGTCATCATCAGTGGGGGGGCTTGTGGGGCCGTGTGGGCCGACACGTTTACGTTTACCACCTTTCCCTTTAGCAGTAATTCTAGATTGCTCCACGGTACTCGACGACTCGTTGGTGTCGGACTCCGACTGATTATGTCCCGGAGGGGGAGGAAGAAACGCTTTCTTGGGGGAGTGCGCAACCTTCGACATTTTATAAGGCGTAGTATTTATTATATTTCTCACTTGCAACTATATTTTTACTAGGCGCTATTATATTTTCGTTAGGCGCTAGTAGGTGTCGATTTTCGTTGCTCGTAATAAAGTGCAAGTGGACCAGTGGTTCGGCACCCCGCTCTCCAATCCGACGGGTTCAGGATCGAGACCCAGTCGGCAACCAATAAAGACGTTTTAAAATCACTCACGGTCACGAAACTACGTCCGTCTCCCTCTTGGACCTCCCAGTGGGCAGGGCAGAGTCGTCCTCAATGCACAGGAGAGACAAGGAATCCAAAATAGCGAAATCCGCCAATCACAAAAAAGTGAAAAAAAAAACAAATGCGCGGGAGCAGAACACTCGACCGCTCAACACAAAAGCAAGCAGAGGACTGAAGTTTCACTTTATGAGCATCTGTGATAAAAAATAAAATACATGATAACATTTTACTCACCTATATATTGTTTTTGGAGTCGCATTGGTTTACTGTCGTTTGAATCCAAATACTGAGAAAAAAAAATTTTTAAATTCAAATATATAATTATATGTATAGGTATTTATAATACCTACTTCAACGATTTGCATGATTTATATAATACTAGCTGCGCCCCGTGGTTTCACCCGCGTAAGTTCCGATCCCGTGGGAATATTGGGATAAAAAGTAGCATATATGTTAATCCAGGCCTCCAGCTATCTACATACCGAATTTCATTGCAATCGGTTAAGTGGTTTTAGCGTGAAGGAGTAACAAACATACACACACCCACAAACTTTCACATTTATAATATTACTAGCTGTTGCCCGCGACTTCGTTCGCGATGTGGTTTTGGTATATTTAGAATACCTAGCATTTTCCCGCATAGATACTATTTATCGTTCGGTGTACGTTATAATAACAAAAAGTTATATTGTTTATAAACTATATTTTTTAATTGATTTGGCGAAGGCACGTATGTGTTAGTAATATTTTTTTAATAATTTCACACAAGTAAAGCACAACAATACAATAAGCTAAAACTAAGTCTAAGTCCTATTCGCACAAAACTTTCAACATACTTTGTCTTCCTAGTTATATTTGGTTTTTTATAAATTAAAGAAAAAATATTTATTAACTACTTTTGTCCCTGGATTAATATTCTTCCATTCATAATTTATGAGGTAATAGTATTTTTAACACCAACATCATGCAAATAATAATCTATTTTGGTGCAAATAATATTTTGTATTATTAAAATTTTTAAATATTAAAATTAATGATTAAAAAGAATGGCCATTGGACAGAACAGATACTCATACTTAAAATAACGCGATGCACATTGAAATCCAACAAATAACGCTTTCACACCAAACATTTAAAGCGTCTCGGAATCGGGGTATTTGAAGGAATGTGATGTTCTATGATTTTACAAAAGTGCACGGTGCCCTTTGAGTCTCATACCTTTCGATAGAGGACATCGAAAAAAAAAAACAAATAATAAATAACACCAAACCCCTAAAACGTCTTGGAGACAGGGTTTTTGAAGAAACGTGATGTTCCATGATTTTCCAAAGAAGGCGGTAACTTAATGCCAAAAAGAATTGTGTAAAATTATGTAATGCCTAGGGTTATTATGCCGAAACCAATTATGACAAATCCTTTATGCCAACTACAAAAAGACGTCCAACTTCTAAAGCGTCTCGTAAATGGAATAATTAAAGAAAAATTAAAAATTTAAAAAACCCCCGACCTAAAATAATAAAAATAATATGAACGTAAAAAGCCTAAAAAAAGCAAAAAAACTATGAATAAAACCCTACAAAAAGAAAAAAATAACCCCGATGTTTATGACCCTACGTAAGTAGACATCTGAATTTTTTTGATTAAATATTGTCGCGTCGAGGACCGCTCTTATTTTAGAGTCAATTTAATATAATGTAAGAGTCGTCGTTGAAATTTTTGTTGTAGTATTTATTTGGATAGTTAAGTTGTGTAAGTATTTAGTTTTTAAGTAGTTTCACTTGTAATTCTTAATACTTACTTTAACATTTTCGTTGAAATTTTAATATTATCATTTTATGAAGGTGTTTTATAGGTAAAAAGCGGACCCCGACGCGACAATATTTAATCAAAAAAATTCAGGTGTACTACCTACTTACGTAGGGTCATAATTTCGGGGTTATTTTGTTTCTTTTTGTAGGTTTTATTCATAGTTTTTTAGCCTTTTTTAGGCTTTTTACGTTCATATTATTTTTATTATTTTGTATCGGGGGTTGTTTAATTTTTTATTTCATCCTTTTTGTAGGGAGGGACTTTTTAATTAGCTATTTGTAATGAGCAAGTCATGCCCTTTCATTTGATACCCCACTCGGGCATATCTACTTACATTCGGTTGATAATCTTGAATTTTATCCCCCATAACTTTCAGATGGCTAAACCGATTTCGATAAAACATTGCTATTTGTAATGTACAAATCATGCCCTTACATTTGATACTCCACTCGAGCCTATCTACTCACTCACATTCGGTTTTTAATCCTGACTTTTATCCCTCATAGCCCTCAAACGGCTGAACCGATTTCGATCAAACATAGCTAAAAACACTCTCGACTAATTCACCTTTCAAACAAAAAAAACTAAATTAAAATCGGTTCACCCGTTCGGGAGCTACGATGTCACAGACAACACACACACACACACACACACAGACACGTCAAACTTATATCGTAAGCGCGTATTTTCGCGTCGCTTATTTTTTTATGTATTTTCGCTGATTACTCGTAAAAGCTTGGACCGATTTGGAAAATTCTTTTTTGTTTTTATTTTATAAGGTTTCCGCGATTAGATTGAATTATGAGTTCAACATAATTCAATCTATTTCATTAGAGATAAGCAGGAAATAAGCGCGATAGATTACTAACATCGAAGAGGTCTTCGGTAAAGGAGATCGGTAATATTATGTAGTAGTATCTCTTTGTACTAACCTCATTTTCAGTTTCACGTAGGTAGTATTAAATGCAAACTATTGAGTTTTGGCGGGAACGAGTTAACAACATGTCGTGCTGCAGTTTTATTTTCATGAAACTTAGATGTAACCCGAGTTGAATTGTATAATTCTGGTGGAATGTTATTCAATTTAGTTCTGTGAAAGTGCACAAGTGTAGTGAAAGTACAAATCAGTGTCAAACATGCAGTTTTCACGTTGCCTCCAAATCTCCTATTAAGGTTATGGTAAACTTGCCACCGCTTTACTATAACCCCTGACTTGACGGACTATGACGACTTTGACTGTATTGAAACACTTTAGACCCGATTTATGAAAAATCGGGTCATAATTTGATGCAAAATATAACTTGACACTGGCTAAATGCACACGTGCGAAGCCATAATAAAAGAAAAAAAAAAAAAATGCAAACTATTTGTTTTCATGACAGCTGTCATCTTGAGCGGAGGCATGTACTGTACCCCTACCATGACTTTTTGAAGCACTCGAAAAATAGAAACCCTTATAAGATCACTCTTTTGTCCGTCTGTCTGTCAGTGTGTCACTACCGATATTCTCAAAGATGGGTGGACCTAGTAAGTTGATTTTTAGGAAGTTTCATAGTAAATACTGAATATAGTATGTTATATCGAATACGTAAAAAAGTCGTGGTAAGGGTACTGTTTTCTTCTGACGTTCGATTAAGTTTTACCTCGGAAAAATATTTCGATTTCACATTTTTTTAATGTTTTTTCATCAAATATCATAATTATTGTATTAAAGTTAAATTGAAACATACCCTAAATGTTAATCTGATATTTTCTGAACATATTCATGTGGACCTTGTTAAAATCTGTTCTGTAGTTTATAAGATTACCTGGTTCAAACAAACAGACAAACAAACAGACAAAAATTCTAAAAACTACCATATCGTGTTCAGCTAACGATTTTAAGACGACCTGTGTATTTTTTATCTGGATATTTTACAATTACAGATTTTTTTATGTGTACAGATTTATTATATGTACCTATAGATAGTAGGATACATCCAGACCAATACTATATAGGTATGCCTAAGTAACTCTGTTATAATTAAACGGATAAACCGATGAACCAAAATCTATGATTTTTGGTAGTTAAACATGGGCAAACTAATTATCCTGACTCCGATTCCGATGGTACACAACTAGTGCTCGAATAACTCCAAAATGCTGTAATCTGTAAGTGACAGTCGTTACATGATGAATAGTTGTGTTGTCCGCACGCGTCCGATAAATTTCGTTGTGCGATCAGCATGACTGCACATTACTATAAGGCGCTTGACGTACCGTCATTAAAATATCGTCGTCCAAAATGAGTTCAGAATCGACGACCTCGATCACCAGCCTCTTGTTTCGTAAGCGGAGACGTCCTTCCATATTATAATTAACGTTTTTAAGTAAAATCCTATAACGACGGGAAATAATAAAATATTAATTAAAAAATAAGACGCCTGCACGTAATGGCGTTAATAAAAATATCGTTAGTACCCACTGTTTTCAGTGAATAAATAAATTTATCTCTGCTTACAGGCTGATTAACAGACAACACACAGCCTAAATCAGCGGACGTCTTACTTGCGGCCCGTGAATGTTTTGTAAAAAAAGTTATAAAATGAAAATTAATGCATATGAACGAACCGCGATCCACCGTATAGTGTGGATCCAGATCTGATTTTGACGAATTGAAAAGGTTTGTTCAGCAGTTCATTACAATTCTTGGTAGTGCTTATTTATGCGAACAAATTTTTCAATTGTCAATTATAGAAAAAAGAAAATATGCTTCTCGTCTCACAGAAAAGCATTTGAAAAATAATATAATATTTCCGAAGTCTGCTTTCTAGATCCAACTTATACTACAGATAGGTAACTGATAAATATTACAAAACTTACTCTATTTCTCCATAAGAAGGTGCATAGAAGAGAATAGAGGGGTTCCTGTGTACAGCAGAGCGTTCATAGGCACCAACTAGATGAATATCGTGCAGACACAGACGGGTGTTGACCACCATGTTTACCAGGTCGTTCTCGAAGGAGTCTACACGGAATATGGTGTTGTTACGCAACTTCATGCGGTGGAAGAACCTAAGGAGGAATGATATCAGGTGAGATAATGGTCAAGCGTTTGCTTATTTACTAAGTAATAGAAGTTTCAAATACATTTTTGTAATGTTATTAAGTGAAAGCAGATTGACAATAATAAAACATTTCATTAATATATATCTCCTATAAAATCTTATTATAATAACTATACCTAATCTGACAAGTCAAATATTCTAATAAGCAACTTAACCTATTCACCTACTAAACCAATTTCTCTATCCCAGCATAAATTACAAAACATTCACAATCATTTGCGAGAAAGGTGAAGCCGTGTTACTAAAAAAAAAGGAACTAGTTCCATGTGTCAGTCTAAATACTCAAATTTTAGATAGACCTTATCATAAAAACAATACAATTAGGTTGCTTAGTGGTGTAAAATGCATTGGAAGGCACTGTAATAGAGTTGGATAAAGATGTAAACCGTTACTGAAACTTAGGTTTGAAAATGTTCGCAAATTAGATGGAGTTGCTTCTATACAGAGCGAAAAAGTAAGTAATTTAAGGTAATAAAAAATATAAAGTTATTTATTGGCCAAAAAAGAAAGCTTTTTCCACTTATCTAAGTACATAATATGTATGTACTTAGGTATATAGATAAAACAACTTTCTCGCAGATGCAGTAAAAAATAAAAATATTAAAGTAAATTTAGATTTTGTATTATATGCACGGGGATACTTACTTAATGCAAATACCTATTTAAGACTTCAATAATGGTACTCACAGTATCGAGTTCTGCATCCGTAACATACTATATCCCCCAAGGTTGAGACCAGCAGGAATGTTTGAGGGGTCCCCTACTGCGTTATGTAATGCCCGATATGCAATGCCTTTGTTCTCTACTAAAGCCTATTAATAGATAGAAATAAATTTATTTATAAAAAGGATGTTAACGTACTCTAATATTTCTAGTATATTTGTCTAACCGGTAGATGCGAAAAGTGTTCTTCTCATTTCCCATTTCCTACTATGGGGATCAGTCCAACATATCTTCCTTCTTCACTTCACTCTATTTCCCGTCAAGTCTGTGTTTACTCCCCTTTCCCCCATCACTTTCAAATTCTGTACTGTTTCTTCAAATGACGTGACTCACATGACTGGACCAGCCAGTCTTTCATACTTCCTCTGACATTCAAATCCTATCACTTCTCGATCCACAACATCCTAAATCTCAGCATTCGGATCTTTGCTACATGCATTTATTTATTCATCTGTCTTTTTCTGAGTTTCAAATTTCATCGCAATTGCTCAGTAGTATTGGCGGAAAGAAGTGGCAAACGTAATGAAAACCATGGGAACACGGGAAAACGGTTCACGTATTCGCCGTAATTTCATTGCATATAACTTTTTTAAACTCGTAAAAATTTTTAAACAAATTTTCCGATTCGAATGAATTAAAAAGTAATTAACTTATAATAAATAGTGTTGTTGATGAATTTTATTTATCCACAATGCGGATGTAACCAAACATTGTTCCTGTCTGCATTGTTATTGAAATTAACACAGAAGCAGATTACAGATTAATAAGACCTATAAACTTGTAGTAATACATTATTTTATTTTATCATGAATAGTTTTGACAGCTCACTCAAAAAAGACAGTTTGAATTTCTATTGCCATTTACTTACGGTTCCCTAATTTATTTGAAAATAAATTATAGCTTATGTTACTCCCTAAGAATGCAGCTATATATTGGTGAAAGAATATCTGTAATCCGTCCAGTAGTTTCAGAGCCTATTTGTTATAACTAAACAAATAATATTTCCTAGTCATAATATTGGTGTAGTGTAGATGAGTCTAGACATAAAATGTTGTTCTTATGTCAATGTAGAGCAATATTATTATTTATTGTTTACTAGTTGCGCTTTGCGGTTTTGCTCGTTAGTGATTCTTAAATTGATACACAACTACAGAATACAAATAATACGAATAGTTAGTATAAACTACGAACTTTATCATTCCTTTAGAGGTCGGACTTACAAAAACCCCTTCTTAGCGAAGTTTCATACTCGTAGCTTTAGTATAAGTATTTAGAAATTTAGTCTGTTCTCTTTTATATGGATGGTTAGATAGATACTGATTATATAACATATTGTGGATAGGTAGGTACTTACCGCAAGCATATTTCTGTTCAGAGTTTCAACAATTTTATTATTAAAAGATGTTCTTACACTAGCATAGTTTGCTGCAAAGAAAATAATAATATAAGTTATATGTGTTTTATAGACTAATCAATAGTTTATGCATTTCCAATATTGAATAATATTCAATACAGCTTACCATCTAATTCATTTAAAACTTTGAAATGGTTTGCAGCATCTAATTTTAACCAACAGTCTTTATCATTTGTTTTGCTACCATTGTAATTTATATTAGTCGGTGGTACTTCATTTTCATCAGATTCTAATAATTCCTTGTTTTCATAATTTTTAGATCCTTTTGAATCATCTACCGAGCCATCCAATTGTTGGTCATCATTTTCTTCGTCAGTTTTAGCGTCTTCTGAACCTTTTGAATTTTGAGTTTCATCTGGTTCCTCTATAGTCTCTCCAATTTTTTCATCAGCCTGCAACGGGTGATCTTCATTTTTACTTCCAGTTCCATTTTCTTCTTTTTTTTCTTTTTCTGTGGATTCCGTTATACCTAGAGCAATTTTTTTGTGTTTAGCTCCTTGTAATGGTTTATTCGCTGAGACGTGTGGACCATGAAACCATTACAAGAAGCAGGAAGTAAAGATGAAAATATCTATTGATATCATTGCATGTCAAAAAGTATTTTGTAACGAAATCTATTAGAGATAGAAATTATGCCAATACATTCTTACCGACAGTGGTATCAGTATCTTGCTTAGATGGTAAACTGTATATTACCAAAATGACAAATAAACATAATATAATTTTAAATGTAAAATCTAAAGCCATGTTCAAGCTTTATCAAAATTCTCAACAAATCATCAAAGTAAACGGACCCTTTATCAAATAATGCTGCTTCACGCCATTTAAGAATCCCAAACGTAAAATATAATTTCAATTAACTTTCAACGTTAATTATTATTAAACTAGCTGTTGCCCGCGTCTTCGTTCGCGTGGTGGTTTTGTTTTATTTAGAACGTTTGCGATTGCCTAACTTACTTAATACGCGTGTCCTTATATTATGGCAACTACAAAGCTTTCTTGTACACAACATTGTGGGTGACGCCTCGTTGTTGAAACAATTTACGAACATGTTAGCTGCGGCACTAACACTCGATAGAGTCCAATAGGTACAGCTGACTGTGTCTGAAGCAGCTTATGGTGGGATCGTAGCCTGCTGTGCGCAAGTCTGGCCTTGCACTTTGTTGATTGCCAATTGCGTAGCATAGGCTCACTGGAAATTGAATGATCTTGAAACCGAAAGGAAAATTATTGATATCTGTGGTATCCTGGGGATAAAAACTTGTTCCCCAGCACGACACCTAGATAAAATTTCGGTGTCAAAAACTTTCTGCTGCAACCTGACCTCTCTGGGCTAAGCCAATTAAATTACGCAACAGGATAATCGACACACCAAGTCTAGCCCCACTCAGGCTCCACTACCCGATTAATGGAGGTCTACGTTTTTTCCTCTCCAGGCGATGACAACTTAGTATGTCATTTAAGAAGACGAATTTCTCATTTCGGGAAGTGAGAATGAGTTTTCTCGACCTCTGGTGAATGTCTCTTGAAACGTGAAATACTTGGTGAATGTCTCCATACACCGCCCTGAAGTAAACTGAAAATCGGTAAACCATTGTTTATATATCAGAAATCATATAGTGATCTGTGGCAGAAATTGCCAATGTCATCTTGGTTGATTGACTTTTTCTCTGCAATCCTCCTGCACCCAAAGTAATCCGGACATAGTGATTTTTTGCGATAGAGGGTATTACGGGGAACAAATAATGCTTTTACACCGAACCGCTAAAGCGTCTCGGAAACGAAATTTTCAAAAGAAACCAATAGTGACCGAGTATTTCCAAAAGTTTAACTTTGAGACCGAATGCCCTATAACGATAGGTATGGGTCTCGAAGTGCACCGAGCCCTTTTTGGAAAATCATAGGACACCACCTTTCGTTGAATACCCTGTTTCCAAGACGCTTTAGGGGCCCAGCATTTTTTTGTCATTTTTTCGGCATTTTTTTGTTCGCCGTAATGCCTTTTATGTATAAGTATTGGTCTTAAAGTAAAACGCACACATTTGATATGTCACAGTGCGTTTTTTTTAATATCCCGTTTCCGAGACGCTTTAGACGTTCCATGTGGAGGCATTATTTGGTTGCCGTAATTCTTTCTATTGGATAGGTATGGGTCTCGAAATGCACCGCGGCATTTTAAGCTACAATACCTATTGTGTCTTAAGGCCTTTCAAATTTCTAAAGCACGCATGAAATTTACACGGGACAATATCAAGATGCTGCACGAAGTTTTGCTTTATTGCAAGAAGTTTTGCCATCGCGATAATATTTTATTTTAGAACTAGCTACGCCCCGCGGTTTCACCCGCGTAATAATTTTCTGCGCAACTTTTTTAATTTTTTATTTCATAAGAACCTTCTCCTGATAATAACAAACACAACAAAAAAAGAATTGGCCAAATTGGTCCAGGCGTTGTTGAGTTATGCGCTTACCAACACATTTTGCGATTCATTTTTATATTATAGATATTGTTAAACACAACACTTTATTTAGTTCAAACTACTTTGTTTACTTTAAACTCACTTTATTAATTGTAACTTAAAACTTAAAACTTTTAAACTCAACAGTACAAAATGTTCGACGGTACCTCATCATTCGGTGTGCGACAACGCTTGCGCGATCTAGGATTTTGCATGTAATTGAGTGGCGCCATCTAGTTGACCATTGATGAAACTTACCTACATCTTATGGATTTTATTAACTTAGGGCTTGGATATCGTTTTAGACATCCCGCCCACCAAAGAACGTCGTTCTTTTCTCTTACATATAACATTGGTTCTGAATTACTCTAATTTCAACAAATCTTACAAACAACAGTTAGGCTAATTACTTATGTGACTTACAACCGCCCACCGTGTGGGTTTTACATTTTAATGGTCAACAGCCGCCCACCGTAAGCTCTCAAAATGCCAAGTGATGAGGTTTACAATACCAAATTGAAAATTTGTCTCTTATCAATACAATGCAACTCTAATTTTCTGACTTAGTTAGAACACACAATTTATTACAAGGTCTCTTTAAGAGTCCGTTTTTAGTTTTCACGGTGACTACACGGGTGATTGCATCCTTACCAGGATGTTTCTCTACAATTTTACCTAACAACCACTTTGCAGGTGGTATGTTGAAGTCTCTAATAATCACAATATCATTTAATTCAAGCTCTGATCTTTTAGTAGTCCATTTATACCTTTGATTTAAGTTCACCAAATATTCATCAGACCATCTACGCCAGAAATCACTAACCATCTTTTGAGTAAACTTCCATCGTTGAAGACCGGAAAGTTTAGTTGACTCAGAATAATGTTCATCGGGAATAGTAACCAGCGGTTCACCGACTAAAAAATGACCTGGAGTCAAAGGTAACGGGTCATCTGGATTATCGCTTAATAAGGACAACGGACGCGAATTTAAGCACGCCTCGATTTGGGCTAGGACAGTGGATAGTTCCTCGAAGGTAAGTGTCGCGTCTCCTACAACTCTTTTCAGATGTGTCTTCGTTGAGCGGACGCCTGCTTCCCATAAGCCTCCAAAATTTGGTGCGTGCGCCGGAATAAAGTGCCATGTTGTTCCTTCGTTTGCTAATAATTGGGCCAATTCGTCGGGTAGCTGAGATATAGCGTAAGCACGCATCACTTTTAGTTCCTTGTCAGCACCCACAAAATTGGTTCCGTTGTCACTATATAAGTGTTGACATTGACCTCTTCGAGATACAAATCTTCGATAAGCTGCAATGAATCCAGTTGACGTTAAATCGGACACAGCCTCAAGATGTATCGCTTTGGATACCATACAAATGAAGATACAAATGTATCCCTTAAACGATTTAGATCCTCGTCCAGGAGAAAATCTAATATTTATATGACCAGTAAAATCTACTCCTGAAGATCGAAATGGTTTGTCTGGAGTCAGTCTAACCGATGGAAGCTGACCCATGATTTGTTGGTTATTTTGCCGAGAATAACGAATGCACCGAATACATTCTCTGTAGCACTTTTTAACTCGTTCTCTTGCTCGAATTATCCAAAATTTAGCTCTTAGAAAGTTCATCATGATTTGAGGACCGCCGTGAAGCGTTTTTTGATGAGCGTCCAAGATTATAAGCGCAGTGAGATGACTATCACTGGGCATAATAATGGGATGTTTCTTCTCAAAACATTCTGAACTTTGTTCAAGGCGTCCACTCACTCTTAGAACTCCATTTCCATCAAGAAATGGAGAAAGAGCGTGAAGCGAACTACTCTTCGAGACATGTCCATGAGATTTGAGTTGTTTGAATTCATTGGCAAAATAGAATTCTTGAGTTTTTCTAACACAAATTTCTAAAACCTTATTTCGCTCTTCAGGTAAAACGGTTTTGTTTCGATTTCTTTGCTCTTTGGGTAATCTTAGATTGAGAAATCTTCTACAGTAGGACAGCACTCTCAATAACTTAGATAACGACGAAAATCTGACCCATATAAAATCTTCTTCAGTTTTAACTACACCTGCTAAAGCTTTCACAGGTTTCTCTTCTTCACGAGTAGAAAAACTAATATCTTTTGTGTGGTAGTCGTCCCGCTGTCGAAGAAAGTCCGGACCAGTCCACCATAGTTCGAGTTTGGCTAAGTCAGCAATGGAAGTACCTCTCGACGCGCAATCGGCCGGATTAAACTCTGTCCTTACATGGTTCCATTGCTCACGCTCTGTAACAGTCAAGATTTCTGACACTCTATTGCTAACGAAAGTAGTCCACCTACTCGGTTCACCACGTAACCACGCAAGCACAACAGTCGAGTCTGACCAAGCGAACAGCTTCTCTTTTGGGACTGCCATCACCTGCGATATTTCATGAATCAGCTTGGCTGCGAGTGCTGCAGCACACAGCTCCAGACGAGGGATAGAAATTTCTTTTTCAATAGGTGCTACTTTAGTTTTAGCTGTTATTAATCTGACATGAACGCCGTCTCTGTTCTTGCATTTCAGGTAGATAGCTGCAGCAAAAGCCTTCTGTGACGCATCGGCAAAAGCATGCAGCTCCACCGAGTCAACCTTATACGTATTTAACCATCTTGGTATAACAATAGTACTTATTTGACTTAACTTAGTTCTATAATCTAGCCATTCATTCAATAATTCAGGTGTCAGCTCTTCATCCCAAGCTAGTCCAGACTTCCAAAGTTTTTGTATAAAAACTTTGGCCACAATAATAACGGGCGCGATCCAACCGAGCGGGTCGTACAACCTTGCAATGTCTGACAAGACCTTGCGCTTACTAATTAGTCCGTCTATGTCTGGAAGATTGTAACTGTATTCAAAATTGTCAGTTACTTTATTCCACGATATGCCAAGCACCTTAATCATATTACTAGTCTTGAAAACAAATGATTCGTTCGAACTTTGCTTCTCCTTTTCTATATGATTCAGCAGACTCTGACTGTTGCTGCACCATTTTTGGAGCTGGAGTCCCCCTGCTGTCATTAACTTATTCATTTGTTCGTAGATGGCTTTAGCGTCTTCTTCAGTGTCGCACCCGGTAAGCAAATCATCCATATAATAATCTTCTAACGTTATCTTAGCAGCTACCGGATACTTTGCTTCTTCATCTATTGCCAGCTGTTGGAGGGATTTAACTGCCAGGTATGGAGCACATGCAGTTCCAAAAGTAAGTCTTAAAAGTCTGTAATGCTGAATGGGTTGTTCAGAGTTCGAACGCCATAAAATTCTCTGGAAATCAGTATCCTGTTGGGACACTATTGTCTGACGGTACATTTGCTTCAGATCGCCGACAATGCAGAATGGATGGGTTCTCCATCTCACTAAAATATGGCGCAAGTCTTGTTGCAGCTTCGGGCCTACAAGTAAGTTGTCGTTGAGTGACACATTATTGACACCCTTACAGGAGGCATCGAAAACCACTCTCACTTTAGTGGTATCTTTATCTTCTCTCACCACGGCGTGGTGTGGAAGGTAGACTGCGCGTGGATTGTCGATTGCTTTTTTATCTGTAAGTATTTCTATATGGTTTTGATCTACATAGTCTTTAATTACCTTTTCATATTCTTCTTGTAGTGTAGAATTCTTCTTTAATCTTTTTTCAAGTAGTTGAAATCTTTTCATAGCGATTTCTTTAGATCTTCCGTACACACACTCTGGGTTTGCGGAAGTAAATGGTAGTCTTACAACATATCGCCCTTCTTTGTTTCTCACTGTATTCTTCTCATAGATCTCTTCACATTTGATTTCTTCCTTTGTTAACCTTCTCCCAATCAAGTCCGGCTCTCGCTCCATTTCCCAAAATTGTTTTAGTAGGGCGTCTTCCTTAACCTGTAAATGTAGACTCACAATTTGGGGTTTGACAAGAGCTTCTTGTGACACTCTACCTGACAGAATCCAACCTAGTTGGGTGTTCTGTGCAATCGGACCAGACTGCGACGGGTGTTTTACCAAACCTTCCAGCAATATCTCACCATGAACCTCAGCGCCCAAAATAACATCAATTTTTCCAGGTGAACCGTACCTAGGATCTGCAAGAGGTAAGGTTTTAATTTCAGGCCAGTCAACGATAGAAGTTTTGTTAGAAGGAAGAAATGATGTCAGTGAACTCAAAACAAAGGCATTTACATTAACAGAAAAATTGGAGTTATGAAGTGATGCTAAATCAAAAGTAACCATACTCTTAGTTCTAGATTGACCATTACCTACACCGGAAATTAAACCATTAACAGGAATACGTTTAAGACCTAAACATTGAACGGTGTTTTCACTTATAAATGAGGCTTCTGAGCCTTGGTCCACAAGCACACGCACTAATTGAGAGTAGCCATTCTTTGAATTAGCTTTGGCTAAAGCCGTAGCTAATAACACCTCTGGATGATGTTCTTCGATTGTAAAATGAGCTACTATGTTCTTCTCCGACGAATCTGCATCCGAAGAAGGTTCTGGACCTCTAGCCGCCGACATGGTTTCTAGAACTTGAGTTCTCTCAAGATGTAGTAAGGTATGATGTCGTCTGCCGCAGCGACGACAACAAGTAGCTTGATGACAAGTTCTTACTGTATGACGAGGAGACAAACAGTTGAAGCAGAATCCCTTGGTTTTAACAAACTCAGCTCTCTCTTGGGGGGATTTGCTAGCGAACTCAGTACACTTATGCAGCAGATGATCTTGACTACATAAAGTACAGGTCGATTTCTTTGGCGTAAGAATGCCTTTATCCTCTACAGTAGTAGTATGAAATGATTTTGCAGTGGGAGTCTTGACTTTATTATATTGTGCAATCTTCGTATTTTTTGGTTCGACCTTGGGGACCACTTCTATGGTTCTAAATCTTTGTTCCAGGAACTTCACTAACTCTGCCCAGGTTGGCAACTCTTCAGAGTCAGAACGACTTACTTCGTATTCCCATGCTCTTCTAGTTGCATAGTCGAGCTTAGATACAACAAGATGAATTAAGATGACGTCCCAAGAGTCAACGTTAACTCCTAAGTTCTTCAGAGATGTCATACATGATGTTGTTGTATCTAACATCTGTCTGATCGCTGTCGATGATTCAGTAGCCATAGCCTTCTGCCCGAAGAGACGTTTCATGACTTCATTCGCGTTGTACCGCTTGTTGGTGTACCTTCTCTTTAAAGCTGTCCAGGCTTCTTCATAGTTACTCTCAGTAATGGCCAAGTTTCGAATCAAATTTGCAGGTTCACCAGACAGGCCGCTCTTCAGATAGTGTAGTTTTTGGACTGCACTTATGTTCCTCTTATTGTGTATCAACGACACGAACATATCATGGAACGTCTCCCAATCTTCATATGCACCGGCAAAAGTCGGCAACTTAATAGTGGGTAGTTGCGTATCATTCGCGTTCGACGATATTGCCGGGCCTTGAGGTGGCACAGGAACCGCTTCCCTTTCCTCTCGGTCTTCCATTAATTTGATTTTGTAGGTAGTGTAAATTTCTTCGGTTATCCCATATACATCATTCGTGAAGTAATCTATCTTTGGTTTCTCCTTACCTCTTAGTGAAATAATTTGGAAATGATTATCTTCAAATCTTTTCCATAACGACTCTATACTTTCTGCTCTTACATCAATATACGCCTTAGTCAACCTCTCTTTGGGTGTCTTTTTATAGTTGCTGAAATGCTTGCGAATTTGTAGGCTTATTTCTTCTTGACTGACTATAAAGGCTTCCATGGCGAGAATATTCTAAGTATAGACGGCTGTAGGCTAAGTCTCAAATCAACAACTCAAAATTTTACAAGTCCCGTATAGAGTGCTGGAGACTAAGTCGATGATCACTAAATTTTCTAAGTGTCGTATAGAGGATCAGAAACTAAGTCAATGAAAATTTGACACGAAATTTTCTAAGTCCCGTATAGACGTCCAGAAACTAAGTCTTTAAAAACTGAACACGAATTTTTCTAAGTCCCGTATAGAGGGTCAGAAACTAAGTCCATGAGAATTTAACACGAATTTTTCTAAGTCCCGTATAGAGGGCCAGAAACTAAGTCCAAGATAATATAACACGAATTTTTCTAAGTCTTTCACACTTACGTAAATTTTTACAAGTCCTGGCCCTCACTTAACACTTTGCACTATGTTCACTAGTCACTCCCTGGTTTCGGCACCATATGTTAAACACAACACTTTATTTAGTTCAAACTACTTTGTTTACTTTAAACTCACTTTATTAATTGTAACTTAAAACTTAAAACTTTTAAACTCAACAGTACAAAATGTTCGACGGTACCTCATCATTCGGTGTGCGACAACGCTTGCGCGATCTAGGATTTTGCATGTAATTGAGTGGCGCCATCTAGTTGACCATTGATGAAACTTACCTACATCTTATGGATTTTATTAACTTAGGGCTTGGATATCGTTTTAGACAGATATAAAAAATAGATTAAATATAAAAAAATAAATAGTTAAGATCCTCATCAGATCCTCACTTCTGAAAATTTTATTAATACTTGCAAGACAAACTAAAAAATTTCAAATCTCCAAATGTTATCTTCAATGGTTCAGGAGTTTTATGATGAAAAGGTGGTTCAGGATGTTTCATCATACTTTATCCATTACTTTAATGGAGAATTTACCTAATGACGGTTGAAAATCGAGCATATTGCTATACACGGCGGCGTTGCAATGCAAGTTTACAGATTATATTTCATCACCCCCACCACTAAAACCATGCTGAATTTCAGGATAAAAACTTGATGTGATGTTACATTAGTGTTCGGGGGAACATAATTAAAAATATGAAGATGAAGGATTTAAACGTATATTGAAGGAATATTTACAATTTTGACACCGACATTAATTAAAGTATGACGAGCGCGAGATGTGTTGCGCGTGCGGTGCATATAGGCAAAGTGAAGCGGCGGCCGGCTGGCGGCCGCGCCGAGAGTAACGATGCGTTGCCCTCCCGCGACCCTCCTTCGTCTCGAGGGCGCGAACATACTGGGGGCCCTTGAAAGCCTGCTTTCAAGCATCATCCACCAACAGGCAGATGCGGTTGAGTGCTCTTCTTAGGACGCCTCTCGCAGTGTCGACGTCGGCGACGCGCGGGATGCCATCAGTCCAAGGATAGGGCCTCAGGACACGTCCCAAACGCCATAGTAGAGGGGGAACGTTGTCTTCTTTGATGATCACAAGGTCTCCTTGTTTTAAATCTCGACGTCGAGTCTTCCACTTAGCTCGCTGTTGAAGTTCAGTGATGTATTCAGCTTGCCATCTGTTCCAAAAGTGTTGTCTCACTTGTTCTAACAGCTGGTAACGGTTGAGCTTCTTAGGGTTGACGTCCGTCAGTGCCGGAGCTGGGAGCGACATCAGAGGCCTGCCAAGGAGAAAGTGACCCGGTGTGAGCGCTGTCATGTCATTAGAAGAGGAAGAGAGGGGAGATATAGGACGACTGTTGAGGATAGCCTCAATCTGGGCAAACAATGAAGAGAGCTCTTTGAATGTAAGATGAGTATTTACTAAGATGCGCTTAATTTGAAATTTAGCCGATTTAATGCCTGCCTCTACATAGCCGTTGAAATTTGGAGCGTAAGCCGGTGAAAATGAAAATTTAATGTCATGATCAGATGCAAACCCGATAATGGAATGATTATATTGTTTAAAGAAGTTATTTATTTCTTTAGCAGCTGAGACAAAGTTCCTACCATTATCACAAAACATCTCTCGCGGCTTGCCCCTTCGCGAGATGAATCGGCGTAGCGACAGTATGAACGAGTTCTTGGAAAGCTCGCTTACGGCTTCCAAGTGAACACACTTATATCTAAGACATATATATAAAGATAGGTAACATTTAGTTATTTTACAACCACGACCGCGACGGTCGGTGATTAAAAATGGCCCGGCAAAGTCGACTGCTACTGTAGAAAATGGGAAGTCTGGAACCAAACGTTGTGCAGGTAAGTCACCCATTTTATTCTTCATGGTGGTGGCATAGTGCCGCCTACAAGTAACACAACCACGTGCCGTGCGTCGTGCCAGGTCCCTACCACCAATAGGCCAAAACTGCTCGCGGACCGACGCTAACATTAGCTGCGGTCCTCCATTTAAGAGACGTGCGTGTTCGTGTGTAAATATGAGTTTGGTAAGTGTGTGTTTTGCGCAAAGAAGTATGGGATGTTTTTTATCGAAGTCCAAATTAGATTTGGAGAGCCTTCCCCCCACTCTCAGGACTCCCTGAGAGTCCATGAAAGGCGATATCGTTGTTAATTTACTATGAAGGCTTAGTGTTTTACCACATTTTATTAAATTAATTTCTTTTGGTAATGACTCGTGATGTGCTAGTTTGACAAGTACTTGTAGGGCTTTATTGAGCTCGCTTACCGTCAAACAGCCAGAAATATGTTGATGTTTACACTTAATATTTACGAATCGTAAAATGTATGCTACTATACGTTGTAATTTTTTTTGAAGCTTGAGTACCTATTGAAGTCAATAATATTAATAGAAGTTGTTTCAAAAAGAACGGTGGATGAGAGTTTTACTTCTGGTAAGTCTTGTGTACGATGATTAGATTTTAAAAGTGGCCAGTTTTGTAAAGTTTCGGTACTTTCGAAGTTACAATGTATAGTTCTATTAGAAGATAAATGAGGAGTAATGTTACCAGATATCAACCAACCTAATGATGTACTATGCAAGATGGGCAGCCCAGGTCCGAGGGTACGTCGCTCTGAACCAAGGAGCTCCCAAAAGATGTCTGCACCCAGTAAAACGTCGACTGAAGATGGTTGATAAAATGTAGGATCGGCCAATGTAATGGACGACCCTAAGTTTAAATTAGAGATGTCGAATGGTTGCTTAGGAAGCCTCTCTGTAATACGAGGTAGTACTAAAAACTCATGAGTACGAGTGAAAGTATCGTGTTTAGATTTAATAGTAGCGATGCAACGATCTGGAATGATGTTAAGAGAAGTGTCACCGAGACCTAAGATGTTTAAAGCGTCAGCGGGTTGAGAAGTCAGCTGAAGGCGCAGCTTTAAGCTGGAAGTTATGAAAGAAGACTGACTTCAGCTGTCTAACAGCGCCCTGACGCTTTCCGTTTTATTATTATGGGGATTAACGATGTCGATTATAGCAGTAGAAAGAAGTGTTTCAGAGAAGGTAACTGCAGATAAAACCGAAGAAGCCTCTACATTGTTGTGAGAGAAAGTAGGTGAAATTGATGTGTTTGTATGTGTGGTGTGTTTATGTAGCATTGTGTTATGACGTTTCTTACATACGCGGCAGCCGCTCAGGCGGCAGCGAGCTGTGTCATGATCAGGCCGCAAGCAGTTGAGGCATAGTCTGAGTTTTGAAACTTGAGACCATTTCTCGTCCGTTGTTAGAGACTTAAATACATTACAGTCAAAAATGCGATGTTTCCCCTGGCACACGACGCAAGGACGTGGCTGCTTGCCATCAACTGAAACTGAGAAAGACCTCGTGTAAGTTTCTGATTTATTAACCTGATCTGGTTTGTAAGAAGAAGAAGAAGGCATTTTATTTTGTTTGTCTTTCCTCGATTTATAAATAGATTCTAAGATGTTAGCACGTGACTTTAAAAAATCTTTAAAATCTTCAAGGCTGGGTGAGTCGGATTTTAAATAGTTTCTGCGCTCTTCCCACCTTGCACTGGTAGCTGCATCGAGTTTAGTTGTAGCTAAGAATATAACTATGGTGTCCCAGTGAGAGGTGGGTTCACCCAAAGTTTTTAAAGCTCTAAGGTTTTTATTAATATGGTCACTTAGAAACCGCAATGCTCTGTCCGATTCACGTTGCATGGGTTCGATGCTAAATAAAGAGTTGAGATGATTATGAATTAATTGGCGTTTATTATTGTAACGCTCACATAGAAGCTGCCATGCATCGTCGTAGCTGTCACCTGACACTGCTAAATTAGAAATTACTTGCGCGGCTTCACCGTCAAGATACGAGTTTAAATAAAGGAATTTATGAATGGGTTTCAATTTATCATTTTCGTGAATTAATGATAAATAAGTGTCTCGAAATTCGAGCCATTTAAAGGATGACCCATCAAACTTAATGATTTTTATCTCAGGTAATGTGAAAGGAGTCGTGTTACCATGATGATTGCAACACGAATGATGTTCGGAGGCGATAGATGATGATGCATGTTTCGCGTCTTGGAAATTATCCTTGATCTTATGTGATTCTAAAATGCCTTGCGCGGTGGCGATGACATTAAACAATGCATCTTCGATAGCCTCCCTCACTGCGAGTTCGGTAGATAAGTCACTACTGTTTAATTCTTCCATGCGGGATTGCAGCTGTTCAAAATTAGTGCGCATTTCCATGAATTTATCCAACCTCAGATTCAATTCATTTACTTATTTGAATTGACGTTAAAGTTTCACACTCACTAATTTTATCTATATAATTGTTGAATTTGGTTATTTGACCCTTGTAAGAACTGCGTTTACATTTTAATGTATTATAATCATTTTGAAAGGCATTTTGGGTGCTAGGCACCTTAAGAAGCGGCGCCGAAACACCTGCTTTGTTTATTTGAGTATCACTTAGAGACATTTTAATAAACAACAACAAATATTAAATGTACGTAAAGGTCAAAATAAAAACCAAACGTAAACAAATGAATAAAATGAGGTAGGCATAAATTCGTGGAGGCGATTGAATAAAAAACGTTAATGATTGTTAAAATAGGTAAGTAAAATTGCAACGGCTTACGCTCCTTATCTCTCAGCGATCGAGGCAGGCCGCCGTGAGTCGACACGGCCGAGATGCGTGGTCGGCGAGGTTCGGGTCCGCTCGGACACGCTCGGGCCGACTGACACCGCGTGGCAACAAGGCACGAAGCGCGGTGGCGCGGTGGCCGGTGAGGCGGCCGATCCGGTTCGCTGGAAATGTTATGCAGGGAAAGGCGTAAGCGCCGCGAAAGGAAATGATGTGCGGACGATGTATATAGAAGATGACAAATAAATATGAAGTTCGGTAGGTATCTACGTTAGATATACGAATATAGTAGGACGATGATGACGATGTAGGTATGAAGATGCAAGTATGAAGACGTAGGTACTATGACTGCGTAGTTATGAAGACGTAGGTATAAAGATGTAGGTATGATGTAGCTAGCTAATAAGTGCAAGAAGCGCAGTGACGGCGTATAATGAAGGCACGTACTGCGTGCAAAGCTAGCAGTAATATAGCTTAGGAAGTATATAGGCAATTAGAGAAGTGTAAGTAGCTCGGTGAAGGAAAATATCGTCTGCTCAGATTGAAAGGTTAAGAGGTAGGAAATGAAGGGTAAGCTCACGTGAACGGAACTTTCCTTGGCAAGTAAGAAGACTGGCGGATGACTCTTACGTAGGGCCGGCTCCTGCGACGGGATCCTTGTCCGGTGACACGGTGACACGACGACTGCGTGGACACGTATCGTGACACGCGACGCACCCGGTTTCTTCGTTATTTTTCTATCCGTGTGGTTGACGTGGTCATCTACGGCGCGATGGATAATGAAGTCGCTTGACCGATGACGTGGTTCAGCAGGATGGTTCGATGCCTTCGCCGGAAGTGCCGGAACGGGAGTCCGTGACGTGGGCGGACGACACGTGTCGGATGTTGTTCGAAAAAGCGCGTGCGAGCCCACCCGGGGGCGCCAACTTATGTTCGGGGGAACATAATTAAAAATATGAAGATGAAGGATTTAAACGTATATTGAAGGAATATTTACAATTTTGACACCGGCATTAATTAAAGTATGACGAGCGCGAGATGTGTTGCGCGTGCGGTGCACATAGGCAAAGTGAAGCGGCGGCCGGCTGGCGGCCGCGCCGAGAGTTACGATGCGTTGCCCTCCCGCGACCCTCCTTCGTCTCGAGGGCGCGAACAATTAGTATAGGGGTATTTTTAGACCAATTTTCAATTCAATCCATTAAGTAGTTTCGACGTGATGCGCAGCCAAGATATTTACCTTTCTATACCCCCACCACTAAAACCATGCTGAACTTCTTTAAATAATAAAAAATCCGTTTCTGAGACGCTTTGTAGGTAAATCTCATGCCCTCTATAGAATGGCATGAGATTTAAAATTGCATCGCGCATTTTTTTTAAATCATAGGACAACACGTTTGGTTAAATATCCCGTTTCCGAGACGCTTTCCGGTATGAAGGCATTATTTGTTCGCCGTAATATTCTTCTCTTATCAATTGCTCTCAAAATGCACTGCGCAAAAAAAACAATATGCCAAGTTACTGAATGTCCAAACCCCTTGCAAATTTCAAATTTCGAAACCACACGAAATATACATAGGAGAGTATTAAGATACAGCACGAAGTTTTGCTATATAGCAAAAAGTTTTGCCATCGAGATATTTTTTTTAGAATAAATTAAATATGTAGGTAAGTACTTCTAAAAAGAAAAATCGTTGAGATACTCATCAGATCCTCTCTGCTGAAAATTGTATTAATCCTTGCAAGACAAACTACAAAATATCAAAATTTTATCTTCAATGATTCAGGAGTTTTGTGATGAAAAGGTGGATCAGGGTGTTCCATTGTTCTTTATCCATTACATTATTGGAGAATTCAATTGAAGACGGTTGAAAATCGAGCATTTTGCTATACACGGCGGCATTGCAATGCAAGTATATCGAATATCTTCCATCACCCGCCCCACTGAAACCATGCTGAATTTTAGGATAAAAAAACGGGTTGCACTCCGGGAGTGCCGGCAGAAGTGAAAACTTGATTATTAACGTTGAGCATGTTTGATATTTTGGAATGGTTAGGGAATAATTTTGCACCAATTGCTTTATCAGTATAAAAGTACTATCATTTATGTGGTAGAATACAATATTCATTTATTGCGCTATCGTACACAAACATGACAATTTATATTACATTAAAAATTTAACACTTTAAAACTATTACAATTATTTTACATTAAAAAGTTTATCTCTCCGAAAAATCAACTTTCATCCATAATTTTTTTTTCTTTTTTTTCTCTGAAAAACGGAGATTATTTATTATCATTTTATTTCATTTATTTTCATTCGAAATTAGCCGCCAAACTTTCTTTAGTCGTACTGCCTGAACAAAATGAATAGTAAATGGGCTGCTTATAATTCCTTATAAGCCCTCTAATCATAAATACCAGGACATGGTCAGCAATTTTTTTTTGTGAATTACCATCTTTGTCTACGAATCCTGATATTTTATCTTTCCTTTGATTGTACTCAAAATGAGGGATTATAGCCATTTCATCGAAAAGGACTGAGCATAACTTATCATCGTCCTTCATCTTCACAATTCTTTTTTTTAATTGTTCGAAAATATTTTCATTTATGCCTGGTTTCAAATTGGCTCTGGAGACCATTCTACTAAGTGTGACTGGAGATGGCAAAACAAATATTTTACTTAACCATCTATATGCCTTTGGTCCCATTTTATAGACACTGAGAGCCATAGTTTTTTCATCATTGGTAAATCTTCTTCCCATCTTCGGTTTGCTTATTTCACGGAACTGCATAACCGTAAAAATGGCAGGCAATGTTTTAAATTTTTGTAATGCACTTTGAAATGCAGTATTTGTACCAAGTTTTACTGCCTTCTTCAATCTCCTCCGATACGAGTTATTCTTCTCTTTCAGTTTTTTTATGTCTTTAGTAAGTTGCACATTCAGTACTTTTTTTGAAATTTCTGAAAACATATAAAGGAAATCAATAGTATTATAAATAGAAAATATTTATTCCTTTAATTTGAAATGAATAGACTCTAAACTACTAGACCGATTTTGATGAAACTTGGTATGAGGATGCATCCCTATTGTTCATAAAACCTGGGAAGTAACAAGTCTCTAGTATAATTTGACGACCCGATTGGCACAATGGTTACCATGCCGGACTCCCGAACACAGGGTCGCGGGTTCGATTCCTGCCTCAGACAAGTATTTATGCTTCGATATTTGTTTGTGGTCTGGTCGTTTCTATGTATTATATATATATATATCCGTTGTCTAGCACCCATAACACAAGCATTTAGTTGCTTAGCTTGGGGCTAAATGGCGATGTGTAAATGTTGCGTAATATTTATTTATTATAAATGAAAAAGGTACTCTTGTTTGTTAAATTGACAGCCAATTTTGATGAATTTTAGTATATAAATAAATAATTGGACCTTGGAGAAGGACATAAGCAACTACCTATTCACATTTTTATAATACTAGTGTGATATTTATTTATTGAAAAAATAACTTACTTTCTTTGCGGTAAGAAGCTGATATCTCAGTTGGTGGTTCTTGAGGTGGGAAATTTGCAGTCAGAATGTTGCTGTTTCCTTGAATATTTGTCATATCCATAAGAGGTGGTCTCGTTATGGCAGATCCTGTATATATGTAATTATTTTATTGTTTTTAGTATGTAGTCTATGTAGATATAACTTTATATAAATAGACTAGTCTCGCTGATCTGGCACTTCAGTTTACCGGCACTGGTTTATTCAGTGTTATATATGTTATAATGTGTTTGTGTTACAATTCATAATGATTGAAACATAGAAACATTATAGTTCCGAAATAAACATTTATTTATCTATTTACAAGATTCAGAAGGACATGGCATACTCAACAGCATGTACTTTACTATCTAGCATGGTAAATATATTTGAATATGAAAAATAGAATACTTAAATAATTTGTATTTTATATGGATGAACAAGCATTTTACCTGGTAAGCACAGTCGAGGTACAGCATCAACACTCAAAAATTTACTTCTAGTGTGATATTGAGGCTCAAAATGTAGATGACAAACACGGCGTCTGTTGTACACTGTGTCATATTCCAAGTCCAAAACTTCCCCTCCGATGTTATTTAGCCATGTTCGGAAACGTTCAGGATACTTAGCAGGATTAGGAAATTTATGTAGTGTTTCGATTTTTAAACCTAAAAGATTATAATATAGTTTTACATTAGTAATTCAAGTGTTTATTGTTATCGGAATTGGCTATGGGCACACACAAGATAGAATTCAGTTAAATCATTCCAGACCAGATTTTTATGAATCTTGGTTTGATGTTACTACAAATCTTGGGAAATAACAATTGGCTAGTTTTCCGATGTTCTCGAGAAACGCGACGTACGCGGGATTACGCGGCTGACATCGTGGGGTGGTCGTTATTTATTTACTTAATAGGTATTGAGGTTATATTAGATAGTCATGAACAAATATGCATACTTTAACTCTCATACAAGTGGGGAGTATTTAATTATAACCGAAATGAAGACTTACCACAGTTCGGAACACAGCACTTTTTTTCAGACATTGCAAATCCAAAATAAGCACAATATCGAAGTCCGAGTTTAGTTGCCGGGGTCCACTGATATAACGTCGTTGTCAAGTCCAAGGGATAGCCGAAGTTGATTATAAAAGAATAGATCACCAAAGTCCATGAAACGTAAGCAGGTCGTCGTATAAATCCAAAAATCAATCGAAAGTAACGCATCCGAAAAACACAAAGAATGACAATGGCTAACAAAAACGTTCCTGTTCACCAACACTAATAAAAGGTTTCCTCATAGAGACTAATTTTATAATTTTACATTTTTCTTTTATAATCGTTTAAATTGAATATATGTTGATTATTTATTATAAAGTGATAGTAAAAGTTATTTTTATATCTTTTTGAAAAATACAAAAAATATGCGTGAAATGGAAAATAAAAATATCAACATCTGTGGTCGGTAATATTAGGTGTTGCAATTGCACTATAATAAATGTTTTGATTTGATTTTTTCTTTGTATTCTGTAAATTTATATAAATGATTTCGAGTTAGATCCTCTATAAATCTTAAAGATTTGAAATTTGTTGTTTTTTTTATGGTAATTAAAAGTAAACAAGCGCCATCTCTTGACTAACGACAGACATTTTTCTCCCATACATTGACAAAAATGTACTAGCTGTTAGGACCCTGACGTCTTACGCTTTTTCGATCAGGTCACGTGTCCTGACGAGAGTTTAAGATTTTATACCCATTACAGAAAAAGTGCTCAACGCCGCTAAAGAAGTTTTCACTTCAAAAAGTTGATATGATGTTACACCAGTATAAGGGCTATATTCATACCGAGTTTCATTTTAATCCATTCAGTAGTTTTGACGTGATGCGCGGCCAAGATATTTAACTTCATCACCCCCACCACGGAAACCATGGTGAATTTCAGGATAAAAAGTTGATTTGATGTTACATCAGTATAAGGGCTTTATTCATACCGAGTTTCATTTGAATCCCTTCAGTAGTTTCGGCGTGATGCGCGGCCAAGATATTTAACTTCATCACCCCCACCACGGAAACCATGATGAATTTCAGGATAAAAAGTTGATATGATGTTACATCAGTATTAGGGTTATATTTATACCGAGTTTCATTTGAATCCCTTCAGTAGCTTCGACGTGATGCGCGGCCAAGATACAGACAGACAGACAAAAATGTTTTTTTCTACATTTTCTGGTTCAGTATCGATAATAGACTGCCCTCCAGTTGAAATTTTCAAAATTACTTCAATATACAGAATTTATCCACGAACGATTTTATTATAGTACTAGCTGTTGCCCGCGACTTCGTTCGCGATGTGGTTTTGGGTTATTTAGAATACCTAGCATTTTTCTGCATAGATACAATTTATCATTCGGTGTAAGTTATAAAAACAAAATAGGTAGTTACATTGTTTTTAAACTATATTTTTAATTGATTTGGCAAAGGCAATTCTTATTCTAGGCTTACTCATACTCCGCATTAGGGACTTCAAAAACCTAACCTCCTTGATTTAGGTAACACCAAAGAATAACAATTATGGCTTCGCACGGCTCATCCATACTGCCAGAGTTTAGTACATAATAGGTTTTTTCTTAGTAATCGAATTCAGGTAGATATATTTAGTTCAAGATATCTTATTTAATAAAATAAATATAAAGATGAAAATGGTCAAATAAATGTAAAGATGAAAATGGTGAAAATGGACGTATTACCATGCTGCGCCTCTACCGGCGCCCTGTCAAGATGTTGCTGATGTGGCTATTCTTGAGTAAAAAATACTGGCGGGAAATGTTTGCATTTTGAATGATTTTAATTAGTATTATCTTTTGTTATTTTATTATGTTTTTGTGTTAAGTTTAATCTGGTTTTTCTATTATGATTGTGTATTTTGTGTAAATAACATTTTCTAGACAAACCGTGTTACAAAAACTGTAATTTAAATCTACGGACTTCGCGTCATCACTCAGTGTTGGATAAACTAATTTATAAAAATCTCTTCGGTTAGTACCGACGTATTTAAGTATTGAAAACATATTGAAAACATGTTGAAAACAAATAGCAAAAGCAAAAAAATCTACATAATGTATAACCTCTTTGGTCCCAACCTTGTAAGAGGATCAGGTAGTATGGAGTCTCTCATTCACTCTCGTTATTAGGAAGAATTTTATGTTTATTCGTAATGAAAAGCACAGTGTTTACCTCGGGTTTGTTTTGTTTACCCAAGGTGTGAAAGTCACTCATTGAGTCCCGAGATGGAGTTTGGCGCCCGAGCGTAAAATAAAACATAATACACAACAATATGATAAGCTAAAACTAAGTCCAATTTCTATTCGCACAAAACTTTCAACGTTCTTTGTCTTCCTAGTTATCTTTAGATTTTTGTAAATTAAAGAAAAAATAATTATCAACTACCTTTGTGTCTCGATTCATATTCTTCAATTAATAATATAAGAGGTTATTATAGTATTTATAACACCGACATCATGCAAATAATAATCTATTTTGGTGCAAATAATATTTTACATTGTTTTTATTATCAAATAATAATATTAATGATTAAAAAGAAAGGCAATTGGACAGAACAAATACTAATACTTAAAATAACGCGATGCACATTGAGATCCTTACATATTGATAGCAGGCATTACGCTGAACAAAAAATGCTTTCACACCAAACATCTAAAGCGTCTCGGAAACGGGGTATTTGAAGGAACGTGATGTCCTATGAATCCAATTTTCTGAATTTTTGACCAAAATACCCAGTTTTTTTTTATTAGGTAGCTGGCAGGGCTACGTAATTTTGGGAAAAAAAAATGATTTGTACAAATTACTATTACCTGTATATTTTTTAACCGATATCAAAAAAGGTGGAGGTTCTCAATTCGTCACGTATATATATATATTTATTATGTATGTTCGCTGATTACTCGTAAACTCTTGGAGCGATTTGGATAATTCTTTTTTGTTTTTACTATCTAAGGTTTCCGCTACTTGAACTCATAATTCAAACTATAGCAGGAGAAAAGCGCGATAGAAGTGTAACATCGGAGGTCTTCGGTAAAGAAGATCGGTAATATTATGTAGTAGTACCTCTTTGTACTAACCTCATTTTCAGTTTCACGTAGGTAGTATTAAATGAAAACTATTTGGTTTTATGACAGCTGTCATCTTGAGCGGAGGCATGTACTGCATCCCTACCATGACTTTTTGAAAAACTCGAAAAAAAGAAACCCTTTTTCGATCTTGTCCGTTTGTCTGTCGGTGTGTCACTACCGATATTCTCAGAGACGGGTGGACCTAGTAAGTTGATTTTTAGGAAGTTTCATAGTAAATACTCAATATAGTATGTTTAATCGAATACATAAAAAACCCGTGGTAAGGGTACTGTTCCCTTCTGACGTTCGATTACGTTTTACACGGAAAAATATTTCGATTTCACATTTTTTAAACGTTTTTTTATCAAATATCTTAATTATCTTAATTATTGTATTAAAGTTAAATTAAAACATACCCTAAATGTTATTCTGATATATTCTGAACATATTCGTGTGGACCTTGTTAAAATCTGTTCTGTAGTTTATGAGATTACCTGGTTCAAACAAACAAACAGACAGACAAACAGACAAACAGACAAACAGACAAACAGACAAACAGACAAACAGACAAACAGACAAACAGACAAACAGACAAACAGACAAACAGACAAACAGACAAACAGACAAACAGACAAACAGACAAACAGACAAACAGACAAACAGACAAACAGACAAACAGACAAACAGACAAACAGACAAACAGACAAACAGACAAACAGACAAACAGACAAACAGACAAACAGACAAACAGACAAACAGACAAACAGACAAACAGACAAACAGACAAACAGACAAACAGACAAACAGACAAACAGACAAACAGACAAACAGACAAACAGACAAACAGACAAACAGACAAACAGACAAACAGACAAACAGACAAACAGACAAACAGACAAACAGACAAAAAATCTAAAAACTACCCTATCGTGTTCAGCTAACGATTTTAAGGCGACCTGTGTATTTTTTTTCTTGATATCTTACAATTACAGATTTTTTGATGTCTACAGATTTATTTTATGTATATCTATACATATAATAAATCTGTAGACATCAAAAAATATACTATCGTTATCAACAGAAAATCTATTTAGATTTTCTGTTGATAACTATAGTATATCGAGGAGAACATAAATGAGAACCATGCGTGTCCTGACTAGGAAAATAAGTAAGTGCTTAAAATGATATCAAGACTATTTTTATTTTCACTTGTAAGAAACTTGCATCATGCTACTGTGGCGACGCTTAGCATCGCCACCAACAGATGGCGCCACTAAGCTGATCGTAAATTCTAGATTGCGCAAGCGAAGTTTTTCTAATAATAAGCTCATATACAAGTTCCAACGAAACATCGTTGGGCCGCGGGCTACCGGGTATAACACCTGCCCAGTGGAAGATCTTTCCTTTGGAGGTACATACCATCAAGTACCTCCAAACTACAAACCTAGATTTGGGCGCAGATATAGGAGCGTTTATTTTTATAATAATCTTATAATCAACATTGAAATTGTTACTTAGGCCTATAATATAGACGATAAACTTAATATTATAGTTGATGGCAATACTGCCACTAATATATTACTTTAAAAGCCATGGCCACGCTTAATATTTCTCTTACTGTAACTACACAACTGAGGAGGTTGATCTTTTTTGATAACGATAGCTTATCAACTGCAGATTATTAGGATATATGCAATATGCATAACTTCATACCGACTACATGGTACCGTTACCCGTGGAACGTCACATTTACTCTTGACCTATCTACATTTTATTTTCTTTCTTTATATAGGTAGTTTATTTGCGAAGTTGTGTAATATTCTTCCTTACTTCTTTTGTTCTTCTTTCTTTGGATAGTGTGCCTCGTTGTGCGAAAAGTTCTCTAATTTGTTCAAATATGTTATATCTCCCGGTTTAGTCTTTGAGATTTGTTTAAAGAACTTTTGCGATTTTGATTCTTGATTATTATATTGAGTTTGGATTTCATTTGCTTCATAAACCTGCTTTCACAAAATTGCTCTTAAAAATAAATTAATAAATAAATGTTCTTTGTTTATTTAATTTGACGCTGCTGTTTTACATTGTATTATGGGATGGTCTGTATAAAAGTTCAGGTTGTTTATGATATCAAAACATTTAGTGATGGTTAATAAGTCCTAATAAAATCGATTTCCTTAAGATAATAACTATTCGATGATTTCCAGGTTTCTTTCCGGGTTTCCTTTTAAATTAGCTATATAATATAGCTATGACATATATAAGCCATTTTCAATTTTTTGTTTAACATTGCATATTTTACTGGTTTGACTGTTCTTGTTTTTTTTTTCGTCTAATATCCCACTATCCTAATAATATAATAAATGTGAAAGGGGTCTAGACATTTAGCTCCAATACTAAATGTTCAGACCCCTTTCACATTTATAATAATATTATTAGCATGGCATAATATATTTTTTGAGCGATGCATTTTAAAATCTATGCCACGGGCTTGTTCTAGTGTTGCTAAACTATCTTTAGTAAAACTATCGATAGTTTGGCAAGTTTTCATCTGAAAAAGCATGTACCATGCATAGTTTCGATTGTATTGATACTATCGATGGTATAGCTATCGATAGCTAAAAACTAGGCAATACTATCGATAGTATTGTTGCTCGCGAAGAATAAACTATCGATAGTTTTGTTTCTCGTAAATAAAAAACTATCGATATTAAAGATTTTATTAGACTATCGAAAACCTAAATATACTACCTTAATAAATCTAAGCAATTTACAGTGAGGTGAAAAAGCATTTGGAGTACTGACTATCATTAGTGCTACTGGCTGAATTGAAAGTACGATTCTCTTTAAAAAATTCTAAACTTATTTTAGCAAGTTAAGCTGACTGATGGGGTAATACGTGGCTTAGAAACAATGTTCAAAAGATCAGTTGCGACTGGAAAGAGAGCCAAAGATATCCGTTATGTCGATATGGTGATAGGATTCTCTAATTTGAAGGTAAGTTAAGAACATTTCTGTACGTCGGGTTTTAAAGCGCAACCCAAAATCCACCTCACAGTTAAATTGTTTTATCTAAATGTGCTACAGGACTCTAGTCGCATCGAGTCCACTTTTTAAAGACTTCTCGAGATAATTTCACAACTTTAAGTCTGCTTAATTATTGATATAATCTGAGAATCTGTGAAATACTCTCAGATGATGCATGCTCTCAAAATCCATCCGATTTTTCTGCTGCTTTACCATCTTTCCCGATCTTAAGGGAATTCCCAAAAACATCTTCTAAGTGTGAATGTACTTTTCCTATGTTCGTGCACCTTCACTGATCTAAATTGGATACGGTTCCACCAAACTTAAATAACGCGAATATATATAAGTATAATTATGTTCTCCTTGACCCAAACCTATTCATGTTACAGGTTGAATATACTTTGTCTGTTATTCTACCGAATGGACAACCAACACTAGATGGACGTCTGATATTAACAGCCAACGATCTGGCTGCTCATCTTCAGGAGCCCAAGTTTTGAATCGTTCAGCCCTCCTCGAGCGCTCGATTTCTACTGATGTTCGTTCGACATCAGAAATATGCTATTTTTGAATCGCTCGATCATAACGAGTGGTCTCCACTACTCGTCGCCGACAGGCGAGTCGTAGAATAAACGCCAAACAACCATAGTCAAACATTCGGAAACGATCTTTGAAAAATATTTATATCTTTTGGGATTATTTCGGATATTCGTCAGTAATTACCGGTTTACAATTCTGCGTAAAATGAACAAAAATTGACATTTTATATTACAACCACGAACGATTCAAAAATACAGAAAACTGATGTCATGCGACTTGGAAGTCGTTGTAGACGTATACGACGAAGCTATGTTACACGAGCGATTCAAAAATAGAGCTCAATGGTTAAATACCTAGAGGCGGTTAACCTGAAAATAGATTTCTTAAAATAGTTTGTTTAAGTAAGTGATTTAAATATTTAAAATTAAATTAGACGTTTTTAATAGACCTAAATAACTGAAATATATCACATAGAGTTTAAACGTTTTTTTAGTTAATTAACTAGTTCTATCATTTGTCCTAGGCTAATTGGCTAGTCTCCGTCGAAGCTATCAATAGCTACATTATCTCGCCCATATTTTTATCTGCCGTGATTTTATCGTTCGTTTTCCGTTCCTTAAGGATGCTAATATTATGTCTCTTCCATTCATTGACCACTTTAAGACTATTGAGATAATAAAAACTTTCTGAAGTTAAAATCTTGCACTTTGCGTTTCAGGCCAGAATCTTAATCGTCGAAGGACCAGCCAGCAAATTTATAGCGAACTTCAAACATTTATTTGAGAACCACGCTATAGCGATTATCTCAAATGCACTATTATACAATATAGAAATACTCAGTACTTTAACCAGATGTCGTAAGTACCTATATTTTCTGTTAAAGTAAGCCATAAATGCAAAAATACTCATGTTTGGGTGGAGTACTTAATATCACAACAAGCAAAATATCAGCAATGAAAATAGCCTTCCTCGATAAATGGACTATCCAATACAAAAAGATTTTTTCAATTCGAACCAGTAGTTCCTGAGATTAGCGCGTTCAAACAAACAAACAAACAAACAAACTCTTCAACTTTATAATATTAGTATAGATTTAATATTTTTAAGAATCAAACACATAAGGTGCAGCAGGGCAATCTCGACTTCGGAAAATTTCAACTATTCCTAATAACTTTTGCATTTTACTTTATTTAAATATGTGTCATCTATGACCGGATAGCGCAAAAGTAATTTCATAATTTCTACAAAGATGGCACTGCTAGACCCAATACTGTTTGATCGACACGGCAATTTTGTTTTCTTCGCTTTTTCTTGTGCATATTAGTATCTCATATTTTTGCGATAAAAAGTGGTAATAATGTATTTTTCAAAGGTAACATATGTATTTAAATTACATTACATGATTTTAGCTATTTTTCCAGTTGATGTAACTTGTGTTTTAACAGCATTTTGGCGAGAGTTTAAATAACTCCTCCTGGATTGTAATGGCGGCTAATTACAACTTTTTTGCAGTTTAAATTGCCCCACCAGATTTTATATGGAAACTAGCCTTTGCCCGCGACTTCGTCCGCGTAGAAGTCGGAAATGGTACTATTGTAGGATTATTTATTGATTTTAACTCTAATACGAGGGCGGCACTGAAAATTTCGGGAATCAAGGAAGTGACACAACATTACTATTTAAAAATGTATTTATTGCTTTTCGAAGTATTCTCCGCGAAATTTGACACATTTTTCCATACGATGGAACCAATCGCTTTTATCACATTGTCATATTCACTTACATTCACTCGCACACACTCACACCCCCTCACACATTCACGCACCCACTATCTTACACGCTTACTTTTATACTGAAACCTCACAGTTCTAAGCCAGTAACCTAATTTTTTGTCTCTGTTTATTTATCGAGCAACGCTCATTCTTCTGTTATCCTATAATGCATTATAAGATTTCGTTCCTTTCAAATGGTTGATCTAGCAGAAGATGTCGACGATACCCTATCTATAAATTGCGTCTTGCTCGATAACGTTGACTCCTGTAGCCAATTGATAACTTCTAAATTTAATCTTAAATGTCTCTGCATGAACATAAGAAGCATCTTTAAAAAATTTGAATCCTTTTTAGTTACATTTGCACGTCTTGAGCTGGATTTAGATGTTATTATTTTTACAGAATGTTGGCTCTCTGACAATACTATTATTAAACAAATCCCTAGTTACAAATCTTTCAGAACTAACAAAGGAGACTGGGACCTATAGGCTAGATTGTAGGAAGTTGAGAAATAGCTTCAAAAATTGCTTATTTTTTTCTATATTAATACTTTAAAAATCAGCCTAATTCACAATCTACAAACTGAAAACTTGAAAAAACTGCACTCGAAAAAGAAACATTGGCTGTATACACAAATCGTACGAAGCCATAACTACTGTCACACTGAGCACTAGCTCAGTGTTGTCAACTGAGTTCAATTTGCACATTATTTGTAACTTTGACTCTTCCATTGTCGTGTGCCCTACCCAAAAACTTTATTATTATATATTTTATTTGACATTTTTTACCTACCTAACCTCGACTACATAGTTATATTTAATAGGTTTATTGTATATTTAGTGATTTTCCCTACTGTTAAATCTTTTTTTAAACAATGTCGCAACTCCATTTTTTTTCTTTTTCTACATAAAAAAGATCCTTTTGAATTTTAACTTGTAGCAACACTGAACTCATTCGTTTGTTTCCGATCGAGCGATAAGTGTTTTGAGTTTTATTTTCGTTTTATTTATTGACCACCTGCACCTGCACCTGGACTTCTGAACCTGAAAACCCTGACTCACCACAGCGGACACCGATATTCTAGCCTTCACGACTGACCTGGACTCGTCATTTTGGATTTTACCGCTGGCCTAACGATTGGGAATTGATCGAGATCATGGATCGCTGTGTGAATTGTGGAATAGCAACTAGTCGTTGTAATACACAAGTTCGACGAGCCTTACATGACGAAAGGATATTGTCAGTGATTCGTCAATGGCGTGCACCTCAACCTGTAAGTACATATACGTATATATCTATTTACCTTACGCTACGCTCGGAAGTTCTTTCCAGGGGTGATATCCTAGACCTGTGTTGGTTTGTCTGACAGGAACCAATATAAGCATATAAGATATCCAATATAAGCATGACCATGACTAATGGTAATTGAGTATTTTCATTTTCATTAATAATTGGGTATTGGTAAGTTAACATTTTTTATATCTTTCAGGTGAACAGCAATGATCATGTTTGTCAATGCTTGCTGGGACTTAGCGCAAGGACTATCTCTTGATGAACCAAGACAACTTGGACACCGTAGTGTTTGTCTTCGCTGTGGACGTTCACTTGCATCACAAGCCAGTCACCTTCTTCACACAAGCACAGCTCGTGAATTGAGAATTTATAATGTTATACAAGAGTGGATTACCAGCAGCAGCCTACCGCTAGCAACAGATAATTCCTGGCTATTGAGAGGACGTATACAATCAAGACATATTAGTAGAAGAACATATTTTGTGTACATTTTAGTAGATAGCTCTCGAAGTGGTAGGGCATCGATACTAAAATATTGTTGTAATTGTATCGTAGGGAAACGGACGGTAGGCTGCTTCGCCCATATTATGACTATCATATGGTACCTGAGTTGGGCTAGATACCAAGACAATATTATGCCACCTGCACAATTTCTAGATGACATTCTCATTGTAATTGAAAATGAATAATAAAAACAGTACATAAATATATTTGTTTTATTTTATATCTACACCTACTAATAATACCCTATACCTAGTTAGTGTAGTACGTAGGTTACCTACATGCCTGTCTATGCTCCATATAGTGACAAGTTGGGTAGGTACCTACTCTTACTAAAGGGCGTAGGTAGCTCCATCTCAGTTATGTAAATATGCTTAAAGAAAAGAAAATAGGTAGGTATCAATGAAACATGAAAAATCATAAAAATAGGTAGCTCATAACTTTACTCTCTGATTGCCAAATCCCGTAAAATTTTCAGGGTTAATTTAATAACGTATTAGGTATTATTTGGCACCAGTTTCATCCTTCTACATCCAGGCCCCAGATCCTAAGAAACTATCCCCGTCTCCTTTGTCAATCAAAATGGAGGCGTGGTTGCTTACGTTAACAACAAATGGAATCCTACAGTAGAAGAACCAGAATTTGAGGACTGTAACTGTCTACAAATCAACTTAAATAATGACACAACTATACTGGGCATTTATCGGTCACCATCCTTCAAAATCTTAAATCCTTTTCTAACATCACTTGATAATATGCTGAACATACTTGAACACAAAAAACTTATTTTGGCTGGTGATATAAATCTGGATCTGTGTGCTGAACAATTAGGTGAGGACTGTTTTGCATACCAATATATTTTATGCAGCCATAAGCTTCTTCCCGCTATTGTTAAACCTACTAGAGATGAATCCGGAACTTGCCTGGATCATTTTTTCGTCGACAACACATCCGATGTCATTGGTGTGGTATGCAAGTCCAGTATTACTGACCACAATATTTGCATTTTAGGTGTTGAAACGAAAATGTATCACCCGGTTAAGAACAGATTCCGTACTAAAATTGACCATGTTGCTGTTCTAACTGAACTGAAATCTACTGATTGGTTTGAAATCTTAAACTCATCAGACCCTGATCAAGCCTGTAACAATTTTGTGGAAATTCTTAATGAAATAATTTTAATAAACACTAAAACTGTACAAATTAGTCGGTCACAGTTTACCATCAGATCCTGGATTACTCCGGGCCTGATTAGGTGTCAGAAACATCGTGATCGACTCCATTTGGAAGCGAGACGCAAACCTAATGATGTTTTAGCCAACACAACTTACAAAAGATACCGTAACTTTTTAAATGCTTTACAGCACAAATTAAAAACAGAATATGACAATCGTGAACTTACTAAAAATAAAGACAATCTCAAAGGACTATGGCAAAAGATTAAGGTTATATGTCATCTAAAAAAGCCTCAAACTGTTCCATCTGAATTGCTAACTGTTGATGAAAATCCTGTTCTGTCCCTAAATAGATGCAATCAATATTTTTCTAACGTCGGTAATAACTTGGCTACTAAAATTCAAGACAGACTGTCTTCTTCACAAGACTCCTTAGCAGACGATTTCAAGCCTTCTAAACTTATAGCGGAGTCCATGTTTCTCACCCCTACCGACATTGTTGAGGTTGGCAAATTAATCGACAACCTCAAATCAAACAGCGCACCTGGGCTAGATGGTTGCTCCTCGTTCCTAATAAAAATAGTTAAAAATGAAGTACTCATACCATTAACTCACATTTTTAATCTCAGCTTATCAACTGGCGTTTTTCCTAAAAATTGGAAATCTGCTGTAGTAACCTTAATTCATAAAGACGGTAACAGGATGGAACCTAGCAACTATCGCCCAATTTCTTTGCTGCCAATTTTCTCAAAAATCCTTGAAAAACTAGTAAACAAGCGATTGATGAGTTTTCTAAATAAACATAGTGTAATTCCGGACAGTCAGCTCGGATTTCGGCAAGGGAAATCGACAGAGGACGCAATGTTACACCTAACCAACACTATATCATCAGCCTTGGACTGTAATCGCCGCTGTATAGGGGTATTTCTTGACCTAGCCAAGGCATTTGACTCGGTTTCAGTTACTATATTACTCCGAAAAATGCAATGTCTTGGGATTAGGGGTTTGACCTATGACTGGTTCCATAGCTATTTAACACAAAGACATCAACGCATTAAGGTTGGTCAAAACATAAGTGACTCTCTCTCTGTAAGTTACGAAGTCCCACAAGGCAGTGTCCTTGGCCCTACGCTATTTTTACTTTATTTAAGTGACCTTTCCGAGGTTCCTATCCAGAATGCCGAAATTATATGTTACGCGGACGATACTGTGTTGCTCTTCCAGGGCAATAAATGGGATGAAGTTTTCAACATCGCGGAAACCGGCCTATGGGTCGTTTCTAAATGGCTTGATAAAAACCTTTTGACCCTCAATGTTAAAAAAACCAAATACGTAACCTTTTTCAAGACTTCTGCCTCCGCGCCTCGAAACCAGTTTCCTCTCAAACTCCATTCCAACAGCTGTGGGATCTCAATGTTTTCTGGATCCCTATTGTCTTGTAATTGCACAGTCCTTGATAGAACTGATAAAATTAAGTACTTAGGCGTTGTTATTGACCAAAGGCTATCTTTTGAGAATCATATATCAATGCTCTCTGGGCGTATTAGGCGTATAATATACGTAATGAAATCATTAAGGCACGCTGCTAGCAAAACTACACTGCTTTTAGTATATAAAAGCCTCTGTCAATCACTTCTATTGTACTGTATCAGAATTTGGGGTGGTGCTATCAAGACAAAAATGATTGGATTGGAACGAGCTCAACGAGCTGTTCTTAAAGTAATGTTAAAGAAGCACTTTCTATTTCCAACCAACACATTGTACGACGAGTGCCAGGTTCTACGAGTACGGCAACTTTACATTTTGAGAGCAGTTACGGCAATGCACAAATCTATGCGTTCGTCGGCGGAATATGAGGTCCTTCTATCCCGCAGAGTTCCAATCATTAAGGTACCAACTGTGCGCACTGCCTTTGCTAAGAGATTACATAACTTTTTATCCCCCTACCTGTACGGGACGCTCTGCAAGAAACTGCCCAACCTGTTCAACAGTTCGCTAAGAAATTTCAAAATAACTGTAGAGAACTGGTTATTTAGCCTCAATTACTTTCAAACCGAAGCCCTTTTGCCCAAGTCTTTGACATGAATCTCCTTAACGCTATCACTCACCCCCCATCACACACACCACACACACACTCACACACACACACACACACACACACTCACCCATCTAACTCTCCTAAATTCTCTATTTTAACTTTCAACAGCTTGTTGTGAAATTGTGAATTACAAACTCGTAATGCCGCATTTTTGTCCGAGAACATCTTGTATTTTAATTTTTGTGTTGGTCGCCTGCGATACAAGCATTGCTTAGTGCAGGGGCCGCTGTCACTACTGACTTACACAATGGACACTCACTACTTTCTTCCTTATTTTTGTTATAAATCCCCTATATTTTGTAAATTTAGTAAATACAAACTTAGATGTAAATTTTGATGTATAAGTTTGTTTTTGTAACCATTTAGGAAATAAACATTTATTATTATTATTATTAATCATTAAAGCAACCATTCCATTCGGAAGTTGGGGTCTCCAAAATGGCCGTTTTGTAGGCGTCCACAGCTTCTTCAGGTGATGAAAATCTCTGACCACGCAATTTATTCTTTATTTTAGGGAAAGTATAGAAATCATTAGGGCTTAGGTCGGGGCTGTACGGCGGATGGTCTAATAATTCTATGTTTTCTTGCTCTAAAAACTCTTTTGTTCTGTTCGCGGTGTGAGAACTCGCATTGTCGTGATGGAGATGAGCGGCGGCTGCAGTTCTCTTTACGGAGTTCAGGAACGACCTGTGGCAAACAAATGCTAGCATACCATTCTGTATTAACCGTTCTTTGTCCCTCAAGAGGAATAGTCACAACATGGCCGGTTTTGGAGACAAACGTGGCCACCATTTTTTTTGCAACACTCCGTGAACGAACAATTTTTGTTGGCTTTAACTCATTTTCGAACTCCCAAACTCGTGACTGGTTTTTTGTTTCGGATTCGTACGTGTATATCCAGGATTCGTCACCTGATACGATGTTGTATACAGCATTTGAGGATCCTGCGTGGAATCTTTCGAGAGTTCTGACGCACCAAGTAACGCGAGCCACTTTTTGCTCTTCACAGAGCGAATGCGGTATCCATCGGGAAAACAACTTTTTTACACCTAATTGTTCATGCAAGATTATTTGTATTTGACTCATGCCAATGTCTAAAGTTGCCTAAATTTCGCGGTATGTTACATGTCGATCTTCCTCAATCAGCTTACGCACAGCATCAACGTTTTCTTGGGTGAGTGCAGTTTTTGGACGACCTTGACGGGGATCATCACTGAGCTTGACACGTCCACGTTGAAATTCAGCAAACCAGCGATAAATTGTGGTTTTGGATGGGGCTTCATCACCAAATGCAGAAATCATCCGGTCAACACACTGTTTTTGTGATAAACCACTTCGAAAGTCATAATAAATCATCGCTCTTGAATTTTCTCGCATCAATTCCATTTTCTCAACGACTAAACAAGTTTGACAAAACCTTGTGACAAGAGTTAGGTTGCGAGCGCAGGCGAGAGGCTTTTTAAAAAGACAAATGAGACGTCTTAGCTGGTTGGATGGACGATTAGAACTGAACTTTATTTCATATCAAACTGTTTACAATGGTTCCTTAATGTCTAAATGGAGTACAAAGAATATCGTTCTTATTGCTAATGTTTCCTGGTATTTAGTACCAGGAAGCTACCTGAGAATAATCTTTATTATATATTAACAGAAGGCCATTGTGTAATGGCCTCTTATGGCGATATAACTCCTCCCCCCTTAAGATGGAGGCGTCTCGAGGGCTGCTCGTGTAGCTGGATTGTTTCAGCTTCAGGAGATTGCACCGAGATTTGCGCTGATTTTCGCTTCCAGTAGAATTTATAGGTGGCCGCTGCAATTGCTGCCGTGACTATGATGATGTAAAGTGTTATCGAAGACCAGCTGGGCTTGGTGGAGACGATGGTGAAATCTTCTTCGGGTATATTGATGTTTTCTGCATGATGTATGACGTTTTTCAGGTTATCTAGTTCTATGTTTTCTAGTTTTACCTTGATTGGTAAAACTTTTGGAGGTTCGTGTGCTCGTGGTAAAGGTATAGTTTCCTTAATGTTGACGTACCGTTGATGTGTTGCAAGTACTTTATCTGCAATTTGGACCTTACAGTCATTGTCGATAGTAACTAGGAAGACGCCCTTACTTCGTTGATATTGTACATCGTTGTTACAAGTTGTTTTCATGACTTCTTCCTGTTTCAGGATAATTATCCAACTGTTATCCTTAATTTGCTGAATAATGTTGTTATTATATGTTGCTGTTACGTAGGTGCAGTTATGCGGTTCCTGATGCTGGATGAGTTGAGCAATGCAGTCGTTGGAGTGTAGTAGTGTTTGCCATTCTAGGTGTGTGCAGATGACGTTGTCTTCTACTATTTCCGTACATGGCTCATGGGGATAAGCGAACTCATTATTTCCCAAGACAAGGAAAGGGTTTTTAGGGATAAGGATGGTATCGTTATTATTAGGGATGGAGTATAGGTGTAGGAGATTATAGGCTTGTTCTGCAACAAGTGGTATGTCGAGTATGAAGTTCAGCGTTTCATTTGTGCTATATGCTTTTACTATTATGGCTTTTTCCCATAGATGTATATTTTCTATGTTTGGAGGGAATGCTAGGTGACCATCGATTTCGTTTTGTATCTGATTTAACTCGTCGATAAGGTACAACGGACTTATTATACTTGGATGCATCTTTTTAAGGTGTGAAAATGTTAACGCGTTTTCTAAGGTAGTCAATTTATCGTAGAGCTGTTGAAGCGAAGTTTCAATGTCATTAAAAATGCTCATTGTTAAATGGTTTGTTTCTAATTGAGTGTTTTTTTGAGAGTACCTCTTTATTGCAACGTAAATTTCGTCTTGATTCTTTTTAATGCTTACAATGCTTTTTTCATATTCCTTCATGAATTCTTGCATGACGTTTAACGTCCTCTTTTGATTTGATTTATTGCTATTAATTGCTGATTGTACTGCTTTAATTTCATTATCGAATTTTATTGCGTCATTTTGATCTAGATTTCCCGTTATTGCCTTAACTACTGAGCCTAAGCCATCTATAAGACCTCTTTTGTTTCTATAATTAGATCTAAAACCTATGTTTTCTAATCCTAAATAAAGTAATTTACTTTCTATAGTATCAATAAGATATTGTATTTGTTTACTTATTGTTACTGTGCTTAGTGTACTATTTTGCTTTAATCGTATGGTATAGAAATTGCTACATATTTCCAAATAGACTTCTCTTAATTTGGAGATATTATAGACTACGGCTAAATGGTAAGTATCTATTTGATATTGTGCTTTCGCTTCTGTTAGCACGAGTATCCCATTGTGATTGTCTATTGGCTGTACGACTGCTGCTGAAGCGGCGAGTCGGAGCACTGCGACGAGGGCGATGGCGTTCCTGGAACATTTTCAGGTCGCCTTAGTAATCGGAAATGTACGCGAATAGTTTTTGCGTTTACATGTTTTCCGACTATTTCAGCTATTTGATTTGGATGTAGTCGTATAATAGTATACGGGCCTAAATATCTAGGTTCTAATTTATTACTTCTTGCCGTTTTTGCTACTTGCTTGTATACTGAATCTCCTATTTTAAATTGTGCAGTTTCCGTATATCTATTTGCGTTTTCTATTGTTTGTTGTTTTTCAGCTGAAAGCTTTTTGTTTATTAGGTTTTGAGTGCTTTCCATTATTTGTTTATGCTTAAGCACGTATTCTTGATAGTATTCTTTTGGACAGTGCAATTCTAACGGATTCCTACTATCAGTATGTCCGTAGAGTAATTCGAAAGGTGTAAATCCTGTTGCAGAGTGAATGGTATTATTATATGCTATTATCGCGTATTTCATTGTATTTATTGGTTCATCTTTATCTGTTATTCTTTGAATTCTAATCATTTCCGCGAGAGTAGAATGGAATCTTTCTATTGGTGAGTTAGAGTTAGGGTTGTACGGTGTAGTGAAGTGTATGTGTATATTATGTATCGCGCAAATTTCAGTAATTACTTCGTTATCAAATTTTGAATCCGAATCTGTAGTAATCTTCTTAGGTACGCCTATTACTGAAAATATATTAAGTAATGCTTCTGCTATATGAATGCTGGTAGACGCTGGTAGTGGTACCGCCTGAGCGTATTTTGTGAAGTTGTCTATTATTGTTAAAAATGTCGTATCTCCACTACTGTACAAATCCATAAACATATGTTCCATCGGTTTATGTGGGGTGTCTGTTAATGCAAGGGGTAATTTTAATGGATTACGCTCATATTTACTCTTTAGACATTTATCGCATTTATTTATGGATTTTTGAATTGATATTAACATTTTTGGCCAATGATAATTTCTATGTATGTGTTTATATGTTTCTTGAATACCTCTATGTATTGTTTTACCTTCGTGATATTTTCGTATGATATCTGTTTGTTCCGTTATGCTTTCTATTAATGTGACTCTATTCATACATCTTATTAGTTTAGGTCCTCTGTTACTAAAAATATTTTTGTAAACTTCTCCGAATATTGGGTAGAATTCTTCATAGTGGAAGTAACAATGAAAAACTCTATTTGGGATAGTGTGCTCTTTTAGGAAAGCGATGACTTGTTCTTTTGTATTATTGATTGGTATCCAAACATCTTTAATTATTGTTTTTCCTTTTGATCTATCATCTACTCTATAGGTATCACCAGGTGTTTTCCTTATATGGAATTGTTTTAACTGTCTGTCAATGGCGTCGTTAATTTCCGGTAATTTGTATTCTATCGTTTCCTGACTTTGCGTTGAAGGTTCTAATGGTATTTGATTGTTTTGCCCTTGAGTTGAAGGTTCTATAGGTGTTTGATGATCTTGTCCTTGAGCTGAAGGCTCTATGGATATTTGATGATCTTGGTTTTGTTCTATTGGTGTTATCGGCATATCTAATAAGGTACGAATATCAATGTTACCAAAGTCTAAGTCGTCGGCTATGGCTGAGGTACTTGGCTGAGGGTCATTAATATTAGGGTTACTTGTATTTTTGTTGTGATGTATTATCTGTACTCTTGATAACGCATCTGCGTTTGTATTAGTTTTACCTTTTTTATATTGTACGTCAAAATTATATTCAGCTAGTCTTAAACGCCAGCGTGTTAGCTTGGAATTTGGATCTTTAATTGACATGATCCATGTTAGCGGGCGATGGTCTGTGTAGATAGTGAAACGTTTGCCATATAAATAGGGACGGAAGTATTTAATAGCCCAAACTATACTTAATAATTCTTTTTCTATTGTTGAATATCTTTGCTCTGTTTCTGATAGCGTACGTGAGGCGTATGCTATTGGTTTATCTGATCCTATTTGACCTTGAGAGAGAACAGCGCCAATGGCTACGTCTGATGCATCTGTAGTTAGAATAAACGGTTTTTCAAAATCAGGGTATTGCAGTATTGGTGCATTAATAAGTACTTCCTTACTTTTTTCAAACGCTTGTATGTATTCTTTTGTGAGCTCAATTTTACTACCTTTTTTTAAGCATTTTGTCAATGGTTTTGTTAATCTTGCGAATTCCGGAATAAATTTCCTGTAATATCCTACTAGTCCTAAAAAGGATTTTATTTCTTTTTGTGTTTTTGGTATCGGAAATTTTTTTACTGCCGCTATTTTGTCTTCATTGGGTTGAAGACCCTTATCTGTTAGGGTATGTCCTAAGAATTTTACCTGTTTTTGTAAAAATTCCGATTTATTTAGTTGAATTTTCAAATTGTGTGATCTGAATCTATCAAATACCTGTTTACATTTATCTAGATGTTCTTGTAATGACGTTGAGTATATGATTACGTCATCAAGGTATGTTAAAACATTATCTACTCCTCGTAATACTGCGTCCATTAATCTTTGGAAGGTACTAGGTGCATTTTTGAGTCCGAAAGGCATTCTAAGGAACTCGTAGTGTCCTCGATCGATGGTAAATGCTGTTTTTTCAATGTCTTTTACCTGCATCTCTACTTGATGATAACCTGAGGCTAAATCTATTGTAGAAAAGTATTGTGCACGTCCTAGTTTATCTAGAATATCGTCAATGTTAGGGAGTGGGTATTTATCTTCTATAGTTTTTTCGTTTAGTTTTCTATAATCTATTACTAACCTATATTTTTGTTCTCCTGAAGCATCTAGTTTTTTCGGGACTATATGTACTGGGCAGGACCATGGAGAATTACTTTCTCTTATTATATTTTGCTCTAAGAGTTTATTTACTTGGTTTTTAATTTCGTCTTTTTGTTTCGGGGCCTGTCTGTAGTTTCTAACATAAATTGGTTTATCATCGGTTAACCTTAATTCGTGTTTAATTTCGTGGGTGAATGTTAACGGGATTTCTTCACAATGAAAAATATCTCGATAATTATAACATAATTTTCTTATTTCGCGATTTTCTTCAGGATTCATATGGTCTGTTCTTAATCTATCTAGGTTTCTTTTCAATATTTCGTCTAAATTTGATTTTTTTTCAATTTTTGAATTCTGGGGCGGTTTCTTTTTAGTTAAATTAAGACGCTGTAAATTTATATTACAACTATTTTTGAAACGGATCTGTTTATCTGAGGTGTTAATGATTGTTGTAAGAGCGTTACCATTTTTAACTGATATTATTGCTGGTGGTATTATTAAACCTTTTTTTGTTGAAAAACCCTCTGAATAGTAGTCTCCTTCTTGATAGTTACATAAGAGGTTCACTACCTGTTCGCATTTAGGTTTTATGACTGCTTGTGATTTTATATCGTCTCTAATAGGTATATTAGCTTTGTCTGTTTTTAGGGTCATATTTTTAATGTCTATTTTGCAATTTAAGGGGCTTAACAGATCTAGTCCTAGCAATCCTACAAAATCAGAGTCAAAGTTAAAGATTAAGAATTTGTGTGTAATTTCGTCATTAAAAATATCTTTAGGTAATTTTATGTATGCTACCTGTTTATGTTTTGAAGTAGCATGGGCTGTTTTGATAAAATGAGTTTCGTTTGCTATTTTAATGTTTCTTTTATCAATATTTTTTAAAATTTTGGGATTTATCAAAGACTGGGATGCGCCGGTGTCAATCAAAAATCTACCTCCTAACTCACTCATGTATACGTAGGGAAGGCGACTATAGTTTTGAATATTATTCATAAAAACTATGTCGTTAGTTGTTTTTCTATGTCTAGGAGAAAATTTTCGTCTAATTTGATCTCAGAATCGTTATCGTCTACTTCATCTTCCGAACTATGTTGGTCTTGATTTTCCTCGTCTTGAAAATGAATTTTGTTTTTGTTAGTTTCGAAATTTTCGTTGAATTTTTTGATTGGTTGGTCTCTTTTGGGAGTAAAATTATTTTGTTTTTGTTGTCTAGCAGGATTAATGGGTGCTTTGTTTACATTGTTGTTTTGTAGTAAACGTCGGGTCCTAAGTTTTGATTCTTCTTGTTTTGCCACCGTAATGGCTTGTTCGATGTTTTGTACGTGTTTTAAACGTATCAAAATTGCTGTAATCGGATTCAACTTGTCTAAGAATGTATCTAACGCCATTTGTTCGTAATAAATTCTTTTGTTTGGTTCGAGTGAAATCAATGCGGACATTAAGTTTCTAATCTTGTCTCCAAAAACTTCGAGAGAACTATTTTCTTTATTTGTTTGAATTAGTTCTTGAACTAATTGGAGTTCTGTACGAAATTCACCGAATTTACGTTGTAAGGCAATTTTAATATCTTGCCAAGAGGTAGCACCTGGGCTCTGTGACAGTGCCTCCACAGCTCTACCTGTTAGTTTGTTACGTATGAGACACGCCATGTAAGGATCTTCCTTACTATTAACAATTAAATCGAGTGCATTTTCGACACCTTCTATGTAAAATGCTAAGGTTCGTCTGTTACCGTCATAACTCGGTAATAGTCTTGCGAAAGTAGCAAGATCAGCCTGTAATGGCTCTTCTTTTATTAGCTGCTGCTGCGGCTTTTGTTGTTGTTGTGGGCCTGATGGGCCTGCTGCGGGATTCTCGTTATTAACAGACATTTTAATCTGATATTACTGAGATAACCACGAAAGAGTGAATGATTTATTTTTATCAACACTATAAATACCTCGACACACGAAACACCACAATGTTGCGGGGCGGTGACAGGAATAAGTTTAAGGAGTCTCGGGGATAATAGAGTTATATACTTACCCCACGAGCATTGCCAATTTGGAGGCGTACGATGAGTCTAATCGTCTTCGTCGTTGTCTTGTCTTCTGCTTCTGCGGCCTGCTTCTCGCGAGGTTCTTTTTCACGCCCGGAGCAAAAAGATTTAATCACTGCTTTAAAACTTTCTACTACACAAAGACGCGCGTTCCGACTGCGCCAGTTAGGTTGCGAGCGCAGGCGAGAGGCTTTTTAAAAAGACAAATGAGACGTCTTAGCTGGTTGGATGGACGATTAGAACTGAACTTTATTTCATATCAAACTGTTTACAATGGTTCCTTAATGTCTAAATGGAGTACAAAGAATATCGTTCTTATTGCTAATGTTTCCTGGTATTTAGTACCAGGAAGCTACCTGAGAATAATCTTTATTATATATTAACAGAAGGCCATTGTGTAATGGCCTCTTATGGCGATATAACTCAAGACAAGATTATTTTTTTAAATAAATAAATGGTATTCGATTCTTAAAACCAAGGAGTTTTCAATTAAAAAGATTTAAATATGACAGGAACAGTGGAAATATTCCATTCCCGATACTTTTAGTGCAGCCTATGTACATTTCTTTGGGTTTTAAAATTACCAAAATCAGTAGGTTAGTTTTTAAACTAACCCATTACTACTACCATTATTTGATACTCATTATAAAGGTAGAGAGGACAAAAAGTCTGTACCTACTTAGAAGCAAATAAAAAAAATGGGTCTGTGGGACTTAGAAAAAGTAGTAGAACAAAAATATATGCTTAGTTTTTAAATTTCATGTCTGTCTTTTGTTTCATGTTTGTTATACTTTACAAATACCTAAACCAATTGAAATCTGGTTTTGTCTATTAGATAGCTCTTTTTTCGAGGAAGGTCGTGTTTTACATTACATCGAAATTTAAATAGTAGAACCTGAGTAATCAACGAAAAACTACAACCGCTCGAGACAACCCGGCCGCCCGCTCGTGACGACACGAACGCGTCCCAGACCAGCAAACACGAATGTCACAGATTACATAATAGTATAGCATACTTTTTATCCCGATATTCCCACGGGATCACGACTTATGTGGGTCAAACCGCGGTGCGCAGTTAGTTTTGAATATGAAAAAATTGGTATATTTTATAACCAAAATGTTCTAGTTCCTTCTAGTCCTTACCATTTCAAATTTCGAATTCTACGTCCCTATGAGGCCGTGTCCCAAAAGTGCAACCTTTTTTGAATAAAATCTGATTGAGTTTTCGAACATGTGTCAAAATACAATGTAGGTAAGTTAAAAGGAGTATTGATATCAACTTCGAAGCAAATCACCCCGAAAATAACTTCCTACCCCTTTTTAACCTTGTTAGGGGATGAATTTCAATAAAATACGAAACACGTGTTCCATTAATTCTGTAAAAGAATGTTTATGCAAAATTTGAAGTAGATTGGACCAAGGAATCACGTTGTCTCATACAAAATTTCCCCCCCTTTTTCACCCCCTTAGGGGTGGAATTTCGGAAAATCCTTTCTTATCCGATGCCTACGTCATACAAAGAACACACCCTCCAAGTTTCAGGTCTCTACGATCAGCGGTTTAGGCTGTGCGTTGATCCGTCAGTCAGTCAGTCAGTCAGTGATTCAGGACAAAGCATTTTATATGTATAGATGAACAAACATAGTTTCCAATTTTGTATTTGTTTTATACGATACTTAACAAAATACTTAACTTGTAGCCATATTTTTATAATCTATCTATTCTCAGGATCGCAACACGATTCAAGTCGATGCATTTTATTCGAGGAATTTATTTACTTCCCTACTACTTTAATTTAATACAGATAGTTCGCCACTACGTAAAAAAAACGAACAAGTAATTTTAAATACATTTTCCTTTCTAATAATGAAGGTTTTTGTTTAGATTACTTAATGGATATAGTACCTAGTAGATAGCAGATCAAAATTATTTATTAGTGCATCTCGACATGTTTTTTATAACGTTCCCATCACTATTTACTATGGCGAGTAGTCTAAATTACCCCGCCAAAACCTTTCAGGTGTTTTTATTCAGGAATGAACCTAGCTGCATAAATACTAAGATTATATTTAAATTGCCATGCGTATGCCTAAACTCTTCAACTCACTCGCATCAAGCTAAGAGCTTTAAAAGAGAAATTATAATTAATATTTTTCCCACGGAGAGGGAATTACAACTATTTTTGCCTTTTTTGATAAATACGCATATTTAAGCCTACCCATTAAACATTTTTCAATTTGAGTTCGTAAAAATAATACGCAGTGGAGTGCTAATTCATTACATTTTAATAAAACACATCATCTAAAAAAATTTACCTTAAAAGTTGTTGTTTAGGTTTTACCAGTCGAGATTGTCCCGCTGCTCCTTAATCAATGACTTATAACCTAACCGGAAACCGGTGCTCCGTTATTCTGGAAACCATAACCGGAAAAACGAAGAACCGTGGTCTACCGTGGTAGGTAAGTCTGGTCGTAACCAGAGAAAGGCTGGATGCAGCAGTTTGACAGACAATGACAGGATCCCTATTGCTGCCTTTACGCCATCCTGCGGCTGCCTTTACGCCATCCTGCGGTTGCCTTGGTGTCTTGCCACCAGTATGAGACTGTGCTGTGTAGCCAAGACACAAGTTCGGGGGAAAGCCGAACAAGCTCGAGTGATGTTATTCCTCCAAGTTTTGCCCCCAAGCCGATGTGGTTACCGTGGCCGTTGCCGAGACTGTTTCTTGGAGCCACTGGAGAACAGTTTGTAGACTGCCGACGAATTATTTGTACTATGTCACCTTTAGAGGTCGGCTGACATCATAGTACCTAATAGTACTTATGTGTACGATAGTAGTGTGTGTGTGTATATTTGCGATAGGTATATGTGTTAAAATTAAAAATTCTGTATATGTTGAAATTGTTCATTCAATAAGGTATTAAACCAGAAACAACAGAAACATGACCCTGCTATTTATCTTATGTAGATAGGCAAGCACTGCGGTGCCATCCTGGTCAAGCAGGCCGAGGGGCGTCCCATGTATCGGGTGAGAACGGCGGCTGACTTGGAGCAATTCGTCACGTCTCAGAGTGCCCAATTGCAGCGGTCTATGTATATTTCGGGTTTTACTCTTAGTACTATTTAACTTCATTTCCTACGTGTTGTTCTATTTTCTTATCATTCATGCTGTTCGTACCTGATGATGTGTTATCTTCCTTTCCTACTTTAATTGTTCTATGGGTTCCGTGTGTGGAACAAAATAAACAAACACATACAGTTTCCTCCACTCACCAAAATGATGTTTTATTTTCCTTTCCTACTTTAATTGTTCTATGGGTTCCGTGTGTGGAACAAAATAAACAAACACATACAGTTTCCTCCACTCACCAAAATGATGTTTTATCTTCCTTTCCTACTTTAATTGTTTTATGGGTTCCGTGTGTGGAACAAAATAAACAAACACATACAGTTTCCTCCACTCACCAAAATGATGTTTTATCTTCCTTTCCTACTTTAATTGTTCTATGGGTTCCGTGTGTGGAACAAAACAAACAAACACATACAGTTTCCTCCACTCACCAAAATCATATACCTATTTCAAATATTTATGTTATTATAATATTGTCTATTTATTGATGGTATTCTCGTATTGGTATTATGATCTACTTCATTACTATACATTGTTAATAAACATATTATTTTCTATAACTATTTCTTTATTCATATTAATATATATTTTTATACATCAAATAATACTATTATAATAAATACGCTTATAATATACATATATATACTGACTATAATATTATATATAACCTTGCACATAATAATTTTACTTTTAACTTTCCTAGTTGTATTTTATTTGCTGGAACGATATTTCTCCTTCCATGCGGGCCCTGAAGACAGTAGTACAAATTAAAAAACAATACAAAGCCTTTCTGATGCAAAACCAAATTACTAATGCGGCGTTACTTACATATTATTATAGTTTGTGCCCGCACGAAGTGGATCGTTCTGCACCAGATGGCGCCGGTTAAGGTCCCCACACACGCAGCTATAATTTATATTAATATAAAAAATACCGTGAAACGGGGCGGATAGACACAATTTTTGGACTTTGACCGCAGAATATATTTATCGACTGCTTCCGAGCAACAACTCCTAACTAACATTTTTACTCAAAAGTTGATTGTATTGCCATCTGTTGTAAAATGTAAGCAACTTTCCTGTGACGAGTATCTGGCGTTTAAAAGTATTAAAATACGCTTATAGAAATTCCATCTATCTACAAAATGGGCAAATTATTTTCACTTTTTGGACTATCAATTAAATTTTTCAACATGATGCCCTAGCTCTAGCCGAATGAAACTTTCAGGGTTTATTCATCATGAAAGCCAATAGTTTTTAAGATAGGTTGCAGAAAAAATAATCTGTAAAACATTTTTTTTACAACCATACAAAGATAATGTAATAATTCGATTTGAAAAAAAAATACTTTAATGGTTTTATTTTGAGTTTTATAAATCTTAGACTCTGATTAGTGTAGATTTATGAATTAAGTTTAATTGACCTTTTTACCCCAAAAGGTCAATTGAACTTAATTCACAAAAAAGGCAGAATCGCGGACCTGATAGTTTGGCTGTAATTGCGAAGTTCGGGGTGAAATCTGATTTTGACTAACATTTCACTAAAGGCCAAATAACTTTACAACTACTAATAATTGCAGAACATAAAGGGGGGTTAAATCGATAGGTACTGAGGTCCCCCACCCCCCAGCAACGTATGATCCACCCCCCTTGTTTTACCGTGTATATTTATTTACAAAAGAATACGGATACACTGCTTATATACTATAAGCCAGGGATGCACAGACTTATTAAGACTAGGGGCCACTCGGGCAAATTATTAACTGATGGCGGGCCGCCAGAAGTATAGGTAATTAAAGACAAAAAAGAATTGATAATAATGTATCAAAATTGAAAAAGAATTTATTAATTTGAAGCGTGGCACTGCATAGTGCTTACAATCTTTTTTATATTTTACTCAAATTTACTTGTAGCAACACGTAAAACTGCTTCCAAACTTTCGTTTGCAAGGCGGTTTCGATTTTTTGTTTTATTATTATTTAGTATTGAAAAGGTTTGTTCACATATATACGTAGAACCAAATAAGCTGGCACATTTCAGAGCGTTTATGCGCAACTCTTTGTACGTATTTTTATCAATGCAGCGGTAAAAGTTCAGCAAATCTCCTTCGTTGAATTTGTTGCGTAAATCTTGGTCGTTTTGAATGTCGATAATTTCTAACTGCATTGACTCTGGCGCATTTTCAACTGCAATCGTGAAAGGATTGCTGAATATGTCCAACAAAGGTTTCACTTTTTTAAACTCCGAAAATCTGTCTTGAAAGGATTGAATCAAAATATCTAACTTTTCTACATAACTGAAATTAATCGCAGTTTTGTAGAATTTTTCAGCCATTTTCTTATAATTCGGAAAATGATTGTAATTTCCAGAATTCAATTGCGATCTGAAAAGTGTCAGCTTGCATTGAAAGGATGATACATGAGCGTAGAGCTGGGATATCAGTTGATTTTTGCCTTGAAGCCGTGTGTTCAAGACATTCAAATGATTTGTAATGTCAACTAAAAAAGCCAAATCACACAACCAATCAGGATTTTTAAGTTCCGGGACATCCCTTTGCTTTTCCGCCAGAAATATTCCAATTTCTTCTATTAAATTTAGAAATCGTTCCAGTGTCAATCCACGACTTAGCCACCTTACTTCTGTATAATACAGTAAATCTCCATATTTGCTTTTGATGTCATCAAGGAATTGTTTGAATTGCCTGTGATTGAGTCCTCGTGATTTTATGAAATTTACAGTCGAAACTACCACTTTCATGACATTGCGAAATTCAATTTTTTTAGAACAGAGGGCTTCTTGGTGTATAATGCAGTGAAACTGCATGAGATCTTCAGCGTTTATGTTTTTTTCTTGCAGATGCTTTTTCAGCAAAGTAACTAGCCCAGAATTGACACCAATCATCGAAGGAGCACCGTCAGTCGCAACACCCGATAATTTTGATAAGTCCAAATCAGTTTTTAAACACTCATCCAAAAGTACATTGAGTATATCAACTCCTCTGGTTTGACCTTTCAATGAACACATTCCTAATAACTCTTCTAAGACTTCAAAATCTTGAGTAACACCTCGTATGAATATGAGAAGTTGAGCTGTGGAACTAATATCAGTGGATTCGTCGAGTGCTAATGAAAAAAAATCAATGATCTTAGTTTTTTCATTTAATTGTTCCGCAATATTACCTGACAAAGACATAATTCGTCTTTGGATAGTCATACGATTCAGTTGAATTTTCTCAAACTTTTTTGCTGCTTCTGGACACATTTTCTTAGCCGCAATTTCTATGCATTTTTTTACAAAATCCCCATCATTGAAGGGGCGACTTCGCTTTGCTATCATTCGAGAAATTTCATAACTAACTTCTGTAGCTGTTTCTGAATCTTGAATGGGTTTTGTAAACATAGCTTGCTGACCAATAAGCTCCCGTTTTAAAGACAACATTTTTTGCTTTCTTAATTCGCCTGTAAACTTGGTAAAAGTGGGATGCTGCGTTTCATAGTGCCTTTTACATTATATTGCTTTGCAATCGCAACAGAATTCTTGCAAATTAAACAAACGACTTTGTTATGCGACCATACAAAAAAGTATTTCTCAGTCCAAATTTCTTGAAAATGCCGATTTTCATCTTTAACCTTACGTTTTTTACTAGGCCCTGGCTTGTCCATGTTGCGTTCTAATCCTGGCTAGGATTAACACAGCACCTAAAAACAATTACAGTACCTACTTAAATTACCCATCCTTTTTTAAATTACCAAAAATAATTGAGTAAATATGTAGGTAGGGAAACACTTATTATTAATAACAGTGTTTTACTTACGATTTCACAACTTAATTATACACAATTAGGCACTTGACGGGAAATCTACGTTGAATGTGGATCAAAATATATGACACCTGCTAGTCGAGTTAAAATCTACACTAGAACTATTGACACTTCACTCAAATTAAAACCGAACTGTCGGTCGCTGCGGTTAGCGTGGCTTTTATACCGCGCGTATAAAGTCGAAAACTGTCTGGAGAAATCTCGAAACCGACTCTGGAAACTTCGTGTATCTACCTACGCGAGCAATTGGGAATTCGGGACTATTGCTATATCGCTTGCTCTAACAATATAACCCGTGGATAAGCCGCCACCGCGCTGCCGTTCGTCGCCGCGCCGCCGGCCGCGGCGCTTCCTCAAGAAAACGAATTTAACCGAGATCGGCACAAACATTACCGACCGCTGTTACCGACGTATGCACGGCGCACCGATAAGGAGCGCGCGCGCGAGATTCAAATTACTTTTCGGAATTTTTTTTTTGGTTTTATTCTGGAATAGAATTCAATATTTTTCGAATGCACGAGAGTATTATTTTTGCTGTTGGCGGGCCACCAGTATTCGACCGGCGGGCCGCATGCGGCCCGCGGGCCGTGGTCTGTGCATCCCTGCATAAGCAGTGTATCCGTTGTCTAGCACCCATAACACAAGTCTAGTTACTTAGCTTGGGGCTAGATAAATAAATAAATAATAAATAAATAAATAAATATTACAGGACATTCCACACATCGCCATCTAGCCCCAAGTTAAGTAACTAGACTTGTGTTATGGGTGCTAGTTGACGGATATACTACATAAATACTTTTTCTTTTGTAAATATATACTTATAATACATAGAAACAACCAGACCACAGACAAATATCTAAGCATAAATACATGTCTGAGGCGGGAATCGAACCCGCAACCCTGTGTTTGGCAGTCCAGCGTGGTAACCATTGTGCCAACTGGGTCGTCAAAAAGATGGCGAGGTGTGGAATGTCCTGTAATATTTATTATTATAGTTCTTCAACAGTAATATTTAGTTACAAATAAACAACTTAAATCATGCCATTTTGATTTTTATTGAGAGACTCCGCGACTTCGTCCGCGTAGAAGTCTTAAATGGTTCTAATTAGTGCGGGGCGTTAGGGTGACCCACGGACAGACAGACAGACCGACGGACAAGAATTGATTTAAAGGGTTTCTTTTTTATTTCGTACTTTACCTTTTGAGGTACAGAACCCTAAAAAACAAAAGAAGTAAGGAAGAATATTACCCAACTTAGCAAACAAATTAACCGAAATATAACAAGGAAAAAATAAAATGTAGATAGGTGACGTTCCACGGGTAACGGTACCATGTAGTTGGTATGAAGTTATGCATATTGCATATATCCCAATAATCAGTAATTGATAAGCTATCGTTATCAAAAAAGATCAACCTCCTCAGTTGTGTGGTTACGGAGATAGAAGTAAGAGAAATATTCAGCGCGGCTATTGCTTTTAAAGTAAGTACCTGGATGACCGAGCTTTGCTCGGTATTTTTTTATTTTTTTTTTACTTAGTCTAACCTCAAAGCAAACACTCATTGACTTCGTGTTACTTAACAACGCCATCTGCTGGAATAACTTTATTGCTCACAAAAAATAGTATTAGTAGTTCGCCAATAGATGTCAGGAAGAGTCATATTTTTCAGATAAAAAAAGTAAGATTCGATAAAACACGAATAACATTTTCTAAAAATGATTCCTAGCTAGATCGATTTATTGCCCCCGAAACCCCCTATATACCAAATTTCATGAAAATCGTTGGAGCCGATTCCGAGATTCCAATTATATATATATATACAAGAATTGCTCATTTAAAGATATAAGATATATTAGTGGCACTATTGCCACCACTAGGTAGGTAACTATAATAATATCTTTATCGGCTATATTATAGAAAGAAAGAAAGATAGTCTTGGGATCTTTTAAGTATTTATTTTGCTAGTAGTGATATGATGTATGTTCCTCATTTATGTTCTCCTCGACACATTATCATAATCAATAGAAAATTCAATAAAAAATTACCGTTGAAAGTTAATTGAAATTATATTTTATGTTTGGGATTCTTAAATGGCGTGAAGTAGTATTGTTTGATAAAGGGTCCGTCTACTTCGGTGATTTATCGAGAATTTTGGTAAACTTTGAACATGGCTTCAGATTTTACATTTAAAATTATATCAAGTTTGTTTGTCATTTTGGTAATATACAGTTTACCATCTAAGCAAGATACTTATACCACTGATACCACTAATACCACTCATATCACTTATTTCACTGTCGTTAAGAATGTATTTGCATAATTTATTTCTCTAATTGATTGCGTTACGAAATACTTTTTGACATGCAATACCATCAATAGATATTTTCATCTTTACTTCCTGCTCCATGTAATGGTTTCATGGTCCAGACGTCTCAGCGGATAAACCATTACAAAGAGCTAAACACAATTTTTTTTAGATATTCTAGGTATAACGAAATCGACGGGAAAAGAAGAAGGAGCTGGAAGCAAAGATAACGATCAGCCGGTGAAACCTGATGATATAGTTGTAGAGAATACAGAGGAATCAAATGAAACTCAAATTGTACAAAGTTCAGAAGAAGAAGGAGGAGCTGAAAGTAAAGATAACGATCAGCCGATGCAAGCTTATGATGAAATTGTAGAAAATACAGAGGAACCAGATGAACCTCAAATTGTAAAAGGTTCAGAAGAAGAAAAAGAAGCTGGAAGTATAGATAACGATCAGCCGGTGCAAGCTGATGATATAATTGTAGAGAATATAGAGGAACCAATCGATCAGCCGGTGCAAGCTGATGATACAATTGTAGAGAATATAGAGCAACCAGTCGATCAGCCGGTGCAAGCTGATGATACAATTGGAGAGAATATAGAGCAACCAGTTGAATCTCAAATTGTACAAGGTCCAGTAGACGTTGCAATTATCCAAGAAAATTATGAGCAACGATTGGATGCGTCGATAGATGATCCAAATGGATCTGAAAATTATGAAAACAACACATCAACAGAATCTGATGAAAAAAAAGTATCAACGACTTATATAAATCATGAAGGTAGAAACACAAATAATAAAGACTGTTGGTTAAAATTAGATGCTGCAAACCATTTCAAAGTTTTTGATGAATTAGATGGTAAGTTGTATTGTAGATTATTCAATGTAAAAATGTACCAAGTATTAATTGGTATAAAAACACATATTACTTACATAAATTATTATACTTATTGTTTGCAGCAAAGTATGCTAGTGAAAGACATTCTTTTAATAATAGAATTGTTGAAACTCTAAACAGAATTAATATGCTTAAGGTAACTATCCATATTATAAAGACTAAATGTTGCCCGCGACTTCGGTCGCGTGGTGGTTTTGGTTTATTTAGAATTCCTAGCATTTTCCCGCATAGATACCATTTATTTTACGGTGTAAGTAAGTATAAAGACAAAATAGTTACTATGATTTTATACACGATGGTGTATGGGTGCTGGTATTCTCAAAGATTGCTGATGTTTTTAAACTATTTATTCACTGAAGTTTTAACACTACAAAACTATCAACTATAGACTGTGGACTGTATTACTGTTTGATGGTATATCTATAAGTTCACGGGCACTGTTTTTATACTAATTTATCTATAATATACACGAAGGTTTCCTACAGGAGCATGAGCTAAATAAACAAACGCTAACTATTACTATGGTTACTCGAGGCACAGTTTATTATTATTTTATTATTAGAACCGCACTTTTCACCGATCTTTTTCTCCCACACTCACACGACAATTTTTATAACAGAACTCAAACTGAACTGCCTATCTCTGTACTGTACTAACACAACTATTTCTAGAACAGAACTGAAACAGGGGCTTTATTCACGAAGCTTAAAGTCGTCGGGCGTGTGTGATTAGGACGCGATTGCTCAGGTTTGGTATTCTGTAGATTTAGTTATGACGTCATTACGTACATTTTGTGTGAAGATGGTGTGATGAGATTACTCGGGCTAGCGGGCTAGCTGAGCGAGGAATCGTTAAGTCACACGTTTTTTTTCTAATTAGCCTTCGTAGATTAGATGATAATAAATTACAGCCATTGTTTTTTTTCGTTAATTATATTTGTTCATCAACAAAAATTTTCTGATGTACCAAAATTAGAACTTGTTCCTATTTTGTTAAAGTCTCCGAGCACTTGCTGGCATTTGCTTTAATAGGAATGATTTTTCCTCCTGCTTTCTTCTGATGATACCTTTTTCTGTCTCTTCGTCACATTCTTCTAGTTTTATAGTGTTAATTCGTATTTTTTCTTTTCTCTTCCTCTCTGCGTTTTTTTTCCTACAATCTCTTCCTGGCTTTGTTTTGTTTTTTCTTAGGCTTCCTGAAATAAGCACAGAAAAATTAGTAAAACACAAATTTTGGTATAGTCAAAATATTTTGGTGGCTCCCAAAATACCACCAAAATTGATACACCAAAATTAGAATTATGCCTAATAATATCAAAATAAATAAAACTTTTAGAATTACAATTAATAAATACACAATAATTAAAACCTTTATATGATATTTTATGAATCACAGCGTTAGCATTAACAGGCACCCATAAAACACGACACACCAAAATTGCAAAATATTGACCGAACACCAAGAATCTATTATACTTACAGTTTTGACGGGAAATCGAGCAGTATAGAATACACCAGTCACCACTGGGGGTGAAAGCTGAACTAAACGAAGTAGGCGGGAACGTGGTTCCTTTGGATTCGCTCTATACCAGTTTAAACTATTGTTTTTTTAATTCTCACCAACATTATAAATTGCGCGCGGACGGACCTTTGCTATTTATTTTCTAATCTAAATAAATGCTAAATTTATTAATTACATTATTTTTAGTTACATTAGCTTAGATTTAACATTATTTGTTCCAAGTAACTTAATATTAATGCAATAAAATAGCTCCAGTAAAGTGATTTAGACGATCGACAACTGCGACATAATGTCAGGTAACTACATATATCAAAATCAGAGATGTCCACTTTGATATCCTTTTGAGCAGCTATATCTCAGAAACTATTGATCCTAGATTGATGGTTTCTTTACAGAAGTGATAGATCTCGTCGAATTCTTCATTTCTTACTTACTTTTGTTTCCATTTTCAAAACCCTATTTTACTATGTTTCCTAAATGTAATCCAGCTTACCATTAACAATCTTTCCTACGAACGTAATCTGGTCCCAGTCTACGATTACCATTTTTTTTACAATCGTAATCTGGTCCCTGGTCCCAGTTAGGCCGGGGCCCAGAAAGCGACTAACACGTTTTCGTAAGTTCCAATATGATTTTCAGCCTCGCCGCGTTAAAATAATGTTTGGGAAATTTACCCTTACAAACAATTTACTTAAATACGTTTAATATTAATGAAATAAAATGTGAGTAGCTACTTATTTTTCCAAATAATCGTTGTTTCTACGTATTTCTTAAACGAATCTAGTGATAAAATAACCTATTTCCGTATATTCGAATTAAAAAAATAAATAAATGATAAAATTATGCTTAATCCGCGAAATTTTCTATAAATTACCGGTTTTTCTGTTAATTTGTAACCTAGTTTTTTAATGTACTTCGTCTTCATTACTCATACTCGGACAACAATGACAATGTTGGACCGATCCCCATGGGAAGAAAAGGGAAACGAGAAGAACACTTTTCGCATCTACTGGATAGCCAAATATACCAGAAGTATTAGAGTACGTTAACATCCTTTTTAAAAATAAATTTATTGTTATTTATCTATATATTAATTTAGTAGAGAACAAAGGCATTGCATATCGGGCATTACATAACGCAGCAGGGGACCCTTCGAACATTCCGGCTGGTCTCAACCTTGGGGGATATAGTATGTTACGGATGCAGAACTCGATACTGTGAGTACCATTGTTGAAGTCTTAAATAGGTACTTGCATTAAGTATAATTGTTGAAGTCTTAAATAGTGCTATATGCATAGGGATACTTAATGCGTTACAGGGTTATTGGTAATCATATTAGCAAGCGGTTGTGGGCTATTTCTGTGCACGTAAACAAACAACTTTTGTTCTACGACTTTTAGAAATTAAACATTTTATTTATTTTGAGGTTAAGTAAATTCGAAAGTCAGCTGATTTTTTAAAACAAAGGTCATTTAGACTTAGAACAGTAAATAAAACTTAAACAATAAGTATAATCTTAAGGTAAATGACCTTTCCGTGTATGAAATAGCTGATTTTCAAGTAAACATAAACTCAAAATATTTTAAAAAATGTTTGAAGTTACAAAAGTTGTACATCAAAATTGTTTGTTTAGGTGCACAGAAGTGACTCGCAACCGCTTGCTTACATGATAAGATAACTAATAAACCTGTATAATACAAAATATAATTCTACTTTAATTTTTAGTTTTTACTGCATCTACGAGAAAGTCGTTTTATCCATATACTGAACATATTATGTATTTACTTTGATAAATAGAAAAAACTTTCTTGGCCAAGAAATTACTTTTTCATTACTCATACTCCGAAAGTAGGTCTAAAGATGCCTGAAGAGCGTGTAGAAAGACAAACTTTCAGCCCTAGGGAAAATCGCTTTCACTGACAGCTGTCATGTCAGATTATGGCTTCGCGCGGCTTGTGCAATGTGCTTGTAGCCAGTATCAGTATCATTACGCATTAGGAACTTCAAAAACCTAACCTCCTTGGTTTAGGTAACACCAAAGAATAACAATTATGGCTTCACACGGCTCATGCATACTGCCAGAGGTAGTATGGAGTCTCTCATTCACTCTCTTTATTATGAATAATTTTATGTATTATTCGTAATAAAACTTTCAGCCCTAGGGACAATCGCTTTCACTGACAGCTGTCATGCCAAATCATGGCTTCGCATGGCTTGTACAATGTGCATATAGCCAGTATCAGTATCCACACATTATGAACTTCAAAAACCTAACCTCCTTGCTTTAGGTAACACCAAAGAACTTCGCCAAAGAATAATAATTATGGCTGCGCACGGCTCATGCATACTGCCAGAGTTGAGTACTTAGTAGGTTTTTTCTCAGTAATCAAATTCTAGTCCCTCGAACTATTAACCAAACTCCGTCACTGATATCATTCCTCCTTAGGTTTTTCCACCGCATGAAGTTGCGTAACAACACCATATTCCGTGTAGACTCCTTCGAGAACGACCTGGTAAACATGGTGGTCAACACCCGCCTGTTTCTGCACGATATTCATCTAGTTGGTGCCTATGAACGCTCTGCTGTACACAGAAACCCCTCTATTCTCTTCTATGCACCTTCTTATGGAGAAATAGAGTAAGTTTTGAATATTTAGTATAAGTTGGATCTAGAAAGCAGACTCCGGAAATATTATATTACTAGATGCGCCCCGCGGTTTCACCCGCGTAAGTCCCGATCCCGTGGGAATATCGGGATAAAAAGTAGCCTATGTGTTAATCTAGGTCTCCAGCTATCTAGATACCGAGTTTCATCGCAATCGGTTGAGTAGTTTTAGCGTGAAGGAGTAACAAACATACACACACACACACAAACTTTCACATTTATAATATTAGTAGGATTTTTTCAAATACTTTTCTGTGAGACGAGAAGCATATTTTCTTTTTTCTATAATTGACAATTGAAAACTTTGTTCGCATAAATACATAGGCTGCACTAAAAGTATCGGGAATGGAATATTTCCACTGTTCCTGTCATATTTAAATCTTTTTAATTGAAAACTCCTTGGTTTTAAAAATCGAATACCATTTATTTATTTAAAAAAAGAATCTCGGTCTTGTTACAAGGTTTTGTCAAACTTGTTTAGTCGTTGAGAAAATGGAATTGACGCAAGAAAATTCAAGAGCGATGATTTATTATGACTTTCGAAGTGGTTTATCACAAAAACAGTGTGTTGACCGGATGATTTCTGCATTTGGTGATGAAGCCCCATCCAAAACCACAATTTATCGCTGGTTTGCTGAATTTCAACGTGGACGTGTCAAGCTCAGTGATGATCCCCGTCAAGGTCGTCCAAAAACTGCACTCACCCAAGAAAACGTTGATGCTGTGCGTAAGCTGATTGACGAAGATCGACATGTAACATACCGCGAAATTCAGGCAACTTTATTGGCATGAGTCAAATACAAATAATCTTGCATGAACAATTAGGTGTAAAAAAGTTGTTTTCCCGATGGATACCGCATTCGCTCTGTGAAGAGCAAAAAGTGGCTCGCGTTACTTGGTGCGTCAGAACTCTCGAAAGATTCCACGCAGGATCCTCAAATGCTGTATACAACATCGTATCAGGTGACGAATCCTGGATATACGCGTACGAACCCGAAACAAAAAACCAGTCACGAGTTTGGGTGTTCGAAAATGAGTTAAAGCCAACAAAAATTGTTCGTTCACGGAGTGTTGCAAAAAAAATGGTGGCCACGTTTGTCTCCAAAACCGCCCATGTTGTGACTATTCCTCTTGAGGGACAAAGAACGGTTAATGCAGAATGGTATGCTAGCATTTGTTTGCCACAGGTCGTTTCTAAACTCCGTAAAGAGAACTGCAGCCACCGCATCATCCTCCATCACGACAATGCGAGTTCTCACACCGCGAACAGAACAAAAGAGTTTTTAGAGCAAGAAAACATAGAATTATTAGACCATCCGCCGTACAGCCCCGATCTAAGCCCTAATGATTTCTATACTTTCCCTAAAATAAAGAATAAATTGCGTGGTCAGAGATTTTCATCACCTGAAGAAGCTGTGGACGCCTACAAAACGGCCATTTTGGAGACCCCAACTTCCGAATGGAATGGTTGCTTTAATGATTGGTTCCATCGTATGGAAAAATGTGTCAAATTTCGCGGAAAATACTTCGAAAAGCAATAAATACATTTTTAAATAGTAATGTTGTGTCACTTCCTTGATTCCCGAAATTTTCAGTGCCGCCCTCGTACCTAAGCACTACCAAGAATTGTAATAAACTGCTGATCAAACCTTTTCAATTCGTCAAAATCAGATCTGGATCCACACTATGAGAGCATCGCCATCAGTACAATATCGCAATTCGAACAATTCTCAGTTTAACTATACGGTCGATCGCGATTTGTTCATGCATTTATTTTGATATTTAAAACTTTTTTACAAAACATTCACGGGCCGCAAGTCAGACGTCCGCTGATTTAGGCTGTACGTTGTCCGTTAGTTAGCCTTTAAGCAGAGATAAATTTATTTCCTCCTCCTCCTTGCGTCGATTCCCCAATGCTGGGGGTCGTGACCCATCAGGGAATTAACTTCTCTCGTACAATGTTGCGCCATCTATTCCGGCTACCAGCGACATGAACCGCTTCGGCGATATTCATGTTGAGAGTGGTGCCGATCCGGTCAGTCCAGCGCATTGGACTTCTCCCTCTCGATCTCCTACCGTCCATTTTCCCGGTAACTATTAGTTTTTGGAGGTTATCACCGGGTTTACGGGCGATATGGCCAAAGAACTCAAAAATCCTCCTCAGGCATATATTGTAGAGCCTAGGCTTTTTATCTATTTTGAGTTCTACTCGGATCGAATGATTGGTCCTAAACGCAGTCCAAGGGACACGAAGCATTTTCCTCCAGCACCACATCTCAAAGGCGTCGATGCGCTGGCGGTCTCCAGCTTTCAATGTCCACGTCTCCGCACCATATAGGAAAATGGAGAAGACCAAAGTGCTGACAAGAGTCATTTTTGTCTTATTGGTGATGTTACGATCCTTCCATATCCTATCGAGTTGAGACATTGCAGCCTTGGCCATTCCAATTCTCCTGCGAACTTCAGCTTCACAAGAACCGTTGTTGCTAATGCTAGAGCCCAAGTAAATAAAGTGATCAACAGTTTCCAAATTGAGTATCCCATTGAGCTCCAGTTTAGAAGCACGATCCACCACCATGATCTTGGTTTTAGACCGGTTTATGGCTAGTCCCATCTTCAGACTGTGCTGCTCCATTTTGTTTAGGAGCTGTAGCATTTCAGCTTCGTTAGCTGCGAAGAGGATGGTATCGTCGGCGTAGCGTAAGTTTTGAATTTTAGTGCCGTTGATGGTAATTCACTACTCACTACCACTACGGTCACTACGAGATCGAATCAGAAATGAGGAGATTCGTAGGCGAACTAAAGTTACCGACATAGCCCAAAGAATTAGTAGGCTGAAGTGGCAATGGGCGGGACATGTGGCTCGTAGAACTGATGGCCGTTGGGGCCGAAAAGTCTTAGATTGGAGACCACGTACCGGAAAACGCAGCGCGGGACGACCTCCGACTAGATGGACGGACGACTTAATTAAGGTCGCGGGAAGTCGTTGGACGCAAAGAGCATGCGACCGATCGCTCTGGAAGTCTTTGGGGGAGGCCTATGTTCAGCAGTGGACGTCCTGTGGCTGATATGATGATGATGATGATGATGTACCATCGTAATCGGAGTCAGGATAATTAGTTAGCCCATGTATAACTACCAAAAATCATAGATTTTGGTTCAGCGGTTTATCAGTTAACTATAACAGAGTTAATTAGGCATGTATACTATTGGTCTGGATGTATATTATATAAACCATGCAAATTGTTGAAGTATTTATAAATATAGATTTTATACATCTAAGTTAAAAAATATATTTTTCTCAGTATTTGGATTCAAACGACAGTAAACCAGTGCGACTCCAAAAACAATATATAGGTGAGTAAAATGTTATCAGGTATTTTATTTTATTGCAACAAGCAAGCGAACTTAAATATTATGATGGTGATTTACTTCAGATGATTTCCTGGAAAGCATCAAAAACGATTTAGACTTGTGGCTTAATAGTACATTACGATATAAGTGTGGTAAATTGATATTTGCATAGAGGCGGTTTATGACGCGCGAGCGGCAGCGAGCGTGTCATAAGAAGCCAAGATGCAAAGATCAATTCCACACGTATATCGTACGACGTTTTTTATCACAGTTGCGAATAAAAGAAAAGACTTGAAAAGAAAACAAAATAATAATTAACAAAATATTTGTGATAAGTCTATGTTTACATTTTTTTATGGCAGATTTTTTTGTTGTAAATATCGACTGTTATAGTTATGGCTTAGACGTTTTTTTAGACCTAAGAACTGCCGTGCCCAATATCCAAATAACACGTCATCAAGTAAAATAGGTAGAATTTGGTTCTGGCACTTACCGGCTGCAGCGGTACGCTCGCTTCGCTCGAATGGCTCGTACGTTGTTGACCACAACGCACGAGCCATTCGAGCGAAGAGAGCGTACCCCCTACCCAGAACCGACATGGATAGGGTTAGGTTAGAAGAGAACTGCGATAACAACCAAATTCTGGCCAAAACCAAATTCTACGTATTTTATTTGGCTAGGGCAACGTGTAATATGAATTTTGGGATTTATTTATGGGCATTTTTAACGTAGAAATATTGAACATATGTGTAATAAATGTCAACATTATGAACTTAGGTAGGTATAATGTCAGTCGATATTTTGAACTTAGGTAATAATGTCTGTTGATATTTTATCACTCAGCATTTCAATCTTAGAGACATTTTAATCATAGCTGTAGCACATGCTGTAGCAACGATTTTCGATATTTAAAACATTCGATATTTTGAATTAACATTTTATTGTAGTTAGGTGCTTATTTAAATTTTTTATTATTATTAAAAATTATTATAAATTTTCGAAATTCTAATATGTACCCGGATGCTTATATTAGGTATGTCTCGCCCATTCCCACTTTATAATAGATAAAATATGAACTTTGTGATAACTTCACAAAGTCTATATTTTTATATAATTCTTGCAATTCGCTTTTCAGGCCAGAATCTTTAATCGTCGAAGGACCAGCCAACAAATTTATAGCAAACTTCAAACATTTACTTGAGAACCATGCTATAGCGATTATGTCAAATGTATTATTATCTATATTCTATATATATATATAAAAATGAATTGCTGTTCGTTAGTCTCACTAAAACTCGAGAACGGCTGAACGGATTTATCTTATCTTGGTCTTGAATTATTCGTGGAGGTCTAGGGAAGGTTTAAAAGGTGAGAAAAAATCGAATAACCGATATTCCCACGGGATCGGGACAAACGCGGGTGAAACCGCGGGGCGCAGCTAGTACAATATAAAAATGCTAAGCACTTTAACCAGGTGTCGTAAGTACCTATATTTTTTCAGTTCATGTCAGCCATAAATGCGACAGTACTACTCATGTAAAATTAGGTACAACCGTTTTCACTTTTCCGGACATAATTATTATTGATGATAGTTCTGTCGTCGGTCTCTGGCAGGGTTGACTCGGGTGGCCAAGTGGGCGTGGTGTACACGGCCTTCAGGAGTGCCTTCGACAAGGTCGACCATAGTGTCTTGTTGCTAAAATTAGGCAATTAAACAAAGGGTACCACTTACTAAACTGGTTCATATCTTACTTGGCGAGTAGGCCACAAGCTGTTGTAGTTCAGGGTTATGAGTCAAACACCCACTTTGCTGTTTCCGGTGTACCGCAGGGTTCATATCTCGGTCCCATTCTATTTCTGATATTCATTAAGACATTGTTACGAGTATTAAGCACAGTGAAGTATCCCTATTTGCAGACGACCTAAAACTATACCCCCCATTATTCCAAAACGAGGTTTAAGGATAGTCAGAAATGTGGATTTAAACCTTAGATTTAGATACAGACCCATTTACTCGTGAACTATAATCTAAACACTAACCCTATATCACCTATAGGGATAGTGTTTAGGCTATAGTTCATGAGTAAATCTGTGTTTAAATATAAGGTTTAAATCCACATCTCGGATTATCCTTAAACTTCGTTTTGGATTAAGGGGGTACAAATCTATAGACACTGCTTGAGATGTCGTGCATCTGCAGAATGATCTTGATAGTCTCGCAAACTGGTGCTCCAGAGAAAAGTAATTAATACTAATTGTACTTGATTGTGGAACAGATACTAGTAAATTAGGATGATATGCATCGAGTTTAGACAGTAAATCTGGAGCCTGAGTAATACTGCCACACTTTATATTACTTATGACGAGATCTAAAATTCTACTATCACAATTTGGTATATTGTTTACCTGTTGCAAGTCATTTAAGGTCAAAAAGTCAACGATAGAGCAACAAAATTCACCGCTGCAATTGGATGGTGTCATGGCTGTACAATTAGACTGTTCTATTATATAGGAACATATTATTATTTTTTAAAAGTTGAAATCATCAAGAATAATTACATTATCGATTTCATTCATTGCAGTGTCTAAATTGTCCAGAAAAATAGTTTGTCTCTTCATATTGGCCGGGGACGATAGATAGACAGCACATATTGTGAGATTTTTTTAAATTACCATCAATATGAACTTTTGTATTAACAAAAAGATCCTGCTGTCATAACTCCTCCCCCGTCCAAATTTAACCTCATACAGGTACGGAACGATCTCGGCGATACACAACATTACGTGTATCGATAAATTGACCATCTGAAATATTACAATTTAGATAAGGTAAATAGAGTAATGGCTGTTCCAAAAAAATAATACCTAATGCAGTTTTAATTTTTGTCAAAATCGGGCACGCATCTCCTTCCAACGTTTTTCTCTAACTCTTATATTTAGGACTAGCTGTTGCCCGCGACTTCGTTCGCGATGTGGTTTTGGTTTATTTAGAATGCCTAATTTTCCCGCAAAAATACTATTTATCGTTCGGTGTAAGTTATAATAACAAATTTTTTTTAAAAGTTATAATACCAAGGTTTATTTTCAGGTTAAAAACCTGAAAATAAAAACCAAAAAGTGAAAAATAATCCATTTCGGGTCACTAAGACAGCAGAAACCTACTTGAAAGTCGGACTGGGTTGGATTGAATGTTGAGAGGTATATAGGAAACATGGTGTCATATGGTTCAGGTTTTTTTTTAGTTTTTGTTTTCAAGTTTTTTTGAAGTCGGTTTTTTTAATTTTAATTTTTTTTTTATTTAACCATTTCTAGTGCTGCTGTCACTGAAAATTCTACACCATGAGGCGAAAGTGACTATTTATTCAAATTGCAACCTGTACCTAATCGTAAACCATTAAGTTTGGTGATGAGAAGGTGGTTTCAGATATACCATTTAACGGTAACTATTAGTTTATGGGCCAATTCTACTGGTGGAAATCGAAAAATGAGCAATTTGCTGCACTCTCGAGGTACAATTCTGTTCATCATTTCGAAGATCCTCGTCAGATCTTATTTAAGATATGGTTCTCTATCAACATTCATACAAACCTAGTCTGGCGACTAAACTCTTCAAATTGTAAAATGTAATCGTAACTGATTGAAGAGTTTTCTGATGAGAAGGTGGTTTCAGATGTTCCATTTATCAGTAATTATTCGTTTATGGCCCAATTCTATTGGTGGAAATCGAAAACCGAGCAATTTGCTGCACTCTTGAGGTGCAATTCTGTTTATCACTCCGATCCTCATCAGAACTTCATCCAATTTTTATGGGACCACCTGTGAGTTATTCCAAAAATTTCAATCAAAAAAAGAGTTTTCCAAATCGGTCCAGGCATCTTTGAGTAATCGGCGAACATACATAAAAAATATATAGGTATATGTGCGACGAATTGAGAACCTCCTCCTTTTTCTGGAGTCGGTTAAAAATAGGTAGTTGCATTGTTTTTACACTATATTTTTTAAATGTTTAGCGAAGGCACTTATGTAGGTAGTATTTTTTTTTATTCGATACTATAATCTCTTATATTCATAATATAAGAGGTTATAGTATTTATAACACCAACATCCTGCAAATAATAATCTATTTTGGTGCAAATAATATTGTATTCTTATTCAAATATTCTATTTTCAAATATTAACATTAATGAGTAAAAAGAAAGGCCATTGGACAGAACAAATACTTTTACATAAAATAACGCGATGCACATTGAGATCCTTACATATTGACAGCATTTATTACGTTAAACAAAAATGCTTTCACATAAAACACTAAAGTGTCTCGGAAGCGGGGTATTCGAAGGAACGTCATGTCCTATGATTTAACAAAAGTGCACGGCGCCCTTTGAGAGTCATACCTATTGATAGAGGGCATCAAAAAAAACAAATAATAAATAACACCAAACCTCTAAAGCGTCTTGGATACAGGGTATTGAAGAAACGTGATGTTCCATGATTAATCAAAAGTGCCCGGTTCACTTTGAGTACCATGCCCATCGAAAAGAACAAATAATGCCCTCATACAAAACCTATAAAGCGTAAGGGCATTATTTATTCATCGGGTCTAAAATCACAGCGCAAAAAAAACATAACATAACACATAACATACCACGCAATTTTCTGAATTCTTGACCAAATCCATTTTTTTTATTAGGGATACGTAATTTTGGGAAAAACAAAATGATAAATCGATTTTTACAAATATGTACCTATCTATTTTTAACGGCCTTCAAAGGAGGAGGTTCTCAATTCGCGTATATATATTTTTTATGTATGTTCGCTGATTACTCGTAAACGCTTGGACCGATTTGGAAAATTCTTTTTTTTTTTTGTTTTTATTTTCTAAGGTATCCGCGACTTGAACTCATAATTCAAACTATTTAATTAGAGATAAGCGGGATAGAAGTGTAAGGAGATCGGTAATATTATGTAGTAGTACCTCTTTGTACTAACCTTATTTTCAGTTTCATGTAGGTAGTATTAAATGCAAACTATTTGGTAGCCAAATATTTGGTCAAAGACCGAATGAAAAAAAAAATTGGTTTTATGTCAGCTGTCATCTTGAACGGAGGCATGTACTGCACCCCTACCATGACTTTTTGAAGAACTCGAAAAAAAGAAACCCTTTTTCGATCACTCTTTTGTCCGTTTGTCTGTCGGTGTGTCACTACCGATATTCTCAGAGACGGGTGGACCTAGTAAGTTGATTTTTAGGAAGTTTCATAGTGAATACTCAATATAGTATGTTTAATCGAATACGTAAAAAACCCGTGGTATGGGTACTGTTCCCTTCTGACGTTCGATTACGTTTTACCACGGAAAAATATTTCGATTCCACATTTTTAAATGTTTTTTTTATCAAATATCTTAATTATTGTATTAAAGTTAAATTAAAACATAGCCTAAATGTTATTCTGATATATTCTGAACATATTCGTGTGGACCTTGTTAAAATCTGTTCTGTAGTTTATGAGATTACCTGGTTCAAACAAACAAACAGACAGACAAACAGACAAAAATTCTAAAAACTACCCTATCGTGTTCAGCTAAAGATTTTAAGGCGACCTGTGTATTTTTTTTCTGGATATCTTACAATTACAGATTTTTTGATGTCTACAGATTTATTATATGTAATATAGATAGATAAATTAGTATAAAAACAGTGCCCGTGAACTTATAGATATACCGGCTACTTCCCGTTTCTTTAACTTCCCGTTTCTACAACCACCCAAAGTACCTACACAAAAGTAGCGTTTCTACAACTTTTAAACCTTCATACATTTATTCCCGGTTCTACAACTTTTTAAACCCTTTGTTTAAGTTCCCGTTTCTACAACTTTTTGACAATCAAGTACAGTCGTGTAAAAAACTACATTATAATTTCAGATAGGATTTGTAATCGCATTGTGACACCAGTTAAATACTTAAAGATGAAATGTAAATATTACTTAAAGCTAAGTTTCATAGAAAAATCACAGTTCGTCTGATTTGACTACAAAAAAATATATTTATTAATTAAGTTTAATAAAAATCACAAATCGTTTGGTTCGACTACAAAAATAACTCTACTACTTAGTTTAATAAAATAAACGCAGTTCGTCTGATTTGACTACAAAAAATAACTCTACTATAGTTAGTTTAATAAAAAAAGAAAGCATTTGACGTGGCAGATCATAAAGTACTATCTCGAAAGCTGCAATGGTATGGTATCAACTCAAAAGCTCACAATCTGTTGCTAGGCTTCATGAGAGACAGAACTCAGTTTGTGATGGGCGACAGTGGCAACATAAAATCAAAAGGTCTCGATACGAGTATAGGAGTTCCCCAGGGATCAGCCTTATCAAATCTCCTCTTTTCATTACTGCTGAACGACCTACCGAAGTACATAGAAAATGCTGAGCTGTTTATGTATGCGGATGACGTGGCTGCCGTTGTCACAGCTGATAATGAGCCAAACCTAGAAAGTCGTTTGACGGAGGTCGCGGGCAAACTGCACGATTGGTTTAAATTAAATGGTCTTAAATTAAACTTGTCTAAGACCCATTTTATTCGCTTTGACCTCTCAGGACGTAGACGTCGCGACTTGATGGTGGACGTAGATGGGGTCCGGGTGAATCAGGTGGGGACGGCTTCTTTTCTCGGCTTTCGATTAGACCAAACCTTGTGTTGGGAGTCCCATATCGAACAGCTGTGTGCGAGGTTGGCTAAGGCCTGCTTTGCATTGAACCGCCTCGCCGTGACGCTCCCTAAAAACACGGTCCGTACGTGCTACTTTGCAACAGTCCAGTCTCTCCTACAGTACGGCCTGGAGTTCTGGGGTCGTGCAGCCGATTGGGAGCGCGTCTTCCGCATGCAGCGTCGTGCTGTGAGAGCTATCGCGCGTATACAGCCTGACGAATGCGCCAAGGATTATTTCATCGAGCTAGAGATCTTGACGTTACCTTGCTTGTTAATCCTTCATATTGCTTTGTACGCCCGTGAACGCCTACATGAATTCCCAAACAGGATCGGACTTTGCAAGATACCCACTTCGTCATGGTAGCAGGTTGCTCGGTCTTTCCAGCCGGTTGGTGAAGGCCTCGCGTGCTATACACCCCATGAGTCCACATGTCTACAATAGGCTACCTGACGATGTAACAAGTGCCGGTAACCTTGGACTTTTTAAAACTAGACTCAAACAGTGGCTTATTAAGCGGTGCTTCTACAGCATTGACGAATTTTTGGCTATTAAATTATAAATTGTTATACTTACCTTGTAAGTACCTAACTTGACATTGTATTTCTTTATTTTCTGACATTTGTCTTTTTATTGCTATTTACTTTAAGTTTTAATTATTAATATTACATACAAAATGTAAAATATAACAGATTGACGTATAATGCAAATTATGAATAAATTTATGAATATGAATATTATGAATATGAATAAAATAGTTTACTAAAACAATCACAGTTCGTCTGATTTGACTACAAAAAATAACTTTACTATACTTAGTTTACTAAAACAATCACAGTTCGTCTGATTTGACTACAAAAAATAACTCTACTATACTTAGTTTACTAAAATAATCACAGTTCGTCTGATTTGACTACAAAAAAATATAACTCTACTATACTTAGTTTAATAAAACAACAGTTCGTCTGATTGAACTACAAACATAAATAGTCTCTTATTAAAAATAGTCTCTAAAATATTTAAATTAAAATGCAGATTCTGCAGAAGTACTTAAAAAAAAAACAATATCTGAACAAAAAAGTTATTTGAAAAGTCTGTAGTCAGTGTGATATTTAATAACACATGAAAAAATTATAGTGTTATGGATGAGATTTTTGATAATTGTAACAGGCAATCTTCCAAGGAAATGTTCTTACTTTTATAATCTTCCAGTAGCTTCTTTATGTTACATTACAATCGTTGAAGAAAGTAAACAAGTAAACAAGTACTTAGACGTAGAGTTTAGATGAGACACAATAAATTTCAATTATATATTGCTATCTCTTTCATACCTTTGGTTAAAGTGCAATATGAATATCCGTTTTACCGTTTTAGTTTGCGAATGCGCACCCGCTCTAACCACCCTCACATCCCCGCACTTCACACCATTCCCCGCGCGCTTCCTACTAAGTGCTGCTAGGTACAAGTCAGTATGAGTGCTAAAAACGAGCATACGAGAATACGCTGATTTAAGATGTTCTACGAATTAATAAAAAATATGAAGTAATTGTACGTGACAGTACCGTACGTAAGTACATGGTTGTAGAAATGGGAATAAATGTATGGAGATTAAAAAGTTGTAGAAACGCTACTTTTGTGTAGGTATTTTGTGTGGTTGTAGAAACGGGAAGTTAAAGAAACGGGAAGTAGCCGATATACCATCAAACAGTAATACAGTCCACAGTCTATAGTTGATAGTTTTGTAGTGTTAAAACTTCAGTGAATAAATAGTTTAAAAACATCAGCAATCTTTGAGAATACCAGCACCCATACACCATCGGCCGAGTTGAATTGTATAATTCTGGTGGAATGTTATTCAATTTAGTTCTGTGAAAGTGCATAAGTGTAGTGAAAGTAAAAATCAGTGTCAAACATGAAGTTTTCTCGTTGCCTCCAAATCTCCTATTAAGGTTATGGTAAACTTGCCACTGCTTTACTATAGCCCCTGACTTGACGGACTATGACGACTTTGACTGTTTTGAAACACTTTAGGCCCGATTTATGAAAAATCATGTCATAATTTGATGCAAAATATAACTTAATGCACAAGTCGTATTTAATAATTAATAGAAAAAAAGTCTGTTTTTTAATCTATACTAATATTATAAAGAGGAAAGATTAAATTGTTTGTTTGAATTGAATAAGTTCCGAAACAACCGGACCGATTTAGATGAAACTTGCTATGAGGATACATTTAAATAAATAATCAATATTGCAGGACATTCCACACATCGCCATCTAGCCCCAAGCTAAGTAACTAGACGTGTGTTATGGGTGCCAGACAACGGATATACTACTTAATACTTTTACTACTCTTCTTTTGTAATACTTATAATACATAGAAACAACTAGAACACAGACAAATGTCTAAGCATAAATACATGTCTGAGGCGGGAATCGAACCCGCAACCCTGTGTTTGGCAGTCCGGCATGGTGACCATTGCGCCAATTGGGTCGTCCCAACATTGATTCATTGGGAATAATATAGGCTACTTTTTATTTCAACGCATCGTGTATAAAATCATAGTAACTATTTTGTCTTTATACTTACTTACACCGTAAAATAAATGGTATCTATGCGGGAAAATGCTAGGAATTCTAAATAAACCAAAACCACCACGCGACCGAAGTCGCGGGCAACATTTAGTCTTTATAATATGGATAGTTACCTTAGCATATTTCTGTTTAGAGTTTCAACAATTCTATTATTAAAAGAATGTCTTTCACTAGCATACTTTGCTGTAAACAATAAGTATAGTAATTTATGTAAGTAATATGTGTTTTTATACCAATTAATACTTGGTACATTTTTACATTGAATAATCTACAATACAACTTACCATCTAATTCATCAAAAACTTTGAAATGGTTTGCAGCATCTAATTTTAACCAACAGTCTTTATTATTTGTGTTTCTACCTTCATGATTTATATAAGTCGTTGATACTTTTTTTTCATCAGATTCTGTTGATGTGTTGTTTTCATAATTTTCAGATCCATTTGGGTCATCTATCGAGGCATCCAATCGTTGCTCATAATTTTCTTGGATAATTGCAACGTCTACTGGACCTTGTACAATTTGAGATTCAACTGGTTGCTCTATATTCTCTCCAATTGTATCATCAGCTTGCACCGGCTGATCGACTGGTTGCTCTATATTCTCTACAATTGTATCATCAGCTTGCACCGGCTGATCGATTGGTTCCTCTATATTCTCTACAATTGTATCATCAGCTTGCACCGGCTGATCGTTATCTATACTTCCAGCTTCTTTTTCTTCTTCTGAACCTTTTACAATTTGAGGTTCATCTGGTTCCTCTGTATTTTCTACAATTTCATCATAAGCTTGCACCGGCTGATCGTTATCTTTACTTTCAGCTCCTCCTTCTTCTTCTGAACTTTGTACAATTTGAGTTTCATTTGATTCCTCTGTATTCTCTACAACTATATCATCAGGTTGCACCAGCTGATCGTTATCTTTGCTTCCAGCTCCTTCTTCTTTTCCCGTCGATTTCGTTATACCTAGAATATCTAAAAAAAATTGTGTTTAGCTCTTTGTAATGGTTTATCCGCTGAGACGTCTGGACCATGAAACCATTACATGGAGCAGGAAGTAAAGATGAAAATATCTATTGATGGTATTGCATGTCAAAAAGTATTTCGTAACGCAATCAATTAGAGAAATAAATTATGCAAATACATTCTTAACGACAGTGAAATAAGTGATATGAGTGGTATTAGTGGTATCAGTGGTATAAGTATCTTGCTTAGATGGTAAACTGTATATTACCAAAATGACAAACAAACTTGATATAATTTTAAATGTAAAATCTGAAGCCATGTTCAAAGTTTACCAAAATTCTCGATAAATCACCGAAGTAGACGGACCCTTTATCAAACAATACTACTTCACGCCATTTAAGAATCTCAAACATAAAATATAATTTCAATTAACTTTCAACGGTAATTTTTTATTGAATTTTCTATTGATTATGATAATGTGTCGAGGAGAACATAAATGAGGAACATACATCATATCACTACTAGCAAAATAAATACTTAAAAGATCCCAAGACTATCTTTCTTTCTTTCTATAATATAGCCGATAAAGATATTATTATAGTTACCTACCTAGTGGTGGCAATAGTGCCACTAATATATCTTATATCTTTAAATGAGCAATTCTTGTATATATATATATAATTGGAATCTCGGAATCGGCTCCAACGATTTTCATGAAATTTGGTATATAGGGGGTTTCGGGGGCAATAAATCGATCTAGCTAGGAATCATTTTTAGAAAATGTTATTCGTGTTTTATCGAATCTTACTTTTTTTATCTGAAAAATATGACTCTTCCTGACATCTATTGGCGAATTACTAATACTATTTTTTGTGAGCAATAAAGTTATTCCAGCAGATGGCTTTGTTAAGTAACACGAAGTCAATGAGTGTTTGCTTTGAGGTTAGACTAAGTAATAAAAAAATAAAAAAATAATTCGTTTGCTAAGTTGGGTAATATTCTTCCTTACTTCTTTTGTTTTTTAGGGTTCTGTACCTCAAAAGGTAAAGTACGAAATAAAAAAGAAACCCTTTAAAATCAATTCTTTTCCGTCGGTCTGTCTGTCTGTCCGTGGGTCACCTTAACGCCCTGCACTAATTAGAACCATTTTTGACTTCTACGCGGACGGAGTCGCGGAGTCTCTCAATAAAAATCAAAATGGCATGCTTTAAGTTGTTTATTTGTAACTAAATATTACTGATGAAGAACTATAATAATAAACATTACAGGACATTCCACACCTCGCCATCTAGCCCCAAGCTAAGTAACTAGACTGTGAATTAAGTTCAATTGACCTTTTGGGGTACAAAAGGTCAATTGAACTTAATTCATAAATCTACACTAATCAGAGTCTAAGATTTATAAAACTCAAAATAAAACCATTAAAGTATTTTTTTTTTCAAATCGAATTATTACATTATCTTTGTATGTTTTACAGAATATTTTTTTCTCCAACCTATCTTAAAAACTACTGGCTTTCATGATGAATAAACCCTGAAAGTTTCATTCGGCTAGAGCTAGGGCATCATGTTGAAAAATTTAATTGATAGTCCAAAAAGTGAAAATAATTTGCCCATTTTGTAGATAGTTGGATTTCTATAAGCGAATTTTTAATACTTTTAAACGCCAGATACTCGTCACAGGAAAGTTGCTTACATTTTACAACAGATGGCAATACAATCAACTTTTGAGTAAAAATGTTAGTTAGGAGTTGTTGCTCGGAAGCAGTCGATATATATTCTGCGGTCAAAGTCCAAAAATTGTGTCTATCCGCCCCGTTACACGGTATTTTTTATATTAATATAAATTATAGCTGCGTGTGTAATATAAATTATACCTTAACCGGCGCCATCTGGTGCAGAACGATCCACTTCGTGCGGGCACAAACTATAATAATATGTAAGTAAACGCCGCATTAGTAATTTGGTTTTGCATCAGAAAGGCTTTGTATTGTTTTTTAATCTGTACTACTGTCTTCAGGGCCCGCATGGAAGAAGGAATATCGTTCCAGCAAATAAAATACAACTAGGAAAGTTAAAAGTAAAATTATTATGTGCAAGGTTATATATAATATTATAGTCAGTATATGTATATTATAATAGTATTATTTGATGTATAAAAATATATATTAATATGAAAAAAGAAATAGTTATAGAAAATAATATGTTTATTAACAATGTATAGTAATGAAGTAGATCATAATACCAATACGAGAATACCATCAATAAATAGACAATATTATAATAACATAAATATTTGAAATAGGTATATGATTTTGGTGAGTGGAGGAAACTGTATGTGTTTGTTTATTTTGTTCCACACACGGAACCCATAGAACAATTAAAGTAGGAAAGGAAGATAACACATCATCAGGTACGAACAGCATGAATGTTAAGAAAATAGAACAACACGTAGGAAATGAAGTTAAATAGTATAAGGAGTAAAACACGAAATATACGTAGGCTAGACCGCTGCAATTGGGCACTCTGAGACGTGACGAATTGCTCCAAGTCAGCCGCAGTCTCGGCCTGCTTGACCAGGATGGCACCAAGTGCTTGCCTACCTACGTAAGATAAATAGTAGGGTCATGTTTCTGTTGTATCTGATTTAATAACTTATTTAATGAACAATTTCAACATATATAGAATTTTTAATTATTACATACCTATCGCAAATATACACACACACACTACTATCGTACACATAGGTACTATTAAGTAATATGATGTCAGCCGACCTCTAAAAGTGACATAGTACAAATAATTCGTCGGCAGTCTACAAAGTGTTCTCCAGTGGCTCCAAGAAGCAGTCTCGGCAACGGCCACGGTAACCACATCGGCTTGGGGGCAAAACTTGGAGGAATAACATCACTCGAGCTTGTTCGGCTTTCCCCCTAACTTGTGTCTTGGCTTCACAGCAGTCTCCTACTGGTGGCAAGACACCAAGGCAACCGCAGGATGGCGTAAAGGCAGCCGCAGGATCCTGTCATTGTCTGTCAAACTGCTGCATCCAGCCTCTCTCTGGTTACGACCAGACTTACCTACCACGGCAGACCACGGTTCTTCGTTTTTCCGATTATGGTTTCCGGAAAAACGGAGCACCGGTTTCCGGTTAGGTTATAATAATTTTTTTTTTTTATTTGCTTTCTCCACAATTTTAACCTTTAACCTTTAACCGCTGCTAGTTGTAATGAGCCATTGATTAAGTTGCAGCAGTCGACAGATGATATGTTTTATTAAAATGTAATGAATTAGTACTCCACTCACATTACCTGCGTATTATTTTTACGACCTCAAATTGAAAAATGTTTAATGGATAGGCTTAAATATGCGTATTTATCAAAAAAGGCAAAAATAGTTGTAATTCCCCCTCCGTGGGATAATTTCAACTATTAATCATAATTTCTCTTAGATTGATGCGAGTCAGTTGCAGAGTTTAGGCATACGCATGGCAATTTAAATATAATCTTGGTATTTATGCAGCTAGGTTCATTTCTGAATAAAAACACCTGAAATGTTTTGGCTGGGTAATTTAGACTACTCGCCATAGTAAATAGTGATAGGAACATTATAAAAAAATATGTCGATAGATACACCAATAAATAATTTTTATCTGCTATCTACTAGGTACAATATCTATTAAGAAATCTAAACAAAAACCTTCATTATGAGAAAGGAAAATGCAATTTAAAACTACTTGTTCGTTTTTTTTTACGTAGTGGCGAACGATCTGTATTAGATTATAGTAGTGGGTAAGTAAATAAATTCCTCGAATAAAATGCATTGACTTGAATCGTGTTGCGATCCTGAGAATAGATAGATTATAATAATATGGCTACAAGTTAAGTATTTTGTTAAGTATCGTATAAAACAGCGACAAAATTGGAAACTATGTTTGTTCATTTCCATATAAAATCAGGTGGGGCAATTTAAACTGCAAAAAAGTTGTAATTAGCCGCCATTACAATCCAGGAGGGGTTATTTAAACTCTCGCCAAAATGCTGTTAAAACACAAGTTACATCAACTGGAAAAATAGCTAAAATCATGTAATGTAATTTAAATACTTATGTTACCTTTAAAAAATACATTATTACCACTTTTTATCGCAAAAATATGAGATACTAATATGCACAAGAAAAAGCGAAGAAAACAAAATTGCCGTGTCGATCAAACAGTATTGGGTCTAGCAGTGCCATCTTTGTAGAAATTATGAAATTACTTTTGCGCTATCCGGTCATAGATGACACATATTTAAATAAAGTAATATGCAAAAGTTATTAGGAATAGTTGAAATTTTCCGAAGTCGAGATTGCCCTGCTGCACCTTATGTGGTTGATTCTTAAAAAATTAAATCTATACTAATATTATAAAGCTGAAGAGTTTGTTTGTTTGTTTGAACGCGCTAATCTCAGGAACTACTGGTTCGAATTGAAAAAATCTTTTTGTATTGGATAGTCCATTTATCGAGGAAGGCTATTTTCATTGCTGATATTATGCTTGTTGTGATATTAAGTACTCCACCCAAACATGAGTATTTTTGCATTTATGGCTTACTTTAACAGAAAAATATAGGTACTTACGACATCTGGTTAAAGTACTGAGTATTTCTATATTGTATAATAGTGCATTTGAGATAATCGCTAAAGCGTGGTTCTCAAATAAATGTTTGAAGTTCGCTATAAATTTGCTGGCTGGTCCTTCGACGATTAAGATTCTGGCCTGAAACGCAAAGTGCAAGATTTTAACTTCAGAAGTTTTTATTATCTCAATAGTCTTAAAGTGGTCAATTAATGGAAGAGACATAATATTAGCATCCTTAAGGAACGGAAAACGAACGATAAAATCACGGCAGATAAAAATATGGGCGAGATAATGTAGCTATTGATAGCTTCGACGGAGACTAGCCAATTAGCCTAGGACAAATGCTATAACTAGTTAATTAACTAAAAAAACGTTTAAACTCTTTGTGATATATTTCAGTTATTTAGGTCTATTAAAAACGTCTAATTTAATTTTAAATATTTAAATCACTTACTTAAACAAACTATTTTAAGAAATCAATTTTCAGGTTAACCGCCTCTAGGTATTTAACCATTGAGCTCTATTTTTGAATCGCTCGTGTAACATAGCTTCGTCGTATACGTCTACAACGACTTCCAAGTCGCATGACATCAGTTTTCTGTATTTTTGAATCGTTCGTGGTTGTAATATAAAATGTCAATTTTTGTTCATTTTACGCAGAATTGTAAACCGGTAATTACTGACGAATATCCGAAATAATCCCAAAAGATATAAATATTTTTCAAAGATCGTTTCCGAATGTTTGACTATGGTTGTTTGGCGTTTATTCTACGACTCGCCTGTCGGCGACGAGTAGTGGAGACCACTCGTTATGAGCGAGCGATTCAAAAATAGCATATTTCTGATGTCGAACGAACATCAGTAGAAATCGAGCGCTCGAGGAGGGCTGAACGATTCAAAACTTGGGCTCCTGAAGATGAGCAGCCAGATCGTTGGCTGTTAATATCAGACGTCCATCTAGTGTTGGTTGTCCATTCGGTAGAATAACAGACAAAGTATATTCAACCTGTAACATGAATAGGTTTGGGTCAAGGAGAACATAATTATACTTATATATATTCGCGTTATTTAAGTTTGGTGGAACCGTATCCAATTTAGATCAGTGAAGGTGCACGAACGTAGGAAAAGTACATTCACACTTAGAAGATGTTTTTGGGAATTCCCTTAAGATCGGGAAAGATGGTAAAGCAGCAGAAAAATCGGATGGATTTTGAGAGCATGCATCATCTGAGAGTATTTCACAGATTCTCAGATTATATCAATAATTAAGCAGACTTAAAGTTGTGAAATTATCTCGAGAAGTCTTTAAAAAGTGGACTCGATGCGACTAGAGTCCTGTAGCACATTTAGATAAAACAATTTAACTGTGAGATGGATTTTGGGTTGCGCTTTAAAACCCGACGTACAGAAATGTTCTTAACTTACCTTCAAATTAGAGAATCCTATCACCATATCGACATAACGGATATCTTTGGCTCTCTTTCCAGTCGCAACTGATCTTTTGAACATTGTTTCTAAGCCACGTATTACCCCATCAGTCAGCTTAACTTGCTAAAATAAGTTTAGAATTTTTTAAAGAGAATCGTACTTTCAATTCAGCCAGTAGCACTAATGATAGTCAGTACTCCAAATGCTTTTTTACCTCACTGTAAATTGCTTAGATTTATTAAGGTAGTATATTTAGGTTTTCGATAGTCTAATAAAATCTTTAATATCGATAGTTTTTTATTTACGAGAAACAAAACTAGCGATAGTTTATTCTTCGCGAGCAACAATACTATCGATAGTATTGCCTAGTTTTGAGCTATCGATAGCTATACCATCGATAGTATCAATACAATCGAAACTATGCATGGTACATGCTTTTTCAGATGAAAACTTGCCAAACTATCGATAGTTTTACTAAAGATAGTTTAGCAACACTAGAACAAGCCCGTGGCATAGATTTTAAAATGTATCGCTCAAAAAATATATTATGCCATGCTAATAATCTATCTATATATATAAAAATGAATTGCTGTTCGTTAGTCTCACTAAAACTCGAGAACGGCTGAACGGATTTATCTTATCTTAGTCTTGAAATGTTCGTGGAGGTCTAGGGAAGGTTTAAAAGGCGATTATTCCCACGGGATCGGGACTTACGCGGGTGAAACCGCGGGGCGCAGCTAGTATTATTATAAATGTGAAAGGGGTCTGAATATTTAGTATTGGAGCTAAATGTCTAGACCCCTTTCACATTTATAATATTATTAGGATAGTGTTAGTACTGGTTTGACTGTTCTTGTTTTTTTTTTCGTCTAATATCCAGACGAAAAAAAAACAAGAACAGTCAAACCAGTAAAATATGCAATGTTAAACAAAAAATTGAAAATGGCTTATATATGTCAATAGCTAATTTAAAAGGAAACCCGGAAAGAAACCTGGAAATCATCGAATAGTTATTATCTTAAGGAAATAGATTTTATTAAGACTTATTAACCATCACTATTAATGTTTTGATATCATAAACAACCTGAACTTTTATACACACCATCCCATAATACAATGTAAAACAGCAGCGTCAAATTAAATAAACAAAGAACATTTATTTATTAATTTATTTTTAAGAGCTATTTTGTGAAAGCAGGTTTATGAAGCAAATGAAATCCAAACTCAATATAATAATCAAGAATCAGAATCGCAAAAGTTCTTTAAATAAATCTCAAAGACTAAACCGGGAGATATAACATATTTGAACAAATTAGAGAACTTTTCGCACAACGAGGCACACTATCCAAAGAAAGAAGAACAAAAGAAGTAAGGAAGAATATTACACAACTTCGCAAATAAACTACCTATATAAAGAAAGAAAATAAAATGTAGATAGGCCAAGATTAAATGTGACGTTCCACGGGTAACGGTACCATGCAGTCGGTATGAAGTTATGCATATTGCATATATCCTAATAATCTGCGGTTGATAAGCTATCGTTATCAAAAAAGGTCAACCTCTTCAGTTGTGTAGTTACGGTAAGAGAAATATTAAGCGTGGCCATGGCTTTTAAAGTAATATATTAGTGGCAGTATTACCACCAACTATAATATTAAGTTTATCGGCTTTATTATAGGCCTAAGTAACAATTTTAATGTTGATTATAAGATTGTTATAGAAATAAACGCTCCTATATCTGCGCCCAAATCCAGGTTTGTAGTTTGTACTTGATGGTATGTACCTCCAAAGGAAAGATCTTCCACCGGGCAGGTGTTATACCCGGTAGGCCGCGGCCCAACGATGTTTCGTTGGAACTTGTATATCTTATATCTTTAAATGAGCAATTCTTGTATATATATATAGTTGGAATCTCGGAATCGGCTCCAACGATTTTCATGAAATTTGGTATATAGGGGGTTTCGGGGGCAATAAATCGATCTAGCTAGGAATCATTTTTAGAAAATTTCATTTTTTCGTGTTTTATCGAAACTTACTTTTTTTTTTATCTGAAAAATATGACTCTTCCTGGCATCTATTGGCGAACTACTAATACTATTTTTTGTGAGCAATAAAGTTATTCCAGCAAATGGCGTTGTTATGTAACACGAAGTCAATGAGTGTTTGGTTTGAGGTTAGACTAAGTAAAAAAAATCCAGGTACTGAGCTTATTATTAGAAAAACTTCGCTTGCGCAATCTAGAATCTACGATCAGCTTAGTGGCGCCATCTGTTGGTGGCGATGCTAAGCGCCGCCACAGTAGCATGATGTAAGTTTCTTACAAGTAAAAATAAAAATAGTCTTGATATCATTTTAAGCACTTACTTATTTTCCTAGTCAGGACATGCATGGTCCTCATTTATGTTCTCCTCGATATACTATCGTTATCAACAGAAAATTCAATAATAATTAACGTTGAAAGTTAATTGAAATGATATTTTACGTTTGGGATTCTTAAATGGCGTGAAGCAGCATTATTTGATAAAGGGTCCGTCTACTTTGATGATTTGTTGAGAATTTTAATAAAGCTTGACCATGGCTTTAGATTTTACATTTAAAATTATATTAAGTTTATTTGTCATTTTGGTAATATACAGTTTACCATCTAAGCAAGATACTGATACCACTGTCGGTAAGAATGTATTTGCATAATTTCTATCTCTAATAGATTTCGTTACTAAATACTTTTTGACATGCAATGATATCAATAGATATTTTCATCTTTACTTCCTGTTCCTTGTAATGGTTTCATGGTCCAGACGTCTCAGAAAATAAACCATTACAAGGAGCTAAACACAAAAAAATTGCTGTTATACCTAACGGAATCGACAGAAAAAGAAAAAGAAAAAGAAGATGGAACTGGAAGTAAAAATGAAGATCACCCGTTGCAGGCTGATGAAAAAATTGGAGAGACTATAGAGGAACCAGATGAAACTCAAAATTCAAAAGGTTTAGAAGACGCTAAAACTGACGAAGAAAATGATAACCAACAATTGGATGGCTCGGAAGATGATCCAAAAGGATCTGAAAATTATGAAAACAATGAATTATTAGAATCTGATGAAAATGAAGTACCACCGACTAATATAAATTACAAAGGTAGCAAAACAAATGATAACGACTGTTGGTTAAAATTAGATGCTGCAAATCATTTCAAAGTTTTAAATGAATTAGATGGTAAGCTGTATTGTATATTATTTAATATTGAAAATGTATAAACTATTGATTAGTCTATAAAACACATATAACTTATATTATTATTTTCTTTGCAGCAAACTATGCTAGTATAAGAACTTCTTTTAATAATAAAATTGTTGAAACTCTGAACAGAAATATGCTTGCGGTAAGTACCTATCCATAATATGTTACATAATCAGTATCTATCTAAGTATCCATATAAAAAAGATCAGACTTAATTAAATTTCTAAATATACCAAAGCTACGAGTATGAAACTTCGCATGGAGGTTCCTTTTAGAACGTAGGTGAGCACTAAGAAGGGGTGTTTGGAAGTCTGACCTCTAAAGGAATGATAAAGTTCGTAGTTTATACTAACTATTATTTGTATTCTATAGGTGTGTATCACTTTAAGAATCACTAACGAGCAAAACCGCAGAGCGCAACTAGTAAACAATAAATAATAATATTTGCCCTACATTGACATAAGAACAACATTTTACATCTAGACTCATCTACACTACACCAATATTATGACTAGGAAATATTATTTGTTTAGTTGTAACAAATAGGCTCTGAAACTACTGGACGGATTACAAATATTCTTTCACCAATATATAGCTGCATTCTTAGGGAGTAACATAAGCTATAATTTATTTTCAAACAAATTAGGGATCCGTAAGTAAATGGCAATAGAAATTCATACTGTCTTTTTTGAGTGAGCTGCCAAAACTATTTATGATAAAATAATGTATTACTACAAGTTTATAGATAAGTTTAATCTGCTTCTATGTTAATTTCAATAACAATGCAGACAGGAACAATGTTTGGTTACATCCGCATCGTAGTATTTATCCAAATAAATAAAATTCATCAACAACACTATTTATTAAAAGTTAATTACTTATTAATTCATTCGAATCGGAAAATTTGTTCAAAAGTTTTTACGAGTTAAAAAAATTATATACAATGAAATTACGGCGAATACGTGAACCGTTTTCCCGTGTTCCCATGGTTTTCATTACGTTTGCCACCTCTTTCCGCCAATACCACTGAGCAATTACGATGAAACTTAGAAAAAGACAGATTAATAAATAAATGCATGTAGCAAAGATCCGAATGCTGAGATTTAGGATGTTGTGGATCGAGAAGTGATAGGATTTGAATGTCAGGGGAAGTATGAAAGACTGGCTGGTCCAGTCATGTGAGTCACGTCATTTGGAGAGAGGATACTCATGTCACCAGAAGAGACAGTACAGAATTTGAAAGTGATGGGGGAAAGGGGAGTAAACACAGACTTGACGGGAAATAGAGTGAAGTGAAGAAGGAAGATATGTTGGACTGATCCCCATAGTAGGAAAAGGGAAATGAGAAGAACACTTTTCGCATCTACCGGTTAGCCAAATATACTAGAAATATTACAGTACGTTAACATCCTTTTTATAAATAAATTTATTTTTATCTATTAATAGGCTTTAGTAGAGAACAAAGGCATTGCATATCGGGCATTACATAACGCAATAGGGGACCCCTCAAACATTCCTGCTGGTCTCAACCTTGGGGGATATAGTATGTTACGGATGCAGAACTCGATACTGTGAGTACCATTATTGAAGTCTTAAATAGGTATTTGCATTAAGTAAGTATCCCAGTGCATATAATACAAAATCTAAATTTACTTTAATATTTTTAGTTTTTACTGCATCTGCGAGAAAGTTGTTTTATCTATATATACCTAAGGACTTACATATTATGTAATAATAATGTAGATAAGTGGAAAAAGCTTGCTTTTTTGGCCAAGAAATAACTTCATATTTTTTTATTACCTTATTACTTACTTTTTCGCTCTGTATGGAAACTGATGCCCACAGTTTATCGTGCAACTCCATCTAACTTGCAAACATTTTCAAACCTAAGTTTCAGTAACAGTTTACATCTTCATCCAACTCTATTACAGTGCCTTAAAATGCATTTTACACCACTAAGCAACCTAATTGTATTGTTTTTATGATCTTAATTGTGAAGGTCTATCTAAAATTTGAGTATTTAGTCTGACACATGGAACTAGTTCCTTTTTTTGAGTAACACGGCTTCACCTTTCTCGCAGGTAAACTGTTGAAATTTAAATATTTAATTTAAATTGTAAATGTTTTGTAATTTTGCTGGGATAGAGAAATTGGTTAAGTAGGTGAATAGGTTAAGTTGCTTATTAGAATATTTGACTTGTCAGATTAGGTATAGTTGTTATAATACGATTTTATAGGAGATATATATTAATGAAATGTTTTATTATTGTCAATCTGCTTTCTCTTAAGAACAAGGTTTTTTCTATCTCTAATAAAATGGTATTTGAAACTTCTATTACTTAGTAAATAGGCAAACGCTTGACCATTATCTCACCTGATATTATTCCTCCTTAGGTTCTTCCACCGCATGAAGTTGCGTAACAACACCATATTCCGTGTAGACTCCTTCGAGAACGACCTGGTAAACATGGTGGTCAACACCCGCCTGTGTCTGCACGATATTCATCTAGTTGGTGCCTATGAACGCTCTGCTGTACACAGAAACCCCTCTATTCTCTTCTATGCACCTTCTTATGGAGAAATAGAGTAAGTTTTGAATATTTAGTATAAGTTGGATCTAGAAAGCAGACTCCGGAAATATTATATTATTTTTTCAAATGCTTTTCTGTGAGACGAGAAGCATATTTTCTTTTTTCTATAATTGACAATTGAAAAATTTGTTCGCATAAATAAGCACTACCAAGAATTGTAATGAACTACTGAGCAAACCTTTTCAATTCGTCAAAATCAGATCTGGATCCACACTATATGGTCGATCGCGGTTCGTTCATATGTATTAATTTTCATATTTATAACTTTTTTACAAATTATTCATGGGCCGGAAGAAAGACGATCGCTGATTTAGGCTGTGCGTTATCCGTTAGTCAGCCTGTAAGCAGAGATAAATTTATTTTTCACTCAAAAATCAATAACAGTGGGTGCTAACGATATTATTTATTAAAGCCAATACGTGTAGGCGTCATATTCTCTAATTAATATTTTATTATTTCCCGTCGTTATAGGATTTTACTTAAAAACGTTAATTATAACATGGAAGGACGTCTCCGCTTACGAAACAAGAGACTGGTAATCGAGGTCGTCGATTCTGAGCTCATTTTGAAAGACGATATTTTAATGACGGTACGTCAAGCGCTGCTTAGTTGTGCAGTCAAAAGAGAAAATAAATCATGAAACTGCTGTCGCACTACGATATATACACGGTGTAACAAGGGGGTTGGATCATCGGTTGCTGGGGGGTGGGGGACCTCAGTGCTTATCGATTTAACCCCCCCTGTATGTTTAGAAATAATTAGTGGTTCAAAAATTAATTGGACTTTAGTGAAATTTTAGTCAAAATCAGAATTCACCCTGAATTTCGCAATTACAGCTAAAAAAAAAATACTTCAATGGTTTTATTTTGAGTTTTATAAATCAAAGACTCTGATTGGTGTAGGGGTACAAAAGGTCTATTATTGAACTTATTTCACAAAAAACGGCAGAATCACAGACTTGATAGTTTGGCTGTAATTGCGAAGCTCAGGTCGAAATCTGATTTTGACTAAAATTTCACTAAAACTCAAATAACTTTTGAACCACTAAATATTGCAGAACATACAGGGGGGTTAAATCGATAGGTACTGAGGTCCCAGCAACCGATGATCCACCTCCCTTGTTACACCGTGTTACACAGATAAATTGTAAATATATATATATATATTCAATTTATCTGTTTACATTTGCGTACATTCGTATGTAACACTCGAGTGCGGATTGCACAACACAACTACTCATTATGTAACTATCCAGCATTTTAACATTATTGGAGCACTAGTGTCTCATCAAATTGGAGTCAGGATAAATAGTAGCCTATGTATACTGAAATTCATTGATGTAGTTTCAGCGTTTTGGGCGTCAAACTACGTCAATATAATAACAGAATGACCTGTTCAGGCATTATAATATTAGTCTGGATTGAAAGATAAATATCGTGCTAAATGGCTGGGGTGTTTTTAATTTAGATATGTTAAAAAAACACCTTTTTTTCAGTATTTGGATTCAAACGACAGTAAACCAATGCGTCTCCAAAGACAAAATCTAAGTAAGTAAAATGTTATCAGGTATCTTATTATTATTAATCTTATTATATTTTATTGCAACAAGCAAGCGAACATAAACATTATTATTATGTTGATTAACTTCAGATGATTTCCTGGGAAGAATGAAAAACGATTTAGATTTGTGGCTTAAAGATTATTTCAACGATTACTATACCTATTTCCAACTAAAAGAGGATGACGAGAGCTTCAAGTAAGTCACTAAATTGTCCGCCTAAATACCTATACTGTTCAGTTCACTTGCTCTTTATTAATCCTTAAGTTTCTCATTGTTTCAGAGCCTATGAAAAGAAAAGATTAATATTATACAATAATTACGCCGAGAATGCAATTATGGCAATTAAACAAAGAATTATTACTTTTGGAATATTTCAAGTGAAAATACCAAACTTTACACTATTTTCAGTTCCCAACGTGGTAAGTAAGTAAGGGAGGTAAAGGTCACAGCTCACTGTACCCGTTCAGAACGTGATCGACGTCGGCGTCGCGTCGTTGCCTCGAACGGTTAGTGTTCTTTGTATGGAATACTATATGAAAACACTCACTACATAAACTCGGGAGCGCCTCCCCCGCGGGGTGGCCACTCGTTACTCGCACGCTTGACAAATGGATCGCGCGCTGTTCGCAAGTGGTTTGCGTGTTTCGCGCGAGAACGATGCATCGATGCAGCGCGACGCGTCGCGACGGGGCTACCCGTCGACCACCTGTCGGTCGACACTGACCGACGAGGCGAAGACGCGACGCTAGTCGGGTCTGCCGAGCTTGCACCGTACTGGTCCAGTGACTTATGACCTTAAACCTTCACATTTTAACCCAAAAAATAAAAGATTCTTATGTCGTGCCTCCCTGGCTGGCTCACTCCGCTATTTCATTAGATATGAAGTTAGTAGTACGAACAGTGTCCGACCGGTCGGTCGGCGGTCGAGCCATATCAAAGCAACGCAACGCCGCCGGCCAGCCACGCGCGCCGATGCCACGGTTCTGTATGTGTATCTAAAGTAGGTACTTACTTTGTGCCCGCGTGTCGCATACTCGCTCTCGCGTCTGACTTGTGTGATTTATGTCACCGTAGGGTCATTTCGCCGGTTAGCGGCCAGTTAGCTGGGTTGTCAACTTCAGATGAGTAATAAAAATGTTGTCTAAGTTTGTTTAAGTGCCAAATATATTCTAGTTTGGATTAAATGACATAAAATAATATACAAAAATATTTATAAATGCCAGAAAAGTAAAAATATAGCCAAAACGTCAGTTTACGACCTTTTTTATCATTTATGACTTATGACCGCAAGTAAGCTGGTTTTTTTTTTGGCGACCGCTATTTTGATAAGCAAAAACGCGAATAAAACAATTATGATCGATATTTTTATTTTTATTTTTGCGTTTTCATCAAACACAAATTTGGCAACCTTTTGGTGTTAATCGGACATTTCAATGATTAACTAAATTCAAAAATTAGACGTGGTCGCATACTCAATGAACTTTCATACTTATTTCTGTTAGCGGCCGTTAGTTTTCTCATAATAAATGATAATTTCCGGGAAGCAATGTCTTTATTTCGATTACTTTGGCTTATACGTAAATTAAACAATGTTCTTTCAAAGAAACTGATGGTCGCTTACCAAAGAACTACAAAGAATAACATTTACGATGCTAAATCAAAATTTTAACAATATTGAAGTATTAGGATCGTAATAATCAAAGTAAAATAATGTTGAATTCGTCGGTATGCGACCATGTGGTCACTATCTAACGTTTTTGATAAATAAGCATTTCGGTTACCGACCACTGGATTTTATCTTAATATTAGGTTAAAAAATAGCAAAATATAACTAAATAATAGACAAATACATAAATTACTCTAGTGCACATTACATAAACATAGTAAGAAGAGAATATTCACAATGTTAACAAAAAATTTAAAAATCTAAGAAGAGAAGCAAATTAAAACTCTCCGAAGAAACGAGAAAACTAAAAGAATAAAGACAGGATTTTCCCACAAAATCCGAAAAACACCGGAATCTGGATAGACAAACAAAACGTAACATACAAAGAGACACGCGTTATTATAATACCTACACATCAAGTCCACATAGCATTAAAAAAGCACATTTCCCTTAGAGCTACTAAACAAGGAATAGTAAGAAACACACCACGATGCAGGATAGGAATCGTTAATTGCACTACACCTAAAACTGTTTATAAGATACGAGAGCAACTTGTGGGCACATGAGTAAATAAGTAGGTAAATATCGCGGTAGGTAATTACGCTGCGCGACTTGGAATTTGGACTTTATTGCGTTATATTAGAGTCACTTTTTATCTAAATGAGTTTGTGAAGTGGATTTTCTGTACTTGTATCTATTATTATATATTCTGTGCTACTGTCTAATTTGAGGGTACAATTCTATTTAAAAAAAAATCTGAATCTGCCTTATTTTAGCAAGTTAAGCTGACTGATGGGGTAATACGTGGCTTAGAAACAATGTTCAAAAGATCAGTTGCGACTGGAAAGAGAGCCAAAGATGTCCGTTATGTCGATATGGTGATAGGATTCTCTAATTTGAAGGTAAATTACTAACATTTCTCTCCGTCGGGTTTTAAAGCGCACCCCAAAATCCATCTCACAGTTATATTGTTTTATCTAAATGTGCTTCAGGACTCTAGTCGCATCGAGTCCACTTTTTTAAAGACTTCTCGAGATATTTTCACAACTATAAGTCTGCTTAATTATTGATATAATCTGAGAATCTGTGAAATACTCTCAGATGATGCATGCTCTCAAAATCCGTCCGATTTTTCTGCTGCTTTACCATCTTTCCCGATCTTAAGGGAATTCCCAAAAACATCTTCTAAGTGTGAATGTACTTTTCCTACGTTCGTGCACCTTCACTGATCTAAATTGGATACGGTTCCACCAAACAATAACTCGAATATATATAGTTATAATTATGTTCTCCTTGACCCAAACCTATTCATGTTACAGGTTGAATATACTTTGTCTGTTATTCTACCGAATGGACAACCAACACTAGATGGACGTCTGATATTAACAGCCAACGATCTAGCTGCTCATCTTCAGATCGCAATGGTTAAAGACCCAGAAGCGGTTGACCTGAAAATTCATTTCTTAAAACAGTTTAAGTAAGTGATTTAAATATTTAAAATTAAATATCGACTTTCATAGATAAGATAGCTTAGACGTTTTATTTTTGGTAGAACTAAATAACTGAAATATATTACAAAGAGTTTAAACGTTTTTTTAGTTAATTAACTAGTTCTATCGTTTGTCCTAGGCTAATTGGCTAATCTCCGTCGAAGCTATCAATAGCTACATTATCTCGCCCATATTTTTATCTGCCGTGATTTTATCGTTCGTTTTCCGTTCCTTAAGGATGCTAATATTATGTCTCTTCCATTCATTGACCACTTTATTGAGATAATAAAAACTTTCTGAAGTTAAAATCTTGCACTTTGCGTTTCAGGCCAGAATCTTTAATCGTCGAAGGACCAGCCAGCAAATTTATAGCGAACTTCAAACATTTACTTGAGAACCACGCTATAGCGCTTATGTCAAATGCACTATTATACAATATAGAAATGCTCAGTACTTTAACCAAATGTCGTAAGTACCTATATTTTTTTGTTAAAGTAAGCCATAAATGCAAAAATACTTATGTTTGGGTGGAGTACTTAATGTCAACAAGCAAAATATTAACAATGAAAACATTAACACCATATAATTAACAATTTAGATAATATTTTAAAGAATCAAAATACCATTGGTGCAGCTTTTAAACGGTTCAAAATGTCAACAATCTACACTATCAATGAACCACATAATCAATGACTTACTATCAATGAACCACATAATCAATGACTTATAACATAACTGAAAACTGGTGCTCCGTTTTTCCCGAAAACATAACCGGAAAAACGGAGAACCGTAGTTTATCGTGGTAAGTCTGGTCGTAACCAGAGAGAGGCTGGATGCAGCAGTTTGACAATGACAGGATCCCTATTGCTGCCTTTACGCCGTCCTGCCTTGGTGTCTTGCCACCAGTATGGAACTGCTGTGTAGCCAAGACACAAGTTCGGGGGAAAGCCGAACAAGCTCGAGTGATGTTATTCCTCCAAGTTTTGCCCCCAAGCCGATGTGGTTACGGAGGTGTGGCCGCTGCCGAGGCTCTTGGAGCCACTGGAGAAGAGTTTGTAGACCGCCGACTTGGAGCTACTGGAGAAGAGTAAGTAGACCGCCGACTTGGAGCCACTGGAGAAGAGTTTGTAGACCGCTGACTTGGAGCCACTGGACAAGAGTTTGTAGACCGCCGACTTGGAGCCACTGGAGAAGAGTTTGTAGACCGCCGCCGACTTGGAGCCACTGGAGAAGAGTTTGTAGACCGCCGACGAATTATTTGTACTATGTCACCTTTAGTGGTCGGTTTACATAGTACCTATACGTGTGATAGTAGTGTGTGTATATGTACTATATGTGCGATAGGTATGTATATTATAATTTAAAATTCTGTATATGTTGAGATTGTTCATTAGATAAGTTAGGTATTGAACCAGAAACAACAGAAACATGACCCTGTAATTCCTCTTACGTAGGTATGCAAGCACTTGTGTAGACCTTACCATAAAAAATGGAAAGTTTGGATAAATGTTTGGGGAGAATTATTTTAATTTACCCAGAGTTTTGGGTATTTCAAAATGTTACAACACTATTTTTAATTAGGTAATTGACCGAGCGAGACAAGCGTCTCTGTGTCAAGTCAGGTTAAATTTGCTATATGGTTATACAGTCTGTCTATATTACTACTCATACAAGTTGTACACATAACATTACATCTAATCTGGATAAAATTCGGTAGGTAGGTATACCTACAGGTTTTACGATTTAATAGATTTTTACCGTCGGATTTTTTTAGATACTTCTCCCAATAAGGGATCCCGAGGTGTAACATAACTTTTTATTTCTTTATTCCTACGGGATCTGGATTAGTATCGAAATTAAAAAGAAATATATTTATGCGTGCTTTTATTATTCAAGTTTTAGACAAATAAAATTTCGATGAAATCTTAAATTTATCTGGTACCGCACAGCCGAGTGTTGACGTCGTTCCATAATTACTACAGTAAAAGTGATAAAAAAACAATATTTCGAAAGATAAAGTGCGGTTATAAAGAACTTCATATGTTTTAGTGGTATTCATAATATGCATATTGACCAAAAAAAGACAATAAATATCTACGACCGTTGCATCGACTTTGAATCGCAAGCGCACGAAGTTCATCATGTCGAGGCTCAGCTGACCGCTCGCTCTTACCACTCTTACAACCAACAAGATAAGTACATATTATTGAAAAGGACAACACTCCAAATCAAACATGTCTTCAGCACAGAAAATGGTATAAATGTGTTGATAGCACGATGACCATAAGAGACGAATGTTTTTTGTCTCTTAGCTGATGCAACGACCCATACGACCTACTAGGTGCTAATGTTTCCAGGAGTTGATTCCTAAATAATATGACACAGGAACGTAATGACGAATGGAGATGCGTAAGATGTGTTTATGGTACATCTCGCCCACGAAAAAACTGGTCTGCGGGCCAAATGTCCACTTTTTAAAATGTGTATGGGTACATTCGTCCGGACCATGTATTAGTAGCCAGCCGAAAGTAGATAATAGAATACACGGATAAGATGGAAGCTAAAATGTGAACTTCCGCCGTGGGTGTAGCTCACAATATGTTAGTAAGGAGGTGTACACAGAAAGCCCTAATCAAAGCCCCCTACAGATCCAAAATAAAGTAAACCATATTACGTTGGAAACAATAAGTAAGTTCTTAGATTATTAATTTACACAAAAACTTTTTGTCAAAAATTAAAGAAACCATCCAAATGGAAATAATCAAAACCTTAAATGCTTTTAGACAATAAATTATGAAAGAAGTCACTAAACTAACTAACGACTTCGAAGACATCAAGAACAAAATCATTGAAATAGAGTCCAAAATAAAAAGCTACAAGAGATAATAAAATATCAAAGTCGACAATAAATGAGCATATAGACAACACTAGGAACCTATGCGCTTATGGATTATTGATAATTGTATCTCGGTTTTTTGACCGTGGTCATAAACCGCCTCTATGCAATGATCAATTTACCACACTTGTATCGTGATATACTATTACCCTCTCGACCCTGTTTTGTATCAAGCAACGCTTACAGTTTTTTATCTTTATATGTAAATATAATTCTAATAAACGTGTGTATGTCACTGAACTCCTCCTAAACGGGCGATTTGTATTGTTTTTTTTTTTGTATGCATTTGGGTGGCGCCTTAGATGGTTTAGTTAGATTCACAAATCACCCCGGTTTTTTTTAAATTGCAAAACAACGTCATCTCGCGCTTCGCAGCATGAGATACCGAAGAAGCCCAGGCGAGGACGGAATATCTACCGAAGGTCTTAAGGCGCTCTTCCAGTACCGTGTGTAGGCCCATACATTACCTTAGCCCCCGCTCTCAAAAACATAGCGCGCTGCCTGCTAACTGTTATATTTGATCGATATGCAAAACATTTTAGCATTATTATCCACAAATATAGTTCCTAGAGGTCAAAACCTATCATTTGATTCATTTTTAGAAACAAACGTTAACTATTTTTGAATAAAACCCGATAAACGATCTAATAATTCTCTGTTTTCTAACATTTTTTTTATCGAACGAAGTTGTTCATATCATGTTTTTAACCACAATAAACAAAAATATGATTATTAAACTACAATATCCATTTATATTCAAATAACAAAAAAAGAGTATTTGATTACTTAGAGTTGCTTAAAATAAAGGTCGATTTTGGTAGCTTTATTAGCACCTGCCCTTAAAGTCGGAGAACCGGTTCTCATTCAACATCTAACCACCTTATATAACGACTAGCTTCTGGCCGCGACTTCGTCCGCGTATGAGTTGAATATTTCAAAATCCTTTCTTATCGGATGCCAACGTCATACAAAAAACACACTCTCCATGTTTCAGGTCTCTACGATCAGTGGTTTAGGCTGTGCGTTGAATCAGCCATTCGGAACAAAGTATTTTAAATGTATAGATATTATCTTGCGTACTGGAGTTCTACCAACAAATTTCTGTCATTCTATCATAGTTCTTCTGCATAAAAGGCGATAAAACTGAAATAGGCAATTATCGACCCATCAGCTTTATATCGCATGTTTACAAAACTTTTATAAAAACACTAGCTGCGCCCCGCGGTTTCACCCGCGTTTGATTTTTTTCTAATATTTACTTTCATACGAACCTTCTTCTGACAATAACAAACACATCAAAAAAAAAGAATTACCGAAATCGGTCCAGCTGTTCACACGTGATGCCGTGACCAAGGGAAACAGATATTCATTTTTATATATAAGAAGATTAGAAAGTCCGCAAGGCTCTTCGCCGCATGAAGAATCGGAAAGCTGTCGGAGCTGATGGAGTCCCTATCGAAGTGTGGAAGGCGATGGGTTCTCGTGGTGTGGGCATCTTGACCAACCTCTTTAACCGCATACTCGAGACCGGCGAGATCCCTGCCCAATGGAGATTGAGTATTATTACCCCGGTTTTCAAGGGCAAGGGATCGGTGCAGGAGTGTGGCAGTTATCGAGGTATAAAGGTCATGTCCCACACCATGAAGCTCTACGAACGGATAATCGACTCTCGGATCCGACAGGAGTGCACTGTCTCTGGGTGTCAATATGGTTTCCGCCCCGGGCATGGCACCATGGACCCTGTTTTCGCCCTAAGGATCGTTATGGAGAAATACAGGACGAAGAATACGCCTCTGCATTTTCTATTTCTAGATTTGCAGAAGGCCTTTGACTGTGTTCCTCGCATGGTGATCTGGTGGGCGCTGCGGTCCAAAGGGGTGCCGGAAGCCTATGTTGAAATCATCAGAGACATGTACCGAAATTCTGATTCCGTGGTGCGAACTGCTGTTGGTGACACTAAACCCTTCCCTGTTACCGTTGGAGTTCACCAGGGTTCCGTCCTAAGCCCGTTCTTGTTCAGCGTAATATTGGAAACACTGTCAGTTGCCATCAGGGATGCACATGAGCAGCCTCCGTGGCTGCTCATGTACGCTGATGATATTGCGCTGGCGGATTCGGATAAGGGGCGGCTGGTCCAACGTGTACACACGTGGAAAGAGTCACTTGAGAACGGCGGTTTGCAACTGAATGTGGCGAAGACAGAGTACTTGGCTTGCAATACCACAGATCCCACACCCGTCTGCGTAGACGGTCATATGGTCGAGCGGACGGACCAGTTTAAGTACTTGGGATCTGTGCTTCGCGCGTCTGGCGACATCGATTGCGACGTCAAGTCACGCATTTCAGCAGCTTGGGCCAAGTGGCGTGAGGTGACTGGTGTCATTTGTGACCCCAAAATGCCGGTTAAACTAAAGGGACAGGTCTATAAAACCATCATTAGACCTGTCCTTTTGTATGGCAGTGAGGCGTGGCCGGTGCTTGAGCGACATAAGCAAGAGTTGCGTGTCACGGAGATGAAGATGTTGCGCTGGATGTGTGGAGTGACGCGAAAGGATCGCGTCAGGAACTCTCGCATCCGGGGCAGCCTTCATGTCCGAGACATTGCAGATAAATTGCAAGAATGCCGCCTACGCTGGTACGGTCACGTCTTGCGAAAACCGGCTAGTTACGTGGGGAACAAATGTCTTGCCATGGCGCCTCCGCCGGGTCGTGGCAGACTGGGTAGACCCAAGAAATGCTGGCTTGACGTCGTAAAGGGTGATATGCGTGCAAATGGCCTTACAAACCAGGATGCTGAAGATCGTGCGAAGTGGAGGCGTAAAAGCAGGAAAGCGGACCCTGGGCTCCCGAAAGGGATGCAACCGGGAATAACGCTCGGATGATGATATAAGAAGATTAGAACATAGAATCAGCCGTAAATTAGACAAACACCAGCCCCTTGAACAAGCAGGCTTCCGCAGAGGACTCTACAATAGATCATCTTCAATCCATTAATCAATTCATCGAAAACACACAACGAATACAATATACCACTATATTTAGCCTTCATAGACTTAACAAAAGCATTCAACAGAGTAAAACACACAGCCATATTTGATACCCACCGCAACCAAGAAATAGACAACACGTACCTACATCTAACTTCTCCAAAACATTTATCGAAATAGCACCGCAGCCGTCAAAACCGAAATAGGTAGGTGAAGCACAAGTCTGTACCCAGCGTAACTTAGATTTTACTTTATGACATTTTTCATATGACTTTTATTATTTATTTATAACTATTTGTTCGAGCTTCTATTCGCCAATCACCGCTTTCGATTTACCTATATCACGTCATCGAGCTGCGCACTCATTGCTGATTGGCGCGTTGTAGGCTATACTCTCGCCTACAACGCAGTGGACGAGAGGTCACAGAACCAAGGACGGAATACACACATCAACATACTTTTATTTATCTGGTGTTAAAATTGACAAAAATATCACTTTATTTCCATCAAATTCCTCAAGAAAAACGTTAGTCACAATCACTATTTACCCGACTACGGCGAAGCCAAAAGGGAGGGTTATGTGTTTGACCTGTATGTGTGTAAGTATGTTTGTTCATCTGTTCCCACCTAACTTCAAAACTACTAACTATAATTTAACAATTGAGGTATCGTTAGAAGCGTCTTAATGGTCCGCTGCTTATAGGCGTCATGTGACGTCACTATAAATTAAATATATTGCGCCTCTAGAGGACATCGAGTCATGAATAAAAAAATTAAAAAATTAAAATGTACCGTGTGAAAAATGAATGGGCATTTCAAAAGTATATTTTTTCACTAGCTGTTGCTCACTGATTTGCTTGCATTCACTCGATAATGGCGTTAGTAGGTTTGTTTGTTACTTCTTCATGCAAAAACTACTGACTGGATAACAATAAAATTCGGTAAGTAAATAGCTGAAAACCTGGATTAGATAGATAGATAGATAGATAACTTTATTTGTACAACACAAAAAGAGATAGAACACGATAAACACAAAGTAAAGTAATAGCTAGAAAGTATAAGTTGCACAAATGGGCGGCCTTATCGCTGAAAGCGATTTCTTCCAGGCAACCTTTGGATGGAAAAGAACTGATTCAGCTTTAATGGTAGGTTGTGAATAATTTAACTTATAATATACACTATTTACATAATTATGATTTTAAATATTAAATTAATAATACATACCAAATAAATTATATTCATAGATACATACAAATAATTACATACATACATGTATACATACATAAATAATATAGGAATATATACGGATATTAGACAGTACTGAGGTAGTGATCAGTTACCATTGCTTTGAAAATGGGTAGGGACTTAGCAGATCGGATGGGTTGAGGCAGGGAATTCCAGAGTATCACAGAGTGAAAAGAGAAGGATTTGTTGTAGAAAGTAGAGTTGAGGAGAGGAGCTTGAAAGAGAAGGGATTCTGTTGAACGGAGTTGTCGTAAATGGGCGTCACTCAGGAATTTGAAACGTTCTCTGAGGTAGTGAGGGGAGGAGGGAGCGAATAGGACTTTGTAGAGGAAGCAAAGGATATGAACCGGAAGCACCATCCTCGTTCTTTAAAAAAAAATAGCGAAATCGGTTCGGCCGTTCTCGAAATTAGCGCTTAGCAACACATTTAGCGATTCACTTTTATATTATAGATTGCATGATATTATTATACACTTTTGTTCTTTTTCTGACATATTTCTATGATAAAATAATGTTTCTATGCTTACTTGTCAATAACGTATGACGTCACACTTTTTTGAGAGTGCAGGTGATCATCAATTTATACGACGTTAACCCGTCAAAAATTACAGATTGTTGAATAACTTTTTTAGAAATTAATGTATGATCGATAGAATTTTTTTACATTTGATTTATAACAGTGTTCTGATTCTGCTCATTGCGAATTATGGCAACCTTACCCAAATTTTTGGGCTAATTTGACCGGAGTACCAGATAATAAATTAATCATTCTATGAAATCTAATTTTAATATTTTATCCCTTCAGAGCCAAACCTGATCACGGACGACAGACCGAATGCTTATCGCTTCGAAACACCTTCGAAGTTATTTTTTTCCATTTCTACAATCTGGGATTGGTTTAAAGGCTTACCTGATGATAATCTGAAACCGAATCCGAGCCCTACAGACATTGATAGTTCAAAAACTATATCGTATATAGAAAATGACTAACTAACTATTTACCCGTTACCCGCAACCGGGCAAGAATGGATAAGTACAGAAGATTATGTGACGAAAGCTACATCGTTTATGGAATATGAACCTCCAACTATTAGCCCGCCACCCGATGAACCTTTTAATACTACACCGAAATCAAAAGACCAAACAACCTGGCGAGAATTGACAAGTACAGAAGATTATGTGACGGAAGCTACATCGCTTATAGAATATGAACTACTAACTATTCAAATTGACTTTTAAGTATTATTAAATTTGGCACTAGGGTAACTATACATTTCTTTTTTACACCCGGAAAGGTCCGAAAATATCCTAGTGTTTATATTTTTGCATCCTGCAAAAGCAGGAAAATGTACTACATTCTATAAGCAAATAAAAACACGTGAACTTGAGCCTATCACAAATGTGCGTTAGCCTAAACAAGAACAGATCTCGTTTTGACACGAGGCACTTTAAATACAGAGCAATACAATAATGGGGTTTTGTACTCTATGGTATCTATACCCCACCAACAGCAGTTAGACCAAGATTTCATGTTCATGTTAGATAATAGACGTATTTAAACCGTAATGCTGGTTGTGAACGAGTTTAGCAAGTACAATATCACGGTATTAGAGTGGCTTACGCAGTCTGCCGATCTCAATTCAAGATATGCGTGGGCTTTGCTAGGCAGAAGAGCTTTCAGGAATTATCTCCAAAATTTAAAAAACGGAAGAAGAACTTTTTCAAACCTTTTCAGAGTACCTAATGAAAAGTATTCTTCAGACAACGATTGATATCACCATACTTAGTATGCATACCACTAAAGGTGGGACTAACATACAGCTTAAAAGTTAATGGAGATTTTTTTTCTTGTCAATAATTTTTTTGCTTAGAGAAATTGTTTTGTTTCTCAGTTTCAGTACTATTTTAGTTTTCATAATAAATTACCATGTTTTTCTATGGCAACCCTTTTATTAAATCATCACAGCATTAAAAAAAATACTTTCCGCTTCCATTGACATAACGTGATACTTAAGACAAAGACTCAGAAAAAATACTATTTTACCCTTGTTCCATAGACTTTGTTGATGTGTGTAAAAGCAAAATCTCGGAAAAATTCCATTGAAAATGAGTTAGATGGAGTTGTTTGTTTTGTAAAACAAGCTGTAAATATAAATTATATGAACTACTAGCTTTTGCCCGCGATTTCGTCCGCGTATAAGTCGAAAATTTGAAGTATAGATTGGACCAAGGAATCACGTTGTCCCTTACCCTCCCCCCCTTTTCACCCCCTAAAGGGGGTAGAATTTCACAAAATTCTTTCTTATCCGATGCCTACGCCATACAAAAACAAACCCTCCAATTTTTAGGTCTCTTTGATCAGCGTCGTTCAGGAACGGAACATTGAAATAAACTTGTTTTCTTTTTTTTTTCAGTTTCGGCACTATTTTAGTTTTCATACTAAATTTCCATGTTTTTCTATAGCAACCCTATAATTAAATCAAAATTCCGCTTCTATTGACATAATAACTGATTTTGTTTTTAATTTAGACGAATTTTCTACTTGTTGTCCTACTAAGCTCTAGAGTTCTTTTACCTCCCCGTTATAAACGTCAAATTGTATTTTTTTTTCTAGTTTCCATAGCGTGTCGTCTCTGTTCCGAGTCAGACAGCGATTCAATTCTCTTTCCCAGTCAGTTTAGTAGAGCGCTGCATTCTAATCAACCATGCGTAGAAATAAATTACCGTCGCCGGCGTCAATGTTTGAAGGTGCGCTAGGCTAGGTTAGGTTATTAGGTGTGTCCCAACGCAAGTAACCTATTAAGCATGAGAAGTGCTCACTACCGAAAACTGCAAATACCTTTGTCTTGGTAAGATAAAATGTAGTTCCACTCACACTATGCCCTACACAGTTTAAGCTTGAAAATAAAAAATAAAAAACCTAGAAACATCCACACTGCCCTGTGATCCAAGAGGGATATATCACAGGAACGGTGACTTTTAGGAGAAAAAGTGTATTGTCAATGTTTATAGATTGATAATTGCATGAGATAAACTTTTGCCTTTTATCTGACATACTAGCTCTTGCCCGCGACTTCGACCGCGTAGAAATCAAAAAATGGACCAAGGTGTCACTTTGTCCCATACCAACATTGCCCCCCTTTTTCACCCCCTAAAGGGTGGAATTTCGGAAAATCCTTTCTCATCGGATACGTACGTCATACAAAGAACACACCCTCCAAGTTTCAGATCTCTACGATCAGCGGTTTAGGCTGTGCGTTTATTCGTATATATTTATTACAATATTTATTCGTCAGTCATTTAGGACAAAGCATTTTATATGTAAAGATCATCCGAGAAATGCAAAAAATACATTGTTTCATTTCTTAACTGGTACAGTAGGTAGGTATTGGAAAATCCGAAAATATTGAAGATTTGGGATACAGGGATTTGTACTTTCAGCACTTTCTTGATAAGTCTTTTTTTTAAATATATATAGATGTATAGATGAGTGAATGTAACTGTAGTACTTACACGAATTACAGAAGTTCGTCCTGTATATCTATAGCTTTAGCTAGAAGTTGCTAGAAGTTTAATCAGTACGTCAATGACGACCGAAGTGAGCGGACGTCGGACCGACTCGCGGACGTCGGACCGACTCCAAGACGGGGGGACGCTCGACAACGCTCGAACACTGATTCACTACTCAGATCCGAACGGTTTTTCTCTATATACGTCTCTGTAGGGCCGATACCTGGAAACATTTATAAAAACACTAACTTTCCCGCGACTTCGTCCGCGTAAAACTTGAAAAAAACGTAAAAATGGTTCTAATAGGATCACGTTGTCCCATACAAACGTTTACACTTCTTTACCCTAAGGGGTAGAATTTCGGAAAATCCTTTCTTATCGGATACAGCCTCATACAAAAAACATACCCTCCAAGTTTCAGGTTTCTACGATCAGTGGTTTAGACTGTGGGTTGATCCGTCAGTCAGTTATTCAAGACAAAGAATTTTATATGTATAGATTTTTATGATAAAATTACGTTTCTATGGTTACTTGTCAATAACGCATGACGTGATACTTTTTTGAGAGTGCAGATGTTCATCAATTTATAAGACGTTATAACGTCAAAAATTACAGTTTGTTGATAAACTTTTTAACAATTAATGTCGGATCGATTGAAATTATTCACGTTATTTTATAACGGTGTTCCTATTCAGCTCTATGCGAATTATGATAACCTTTCCCCAATTTTTTGGGCTAATTTGACCGGAGTACAAGATAATAAATTAATCATTCTATGAAATCTAATTTAATATTTTTATTCCTTCAGAGCCAAACCTGATCACGGACGACAGACCGAATGCTAATCGCTTCGGAAGACCTTCGAAGTTATGTTTTTTGTTTTCTAACATGTGGAATTGGAATTGGGAATCCAATAATAATATACTAAATCCGAATCCGCGCCCTAGTGGCATTATTAGTTCAATAAAAAATATATATGACCAAATTTTCCCGTTACCCGATGAGCCTCTAACTGCTCCACCGAAACCAAAAGACCAAACAACCGGGCGAGAATGGCCAAATACAGAAAATTATGCGAAGGGAGTAACATTGTTTAAAGAATATGAACCGCCAATTATTAACCCGCCACCCGGTGAACCGAATTCAAAGAACCAAGAGCCAGATCAGACCAAAGATGATGTGACGAAAACTACAACTTGTCAGAATAGAGGACCAAATATTAATATTGGATATTTGGGAAATATTGGAAATATCGGAAATATTGGAAGCTATGTAAATAATGGAAATAATAATAATAATGGAAATAATGGAAAATGATATAAATATTGCAAACTAGCTGTTGCCCGAGACTTCGTCTGCGTAAAATTACATCGAGTAGCCTTTATTTTCAAAGCTTATCTCTTATATTAAAAAAAATCCCTAACCGCTAGTATTCATTATTATTAACACCCCATTCCAAAATCAGACTGACATTTGACAGATGTCAACTCTGATCCAAAAATGGATCCTGGATTCGGAATCAGCACCCCCAACAACCTATTAAACGACACCCCACATCAAAATCAGACTGATAAGTGTCAGATGTCAACTATGATCTAAAATTGGATACTGGATTTCAAAACAGCACCCCCGAAAACCTCATAGACGACACCCTACTCCACAAGTAGACTGACTTTCGACTGATGTCAACTCTGATCTAAGAATGGATATAAGATTCGGAAACAGCACCCCGAAAACCTCAGACGACACCCTACTTCAGAATTAGTAACATTTTACAGATATCAAAGTGACATTTGCCAGTCAGAGTGACATTAGACAGATGTCAAACAGACATTTGACAGCTGTCTAACTGACAATTGACAGATGTCAAAGTGACAATTGACAATCACTCCACACATCTAGCCCAACATTTTCATCTTGGTGACACGCAGCTCCTGCTTATGTCGCTTAAGCACCGGCCACGCCTCACTACTCTACAAAAAGGACAGGTCTAATGATAATTTTTATAGCCCTTTAGTTTAACCGGCATTTTGGATCGAAAATGATACCAGTCACCTCACGCCACTTGGTCCAAGCCGCTGAAATACGTGACTTAACGTCGCAATCGATGTCGCCAGACGCGTGAAGCACAAATCCCAAGTACTTAAACTAGTCCGTCCGCTCGATCATATGACCGTCTACGCAGAGTTGTGGTGTCTGTGGTATTGCAAGCCAAATACTCTGTTTTCGCCATATTCAGTTGCAAACCGCCGTTCTCAAAGCACTCCTACCACGTGTACGCACGTTGGACCAGCCGCTCCGTATCCGAATACGCCAGCACAATATTATCAGTGTACATAAGCAGCCACGGAGGCTGCTCGTGTGCATCCCTGACGACTACGGACAGTGCATCCAATATTACGCTGAACAGGAACGGGCTTAGGACGGAACCCTGGTGGACTCCAACGGCCACAGAGTCAGAATTTTGGTACATGTCTCTGATGATTTTAGCATAAACTTCCACCACCTCTTTAGACCGCAGCGCCCACCAGATCATCATGCGAGGAACACAGTCGGAGGCCTTCTGCAAATCTAGGAACAGAAAATGCAGAGGCGTATTCTTCGTCCTGTATTTCTCCATAACGATCCTTAGGGCGATAACAGGGGTGCCATGCCAGGGGAAGAAACCATTATGACATTCAGAGACAGTGCACTCCAGTCGGATCCGAGAATTGACTATCCGCTCATAGATCTTCATGTTGTGGGTTTTATGCCAGACTTACATACCTCGATAACTCCCACAGTCCTGCACCGATCCTTTGCCCTTGAAAACCGTGATAATAACACTCAATCTCCTATGGGCAGGGATCTCGCTGGTCTCGAGTTTGCGGTTAAAGAGGTTGGTCAAGATGCCCACACCACAAAAACCCATTCCCTTCCATACTTCGATAGGGACTCCATCAGCTCCGACAGCTTTCCGATTATTAATGCGGCGAAGAGCCTTACGGACTTCTTCAGGCGTAATCGGTGGCACAAGTCCTTGATTCGGAAGGATCTGCGGTGGCTGCACCTCCGTGCCGCTTATTCAGCACCTCGTGAAATAAGGGCGCCATTTCTCCTTCACCGTGAGGTCCTCGCAAAGCAGGTTCCCATCGCGGTCTTTTACACAGCGGCATTTGGATATATACTGCTCCGCTTTTACCCTCGAACGTGCTAACTTATAAATAAGCTTCTGCCCCTCAGACATTTCCAAATTATCATACAATGACTGTAAGCGGTTCTGTCTGGCTCTGGCTACTGCTCTTTTTTGTGCGGCTTTATCCGAGTCGCGATCTTCAGGAGAGTTGAACGCTTGCCACTTATTAAAGAGAGCTTTCTTCACCTTAGTCTCCTCTGGACTGTGTTGTTTCCACCACCAAGTTTCCTTGTCACATTTGCGTCCACCTTTAGACATGCCAAGCACTGTCTTCGCCGCACCAGTAATCGATGCTTGAATCTTATCCCAGTGGTTCTGGACTGGTTCGTCTTCGACACGAGCGCACTTGTCACCGATAGCCGAGACATACTTCTGGGACTTGGCTTCATCCAGCATCTACCATCTGATTTGGCGACAACGTCGATCAGGGTGTTTGTCTTTGGGTTCCACACAGGGTTTCACCATAACAAGAAGACGGTGTTGATCAGTGAGACTCTCACCGGATATGACCTTGCAGTTAGCCACGTTGGCGATGTAATGTCTCCTGGTGTTTAGAAAATCGATTTGGGTAGCGTGCCTCCCACATTTGTAGGTGATCAAGTGTGCGGGCTTCTTTTTGAAGGAAGTGTTTACGAGGGCCAGGTTGGCAGTGGCACACGTACGTAGGATTTCTTCCCCTTCCGCATTCCGACTACCGTATCCGTAGCCTTCATTAACACGCTCAAATTCAACCCCATCTCGCCCACATGACCGTTCGGATCCCCTGTGACAATAAAATGACCCTAAGGACCTCGCCGAGTTTGATCCAAAAACATATCTTATCAGCGTCGCTAGAACCCACCTGCGGCGCGTAACCACTTACTAAGTGGGTTACAACCCCCTCAATAAGCAACTCAACGGCCAGAAGTCAGATGCTAAAGCGTCCGACCTCCAAGTCATGGAAATATTGGAAACATTGGAAACATTGGAAACATTGGAAACATTGGAAACATTGGAAACATTGGAAACATTGGAAACATTGGAAACATTGGAAACATTGGAAACATTGGAAACATTGGAAACATTGGAAACATTGGAAACATTGGAAACATTGGAAACATTGGAAACATTGGAAACATTGGAAACATTGGAAACATTGGAAACATTGGAAACATTGGAAACATTGGAAACATTGGAAACATTGGAAACATTGGAAACATTGGAAACATTGGAAACATTGGAAACATTGGAAACATTGGAAACATTGGAAACATTGGAAACATTGGAAACATTGGAAACATTGGAAACATTGGAAACATTGGAAACATTGGAAACATTGGAAACATTGGAAACATTGGAAACATTGGAAACATTGGAAACATTGGAAACATTGGAAACATTGGAAACATTGGAAACATTGGAAACATTGGAAACATTGGAAACATTGGAAACATTGGAAACATTGGAAACATTGGAAACATTGGAAACATTGGAAACATTGGAAACATTGGAAACATTGGAAACATTGGAAACATTGGAAACATTGGAAACATTGGAAACATTGGAAACATTGGAAACATTGGAAACATTGGAAACATTGGAAACATTGGAAACATTGGAAACATTGGAAACATTGGAAACATTGGAAACATTGTAAACATTGGAAACATTGGAAACATTGGAAACATTGGAAACATTGGAAACATTGGAAACATTGGAAACATTGGAAACATTGGAAACATTGGAAACATTGGAAACATTGGAAACATTGGAAACATTGGAAACATTGAAAACATTGGAAACATTGGAAACATTGGAAACATTGGAAATATTATGCTCTACGAAAGTCTATCGGCTTCCGAGATAACCGACATTTTAAAATTATTAAAAAAATGCATTATTTTAGCCCAAACAAGAAGAGATCTCGTTTTGAGCAATGATGGGGTTTACTCTATGGTATCTCTACCCCACCAACAGCAGTTAGACCAAGATTTCATGTTCATGTAAGATAATGGACGTATTTACACCGTTAGGCTGGTTGTGAACGAGTTCAGCGAGTACAATATTACGGTATCAGAGTGGCTTGCGCAGTTTGCCGATCTCAATTCTATTAAATATACGTGGGCTTGCTGAACAGAAGAGCTTTCAAGAATATTCTCCAAAATTTAAAAAATGGAAGAACTTTTTTAAACCTTTTCAGAGTAATGGAAAGTATAATAACAAATAAACATCTCCATCAAACTCGTTTTCAATGGAATTTTTCCGAGATTTTGCTTTTACACACATCAACAAAGTCTATGGAACAAGGGAAGGGTTTTTTGAGTCTTTGTCTTATTTGTCATGTTATGTCAATGGAAGCGAAAAGTTCTCTTATTATAGCTGTGACGATTTAAGAATAAAGGGTTGCAATAATATTTTTTGTAATTTATGATGAAAACTAAAATAGTGCCGAAACTGAAAAAACAAAACAAGTTTATTTCAATAAAAATATATCGTCACGTTAAAATTTTCCCCAAAATTTGATACGGAGGAAGGACTTTTTCACATCTTTTCAGAGTATAGAAAAATAAAGCTTGAAAATAAAAAACAAAATACTAGAAACTTCCACACTGCACTGTGATCCAAGAGGTATATATCTCAGGAACGGTGACTTTTAGGAGAAAAAGTGTATTGACAATTTTTATAGATAATTGCAAATACACTTTTGTCTTTTATCTGACATACTAGCTCTTGCCCACGACTTCGTCCGCGTAGAAATAAAAAAATAGACCAAGTAGTCACTTTGTCCCATACTAACATTGCCCCCCTTTTTCCTTACTTATTGGATGCCTACGTCATACAAAGAATACATCCTCCAAGTTTCAGATCTCTACAATCAGCGGTTTAGGCTATGCGTTTATTCGTCAGTTAGTCAATAATTCATGACAAAGGATTTTATATTATGTAAAGATCACGTGAAAAAATCCGAGAAATCCAAAAATACAGTGTTTTATTTCTTAACTGGGACAGTAGGTAGGTATAGGGAAATCCGAAAATATTGAAGATCCAGGGATCTTGTACTTTCAAAGCTTTCTTGATAACTCCTTTTTTATATATAGATAGATGTAGAGATGAGTGAATGTAGCTGTAGTACTTACACGAATGACAGAAGTTCGTCCTGTATATCTATAGCTTTAGCGGACGTCGGACCGACTCCAGGAGGGGGGGGGGAACCATCGCTCGAACACTGATTCACGATCCGAACTGTCTTTCTCAATATACGTCTCTAGTAGGGCCGATACCTGGAAACATTTATAAAAACACTAACTTTCCCGCGACTTCGTCCGCGTAAAACTTGAAAAAAACGTAAAAATGGTTCTAATAGGATCACGTTGTCCCATACAAACATTTTCCACCTCTTTACCCTAAGGGGTAGAATTTCGGAAAATCCTTTCTTATCGGATACTGCCTCATACAAAAAACATACCCTCCAAGTTTCAGGTTTCTACGATCAGCGGTTTAGACTGTGCGTTGATCCGTCAGTCAGTCATTCAGGACAAAGAATTTTATATGTATAGATTTTTATGATAAAATTACGTTCTATGGTAACTTGTCAATAACGCATGACGTGATACTTTTTTGAGAGTGCAGATGTTCATCAATTTATAAGACGTTATAACGTCAAAAATTACAGTTTGTTGATAAACTTTGTAACAATTAATGTCGGATCGATTGAAATTATTCACGTTATTTTATAACGGTGTTCCTATTCAGCTCTATGCGAATTATGATAACCTTTGCCCAATTTTTTGGGCTAATTTGACCGGAGTACAAGATAATAAATTAATCATTCTATGAAATCTAATTTAAAAATTTTATTCCTTCAGAGCCAAACCTGATCACGGACGACAGACCGAATGCTAATCGCTTCGGAAGACCTTCGAAGTTATGTTTTTTGTTTCCTAACATGTGGAATTGGCATTGGGAATCCAATAATAATATACTAAATCCGAATCCGCGCCCTAGTGGCATTATTAGTTCAATAAAAAATATATATGACCAAATTTTCCCGTTACCCGATGGACCTCTAACTGCTCCACCGAAACCAAAAGCCCAAACAACCGGGCGAGAATGGCCAAATATAGAAAATTATGCGAAGGGAGTAACATTGTTTAAAGCATATGAACCGCCAATTATTAACCCGCCACCCGGTCAACCGAAATCAAAGAACCAGGAGCCAGATCAGACCAAAGATGATGTGACGAAAGCTACATCGGTTTGTCAAACTTGTCAGAATAGTGGACCAAATATTAATATTGGACATTTGGGAAATGTTGGAAATATTGGAAATATTGGAAGCTATGTAAATAATGGAAATAATGAAAATAATGGACATAATAGAAAATAATATTAATATTGGAAACTTTCTATTGCCCGAGACTTCGTCTGCGTAAAATTACTACATCGAGTAGCCTTTATTTTTAAAGTTTATCTCTTATATTAAAAAAAAATCCCTAACCGCCAGTATTCATTATTATTAACACCCCATTCCAAACTCAGACTGACATTTGACAGATGTCAATTGTGATCCAAAAATGGATCCTGGATTCGGAATCAGCACCCCCAACAACCTATTAAACGACACCCCATACCAAAATCAGACTGATAAGTGTCAGATGTCAACTATGATCTAAAATTTGATACTGGATTTCAAAACAGCACCCCGAAAACCTCAGACGACACCCTACTTCAGAATTAGTAACATTTTACAGATATCAAAGTGACATTTTACAGATATCAAAGTGACATTCGACAGTCAGAGTGACATTTGACAGTCAGAGTGACATTTGACAGATGTCAAACTGACATTTGACAGCTGTCTAACTGATATTTGACAGCTGTCAAAGTGACAATTGACAGTCACTCCACACATCGAGCGCAACATCTTCATCTCCGTGACACGCAGCTCCTGCTTATGTCGCTCAAGCACCGGCCACGCCTCACAACCATACAAAATGACAGGTCTAATGATGGTTTTATAGACCTGTCCCTTTAATTGAACCGGCATTTTGGAGTCGCAAATGAACCGGCATTTTGGGGTCGCACCACACGCCACTTGGCCCAAGTCGCTGAAATGCGTGACTTGACGTTGCAATCGATGTCGCTGGATGCGTGAAGCATAAATACCAAGTACTTAAACTGGTCCGTCCGCTCGACCATATGACCATTTACGCAGACGGATGTGGGATTTGTGGTATTGCAAGCCAAATACTCTGTCTTCGCCATATTCAGTTGCAAACAGCAGTTCTCAAGCAACTTCTTCCACGGGGCGGCTGGTCCAACGTGTACACACACGTTGGACCAGCCGCCCCGTATTCGAATCCGCCAGCGCAATATCATCAGCGTACATGAGCAGCCACGAAGGCTGCTCGTGTGCATCCCTGACGACTACGAATAGTGCATCCAATATTACGCTGAACAGGAACGGGCTTAAGGCGGAACCCTGGTGGACTCCAACGGTAACAGGGAAGGGCTTAGTGTCGCCAACAGCAGTTCGCACCACAGAATCAGAATTTCGGTACATGTCTCTGATGATTTTAACATAAGCTTCCGGCACTCCTTTGGACACTAGATAATCCTGCGAGGAACACAGTCGGATGCCTTCTGCAAATCTTGGAACAGAAAATGCAGAGGCGTATTTTTTATTCTGTATTTCTCCATAACGATCCTTAGGCCGATAACAGGGTCCATGGTACCATGCCCGGGGAGGAAACCATATTGACATCCAGAGACAGTGCGCTCCTGTCGGATCCGAGAGTCGACTATCCGCTCATAGAGCTTCATGTTGTGGGTTTATACCTGACTTTTATACCTCGATAACTCCCACACTCCTGCACGATCACTTGCCCTAGAAAACCGGGATAATAACACTCAATCTCCATTGGGCAGGGATCTCGCCAGTCTCGAGTATGCGGTTAAAGAGGTTGGTCAAGATGCCCACACCACGAGAACCCATCACCTTCCATACTTCGATAGAGACTCCATCGGCTCCGACAGCTTTCCGATTCTTAATGCGGCGAAGAGCCTTACGGACTTCTTCAGGCGTAATCAATGGCACAAGTCCTTGATTCGGAAGGAGCTGCGGTGGCTGCACCTCCGTGCCGCTTATTCAGCACCTCGTGAAAATAAGAACGCCATTTCTCCTTCACCGTGAGGTCCTCGCAAAGCAGGTTCCCATCGCGGTCTTTTACACAGCGGCATTTGGATATATACTGCTCCGCTTTTACCCTCGAACGTGCCAACTTATAAATAAGCTTCTGCCCCTCAGACATTTCCAAATTATCGTACAATGACTATAATAATCCGAGTCGCGATCTTCAGGAGAGTTGAACGCTTGCCACTTATTAAAGAGGGCTTTCTTCACCTTAGACTCCCTCTGGACTGTGTCGTCCCACCACCAAGTTTCCCAGTCACATTTGCGTCCACCTTTAGACATGCCAAGCACTGTCTTCGCCACACCAGTGATCGAGGACTGAATTTTATCCCAGTGGTTCTAGACTGGTTCGTCTTCGACACCAGCGCAGTTGTCACCGATGGCCGGGACATGCTTATGGTACTTGATTTCATCCAGCATCCACCAACTGATTTGGCGACAACATCGGTCAGGGTTTTTGTCGTTTCACACAGAGATCCATGACAAGAAGACGGTGTTGATCAGTGAGACTCTCACCGGGTATGACTTTGCAGTTAGCCACGTTGCCGATGTGATGTCTCCTGGTGTTTAGAAAATCGATTTGGGTAGCTTTCCTCCCACTTTTGTAGGTGATCAAGTAGTCGGGCTTCTTATTGAAGTAAGTAGTCACGAGGGCCAGGTTGGCAGTGACACACGTACGTAGGATTTCTTCCCCTTCCGCATTCCGACCGGCACCACGTAAGCACTTACTTAGTGGGTTACAACTCCCTCAATGAGTACCTTAACGGCCATAAGTCGGTCGCTAAAGCGTTTTATCTCCAAAATACAATAATGAAACGCCTCAGCCTCAGTGGTTGAGAAATCTTATCCGCCATTCCTTTGAAACGAGGGCCATGCCAACTTAAATACAGAAAGTTATTAATAGTTTTGCGAACAGTAAAGCTCGCGAGCATAGACTTTAGACTAAAGCAGGGGTCGGCAACTTTCGGCTCGCAAACCAAATGTGGCTCTTTGAATGTGAAGTTAAGGCTCTTTATTTCCATACGCAAGTATTACTCATTTTATGAATAAACAAAAACAATTAACAAAATCGGTTACGATGCCGTGCCACAGACACACTCGAGAGAGAGACACAGACACATCCTTATAATATACTTATAACACCCCGTCGTTTTTACGTCGGGGGCTTGTCGGGGGTTAAAAACTCCCTCCATACAAACGTAGTCAACTGTTTCCTCTCTAGATAATAACACTAGCACAAATATTTTTGTGCCATAAAACTTATAACTGCCATGACTATGCCCTTATGTATTGGTTTTTCATATCCTAACTATCATTGAAATATTGGAAATATTGGATATATTGAAAATATTATGCTCTACGAAAGTCTATCGGTTTCCGAGATATCCAAAATTTTAAAATTATAATAATACTAGCTGTTGCCCGCGACTTCGTTTGCGATGTGGTTTTGGGTTATATAAAATACCTAGCATTTTTCGGCATAGATACAATTTATCATTCGGTGTAAGTTATAAAACAAAATAGGTAGTTACATTGTTTTTAAACTATATTTTTAATTGATTTGGCGAAGGCACTTTACTTACTCATACTCCGAAAGTAGGACTAAAGATGCCTGAAGAGCGTGTAGAAAGAAAAACTTTCAGCCCTAGGGAAAATCGCTTTCACTGACAGCTGTCATGTCAAATTATGGCTTCGCACGGCTCATCCATACTGCCAGAGTACTGACAGAGAGTACATAATAGGTTTTTTCTTAGTAATCGAATTCAGGTAGATTACATTTAGTTCAAGATATCTTATTTAATAAAACAAATGTAAAGGTGAAAATGGTCAAAGCGACGTATGACCATGCTGCGCCTCTGCCGGCGCCCTGTCAAGATGTTGCAGATGTGGCTTTATGCGACCGTGCGGTCAGTGTTGTTCCTTGAGTAAAAAAATACTGGCAGGAAATGCTTGCATTTTGAATGATTTTAATTAGTATTATCTTTTGTTATTTTATTATGTTTTTGTGTTAAGTTTAATCTGGTTTTTCATTTATGATTGTGTATTTTGTGTAAATAACATTTTCTAGACAAACCGTGTTACAAAAACTGTAATTTAAATCTACGGACTTCGCGTCATTACTCAGTGTTGGATAAACTTATTAATAAAAAACACTTCGGTAAGTACCGACGTATTTGAGTATTGAAAACATATTGAAAACAAACAGCAAAAACAAAAAAATCTACATAATCTATAACCTCTTTGGTCCCAACCTTGTAAGAGGATCAGGTAGTATGGAGTCTCTCATTCACTCTCGTTATTAGGAAGAATTTTATGTTTATTCGTAATGAAAAGCACAGTGTTTACCTCGGGTTTGTTTTGTTTACCCAAGGTGTTAAAGTCACTCATTTAGTCCCTCGAACTATTAGCGCCCTCACTACGCTCGGGCGCCAAACTCCGTCTCGGGACTCAATGAGTGACTTTCACACCTTGGGTAACAATGTACTATTTTTGTTAATTTTTCACAAATAAAACATAATACACAACAATATGATAAGCTAAAACTAAGTCCAATTTCTATTCGCACAAATTTTTCAAAATACTTTGTCTTCCTAGTTATCTTTAGATTTTTGTAAATTAAAGAAAAAATAATTATCAACTACCTTTGTGTCTCGATTCATATTCTTCAATTAATCATATAAGAGGTTATTATTGTATTTATTACACCAACATCATGCAAATAATAATCTATTTTGGTGCAAATAATAATATACATTGTTTTTATTATCAAATAATAATATTAATGATTAAAAAGAAAGGCCATTGGACAGAACAAATACTAATACTTAAAATAACGCGATGCACATTGAGATCCTTACATATTGATAGCAGGCATTACGTTGAACAAAAAATGTTTTCACACCAAACATCTAAAGCATCTCGGAAACGGGGTATTTGAAGGAACGTGATGTCCTATGATTTCACAAAAGTGCACGGTGCTCTTTGAGACTCATACCTATCGATAGAGGGCATCGAAAAAAAAAACAAATAATAAAAACACCAACCCTCTAAAGCGTTTTCGATACAGGGTTTTTGAAGAAACGTGATGTTCCTTGATTTTCTAAGAGTGCGCGGTGACTTTATGCCAAAAATAATTGTGTAAAATTATGTTATGCCTAGTTTAGGTTTTTATGTCAAAACCGATTATTCCAAAACCTTTATGCCAAACTACAAAAGGACATTCAACTTCTAAAGCGAGACGTTTCGGAAATGGAATATTTAAAGAAAAATGATAACCTAAAAGTTTGCGGTTCACTTTGAGTCCCATACCTATCGAAAATGACAAATAATGCCATCAAACAAAACCTATAAAGCGTTGGGTATTATTTATTCATCGGGTCTAAAATCACAGCGCAAAAAACATAACATAACATATAACCACGCTACCATACTGAATGTCCGGACCCCTTTTCCAATTTTCTAAATTCTTGACCAAAATACCCAGTTTTTTTATTAGGTAGCTGGCAGGCCTACAGAAAAAAATGATTTTTACAAATAACTACCTGTATATTTTTTAACCGACATCAAAAAAGGAGGAGGTTCTCAATTCGTCACGTATATATTTATTATTTATGTATGCTCGCTGATTACTCGTAAACTCTTGGAGCGATTTGGAAAATTCTTTTTTTGTTTTTACTATTTAAGGTTTCCGCTACTTGAACTCATAATTCAAACTATAGCAGGAGAAAAGCGCGATAGAAGTGTACCATCGGAGGTCTTCGGTAAAGGAGATCGGTAATATTATGTAGTAGTACCTCTTTGTACTAACCTCATTTTCAGTTTCACGTAGGTAGTATTAAATGCAAACTATTTGGTTTTATGACAGCTGTCATCTTGAGCGGAGGCATGTACTGCAGCCCTACCATGACTTTTTGAAGAACTCGAAAAAAAGAAACACTTTTTCGATCACTCTCTTGTCCGTTTGTCTGTCAGTGTGTCACTACCGATATTCTCAGAGACGGGTGGACCTAGTAAGTTGATTTTTAGGAAGTTTCATAGTAAATATTCAATATATTATGTTTAATCGAATACGTAAAAAACCCGTGGTAAGGGTACTGTTCCCTTCTGACGTTCGATTACGTTTTACCACGGAAAAATGTTTCGATTTCACATTTTTTAAATGTTTTTTTATCAAATATCTTAATTATTGTATTAAACTCAAATTGAAACATACCCTAAATGTTAATCTGATATTTCCTGAACATATTTGTGTGGACCTTGTCGAAATCTGTTCTGTAGTTTATGAGATTACCTGGTTCAAACAAACAAACAGACAGACAAACAGACAAACAGACAAACAGACAAAAATTCTAAAAACCACCCTATCGTGTTCAGCTAAAGATTTAAAGACGACCTGTGTATTTTTTTTCTGGATATCTTACAATTACAGATTTTTTGATGTCTACAGATTTATTATATGTATAGATGCACATAATAACTAATAATAGAAAAAAAAGAAGAATTATTTGCACTGAAATGCTTATTGCTGCATCGAACAGTTATTTGCTTGATTTTGGTATTTATAAATACTATAACTTCTTTTATTATAAACTAGCTGTTGCCCGCGACTTCGTTCGCGATGTGGTTTTGGGTTATTTAGAATACCTAGCATTTTTCTGCATAGATACAATTTATCATTCGGCGTAAGTTATAAAAACAAAATAGGTATGTAGTTACATTGTTTTTGAACTATATTTTTAATTGATTTTGCAAAGGCACTTTACTTACTCATACTCCGAAAGTAAGTCTAAAGATGCCTGAAGAGCGTGTAGAAAGAAAAACTTTCAACCCTAGGGAAAATCGCAATCGAAAATGTCATGTCAAATTATGGCTTCGCACGGCTCATCCATACTGCCAGAGTTTAGTACATAATAGGTTTTTTCTTAGTAATCGAATTCAGGTAGATATATTTAGTTCAAGATATCTTATTTAATAAAATAAATGTAAAGATGAAAATGGTCAAGGCGACGTATGACCATGCTGCGCCTCTACCGGCGCACTGTCAAGATGTTGCAGATGTGGCTTTATGTGACCGTGCGGTCAGTGTCGTTCCTTGAGTAAAAAATACTGGCGGGAGATGCTTGCATTTTGAATGATTTTATTTAGTATTATCTTTTGTTATTTTATTATTTTTTTGTGTTAAGTTTAATCTGGTTTTTCATTTACGATTGTGTATTTTGTGTAAATAACATTTTCTAGACAAACCGTGTTACAAAAACTGTAATTTAAATCTACGGACTTCGCGTCATCACTCAGTGTTGGATAAACTAATTTATAAAAATCTCTTCGGTTAGTACCGACGTATTTGAGTATTGAAAATGTTGAAAACAAATAGCAACAGCAAAAAATCTACATAATGTATAACCTCTTTGGTCCCAACCTTGTAAGAGGATCAGGTAGTATGGAGTCTCTCATTCACTCTCGTTATTAGGAAGAATTTTATGTTTATTCATAATGAAAAGCACAGTGTTTACCTCGGGTTTGTTTTGTTTACCCAAGGTGTGAAAGTCACTCATTGAGTCCCGAGACGGAGTTTGGCGCCCGAGCGTAGCGAGGGCGCTAATACTTCGAGGGCTAATACTTCGCTAATACTAAAACTAAGTCCAATTTCTATTCGCACAAAACTTTCAACATACTTTGTCTTCCTAGTTATCTTTAGATTTTTGTAAATCAAAGAAAAAATAATTATCAACTACCTTTGTGTCTCGATTCATATTCTTCAACTAATAATATAAGAGGTTATTATAGTATTTATAACACCAACATCATGCAAATAATAATCTATTTTGGTGCAAATAATATTTTACATTGTTTTTATTATCAAATAATAATATTAATGATTAAAAAGAAAGACAATTGGACAGAACAAATACTAATACTTAAAATAACGCGATGCACATTGAGATCCTTACATATTGATAGCAGGCATTACGCTGAACAAAAAATGCTTTCACACCAAATATCTAAAGCGTCTCGGAAACGGGGTATTTGAAGGAACGTGATGTCCTATGAATCCAATTTTCTGAATTCTTGACCAAAATACCCAGTTTTTTTTATTAGGTAGCTGGCAGGGCTACGTAATTTTGGGAAAAAAAATGATTTTTACAAATGACTATTACCTGTATATTTTTTAACCGACATCAAAAAAGGTGGAGGTTCTCAATTCGTCACGTATATATATATTGTTTATGTATGTTCGCTGATTACTCGTAAACTCTTGAAGCGATTTGGATAATTCTTTTTTGTTTTTACTATCTAAGGTTTCCGCTACTTGAACTCATAATTCAAACTATAGCAGGAGAAAAGCGCGATAGAAGTGTAACATCGAAGAAGTCTTCGGTAAAGGAGATCGGTAACATTATGTAGTAGTACCTCTTTGTACTAACCTCATTTTCAGTTTGACGTAGGTAGTATTAAATGCAAACTATTTGGTTTCATGACAGCTGTCATCTTGAGCGGAGGCATGTACTGTACCCCTACTATGACTTTTTGAAGCACTCGAAAAATAGAAACCCTTATAAGATCACTCTTTTGTCCGTCTGTCTGTCAGTGTGTCACTACCGATATTCTCAGAGACGGGTGGACCTAGTAAGTTGATTTTTAGTAAGTTTCATAGTAAATACTCAATATAGTATGTTACATCGAATACGTAAAAAAGTCGTGGTAAGGGTACTGTTTCCTTCTGACGTTCGATTAAGTTTTACCACGGAAAAATATTTCGATTTCACATTTTTTAAATGTTTTTTCATCAAAGATCATAATTATTGTATTAAAATTAAATTGAAACATACCCTAAATGTTAATCTGATATTTTCTGAACATATTCATGTGGAGCTTGGTAAAATCTGTTATGTAGTTTATAAGATTACCTGGTTCAAACAAACAGACAAACAAACAGACAAAAATTCTAAAAACTACCCTATCGTGTTCAGCTAACGATTTTAAGACGACCTGTGTATTTTTTTTCTGGATATCTTACAATTACAGATTTTTTTATGTCTACAGATTTATTATATGTATCGATACAAAAAATGAACCAAGAGACAAAGGTAGTTAATAATTTATTTTCCTTTAATTTATAAAAAACCAACAAATGTTAAAAGATATAGGAAAAACAAAGGAAGTTTTGTGCGTATTGGAATTAGAGTTGGTTTTGGATGTACCTTCGACAATAATCTAATTTAAAAATATAGTTAAAAACATGTTCATAACTATTTTGTTATTATAACTTAAACCGAACGATAAATATTATCTATTTGGAAAAATGCTACGTATTCTAAATAAAACAAAACCACATTGCGAACGAAGTCGCGGGCAACAGCTAGTTTCTGTATTATATTAATTTGCGACTTACAAACACACATCAACAAAGTCTAGGGAACTCGGTTAAAATGGTGTTTTTAGGCGAAAAATAGTATTTTTTTGGGCTTCATGATTTAATTAAAAAGTTGCAGTAGACAAAAAATTGAAATTTACCATGAAAACTAAAATAGTGCCAAAACTGAAAAACAAAACAAGTTTATTTCAATAAAAAATCTATTAGGACGGTAAAGTTTAATTTTGGGGAAAACTTTAACGTGACGAAATATTTTTATTGAAACAAACTTGTTTAGTTTTTCAGTTTCGGCACTATTTTAGTTTTTATGCTAAATTTCAATGTTTTTTTATGGCAACCTTATAATTATATCACGGCATTAAAAAAATAAAATTTCGCTTCTATTGCCATATTGACATAAGATACTCAAGACAATAACCCAAAAAAATGCTATTTTTCGCCAAAAAACGCTATTTTACCCGTGTTCCCTAGACTTTGTTGATGTGTGTAGTTTATTTAGCAGACAAAAAGTCAAGTGACTTGTATTTCATTGTTTTGAGCCTTAATAACTGATATTTTTTCTTTTAATTTAGAAAATTGTTCGACTTGTTGTCCTACTAAGCTCTAGAGTTCTTTTACCTCCCCGTGATAAACGTCAAATTGTAATTTCTAGTTTCCATAGCGTGTCGTCTCTGTTCCGAGTCAGACAGCGATTCAAAACCGGTCGCTTTCCCAGTCAGTTTAGTAGAGCGCTGCATTCTAATCAGCTATGCGTAGACCTAAATTACCGTCGTCGGCGTCAATGTTTGAAGGTGCGTTAGGCTAGGTTAGGTTATTAGGTGTGTCTCCCTGAGAGGCGGCTTACGTCACAACGCAAGTAACCTATTAAGCATGAGAAGTGCTCACTACCGAAAACTGCAAATACGCTAGTCTGGCTAGGATAAAATGTAATTTCACTCACACTATGCCCTACACAGCTCCGTGTGTTGCTGTACTCCTGGAATAAGCTTATAAATAAAAATAAAATCATAGAAACGCCCACACTGCACTGTGATCCAAGAGGGATATATCTCAGGAACGGTGACTTTTAGGAGAAAAGGGTATTGAATTTTTTTATAGATAATTGCATGATATACAATTTTGTCTTTTATCTGACATACTTCGTCCGCGTAGAAATAAAAAAATGGACCAAGGAGTCACTTTGTCCCATACAAACTTTGCTCCCCTTTTTCACTCCTAAAGGGTAGAATTTCGGAAAATTCTTTCTTATCGGATCCCTACGTCATACAAAGAATACACCCTCCAAGTTTCAGAACTCTACGATCAGCGGTTTAGGCTGTGCGTTTATTCGTCAGTCAGGTAATCATTCAGGACAAAGCATTTTATACGTTAAGATCACGTGGAAAAATCCGAGAAATGCAAAAATATATGGAAATCAAGTTGAGTTTGTTACTTTCCGAGCTTTCTTGATAAGTCTTTTTTTTATATATAGATAGATGTATAGATGAGTGAATGTAGCTGTAGTACTTACACGAATGACAGAAGTTCGTCCTGTATATCTATAGCTTTAGCGAGAAGTTTGATCAGTACGACAATGACGACCGAAGTGAGCGGACGTCGGACCGACTCCAAGACGGGGGGGAACCAACGCTCGAACACTGATTCACAACTCGTTATCACGTCAAAAATTACAGTTTGTTAATAAACTTTTTAACAATTAATGTCGGATCGATAGAAATTGTTCACGTTATTTTATAACGGTGTTCATATTCAGCTCTATGCGAATTATGATAACCTTTCCCCAATTTTTTGGGCTAATTTGACCGGAGTACAAGATCATTTGATGAAATCTAATTTTAAAATTTTATTCCTTCAGAGCCAAACCTGATCACGGACGACAGACCGAATGTTAATCGCTTCGGAAGACCTTCGAAGTTATTGTTTTTTAAGATCTGGAATTGGTTTTGGGACACCAGTGATAATAAGCCGAATTCAAATATGAATATTGGACAAATTGCAAATGTTGGAAGTATTGGAAATATTGGACATAGTGAACATAATGTAAATAATGAAAATAATGGGCATAATGTAAATAATGAAAATAATGGAAATAATGGATATTATGGAAATTATGGAAATTATGGAAATTATGGAAATTATGGAAATTATGGAAATTATGGAAATTATGGAAATTATGGAAATTATGGAAATTATGGAAATTATGGATATTATGGAAATTATGGAAATAATGGAAATTATTTAAATAATAGAAATAATGGAAACTATGTATATAGTGGAAATAATGGAAATATTAGAAATTAGGTGTAGTCCGCGACTTCGTCTGCGTAGAGTTACAAATCGAGTAGCCTTTATTTTTAAAGCCTATATCTTATATTAAAAAAAAACCCTAATCGCGAGTATTCATTATTATAAACACCCCATTCTGATCTGATCCAAAAATGGATCCTGGATTTGAAATCATCATCCCCAAAAACGTATTAAACGATACCCCATACCAAAATCAGACTGCTAATTGTCAGATGTCAACTCTGATCTAAAAATGGATATTGGATTTCAAAACAGCACCCCCGAAAACCTCAGACGACACCCTACTCCAGAATCAGTGGCATTTTACAGATATCAAAGTGACATTTGACCGTCAGAGTGCCATTTGGCAGATGTCAAACTGACATTTGACAGCTATCAAACTGACATACGGCGGATTTCAAACTGACATTTGACAGATGTCAAAGTGACAATTGACAGTCACTCCACACATACAGCGCAACATCTTCATCGTCGTGACACGCAGCTCCTGCTTATGTCGCTCAAGCACTGGCCACGCCTCACTACTCTACAAAAGGACAGTTCTAATGATGATTTTATAGACCTGTCCCTTTAGTTTAACGGGCATTTTGGGTCGCAAATGATACCAGTCACCTCACGCCACTTGGCCCAAGCCGCTGAAATACGTGACTTGACGTCGCAATCGATGTCGTCAGACGCGTGAAGCACAAATCCCAAGTACTTAAACTAGATCGTCCGCTCGACCATATGACCGTCTACGCAGACAGGTGTGGGACTGTGATATTGCAAGCCAAATACTCTGTCTTCGCCACATTCAGTTGTAAACCGCCGTTCTTAAACAACTCCTTCCAGCCGCCCCGTATTCGAATCCGCCAGCGCAATATCATCACAGTACATGTACGTGATGTACTGTGTGAGCAGCCTCCGTGGCTGCTCATGAGCAGCCACGGAGGCTGCTCGTGTGCATCCCTGACGACTCTGGACAGTGCATCCAATATTATGCTGAACAGGAACGTGCTTAGGACGGAACCCTGGTGGACTCCAACGGCCACAGAATCAGAATTTCGGTACATGTCTCCGATGATTTTAGCATAAACTTCCACCACCTCTTTGGACCGCAGCGCCCACCAGATCATCATGCGAGGAACACAGGCGGAGGCCTTCTGTAAATCTAGGAACAGAAAATGCAGAGGCGTATTCTTCGTCCTGTATTTCTCCATAACGATCCTTAGGGCGATAACAGGGGTGCCATGCCAGGGGAGGAAACCATTTTGACATCCAGAGACAGTGCACTCTTTTCGGATCCGAGAATCGACTATCCGCTAATGGTATGGGTTTTATACCTGACTTTCATACCTCGATAACTCCCACACTCCTGCACCGATCCTTTGCCCTTGAAAACCGGGATAATAACACTCAATCTCCATTGGGCAGGGATCTCGCCGGTCTCGAGAATGTGGTTAAAGAGGTTGGTCAAGGTGCCCACACCACAAAACCCATTACCTTCCATACTTCAATTGGGACTCCATCAGCTCCGACAGCTTTCCGATTATTAATGCGGCGAACAGCCTTACGGACTTCTTCAGGCATAATCGGTGGCACAAGTACTTGATTCGGAGGGAGTTGCAGTGGCTGCACCTATTTGTGCCGCTTATTCAGCGACTCGTGATAATAAGAGCGCCACCTCTCCTTCACTACGAGGTCCTCATAAAGCAGGTTCCCATCGCGGTCTTTCACACAGCAGCATTTGGATATATCCTGCGCCGCTTTTACTCTCAAACGTGCCAACTTATAAATAAGCTTCTGCCCCTCAGACATTTCCAAATAATCGTACAATGACTGTAAGTGGTTCTGTCTGGCTCTGGCTACTGCTCTTTTTTGTGCAGCTTTATCCGAGTCGCGATCTTCAGGAGAGTTGAACGCTTTCTTCACCTTAGACTCCCTCTGGACTGTGTCGTCCCACCACCAAGTCTTAAATATTCTTAAGTTTAGTGTATGTTTCTTTCCTCGTTGTATAATTTGTTACCTTTTTCTTTGTGTGTGTTTAATTTTAAAGTTGTCGTGTGCTTGTACCAAATAAATCTTATTCTTTCTTTTTTTCTTTCTTTCAAGTTTCCGCGTCACATTTGCGTCCACCTTTAGACATGCCAAGCACTGTCTTCGCTGCACCAGTGATCGAGGCCTAAATTTTATCCCAGTGGTTCTGGACTGGTTCGTCTTCGACACCAGCACACTTGTCACCGATGGCCGGGACATGCTTATGGTACTTGTTTCATCCAACATCCTCCAACTGATTTGGCGACAACATCGCTCAGAGTTTTCGTCTTTGGGTTTCACACAGAGATCCATGACAAGAAGACGGTGTTGATCAGTGAAACTATCACCGGGTATGACTTTGCAGTTAGTCACGTTGCTGATGAAATGTCTCCTGCTGTTTAGAAAATCGATTTGGAGTAAGTATTCACGAGGGCCAAGTTGGCAGTGGCACACGTACGTAGGTTTTCTTCCCCTTCCGCATTCCGATATCCGTAGCCTCCATTAACACGCTCAAATTCCACCCCATCTCGCCCACATGACCGTTCAGGTCAGGCCCTAAGGACCTCGCCGAGTTTGTTCCAAAACAATATCTTATCAGCGTCGCTACAACCCACCTGCGGCGCAATAAATATTGCGCCGCAGGTGGGTAAATATTGGAAACATTGGAAACATTGGAAACATTGGAAACTTTGGAAACATTGGAAACATTGGAAACATTGGAAACATTGGAAACATTGGAAACATTGGAAACATTGGAAACATTGGAAACATTGGAAACATTGGAAACATTGGAAACATTGGAAACATTGGAAACATTGGAAACATTGGAAACATTGGAAACATTGGAAACATTGGAAACATTGGAAACATTGGAAACATTGGAAACATTGGAAACATTGGAAACATTGGAAACATTGGAAACATTGGAAACATTGGAAACATTGGAAACATTGGAAACATTGGAAACATTGGAAACATTGGAAACATTGGAAACATTGGAAACATTGGAAACATTGGAAACATTGGAAACATTGGAAACATTGGAAACATTGGAAACATTGGAAACATTGGAAACATTGGAAACATTGGAAACATTGGAAACATTGGAAACATTGGAAACATTGGAAACATTGGAAACATTGGAAACATTGGAAACATTGGAAACATTGGAAACATTGGAAACATTGGAAACATTGGAAACATTGGAAACATTGGAAACATTGGAAACATTGGAAACATTGGAAACATTGGAAACATTGGAAACATTGGAAACATTGGAAACATTGGAAACATTGGAAACATTGGAAACATTGGAAACATTGGAAACATTGGAAACATTGGAAACATTGGAAACATTGGAAACATTGGAAACATTGGAAACATTGGAAACATTGGAAACATTGGAAACATTGGAAACATTGGAAACATTGGAAACATTGGAAACATTGGAAACATTGGAAACATTGGAAACATTGGAAACATTGGAAACATTGGAAACATTGGAAACATTGGAAACATTGGAAATATTGGAGCGGTCCCCGACGCGACAATATTTAATCAAAAAAATTCAGATGTACCAACTTACGTAGGGCCATAATTTTAGGGTTATTTTTTTCTTTTTGTAGGGTTTTTTTTATAGTTATTTTGCTTGTTTTATGCTTTTTACGTTCATACTATTTTATTATTTTGTGTCGGGGGTTTTTTAAATTTTTAATTTTCATACTAAATTTCAATGTTTTTTATGGCAACCTTATAATTATATCACGGCATTAAAAAGACTATAAAATTTCGCTTCTATTGACATACGACACTCAAGACAAAAACCCAAAAAATGCTATTTTTCGCCAAAAACTCTATTTTACCCGTGTTCCCTAGACTTTGTTGATGTGTGTAGTTTATTTAGCAGACAAAAAGCCAAGTGACTTGTGTTTTATTGTTTTGAGCCTTAATAACTGATATTTTTTCTTTTAATTTAGAAAATTGTTCTACTTGTTGTCCTACTAAGCTGACGTTTATCACGGGGAGGTAAAAGAACTCTAGCTTTTACCTCCCCGTGATAAACGTCAAATTGTATTTTTTTTCTTGTTTCCATAGCGTGTCGTCTCTGTTCCGAGTCAGACAGCGATTCAAAACAGGTCGCTTTCCCAGTCAGTTTAGTAGAGCGGTGCATTCTAATCAGCTATAATCAGCGTAGACCTAAATTACCGTCGTCGGCGTCAATGTTTGAAGGTGCGCTAGGCTAGGTTAGGTTATTAGGTGCTCCATGAGAGGCGGCTTACGTCACAACGCAAGTAACCTATTAAGCATAAGAAGTGCTCACTACCGAAAACTGCAAATGCGCTAGTCTTGCTAAGATAAAATGTAGTTCCACTCACACTATGCCCTACACAGTTCCGTACATTGCTGTACTCCTGGTATAAGTTTGAAAATAAAAATAAAATACTAGAAACGTCCACACTGCACTGTGATCCAAGAGGGATATATTATCTCAGGAACGGTGACATTTAGGAGAAAAAGTGTATTGACAATTTTTATAGATAATTGCATGATATACACTTTTGTCTTTTATCTGACATACTAGCTCTTGCCCGCGACTTCGTCCGCGTTTAAATAAAAAAGGGACCAAGGAGTCACTTTGTCCCATACCAATATTGCCCCCCTTTTTCGCCCCCTAAAGGGTAGAATTTCGGAAAATCCTTTCTTATCGGATGCCTACGTCATACAAAGAATACACCCTCCAAGTTTCAGAACTCTACGAACACGGCGGTTTAGGCTGTGCGTTTATTCATCAGTCAGGTAAAGATCACATGGAAAAATCCGAGAAATGAAAAAATATATGAAAATCAAGTTGAGTTTGTTACTCACAAGTTTTTAAGAAAACGTAATTAAGTGTTTTATTTCTTAACTGGGACAGTAGGTAGGTATAGGGAAATCCGAAAATATTGAAGATACAGGGATCTTGTACTTTCAGAGCTTTCTTGATAAGTCTTTTTTTATATATAGATAGATGTAGAGATGAGTGAATGTAGCTGTAGTACTTACACGAATGACAGAAGTTCGTCCTGTATATCTAAAGCTTTAGCTAGAAGTTTGATCAGTACGTCAATGACGACCGAAGTGAGCGGACGTCGGAGCGACTCCAGGACGGGGGGGAACCAACGCTCGGACACTGATGCACTACTCAGATCCGAACTGTCTTTTTCTATATACGTCTCTAGTAGGGCCGATACCTGGAAACATTTATAAAAAACTAACTTTCCCGCGACTTCGTCTGCGTAAAACTTTAAAATGGTTCTAATAGGATCACGTTGTCCCATACAAACATATCTTTTTACCATAAGGGGTAAAATTTCGGAAAATCATTTCTTATCGGATAATGCCTCATACAAAAACACACCCTCCAAGTTTTAGGTTTCTACGATTAGCGGTTTAGGCTGTGCGTTGAACCGTCAGTCAGTCATTCAGGACAAAGAATTTTATATGTATAGATTTTTATGATGAAATTACGTTTCTATGGTTACTTGTCAATAACGCATGACGTTACACTTTTTTGAGAGTGCAAATGTTCGTCAATTCATAAGACGTTATCACGTCAAAAATTTCAGTTTGTCGATAAACTTTTTAACAATTAATGTCGGAACGCTAAAAATTATTCACGTTATTTTATAACCGTGTTCCTATTCAGTTCCATGCGAATTATGATAACCTTTCCCCAATTTTTTTGAGCTTATTTGACCGGAGTACAAGATAGTAAATTAATCATTCTATGAAATCTAATTTTATAGTTTCAATCCTTCAGAGCCAAACCTGATCACGGAGGACAGACCGAATGGTAATCGCTTCGGAAGACCTTCGAAGTTATGGTTTTCTTACATCTGGAATTGGTTTTGGGGCAACAATGATGATAAACCGAATTCAAATATTAATATTGGAAATATTGCAAATGTTGGAAGTATTGGGAATATTGGACATAATGAAAATAATGTAAATAATGAGAATAACGGTCATAATGTAAATAATGTAAATAATGGAAATAATATAAAAAATGAAAATAATGGAAATGACGGAAATAACGGCAATTACGGAAATTACGGAAATAATGGAAATGCTGGGTATAATGGAAATAATGGATATAATGGAAATAATGGATATAATGGGAATAATTGGAATAATGGGAATCATGGGAATAATGGGAATAATGGGAATAATGGGAATAATGGGAATAATGGGAATAATGGATGTAATGGAAATAATGGAAATAATGCAAATAATGGAAATAATGGAAATAATGGAAAAAATGGAAATAATGGAAATAATGAAAATAATGGAAATAATGGATATAATGGAAATAATGGAAATAATGGAAATAATGGATATAATGGATATAATGGACATAACGGACATAACGGATATAACGGATATAATGGATATAATGGAATTAATGGAAATAATGGAAATAATGGAAATAATGGAAATAATGGAAACAATGGATATAATGGAAATAATGGAAATAATGGAAATAATGGAAATAATGGAAATAATGGAAATAATGGAAATAATGGAAATAATGGAAATAATGGAAATAATGGAAATAATGGAAATAATGGAAATAATGGAAATAATGGAAATAATGGAAATAATGGAAATAATGGAAATAATGGAAATAATGGAAATAATGGAAATAATGGAAATAATGGAAATAATGGAAATAATGGAAATAATGGAAATAATGGAAATAATGGAAATAATGGAAATAATGGAAATAATGGAAATAATGGAAATAATGGAAATAATGGAAATAATGGAAATAATGGAAATAATGGAAATAATGGAAATAATGGAAATAATGGAAATAATGGAAATAATGGAAATAATGGAAATAATGGAAATAATGGAAATAATGGAAATAATGGAAATAATGGAAATAATGGAAATAATGGAAATAATGGAAATAATGGAAATAATGGAAATAATGGAAATAATGGAAATAATGGAAATAATGGAAATAATGGAAATAATGGAAATAATGGAAATAATGGAAATAATGGAAATAATGGAAATAATGGAAATAATGGAAATAATGGAAATAATGGATATAATGGAAATAACGGATTTAATGGAAATAATGGAGATAGTGGAAAAAATGGATATAATGGAAGTAATGGAAAAAATGGAAATAACGGAAATAATGGTATTAATGGAAATCATGGAAAAGATGGAACAAATGGAAAAAATGGAAATCGTGGAAAAAACTAGAAATCATCGAAATTATGGAAAAATTTGGTAACTAGGCGTTGCCCGCCACATTGTCTGCGTAAAATTACTACATCGAGTAGCCTTTATTTTCAAAGCCTATATCTTATATTTAAAAAAAATCACTAACAGCGAGTATTCATTATTATTAACACCCCATTCTGATCTGATCCAATCCAAAAATATATCCTGGATTCGAAATCACCACCCCCAAAAACGTATTCAATGACACCACATACCAAAATCATACTGACAATTGTCAGATGTCAACTCTTATCTAAAAATGGATATTTAATTTCAAAACAGCACCCCCGAAAACCTCAGACGACACCCTACTCCAAAATCAATGACAATTGACAGATGTCAAAGTGACATTTGACAGATGTCAAAGTGACATTTGATAGATGTCAAAGTGACATTTGACAGATATCAAACTGACATTCGACAGATGTCAAAGTGACGTTGACAGATGTGCTCAAACTCCTTCCACGTATGTACACGTTGGACCAGCCGCCTCTTAGGACGGAACCCTGGTGGACTCCAACGGCCACAGAGTCAGAATTTTGGTACATGTCTCTGATGATTTTAGCATAAACTTCCACCACCTCTTTGGACCGCAGCGCCCACCAGATCATCATGCGAGGAACACAGTCGGAGGCCTTCTGCAAATCTAGGAACCGACAGCTTTCCGAATTATTAATGCGGCGAACAGCCTTACGGACTTCTTCAGGCGTAATCGGTGGCACAAGTACTTGATTTGGAGGGAGTTGCAGTGGCTGTACCTCTTTGTGCCGCTTATTCAGCAGCTCGTGGTAATAAGAGCGCCACCTCTCCTTCACCGCGAGGTCCTCATAAAGCAGGTTCCCATCGCGGTCTTTTACACAGCGGCATTTGGATATCCTGCGCCGCTTTTACCCTCAAACGTGCCAACTTATATATAAGCTTCTGCCTCTCAGACGTTTCCAACTTATCGTACAATGACTGTAAGCGATTACGTCTGGCTCTGGCTACTGCTCTTTTTGTGGAACGTTTGGCGGGTTTATCCGAGTCGCGATATTCAGAAGAGTTGGACGCTTGCCACATTTTAGCTTACTTCACCTTAGTCTCCCTCTGGACTCTGTCCTCCCACCACCAAGTGTCCCTGTCACATTTGCGTCCACCTTAAGACATGCCAAGCACTGTTTTCGCCGCACCAGTAATCGATGCCTGAATCTTATCCCAGTGGTTATGGACTGGTTCGTCTTCGACACCAGCGCACTTGTCACCGATAGCCGAGACATACTTCTGGGACTTGGCTTCATCCAGCATCCACCATCTGATTTAGCGACAACATCGATTTTGTTGGTGATCAAGTGTGCGGGCTTCTTTTTGAAGTAAGTGTTTACGAGGGCCAGGTTGGCAGTGGCACACTTTCCGCATTCTGACTGCCGTATCCGTAGCCTCCATTAACACGCTCAAATTCCACCCCATCTCGCCCACATGACCGTTCAGATCACCACCCAAAACTATCCCCTGTGACAACGAAATGACCCTAAGGACCTTGCCAAATTTGGTCCTGCGGCGCGTAAGCACTTACTAAGTGGGTTACAACCCCCTCAATAAGCAACTTAACGGCCAGAAGTCGGTCGCTAAAGCGAATGTTGTGAATGTTAGGAATGTTGGGAATGTTGAGAATGTTGGGAATGTTGGGAATGTTGGGAATGTTGGGAATGTTGGGAATGTTGGGAATGTTGGGAATGTTGGGAATGTTGGGAATGTTGGGAATGTTGGGAATGTTGGGAATGTTGGGAATGTTGGGAATGTTGGGAATGTTGGGAATGTTGGGAATGTTGGGAATGTTGGGAATGTTGGGAATGTTGGGAATGTTGGGAATGTTGGGAATGTTGGGAATGTTGGGAATGTTGGGAATGTTGGGAATGTTGGGAATGTTGGGAATGTTGGGAATGTTGGGAATGTTGAGAATGTTGGAAATGTTGGAAATGTTGGAGACGATGGAGACGTTGGAAACGTTGGAGATGTAGGAGACGTTCGAGACGTTGGGGATGTTGGAGATGTTGGAGATGTTGGAGATGTTGAAGATGTTGGAAATGTTGGAGACGTTACCCAATATGTTACACAAGAACACAATTTTTCAAAATTTTTAAACCATTATATCACAGAAACGGTGACTCTTAGTAGGAAAAGTGTAGCCAATATTTATAAATGACTAGCTGTCCTGGCAAACGTTGTTTTGCCGTATTAAAAAAAATGATGTTCAATTCTCAGACCTAACGAATATACACTCGAAAAAATCCATACAAATCGGTTTAGCCGTTTAAGTGAAGTTTGGCAACTAACACCGCGTCACGGTTGACATCAATATTATATGATACTAACGTCACTCAATTCGATGGCAGCAAAGTAGATGTGGACATGTGCATATTTGCGATTTTACAGGAGAGCACATTAATAAAAATAAGTGGCCATTTTGAGACTTATGTCCCGATATACATGAAATTTTCTATGAGGCATTAATATAGCCTTTTGAATCGACTGTATAAAATATTTTATGATTTTAACGTTGTTTTACAGAAATAATTCACATGTACTTTTTTACTCTGAATAAACTTTGACGTAGAAGAAGACATCTGCCTGTTATCTGTTTATACCTCGTGATCAAAAAAGCGCTCATGCCACCAAAAATTCTAAAATTCATTTTCCGTATCTGAATCTGTTAATTAAAAACAAACAAATGTATTAAACCAATGTAAAAATAGTAATCATAAGAAAAATCAATGAATTTCCATATAAAAACAAAAAAGATTATATTAATGTATTGATGTGTTATGCAAAAAGTACAACGTGTACAAGGACAAGTGTCAGATGTCGGTGTTTACGTCGGACCGTAACCTCAAAATAAATTTTATAACTTACGGGCAGTATTCATTACTACCACAATTTTTCAACTATAAAAACTATCAAAATAAAATAATTGTGTTAATGTACTCACTTTCGTTGGAATTTTGCATTGTTTTCTTTAAGTTTGTCAAATCCGAAATTTCATTTATTTCCTTTTGTACACCTTTTTGGGCCATATTTAACAGTAATTTATTTCTTGAGACATTCATGGGTAAAGAAGAACTGATATGTTAATGACTTATGTAAGATATAAAGCAATTAACAGTACAAATTTAATAAAAAGGCACCATAACTTAACCGGTACACGCAAGAATGTGACAGATGGCTTTTATTACGTTTCAATCGTCTGTTTACGTTCCGAAGTAAAAGCGGGCAAATTTAAATGTCCGTTTGTACTGCGACTTTTTTTTTAATTAGTGTGTAGATGTCTTTATTTACGTGCCAGATTTTCTTCATTATTTTGAATTATGAAATAATTTTAATACAGACTTATAAAGAAAGTTGTTTTAAGCTATTTTTTGTAAAAAAGCATTTTCGAAAAAATGTAGATGTCCGTATCTACTTTGCTGCCATCGAATTGTTTTGCCTTCCCGGAACCTCTCCACTGAAACTTGAACTTGATGCTATGGTTTTAAACTTCAAATTGACTTTTAAGTATTATTACGAATCGTTTTTTTGGGAATAGAGAGTATTAAGATAAATCCACTTTATGAGCAACTGTGATAAAAAATGTATTACGTTGGTGTTTTAACATTATTTACAGCCTAGTACATTTGACTGCTTTTGCAGCATGCAAAAATATAAACATTGAGATTTTTTAATTTTTTAACCGAACGTATGGACAACAATTATGCCAATTTCATAGCAATAGGAATTCATTTTGTATTCAATGCTGGCAATATCACGTATTATACCATTTCAGAATCTCAATGACCATACATTTTTTTCGAGAAAGGTTCAGGTTAAAAAATTAAAAAAATTCTGATGTTTATATTTTTGCATGCTGCAAAAGCAGTAAAATGTACTAGGCTTTGAACAATAGTAAAACACCAACGTACTACATTTTAAGCAAATAAAAACACTTAAGCTTGAGCCTATCACAAATGTCCGTTAGCTCAAACAAGAACAGATCTCGAATTGGCACGAGCACTTTAAATGCCGAGCAATACAATGTTGGGGTTTTGTTCTCTATGGTGTCTATACCAACAGCAGTTAGACCAAGATTTCATGTTCATGTAAGATAATGGACGTATTTACACCGTTAGGCTGGTTGTGAACGAGTTCAGCGACTACAATAACACGGTATTAGAGTGGCTTGCGCAGTTTGCCGATCTCAATTCTATTAAATATGCGTGAGCTTGCTACGCAGAAGAGCTTTCAGGAATTTTATGCAAAATTTAAAAAACGGAAGTAGAACTTTTTCAAACCTTTTCAGAGTAATGAGAAGTATTCCTCAGACAACGATTGATATCCCCATACTTAGTATGCAGCATACCACAAAAGATGGGACCAACATACAGCTTAAACGTTAATGGAGTTTTTTTTCTTGCCAATAGATTTTTTACTTGTTTTGTTTATCAGTTTCGGTACTATTTTAGTGTTCATAATAAATTACCATTTTTTTTCTATGGCAACCCTTTATTATTAAATCATCACAGCATTAAAAAGAGTACTTTCCGCTTCCATTGACATAACATGACACTTTAAACAAAGACTCCAAAAAATACTATTTTACCCTTGTTCTATAGACTTTGTTGATGTGTGTAAAAGCAAAATCTCGGAAAAATTCCATTGAAAATGAGTTAGATGGAGTTGTTTCTTTTGTAAAACAAGCTGTAAATATAAATTATATGAACTACTAGCTTTTGCCTGCGATTTCGTCCGCGGATAAGTCAAAAATTTTAAGTATAGATTGGATCAAGGAATCACTTTGTCCCATACCCCCCTTTTTCACCCCCTAAAGGTAGAATTTCACAAAATCCTTTCTTATTGGATGCCTACGTCATACAAAAACCACACCCTCCAAGTTTCAGGGCTCTTTGATCAGCGGTTTAGGCTGTGCGTTGATCCACCAGTCAGTCAGTCAGTCGTTCAGGACAAAGCAATACGTATGGATATAAAATTGTGAAATAAAATACCTTCGGAACCCTACATTGTGCGTTGCCCGACGTGCAATTGTTTATTTTTTATTTTTAACTTTCTTTCTGTAATATATTAATTTGCGACTTACAAACACCTATCAAAAAAATCTAGGGAACTCGGTTAAAATTGTGTTTTTAGGCGAAAAATAGTATTGTTTTTGGGCTTCTTGTTTTGAGTGTCGTATGTCAATATGCCAATAGGAGCGAAATTTTATTCTTTTTTTAATGCCGTGATATACAGTTTGGCAAAAACGAGTAGAAACGGAACTAATTTTTTTGTTTGCTGGCAACATTTAAAAAATGATGACGTTTGAATTGCTTGAAGTAAACAAAGTTCGGAAGTTTATACAATTTATAATTTGTGCCATAAAAGCGTGATAAAACTAACTTAAAAATGAATAAAACCATCCGAAGTGCTGGCAGACAAATTATTTATAAGGTTTATAGGCGATGTTTGGTAGAAAAAGAAGCCAAAACCATTCTTACCGATCTCAACGATGTTTACCAAAGAACCGCTGATATGACAGGTATGTAACTGTTTGTATTGTTGTTTTTAGATGAATTAAGTGTAAATTGATGAATCCTATTCTGTTTTGAATAGCTTGCATACGAAATAAGTGGAATTTTGAACAATAATCATCGAGCACATAGGTTATATTTACATTTTGTCTAACATTACTTTGGTATAGTGCGACAGATCAGAGTTGATACTTGAGTGGCGTACTTTGCAATATGTACCTAAATTTAAATTCGATTTCTACAAAACTTTATTGTTGAATGAAAATCATTACAATTAGAAATTTACCAAAAATGTATTATTATTAATATTTTGTTTGTATATTTATTTATTCACTTCAGGTAAATCAGTAAGCACTGTAAGAAGAGTCGTGCTGGAAGGAGATCGAAACAAAGGCGTATTTTCTACACCCGGAAAAAATAGAAAAGGTCGTCCTAAAAAACAGTTGGATAACTTTGACTTATGTGCCATCAGACAAAAAGTTCAATTTTTTTACACTGTGAGAAAACAGGTACATTTATCATTATTATTATTGGTATTAAAATTTAACTGAATAAGCAGTGTTCATTCGTTTGACACGTCACTGCAACTTTCAAATTTAAAAATTTTACATAGTTATTTTATTTTCAGGTACCAACCTTACGAAACTTACTGCCAGTAGTAAGAGAAGATTTGGGATATGACGGAAGCCGTGAGCATTTACGGAAAATACTTATCGCCCTAGGATTCAAATATAAAAGATGTCAGTCAGAAAGAAGTGCATTAATTGAACGGCCGAATATAGCAGCGAAACGGGCAGCGTATTTAAATAAAATTATCAGCAATAGAAATTTGCCCGAAGAGCTTAGAAAGCCCATAGTTTACCTCGATGAAAGCTACGTTCACCAATCGTATAAATTAAAAAAGTGCTGGCAGTCGATTGATGTAAGTGGAGTAAAGCAGAATGTTTCAAAGGGTAAACGCTATATTATTGTTCATGCTGGCAGTGAAAAAGGGTTTATTCCTAATGCTTTGCTCATATTTACTGGAACAAATAAAAATGCCGACTACAATTCGGAAATGAATAAAACCAATTTTCAAAAATGGGTTGAAGATAGGTTGATTCCAAATTTACCACCTGCATCTATTGTGGTAATGGATAATGCGCCGTATCATTCCGTGGTATTGAACAAAGCACCTACCTCTGCTACCAAAGTAGCCGATATAAAGGAATGGTTATTCAAAAATGGAATTCCATTTGATGTGTCGTTGAAAAAGCCACAGCTGTTGATGCTGGTCAAACGGCACAAGCCCGAGCCGAAATTTGAAATAGACGAGCTGTTAGGAGAACATGGACATACAGTGGTAAGACTTCCACCTTACCACTGTGATCTGAATCCTATTGAGCTGATTTGGGGAATAGCGAAACATAAAATTGCAGCCCAAAATGTAGGCTCGATCGACATAAAGGTACAGTTTGGCTTATTAAAGTATGATATTGAGAGAGATTATATTGATGTTTTACTTTTAATGTTGATGAAGGTTTAATTAAAATGTTTCGTCTTTATAGGAAGCAGCTGAGCGCGCATTCCAATCAATTACGGAGGAAGATTGGAAGAATTCATGCCAGCATGTAATCAAAATAGAAAAAGATTATTACGAGCGGGAACTAACTATGTACGAAGACATGGAGCGAATTATAATAAACCTCGAAGACGATAGTAGTTCCTCTGAATCGGAGAACGATTTAGACGAATTTGCGGCTAACTCTAGCCAAGACTCGGATGAAATGGAGGGGGTGGAATATTTGGAGGAAAATATATTAGATTAATTACAATAACATTGTATCTGCGTCTTATTTTAATCCCAGAAAAAAATAGAGAGAATATTTTAAAAACACAGTATTACCTACTAGCATAATATATTTATTTTTAGGTAATAAATTATTGTTTAATTAAATGATACTTACTGATTTTAATAAATAAACTATATGTACAAAAAAAGTAACAAAAGTATCAAGACTATAGGTTGGTACGCGTACGCTATACGGTCACAGCGGGTTGCCATAAGAGCAGCACAGTGGCGGCCTCCGGATTTTCTACTCTTTTTTGCCAAGCTGTAATTATAAGGTTGCCATAGACAAAAAAAATGGAAATTTACCATTACCAATTTACCAAGGAAACTTTAGTCTGCTGTTAGCTGTTGAATAAGCGGCACCTCTTTGTGCCGCTTATTCAACAGCTCGTGGTAATAAGAGCGCCACCTTTCCTTCACCGCGACGTCCACATAAAGCAGGTTCCCATCGCGGTCTTTTACACAGCGGCATTTGGATATATCCTGCGCCGCTTTTACCCTCAAACGTGCCAATTTATAAATAAGCTTCTGCCCCTCAGACGTTTCCAACTACGATTCACAATGACTGTAAGCGGTTCCGTCTGGCTCTGGCTACTACTCTTTTTGTGGAACGTTTCGCGGCTTTATCCGAGTCGCGAACTTCAGGAGAGTTGGACGCTAGCCACATTTCACCTTAGTCTCCCTCTGGACTGTGTCGTCCCACCATCAAGTTTCCCTGTCACATTTGCGTCCACCTTTAGACATGCCTAGCACTGTCTTCGCCGCACCAGAAATCGATGCCTGAATCTTTTCCCAGTGGTTCGTCTTCGACACCAGCGAACTTGTCTCCGATAGCCGAGACATACTTCTGGGACTTGGTTTCATCCAGCATCCACCATCTGATTTGGCGAGAACATTGATCAGGGTGTTTGTCTTTGGGTTTCGCACAGCGTTTCACCATGACAAGAAGACGGTGTTGATCAGTGAGACTCTCACCGGATATGACTTTGCAGTTAGCCACGTTGCTGGTGAAATGTCTCTTGGTGTTTAGAAAATCGATTTGGGTAGCGTGCCTCCCACTTTTGTAGGTGATCAAGTGTGCTGGCTTCTTTTTGAAGTAAGTGTTCACGAGGGCCAGGTTGGCGGTGGCACACGTACGTAGGTTTCTTCCCCTTCCGCATTCCGATATCCGTAGCTTCTATTAACACGCTCAAATTCCACCCCATCTCGCCCACATGACCGTTCAGATCACCATCTAAAACGATCCCCTGTGACAACGGGATAGCCCTAAGGACTTCGCCGAGTTTGTTCCAAAAAAATATCTTATCAGCGTCGCTATAACCCACCTGCGGCGCGTAAGCACTTACTAAGTGGGTTACAACCCCCTCAATAAGCACCTTAACGGTCAGAAGTCGGTTGCTAAAGCGATTTACATCCAAGATACAATATTGGAAATATTGGAAATATTGGAAACATTGGAAACATTGGAAACATTGGAAACATTGGAAACATTGGAAACATTGGAAACATTGGAAACATTGGAAACATTGGAAACATTGGAAACATTGGAAACATTGGAAACATTGGAAACATTGGAAACATTGGAAACATTGGAAACATTGGAAACATTGGAAACATTGGAAACATTGGAAACATTGGAAACATTGGAAACATTGGAAACATTGGAAACATTGGAAACATTGGAAACATTGGAAACATTGGAAACATTGGAAACATTGGAAACATTGGAAACATTGGAAACATTGGAAACATTGGAAACATTGGAAACATTGGAAACATTGGAAACATTGGAAACATTGGAAACATTGGAAACATTGGAAACATTGGAAACATTGGAAACATTGGAAACATTGGAAACATTGGAAACATTGGAAACATTGGAAACATTGGAAACATTGGAAACATTGGAAACATTGGAAACATTGGAAACATTGGAAACATTGGAAACATTGGAAACATTGGAAACATTGGAAACATTGGAAACATTGGAAACATTGGAAACATTGGAAACATTGGAAACATTGGAAACATTGGAAACATTGGAAACATTGGAAACATTGGAAACATTGGAAACATTGGAAACATTGGAAACATTGGAAACATTGGAAACATTGGAAACATTGGAAACATTGGAAACATTGGAAACATTGGAAACATTGGAAACATTGGAAACATTGGAAACATTGGAAACATTGGAAACATTGGAAACATTGGAAACATTGGAAACATTGGAAACATTGGAAACATTGGAAACATTGGAAACATTGGAAACATTGGAAACATTGGAAACATTGGAAACATTGGAAACATTGGAAACATTGGAAACATTGGAAACATTGGAAACATTGGAAACATTGGAAACATTGGAAACATTGGAAACATTGGAAACATTGGAAACATTGGAAACATTGGAAACATTGGAAACATTGGAAACATTGGAAACATTGGAAACATTGGAAACATTGGAAACATTGGAAACATTGGAAACATTGGAAACATTGGAAACATTGGAAACATTGGAAACATTGGAAACATTGGAAACATTGGAAACATTGGAAACATTGGAAACATTGGAAACATTGGAAACATTGGAAACATTGGAAACATTGGAAACATTGGAAACATTGGAAACATTGGAAACATTGGAAACATTGGAAACATTGGAAACATTGGAAACATTGGAAACATTGGAAACATTGGAAACATTGGAAACATTGGAAACATTGGAAACATTGGAAACATTGGAAACATTGGAAACATTGGAAACATTGGAAACATTGGAAACATTGGAAACATTGGAAACATTGGAAACATTGGAAACATTGGAAACATTGGAAACATTGGAAACATTGGAAACATTGGAAACATTGGAAACATTGGAAACATTGGAAACATTGGAAACATTGGAAACATTGGAAACATTGGAAACATTGGAAACATTGGAAACATTGGAAACATTGGAAACATTGGAAACATTGGAAACATTGGAAACATTGGAAACATTGGAAACATTGGAAACATTGGAAATATTGGAAATATTGGAAATATTGGAAATATTGGAAATATTGGAAATATTGGAAATATTGGAAATATTGGAAATATTGGAAATATTGGAAATATTGGAAATATTGGAAATATTGGAAATATTGGAAATATTGGAAATATTGGAAATATTGGAAATATTGGAAATATTGGAAATATTGGAAATATTGGAAATATTGGAAATATTGGAAATATTGGAAATATTGGAAATAATGGAAATAATGGAAATAATGGAAATAATGGAAATAATGGAAATAATGGAAATAATGGAAATAATGGAAATAATGGAAATAATGGAAATAATGGAAATAATGGAAATAATGGTTATAATGGTTATAATGGTTATAATGGATATAATGGAAATAATGGAAACAATGGTTATAATGGTTATAATGGTTATAATGGTTATAATGGTTATAATGGTTATAATGGAAATAATGGAATTAATGGAAATAATGGAAATAATGGAAATAATGGGAAAAAATGGGAAAAAATGGAAATAATGGAAACAATGGAAATAATGGAAATAACGGAAATAATGGAAATACTGGCAATAATGGAAATAAGTGGAAAAATGGAAATAATGGAAATACTGGAAAGAATGGAAATAGTGGAAATAATGGGAAAAATGGAAAAAATGGAAAGAATGGAAATAGTGGAAAGAATGGAAATAATGGAAAATATGGAAATAATGGTAATAATGGAAATTTTGGAAATCGTGGAAAATATGGAAATAATGGTTAATAATGGAAATTTTGGAAATCGTGGATAAAATGGAAATCGTGGAAAAAAATGGAAATCATGCAAATATTGGAAACTAGGTGTTGCCTGCGACTTCGTCTGCGTAAAATTACTACATCGAGTAGCCTTTATTTTCAAAGCCTATATATTATATTTAAAAAAATCTCTAACCGCTAGTATTCATTATTATTAACACCCTATTCTGATCTGGTCCGAAAATGGATCCTTGATTCGGAATTATCACCCCCAAAAACGTATTCAACGACACCCCATACCAAAATCAGACTGATAATTATTGTCAGATGTCAACTCTGATTTAAAAATGGATATTGGATTTCAAAACAGCACCCCCGAAAACCTCAGACGACACCCTACTTCAAAATCAGTGACATTTGACAGATGTCAAAGCGATATTAGACAGATGTCAAAGTGACATTAGACAGATGTTCTCAAACAACTCCTTCCACGTGTGCGCACATTGGACCAGCCGCCCCTTATCCGAATCCGCCAGCACAATATCATCAGTGTACATGAGCAGCCACGGAGGCTGCTCGTGTGCAATGTGCATCCCTGGCGACTACGGACAGTGCATCCAATATTACGCTTAACAGGAAAGGGCTTAGGACGGAACCCTGGTGGACTTCAACGGCCACAGAATCAGAATTTCGGTACATGTCTCTGATGATTTTAGCATAAGTTTCCACCACCTCCTTGGACCGCAGCTCCGACCAGATCATCATGCGAGGAACACAGTCGGAGGCCTTCTGCAAATCTAGGAACAGAAAATGTAGAGGCGTATTCTTCGTCCTGTATTTCTCCATAACGATCCTTAGAGCGAAAACAGGGGTGCCATGCCAGGGGAGTAGACCATTTTGACATCCAGAGACAGTGCACTCCCGTCGGATCCGAGAATCGACTATCCGCTCATAGATCTTCATGGTGTGGGTTTTATGCCTGACTTTCATACCTCGATAACTCCCATAGTCCTCCACCGATCCTTTGCCCTTGAAAACCAGGATAATAACACTCAATCTCCTATAGGCAGGGTTCTCGCCGGTCTCGAGTATGCGGTTAAAGAAGTTGGTCAAGATGCCCACACCACAAAACCCATTACCTTCCATACTTCGATATCCATCAGCTCCGACAGCTTTCCGATTATTAATGCGGCGAACAGCCTTACGGACTTCTTCAGGCGTAATCGGTGGCACAAGTACTTGATTCGGAGGGAGTTGCAATAGCTGCACCTCTTTGTGCCGCTTATTCAACAGCTCGTGGTAATAAGAGCGCCACCTTTCCTTCACCGCGACGTCCACATAAAGCAGGTTCCCATCGCGGTCTTTTACACAGCGGCATTTGGATATATCCTGCGCCGCTTTTACCCTCAAACGTGCCAATTTATAAATAAGCTTCTGCCGCTTCTGCCCCTCAGACGTTTCCAACTACGATTCACAATGACTGTAAGCGGTTCCGTCTGGCTCTGGCTACTACTCTTTTTGTGGAACGTTTCGCGGCTTTATCCGAGTCGCGAACTTCAGGAGAGTTGGACGCTAGCCACATTTCACCTTAGTCTCCCTCTGGACTGTGTCGTCACACCACCAAGTTTCCCTATCACATTTGCGTCCACCTTTAGACATGCCAAGCACTGCCTTCGCCGCACCAGTAATCGATGCCTGAATCTTATCCCAGAGGTTCTGGACTGGTTCGTCTTCGACACCAGCGCACTTGTCACCGGATAGCCGAGACATACTTCTGGGACTTGGCTTCATCCAGCATCCACCATCTGATTTGGCGACAACATCGATCAGGGTGTTTGACTTTGGGTTTCACACAGGGTTTCACCATGACAAAAAGACGGTGGTGATCAGTGAGACTCTCACCGGGTATAACTTTGTAGTTAGCCACGTTGCCGATGTAATGTCTCCTGGTGTTTAGAAAATCGATTTGGATAACGTGCCTCCCACTTTTGTAGGTGATCAAGTGGTCGGGTTTCTTTTGAAGTAAGTGTTCACGAGTGCCAGGTTGGCAGTGGCACACGTACGTAGGTTTTCTTCCCCTTCCGCATTCCGACTGCAGTATCCATGTGGGCGAGATGGGGTGGAATTTGAGCGTGTTAATGGAGGCTCCATTAACACGCTCAAATTCCACCCCATCTCGCCCACATGAGCGTTCAGATCACCACCCAAAACGATCCCCTGTGACAACGGAATGGCCTTAAGGACCTCGCCGAGTTTTTCCAATAAAATATCTTACCAGCGTCGCTACAACCCACCTGTGGCGCGTAAGCACTTACTAAGTGGGTTACAACCCCCTAAATAAGCACCTTAACGGCCAGAAGTAAGTCGCTTAAGCGTTTTACCTCCAAGATACAGCATCATGGAAATATTGGATGATGTGTCTTGGAGGTAAAACGCTTTAGCGACTAACTTCTGGCCGTATGAATATTTCCAATATTGGAAGTATTGGAAGCATTGGAAGCATTGGAAGCATTGGAAGCATTGGAAGCATTGGAAGCATTGGAAGCATTGGAAGCATTGGAAGCATTGGAAGCATTGGAAGCATTGGAAGCATTGGAAGCATTGGAAGCATTGGAAGCATTGGAAGCATTGGAAGCATTGGAAGCATTGGAAGCATTGGAAGCATTGGAAGCATTGGAAGCATTGGAAGCATTGGAAGCATTGGAAGCATTGGAAGCATTGGAAGCATTGGAAGCATTGGAAGCATTGGAAGCATTGGAAGCATTGGAAGCATTGGAAGCATTGGAAGCATTGGAAGCATTGGAAGCATTGGAAGCATTGGAAGCATTGGAAGCATTGGAAGCATTGGAAGCATTGGAAGCATTGGAAGCATTGGAAGCATTGGAAGCATTGGAAGCATTGGAAGCATTGGAAGCATTGGAAGCATTGGAAGCATTGGAAGCATTGGAAGCATTGGAAGCATTGGAAGCATTGGAAGCATTGGAAGCATTGGAAGCATTGGAAGCATTGGAAGCATTGGAAGCATTGGAAGCATTGGAAGCATTGGAAGCATTGGAAGCATTGGAAGCATTGGAAGCATTGGAAGCATTGGAAGCATTGGAAGCATTGGAAGCATTGGAAGCATTGGAAGCATTGGAAGCATTGGAAGCATTGGAAGCATTGGAAGCATTGGAAGCATTGGAAGCATTGGAAGCATTGGAAGCATTGGAAGCATTGGAAGCATTGGACCCAATACAAGCTAAAAATCCCAACAAAACCTGCAAACTCTAAAAAGATATCTTTTAGTATATGATAACCCTAAAAACCTACCATAGGGACCACTCTGACTGAATATGTTACACAAGAACACAATTTGTTTGCCATATTAAAAAGTTAATGTTCGATTCTTAGACCTAACGAATATATACTCGAAAAAAATCATATAAATCGGTTTAGCCGTTTAAGTGAAGTTTGGCAACTAACACCGCGTCACTGTTAACATCAATATTATATTATGAAACTTACGTCACTCAATTGTTTTGCCTTCCCGGAACCTCTCCAGTAAAACTTGAACTTTATGCTTAGTATTAAACTTCAAATTGACTTATAAGTAGTATTACGAATCGTTTGTATGGGAATAGAGAGTATTAAAAAGTGTGGGTTTTAGACGTTTTCAGGCATTTTTTGCTATTTTTCTCTCCGTAAGAATCATCCTCGTACTTTTAGGAATATTCTATTCAAATAATTAGCGAAATCGGTTCAGCTGTTCTCGAGATTTGCGCTTATAAAACATTCAGCGATTCATTTTTATATTATAGAAGATTTCATGATTTACAGGGTGGCCCGTAATGAACGAATAAGCACCTATGGATAGAGGAAACTCTTTTTGACTTTTTGGATAGTATTCCAGGATAAATATGCTATCGAATGCAAACAATTATTTTTATGGCTCATCGAAAGATTTTTTTTAAACTAAGATATAACTCAAACTTTATGATTTAACCTGAACTTAAACCTTTCCCGGTATAAAAAATGCATGATCACCCTATTGCCAAATTTTAAAAAAATGCCCATGTCAAATGCTTTAAATGTATTATACGTTGGTGTTTTAACATTGTTCAAAGCCTAGTACATTTTACTGCTAATGCAGCATGCAAAAATATAAACATTAAGATTTTTTAATTTTTTAACCGAACCTAAGGTCAACAATTATGCCAATTTTATAGCAATAGGAATTAATTTTGTATTTAATGCTGGCAATATCATGTATCCATTTCAGAATCTCAATGACCATACATTTTTTTACATCGAGAAATGTTCAGGTTAAAAAATTTAAAAAATCCAAATTTTATATTTTTGCATGCTGCAAAAGCAGTAAAATGTACTAGGCTTTGAACAATGTTAAATCACCAACGTACTACATTTTAAGCAAATAAAAACACTAGCTCAAACAAGAACAGATCTCGAATTGGCACGAGCACTTTAAATGCAGAGCAATACAATGATGGGGTTTTGTGCTCTATGGTGTCTATACTCCATCAACAGCAGTTAGACCAAGATTTCATGTTAAGATAATGGACGTATTCACACCGTAAGGCTGGTTGTGAACGACTTCAGCGAGTACAATATCACGGTATTAGAGTGGCTTGCGCAGTTTGCCGATCTCAATTCTATTAAATATGCGTGGGCTTGCTAAATAGCTTTCAGAAATTTTCTCCAAAATTTTAAAAACGGAAGAGGAACTTTTTCAAACCTTTTCAGAGTAAGAATATGCCTCAGACAACGATTGATATCCCCATACTTAGTATGCCACGTTGATGTAGAGTCGTCACTGATGCTAAAGGTGGACCAACATATGGCTTAGAAGTTACTGAGACTTTGAATGTCAAATTTTAACTTGTCAATAGATTTTATACTTAGATAGACTTAATTTGTTTCTCAGTTTCGGCTTAATTTCAGTTTTCATTATAAATTACCATTTTTTATTATGGCAACCCTTGAATTATTACAGATTTGTTAAAAAAGGAGTAAAATTCCGCTTCCTTTGACTTAAGAGACTTATGACAAAAACACAAAAAAGACTATTTTTTACCTAAAAAAACACTATTTTTCTTATTTCTTTTCAGTATACTATAAACTGTATTTTTGTTTCTTCTCTTAGAATTACTTGTATCAATGTTTTTTGTATTATTTTATCATATAAATATTTGTTAATATAATATTCTCATTATGAATAGTATTGCTAGGTATATGTAGTGTAATTATTATATTATTAATATTATTATGTGTAGGTATGTTATGATAACTACGTTTAAGTATTTCTTTTATAATATATATTTTAAGTAGGTAATTTTTAATATAGCTATGTGTTTCTTATACCTCACGACCTACCAGTTAAGCTAAACAGACCTCCATCTAATGGTTGCCGGAATGAAATCATAGTTTAATAGTAAATAGTTTATCATAGTTAGCAGACGAAAAAGCTTGAAAATAAAAAAACAAAACACTAGACTCTTCCACACTGCACTGTGAGGGATGTATCTCAGGAACGGTGACTCTTTGGAGAAAAAAGTGTATTGACAATTTTTATAGATAATTGCATGTTAGACACTTTTGTCTGACATAATTTTATGATAAAATAACGTTTCTATAGTTAGGTAATAACGCATAACGTCACACTTTTTTGACATTGCAGGTGTGCAACAATTTATAAGATGTTATCCTGTCAAAAATTACAGTTTGTTGAATAACTTTTTTAGGAATTAATGTCGGATCGATATAAATTTTTCACATTTGATTTATAACTTTGTTTCGATTCACCTCTATGCGAATTATGGTAACCTTACCCCAATTTTTTGGGCTAATTTGACCGGAGGAGTAGGGACAAGATAATAAATTAATCATTCTATGAAATCTAATTTAAAAATTTTATCCCTTCAGAGCCAAACCTGATCACGGACGACAGACCGAATGTTTATGGCTTCGGAAGACTTTCAAATTTATATTTTCCCACTATGGGATTCTCTGCAATATGGGATTGGTTTTGGGGCCCCAATAAACCGAATCTGTTACCCGATAAACCTATAACTACAACACCGAAATCAAAAGACAAAACAACCGGGCAAAAATGGACAAGTACAGTAGATTATGCGACGAAAGCTACAACGTTTATGGAATCCCGAAACAGCCCGCCACCCGGTAAACCTCTAACTACTACACGGAGAAGAAAACAATATTATCAGAATAGTGGACCAGTTATTAATATTGGAAATTTTGAAAATCATGGAAATCTTAACAATATTAACAATATGGCAAATATTGGAAATTTTGGAAATATTGAAAATATTGGAAATGTTGGAAATATTCGAAATAATGAAAATATTCAAAATGATGAAACTGATGAAAGTTGTTATTATACGTAATTATACGGGACTTCAAGGAAACACGATCGTTCAATGCATACTGAGTTTATTCCGCTACCGACACCGTTTTATAATGAATACATAACACTTTTTTCCCTCCAAATTAACTATAACTACTTAGTTATATCTTAAAACTGTATTTTTTATTGAAATAATTAAAGAAGTCAATAAGTTGACGAATAAACTATCTAACCTAATTAAGTCACTTTGTATACAATCAGGTAAATAAAAAAAACTGTACCTATACTATTATGAAAGTATATCTATATCTGAACAATAATGGTGGCCGTAACCACAGAATATACACGGTGTAACAACGGGGGTGCATCATCGGTTGCTGGGGGGTGGGGGACCTCAGTGCCTATAATTTAACCCCTATATGTTCCGCAATATTTATTGGTTCAAAAGTTACCTGGACTTTAGTGAAATTTTAGTCAAAATCAGATTTCAGGCTGAACTTAACGCAAGTACAGCCAAACTATCCGGTCTGCGATTCTGCCTTTATTGTGAAACAAGTTCAATAGTGGACCTTTTATACCCCTACACCAATAAGAGTCTTAGATTTATAAAACTCAAAATAAAACCATTAAAGTAACTTTTTTTTTTCAAAATCTATCTAAATCTAAATGTTTACATTATATCTTTATATGATTCTAAAATAAATATTTCACAGAATATTTTTTTTGCAACCTATCTTAAAAACTACTGGCTTTCATGAAGTAAAAACCCTGAAAGTTTTATTTGGCTAGAACTAGGGCATCGTGTTAAAAAATGTACTTGATAGTCAAAAAAGTTAATATTATTTAGGTGGGTCTTAAGCTAAAAGTAGATTACTGTACGAAAGTCCAATAATGAATCAATTAAAATACACTGATAATATGCAATGTTAAAAATATGAAAAAAAAATATTTAAAAAATTTATTACCTATTTATGAAAATAATATCGAGTATTTTATTTTTATTTTAGTCAGGCTGAGTCATTTGCTCAAGAAATTGAGTGTGTCTCAAGCGAGAAACCGCTCCATCGAAAATCCAAACTGCTACCTCTCACTCCATTCTTAGACTGTGACAGGTGGTCGAATTCAGAATTCGGAATTCGATTTTTTTAAAAAGCACCCCTGGATTTTAGATGCTTAGCATCACCTGATTATGGTTCATGAACACATTCGTTTATTTCATGCCGGTCCCCAATCGCTTCTCGCGTCGTAGGTTTGTGAGCAGTTCTGGCCTATCGGGGGTAGAATCTTAGCTCGTAGCATTTCCAAGAAATGTATAATTTGTGTACGTCTGCGAGGATCAACCATGCAGCCCATAATGGGCCATTTACCCTGCGAGATAAATTCCACCTTCGCATTTTATACGTGTGAAGTCGACATGGCCGATCCGTTCATGATATCTAGCCGTAAGGGTAATCGCATAACTAAATGCTATTTGTTTTTGTTTGTCTGTCTTACTTCTACGGCAGTGCATTTGGAATTGGTTAGCGACTTAATTACCGGATCATTTATACTAGCATTGCGTCGGTTTATAGCAAGAAGGGGTAAACTCGCCGACAAATATTACGATAAAGTCGAGCCGTCAGTCGGTGTCTGAGTTCGCATGCAATGAAGGCATCCAATTTAAATTTAGTCCAGTTTACGCACCTAGTTTTGTAGGTATATGGAAGGCAGGTGTGAAATCTACCAAGCATCATTTACGACGTGTTGTAGGTAACGCTTCCTTGACGTTTGAGGAGCTAGCCACGTTGTTCATACAAATTAAGGCAATCCTTAATTCGCATCCACTCTCCCTCCTGTCATAAGATCCCTCAAACCCATCACCCTTAACTCCAGGGCTCCTGATTGGTCGACCATTGGCATCACTACCGCACATACCTATCGACGAGGAGCGGCCCAATAGGTACCAATTTATAGAAAAGCTGAGGCAACGTTTTTGGGAGAGATGGCGTAAGGAATTCATCGCAAAGCTGCAACAGCGCGCGAAGTGGAAAACACGTCAACAGGAACTCCACGTCGGGGACCTGGTCTTGCTTAAAGATGACAATACAGCTCCACTTCAATACGCCTCGCTCGAGTGTAACAATTATATCCCGGAGCTGATGGTGTCGATCGAGTGGCCGACGTAACCACACACAGTGGAGTCTTCAGAAGGGCAATTAACAAAATGTGCCCTCTACCCACATCGATGAAAGATGGCTGTTGAAAGCCGCCGTTTGTTGCTGCTTTCAAGGCCCCGGAAGATGTACGCGCCCGTATGTCGCGCGATACTACACATAACTATAGACATCTAAGGGATGCGACATGAGATGAAGAGAGTGAAGGCGACGACCGGCCTCCGCGTTGAGCACACACGCCAACCGACCGTCTATCGTGCGCCTGCGTCGTCTATCTCACGAACTTTATATACCTATATATAGTAATTGTTTCGCATCTTCGGAAATGAACCAAAAAAATCATCTGCATTTTTCAATGTGCCGCTTGGACACTCTGATTTTAGGTTAGCAATAATAGTGTCTACTTCATCATAATCTGTTGGTAGGAGAGCAAATGATCGCAGATGTGAGGTCGGATGTTCTGGTCTCGGGAGATTTGGTTGGGAAAGTAGGTTTGAAAATTTATCAGCTAATGTTTTCCATATATTAGCATAATACTCGTTTATATCATTAACCGAAAGTTGTGAATTACTGGCGTTAACTAGACGGTTACTATTATCCCTAGGTTTGGTGATATAGGTCATCTGCTTTATTGTTTTCCAGTTTTTTTTAATCAAATAACAGCAATAGTTCCTATATCTTTTATAAGTTGTTTGTATTAAAGTCTTGTTTGTATATTTTATACAGATTATCACGATTTCTTAGACATTTCAAAATACCACTGGAGATCCATGGTTTGCGTATTTGTTTTCGCCGGGACATTAGTACCATTTTAGTATTAAAGCTTACAGCGGCTCTTAAGACATTTGTAAAGAACTCCGCGGCCTGGTTAACGTCATTACATGTGTATATCCGGTCAAAATCGATTTTATTGATATCTCTCTCGAGGTCTATGCTATCAAGACGCTTAATAGTGGCGGTTTATGTTCGGGTTTGGATTCAAAATACAGTACAGTACTATTATGATCGGTAACAGTGGATGATAGTACGAGACGTCGGGCGGCTAATTTAGTTTTAATTAATATAGTCAAGACATGTCTTGTTATGTGTGGGAATGACATAACCCGGTAAAATGCCATGGCTAGCCAGCATGTTCAGGAACTCAAAACAATGAGAACATCTATTATCTGTACCTATGTCTCTATTAATGTCGCCCATTATTATGATGTTGTGAGTAGATGAAATTGTACATAGGTAGGCATTAAGTGGTTGTAGAAAAGTATTCGGGCTTTAGTATCTATCAGGGCGATACATTGCTAGTATTATTGTATTTTTATCAGGCTGAAACTTTAGACAGTTCACTCCGATAAAAACACTTCTTCAACGGTATAAATAGATCGTTTCTTCAATAAACCACAACGCCTTCGTTCTGTTTTTATTATTGGTGGTAGCATAATAGCTGTTTGATTATGATTTAGCAAATGCTTATCTAACGTTCTTTTGAGACTGTGTTTGACTAATCCAATGAGACGTTCGTAAAAACCACCAAACCATGGAGCCAGTTTCGGTATGAATTTCCAACGTACATTATTCACTGTGCAATAATCAGAAGACAACACCTCTGCAGTAAGTTTAAATTGAGTCGCGTTGACACAATTAATTAAGGTAAACCCCTACAGAACAAATCTCCTTATCGCCAGCAGACACTCCTCGGCTGATAAGTCCTTGACTACTTCCATTGTGTACTGCTCTAATAGAAAGACATGTAAAAAGGCACATCCATCGTTTCTCTTTTGTAGCTTCATCAACAAATAAGGGACAGAAATAGTCCATTCCGGTAAATGTGAACGGCAAACTGAGTTTGACTCTCTCAGCTGGTAGATCCGGGAATTCTGGTAATTTAAATGGGCCACCGCCGTACTTCACGCAACTTTGACACTTTCTGATAACCCTTTGTACTGTGGCCCTCCCATGTGGGACCCAAAAGTTTTATCTTATCAGGGCTAAAGTATGAGACACACCTACATGGTAGTTTTTCTTGTATAAGTTCATAATAATACGAAGAAGAAGTACGGGTTCCTTTTGACTAAATGTAAAATGTGTGCTTGAAGCTACCTCTGCACCTGAGAATGCCATTTGTGTCCTTAAATAATCGGAGAGTACGCGATAAATCTATGGTCATGCCCTTAGATTCTTTTAGTTTCGGCATCTAATTCATGGAAGTCTTCATCTACTGCCATTGACTGTGTCCTATCTTCATCTGATACCGAAATTTTCTTCATAAAACCCTGCCCGGCCAAATAAATTTACCTGATTTTCGGGTTTGTATTTCATTTACCTGATTTTCTTTTAAACAAACATTAGGCCAATGTGACGAATCCTCTGATAGAAAATTGGGACCTTCGAGCCATATTTTAAAGAGGTATACTCTCTGCTTTAGTGCCTACATCAGCTGGATTAAGACGCGTCGGCATGTCTCTATTCTGTCTTATTTCATTAATTCTTCGTGAAACATATGGCGGAAGTAACTTATCTAATCTGTACCAACTTAAAACTATCTGGCTATCCATAAGTATTGAGCATTAATTTTTAAGACGTAAAAACTTTTGTACATAGCTTAATAGTATGTAATCTATAAAAACTCCCAGCAATTTTAATCTTGGAATTTGTAATTTTTTCTGATCTTTTAAAGGCACTATCCTGGATTTACCTATTGGTATTGGTGGTGCTAATAATATTATCAATGTTGTAATAACAACAATTATTAGCACCTAAAGAACAGAGTAGATAAATTACCGCGACATACGCTTCCATTGACGCGTCGGTAAAGCAATGCAGTTCATACTGAATATTACTTCTAATTAAATGTTTACTAAGATTTCGAGCGTAATACCTATTGGTATAAACTTCATTTAAATAAAAAATTTAGATACTATTTCCTTCCATTCGACGAGCAATTCATCGAGTAATTTTGAATCCCATTTAATATTTTGTTTCCACAATTTTTGTATGAAAAGTTTTGCTAGGAGTAGTATTGGTACCGCTAAACCACATGGATGGTAAACAGATTAAACTACTTTCAATACATCTCGTTTTGAGCCAGTTCATTCTCATCTAAATCGTAATTCCAAACCAAACCTAACACTTTCACATTCATCTTATTTTCTACTAGAGAATCCTTTGGGATCTTTAAGACTACTCCTTTGAATTGGAACACCAAGTATGCAATTTCATTGACAAGCAATTAAACTCTTTAGTGATTGTTTCATATAGACTAAATGCATCTAATATCATCTAACACTTGTAACTATATTATCTGCGTAATTATCTTCTGCTATTTGTTACAAGTGAGCACTACCCGATTTACTAAGATGGAACCTAATTGTTGCATTTAATAAAAAGGGGCTAGGAATAACACCAAAGGGAACTCTGGTGAACCTCAAATGTAATACATTGTTTGAATCAGCTACATTATTCGTAATTTTAACCCATAGAAACCGTCTTACGTCTGTGTCTGGGACTTGAAGATCTAATTGTAGAAACGCCTTTTCTACATCTGAAACAACGCCTATAGGATTTTCTCTAAATTTGATTATTGACCCAGTTAGACCCTCTAACAATTGTGGCCCGCAATATGGATATTCATTTAAACTTTGGCTCTCTTGATTGATTTTAGCTGACGCATCATAAACAATTCGAAGCTTATCGGGTTTGTCTCGTCTATGTACACAATGGTGTGGAAGATGATGTACTGAATGTGTTTCGGAAACATTGGGATTAGGTACTACTTCGATGAACCCCCCTTTCAATTGTTCTTTAATAACCTGATCGTTCAGTTCGATTTGAGACTGATTTAATCGTTTTAGTAAACTATTGAGGCGACCCCACGCCAAACCTAGATTATTAGGGAGATTCAGAGGAAATTCCACCTATTGTCCTTGTACTCCATAGTCCTATTTAAATGTTGTAATGCCTCTTCATCACGAGTAAACTTAGGTAAATCAGTAATACCGATTGACTCTAGGTCCCATAATCTCTTTCCTAATACTATCTATAGAATCGTTTTCCTCAGTAATTTTTATTCTGACTTCATAAATTAGATCTTCTCGAAACTTTTCCATAATCATGACTCTGAGATGATTGTGATTTACGTCTTCTCCCAAGAGCACACGAAGATGTCTTTCTATCTCATTAACAACACTCCTACAATCTTTGACTTGATTTGACACAACCGTTTAGCATCCCCTTCAAGAACCGATTTAAGATAAATAATAACTTATCAATATCGTCAATATCTCTGCTATGTACAATTGTACGTTTGATGAAAACTGGTCCTCCAAAGTTTTATATATAGAGTCGTCCCTGATGCTAAAGGTGGATAACATATGGCGTAAAAGTTACTGAGATTTTTTATACCAATTTTCAACTTGTCAATAGATTTTATACTTAGATAAACTTGATTTGTTTCTCAGTTTCGGCACTATTTTAGTTTTCATAATAAATTACTATTTTTTTCTATGACAACCCTTGAATCATTACAGATTTATTAAAAAAAAGAGTATATAATTCCGCTTCCTTTGACTTAAGAGACTCATGACAAAAACACAAAAAATACTACTTTTCCCTAAAAAACACTATTTTTCTTATTTCTTTTCAGTAGTTTTTTTGTTTCTCTTCGTAGAATTACTTGTCTCAATGTTTTTTGCATTACTTATTTTATCATATAAATATTTGTTAATATATTCTCATTATGAATAGTATTGCTAGGTATATGTAGTGTAAGTATTAAATTATTAATGTCCTATATTACGGGGCTACGGAGCCCCGGACCTTTGGAAGGCGTGCGTGGAGTCGAAGCCAACACGTAGAGGCCCTTTACAATAACAAGTTTAATAGCAAACAATGGGGTGGATTCTAAACCGGCGATTATCCCTGTCTACACTATAAAGTGCAACCAAGGACAACCTCCGGTTTGGATAAAACTATTGATAATCTACAGGACAAAACTACTTGAGCTATTGTGATGGGATGGTAGTGGACTAAATACTGGGGAACTATGGATACTATGGCACCTGCCGTAACAATGTTCAATAAACACGTAATAATGGCAGGCGGAGACTCGCCAACTCTCAGACTGGGCCACCCTAATTAGCCGAGTAAATTACAGCAAGGGGGCAACAGGAACGTGAGTGGCTGAAGGATGGAGAGGCCTCACTGGATTTTAAGTAATCGCTGATAGTCCGAGCGAGCGGGCCAACTCATTACTGACGTTCAGCATCCATCCTTCGAGCATTTCTGCTATAATGGCTCCACTCTGGACGGCCGGTGAAGGCAAGCCAGAGATAGGGGACCGCTTCCTCGTCAGGTTTCACTCCGACCAACCAACTAAGGCAAGCCGGAGGTGAGGAACGGTGACTTCCCCCTGGAGAACTCGGGACCGCGGGGTCGTACCGTAAGTAACGCAAAAGTACCGCTGAAGTCACTGGATGGAATACCTCTTACCAATAAGGATAATATCTTGGCACGCTGGGCCCAACACTTCAACGACCTTCTTAACGTGGACCGGTCAACTGACTTAGTTTTCATAAACTCACTTCCTTATGATTCACCAAGAGAAGAATTGCTTGAGCCTCTAACACTGGATGAGGTAACAACTGCTATCAAGCAACAGCATAATAAGAAGGCTGTTGGTGTCGATAACATTGGCGGAGAAATGCTTAAGTACGGAGGAGAGAGGTTACACCAAGCCATTTGGCAGTTGTTTTTGCGTATGTGGGAGGAAGAAAATGTGCCTGAATGCTTTAAGATCTCACGCATCAGCTCACTCTACAAAAACAAAGGTGATCGCTCCGACTGTAATTCGTATCGGGGCATCTCACTTCTGTCTGTTCCCGGTAAAGTTTTTGCCAGAATCCTCCTAAATCGGTTACTGCCTGTATCTGAAGCGATACTACCGGAATCTCAGTTTGGGTTTCGTCCAGAGAGAGGAACCTGCGAGGCCATCTTCTCAGTCCGTCAGCTTATTGAGAAAAGCAGAGAACAAGGTCAACCTCTATATCTGTGTTTTGTTGACTTTGAAAAGGCCTTCGACAGTGTTTCTAGAGAGGCTCTTTGGTTGATTCTGTCCAAGCTTGGTTGTCCAGACAAGTTTGTAAAGCTTTTGAGACTATTGCATGATAACATGACATGCTGTGTCACAGCAGATGGAGAGCAATCCGAAAGTTTCCCTGTCACATGTGGGGTTAAACAAGGATGTGTTCTGGCACCAACGTTGTTTGCATTATATTTCGCTGTTGTTGTCCGCGAAGCTCTACAACACTGAACTGAGGGTATTCGAATTAGATATCGCACAACTGGAGGGCTTTTTAATCTTGCCAGGCTTAAAGCGAGTACCAAAATATGTGTAACCCTCATAACCGAGATAATGTATGCTGACGATTTATGTTTTGTCGCAGACTCATCAAGTGGTCTCCAAAATCTTATGACCAGCCTAAACGAGGCATGCATGAAATTTAGGCTTAAAATCAGCATTAAAAAAACCGAAGTAATGTCAGCAGGGGCTAACGTCAATGCCCCAGTAGATGTGTGTATTGAAGAGAATAAATTGAATCAAGTGGATAAGTTTAAATATCTAGGAAACACTATTACACCAAAGTGTGACTTGGACGCAGAAATAAACAGCAGGATATGGGCTGTTGCTGCTGCCTTTGGTAAGCTGCGTTCTAAGGTGTTCCGGTCACATGACATAAAATTATGCACGAAAATCAGTGTTTATATGGCAATTGTACTCCCGAATTTCCTGTACTCATCGGAGACATGGGTTTTGTACTGTAAGCACATACGCGCACTCGACAGGTATCATATAAAGTGTCTCCGTGATATCATGAACATTCGGTGGCACGACCGAGTCCGTAACACCGATGTGCTACGACGTGCAAACGTTGGAGGTATCGAGACCTACCTCATGAGGCGCCAGTTGCGTTGGAGTGGACACATGTCACGTATGACTGATGACAGGATGGCCAAACGCATATTCTTTTCGGAGCTCCAAAATGGCAGGCGCCAACCAGGTGGGCAATACCTGAGATATAAGGATGTTCTGAAAAGGCATATGAAAAGATGCAAAATTATGCCAGCCAGTTGGGAGCTGAAGGCAGCCCAACGCCCGGAGTGGAGGCGTCTCGTTAATCAGCACGTCTCTGATTTTGAATTAGAACGATGTGCTGATTTAGACCTCAAACGAGACGCGATAAAGGCCAGACCACCCTCGGCCATTTCGTATAATATTGTAAATGGTGTGCTTACGTGCCCGATATGCGATAGAACATTTTCTGCAAAAATCGGGTACGCCAGTCACCAAAGAGCACACTATAGACGAGCTGCTGAATATCGAGTCTCATCATCTTCTTCTGCATAGGTTGCCAGAAATAGTCACTGTGGCCGAAATCGGTCAAGGAGACATCATCATCATTATTATGTGTAGGTATGTTATGATAACTACGTTTAAGTATTTCTTTTATAAAAATCTATTTTAAGTAGGTATTTATAGGTATGTGTTTCTTACACCACATGACTTACCAGTTAAGCTAAGCAGACCTTCTCCATCTTATGGTTGGCGCAAATAAATCGCTTTAAGCGATAAGGTCGCCTGTTTGTACAATTTCAATTTCGGACATATTCCATTGAAAATTAGTTAGATGGAGTTGTTTGTTTTATAAAAACAAGCAAAACAAAAACTATGTAAAAAACCCTACAAAAAAAACCCCGAAATTATGATCCTACGTAAGTAGGTACATCTGAATTTTTTTGATTAAATATTGTTGCGTCGCGGGCCGCTCTTTTTTCGAGTCAATTTAATAGAATGTAAGAGTCGTCGTTATGATTCTTTTAGCATTTATTTAGATAGTTAAGTTGTGTAAGTATTTAATTTTTAAGTAGGTCACTTGTAATTATTAACTTTAACATTTTCGTTGAAATTGTTATATTATCATTTTATGAAGGTGTTTTTATAGGTAAAGAGCGGTCCCCAGAAGCGAAAATATTTAATCAAAAAAATTCAGATGACCTACTTGCGTAGGATCTTTCGGGGTTATTTTTTTTCTTTTTGTATGGATTTTTTCATAGTTTTTGTTTTGCTTGTTTTAGGCTTTTAACGTTCATACTATTTTTAATACGTTGTGTCGGGGGTTTTTTAAATTTAAAATTTCTTTTTTTATTTCATCCTTTTTGTAGGGAAGGACTTTTTAATCAGCTATTTGTAATATGCATATCATGCCCTTTCATTTGATACCCTACTCGGGCATATTTAGTTACTTGTCCTAACTTTTATCCCTTATAACTTTCAGACGGCTGAACCGATTTTGATTAAACAAACACTCCCGACCAATTCACCTTTCAAGCAAAAAAACTAAATTGAAATCGGTTTATCCGTTCGAGAGCTACGATGCCACAGACAGACATACACACACACACACAGACACGTCAAACTTATAACACTCCGTCGTTTTTGCGTCGGGGGTTAAAAAGTAAATTGACAATTTTAATAGATAATTGCATGTTAGACACTTTTATCTGACGTATTTCTATGATAAAATAACGTTTCTATAGTTAGGTACTTGTCAATAACGCATGACGTCACACTTATTTGAAAGTGCAGGTGTGCATCAAAGACGTTAATACGTCAAAAATTATAGTTAACTAGCTGTTGCCCGCGACTTCGTTCGCGATGTGGTTTTGGGTTATTTAGAACGCTGTTTTCTCGTGGTCCCAGGATTTTGTCCCATTAATGGGACCACGAGGGAGAACTGTTTTTCGTAGTCCCATTATTATGTTCAGTAACATATTTATCCTCCTGTATATAAATAATTCTTCCTACATAGATAAACTTTTTAGAGTGCATTGTGAATTGATGATAGATAATGAATAAATTAATGACACTTGACTGTCATTGATTATAAATTCACCTATGTTGAATGATTACCTATATTTATTATGGAAGAAATTTCGTTTATTAATAGAAAGGGCCGAACCGTTTTGCTATTTGAAGGAAGACAATATTATAGGCATATGATTTATAAAAGTGGGAATGACAGTAAATAAACATTGAAAGGATATTAGCTGGTATTGCACCTGTGCCACACACAACCATCTTCCACATACCTATATAAAGTTGATATTTTTATTGTAATGTTTTTTTGGTAACCACTATACAGGATGTAGGTTCACAACAATGGGACTACGAAAAACAGTTCTCCCTCGTGGTCCCATTAATGGGACAAAATCCTGGGACCACGAGAAAACAGCGATTTAGAATACCTAGCATTTTTCTGCATAGATACAATTTATCATTCGGTGTAAGTTATAAAAACAAAATAGGTAGTTACATTGTTTTTAAACTATATTTTTAATTGATTTGGCAAAGGCAATTCTTATTCTAGGCTTACTCATACTCCGCATTAGGGACTTCAAAAACCTAACCTCCTTGATTTAGGTAACACCAAAGAATAACAATTATGGCTTCGCACGGCTCATCCATACTGCCAGAGTTTAGTACATAATAGGTTTTTTCTTAGTAATCGAATTTAGGTAGATATATTTAGTTCAAGATATCTTATTTAATAAAATAAATGTAAAGATGAAAATGGTCAAAGTGACGTATGACCATGCTGCGCCTCTACCGGCGCCCTGTCAAGATGTTGCAGATGTGGCTTTATGTGACCATGCGGTCAGTGTCGTTTCTTGAGTAAAAAATACTGGCGGGAAATGCTTGCATTTTGAATGATTTTAATTAGTTTATCTTTTGTTATTTTTATTATGTTTTTGTGTTAAGTTTAATCTGGTTTTTCTATTATGATTGTGTATTTTGTGTAAATAACATTTTCTAGACAAACCGTGTTACAAAAACTGTAATTTAAATCTACGGACTTCGCGTCATCACTCAGTGTTGGATAAACTAATTTATAAAAATCTCTTCGGTTAGTACCGACGTATTTAAGTATTGAAAACATATTGAAAATATGTTGAAAACAAATAGCAAAAGCAAAAAAATCTACATAATGTATAACCTCTTTGGTCCCAACCTTGTAAGAGGATCAGGTAGTATGGAGTCTCTCATTCACTCTCGTTATTAGGAAGAATTTTATGTTTATTCGTAATGAAAAGCACAGTGTTTACCTCGGGTTTGTTTTGTTTACCCAAGGTGTGAAAGTCACTCATTTAGTCCCTCGAAGTATTAGCGCCCTCGCTACGCTCGGGCGCCAAACTCCGTCTCGGGACTCAATGAGTGACTTTCACACCTTGGGTAACAATGTACTATTTTTGTTAATTTTTCTCAAATAAAACATAATACACAACAATATGATAAACTAAAACTAAGTCCAATATCTATTCGCACAAAACTTTCAACGTTCTTTGTCTTCCTAGTTATCTTTAGATTTTTGTAAATTAAAGAAAAAATAATTATCAACTACCTTTGTGTCTCGATTCATATTCTTCAATTAATAATATAAGAGGTTATTATAGTATTTATAACACCGACATCATGCAAATAATAATCTATATTGGTGCAAATAAAATTTTACATTGTTTTTTATTATCAAATAATAATATTAATGATTAAAAAGAAAGGCAATTTGACAGAACAAATACTAATACTTAAAATAACGCGATGCACATTGAGATCCTTACATATTGATAGCAGGCATTACGCTGAACAAAAAATGCTTTCACACCAAACATCTAAAGCGTCTCGGAAACGAGGTATTTGAAAGAACGTGATGTCCTATGAATCAAATTTTCTGAATTCTTGACCAAAATACCCAGTTTTTTTTATTAGGTAGCTGGCAGGGCTACGTAATTTTGGGAAAAAAAATGATTTTTACAAATGACTATTACCTGTATATTTTTTAACCGACATCAAAAAAGGTGGAGGTTCTCAATTCGTCACGTATATATATATATTTTTATGTATGTTCGCTGATTACTCGTAAACTCTTGGAGCGATTTGGATAATTCTTTTTTGTTTTTACTATCTAAGGTTTCCGCTACTTGAACTCATAATTTAAACTATAGCAGGAGAAAAGCGCGATAGAAGTGTAACATCGGAGGTCTTCGGTAAAGAAGATCGGTAATATTATGTAGTAGTACCTCTTTGTACTAACCTCATTTTCAGTTTCACGTAGGTAGTATTAAATGCAAACTATTTGGTTTTATGACAGCTGTCATCTTGAGCGGAGGCATGTACTGCATCCCTATCATGACTTTTTGAAGAACTCGAAAAAAAGAAACCCTTTTTCGATCACTCTCTTGTCCGTTTGTCTGTCGGTGTGTCACTACCGATATTCTTAGAGACGGGTGGACTTAGTAAGTTGATTTTTAGGAAGTTTCATAGTAAATACTCAATATAGTATGTTTAATCGAATACGTAAAAAACCCGTGGTAAGGGTACTGTTCCCTTCTGACGTTCGATTACGTTTTACCACGGAAAAATATTTCGATTTCACATTTTTTAAATGTTTTTTTATCAAATATCTTAATTATTGTATTAAAGTTAAATTAAAACATACCCTAAATGTTATTCTGATATATTCTGAACATGTTCGTGTGGACCTTGTTAAAATCTGTTCTGTAGTTTATGAGATTACCTGGTTCAAACAAACAAACAGACAGACAAACAGACAAACAGACAAAAAATCTAAAAACTACCCTATCGTGTTCAGCTAACGATTTTAAGGCGACCTGTGTATTTTTTTTCTGGATATCTTACAATTACAGATTTTTTGATGTCTACAGATTTATTATATGTATAGACTAGCTGTTGCCCGCGACTTCGTTTGCGATGTGGTTTTGGGTTTTATAGAATACCTAGCATTTTTCGGCATAGATACAATTTATCATTCGGTGTAAGTTATAAAACAAAATAGGTAGTTACATTGTTTTTAAACTATATTTTTAATTGATTTGGCGAAGGCACTTTACTTACTCATACTCCGAAAGTAGGTCTAAAGATGCCTGAAGAGCGTGTAGAAAGAAAAACTTTCAGCCCTAGGGAAAATCGCTTTCAATGACAGCTGTCATGTCAAATTATGGCTTCGCACGGCTCATCCATACTGCCAGAGTACTGACAGAGAGTACATAATAGGTTTTTTCTTAGTAATCGAATTCAGGTAGATATATTTAGTTCAAGATATCTTATTTAATAAAATAAATGTAAAGGTAAAAATGGTCAAAGCGACGTATGACCATGCTGCGCCTCTGCCGGCGCCCTGTCAAGATGTTGCAGATGTGGCTTTATGCGACCGTGCGGTCAGTGTTGTTCCTTGAGTAAAAAAATACTGGCAGGAAATGCTTGCCTTTTGAATGATTTTAATTAGTCTTATCTTTTGTTATTTTAATATGTTTTTGTGTTAAGTTTCATCTGGTTTTTCATTTATGATTGTGTATTTTGTGTAAATAACATTTTCTAGACAAACCGTGTTACAAAAACTGTAATTTAAATCTACGGACTTCGCGTCATCACTCAGTGTCGGATAAACTAATTTATAAAAATCTCTTCGGTTAGTACCGACGTATTTGAGTATTGAAAATGTTGAAAACAAATAGCAACAGCAAAAAATCTACATAATGTATAACCTCTTTGGTCCCAACCTTGTAAGAGGATCAGGTAGTATGGAGTCTCTCATTCACTTTCGTTATTAGGAAGAATTTTATGTTTATTCGTAATGAAAAGCACAGTGTTTACCTCGGGTTTGTTTTGTTTACCCAAGGTGTGAAAGTCACTCATTTAGTCCCTCGAACTATTAGCGCCCTCGCTACGCTCGGGCGCCAATCTCCGTCTCGGGACTCAATGAGTGACTTTCACACCTTGGGTAACAATGTACTATTTTTGTTAATTTTTCACAAATAAAACATAATACACAACAATATGATAAGCTAAAACCAAGTCCAATTTCTATTCGCACAAATTTTTCAAAATACTTTGTCTTCCTAGTTATCTTTAGATTTTTGTAAATTAAAGAAAAAATAATTATCAACTACCTTTGTGTCTCGATTCATATACTTCAATCATATAAGAGGTTATTATAGTATTATTACACCAACATCATGCAAATAATAATCTATTTTGGTGCAAATAATAATATACATTGTTTTTATTATCAAATAATAATATTAATGATTAAAAAGAAAGGCAATTGGACAGAACAAATACTAATACTTAAAATAACGCGATGCACATTGAGATCCTTACATATTGATAGCAGGCATTACGCTGAACAAAAAATGCATTCACACCAAACATCTAAAGCGTCTCGGAAACGGGGTATTTGAAGGAACGTGATGTCCTATGAATCCAATTTTCTGAATTCTTGACCAAAATACCCAGTTTTTTTATTAGGTAGCTGGCAGGGCTACGTAATTTTGGGAAAAAAATGATTTTTACAAATGACTATTACCTGTATATTTTTTAACCGACATCAAAAAAGGTGGAGGTTCTCAATTCGTCACGTATATATATATTTTTTTATGTATGTTCGCTGATTACTCGTAAACTCTTGGAGCGATTTGAATAATTCTTTTTTGTTTTTACTATCTAAGGTTTCCGCTACTTGAACTCATAATTCAAACTATAGCAGGAGAAAAGCGCGATAGAAGTGTACCATCGGAGGTCTTCGGTAAAGGAGATCGGTAATATTATGTAGTAGTACCTCTTTGTACTAACCTCATTTTCAGTTTCACGTAGGTAGTATTAAATGCAAACTATTTGGTTTTATGACAGCTGTCATCTTGAGCGGAGGCATGTTCTGCAGCCCTACCATGACTTTTTGAAGAACTCGAAAAAAAGAAACACTTTTTCGATCACTCTCTTGTCCGTTTGTCTGTCAGTGTGTCACTACCGATATTCTCAGAGACGGGTGGACCTAGTAAGTTGATTTTTAGGAAGTTTCATAGTAAATACTCAATATATTATGTTTAATCGAATACGTAAAAAACCCGTGGTAAGGGTACTGTTCCCTTCTGACGTTCGATTACGTTTTACCACGGAAAAATGTTTCGATTTCACATTTTTTAAATGTTTTTTTATCAAATATCTTAATTATTGTATTAAACTCAAATTGAAACATACCCTAAATGTTAATCTGATATTTCCTGAACATATTTGTGTGGACCTTGTCGAAATCTGTTCTGTAGTTTATGAGATTACCTGGTTCAAACAAACAAACAGACAGACAAACAGACAAACAGACAAACAGACAAAAATTCTAAAAACCACCCTATCGTGTTCAGCTAACGATTTAAAGACGACCTGTGTATTTTTTTTCTGGATATCTTACAATTACAGATTTTTTGATGTCTACAGATTTATTATATGTATAGATATCAGTTAGTTAAAATCATATTGTTAATAACTTTTTTAGGAATTAATGTCGGATCGATAGAAATTTTTCAAATTTGATTTATATCGGTGTTCTGATTCAGCTCTATGCGAATTATGATAACCTTACCCCAATGTTTTGGGCTAATTTGACCGAAGTAGGGACAAGATAATAAATTATTTTTTCTATGAATACTAATTTTAAAATTTTATCCCTTCAGAGCCAAACCTGATCACGGACGACAGACCGAATGTTTATCGCTTCGGAAGACTTTCGAATTCATATTTTCCCAAACCATTCCATACGTGGACTTGGTTATGTTGTGGCTGTGGTTACATTATGGTGAATCCGGTACCCGAGACACCTATCACTACTACACGGAGAAGAAAACACTTTTATCAGAATAGTGGACCAGTTATTAATATAGGAAATTTTGAAAATCAGGGAAATATTAACAATGTTAACAATATGTCAAATATTGGAAATTTCGGAAATATTGGAAATATTGGAAATATTCTAGGTAAATAATTAAAATAATGAATAATGATGAAACTAATGAGAGTTGTTTTTAATGGTAATTATACGGGACGTCAAGGAAACATGATCGTTCAATGCATACTGAGTTTATTCCGCTACTGACATCGTTTTATAATGAATACATAACACTTTTCCCTCCTAAATTAACTATAACTACTTAGTTATATCTTAAAACTGTATTTTTTAGTAAAAAAATTAAAGAAGTCAATAAGTTGACGAATAAACTATCGGTTAGATAGGTACAGTTATTTTTTTTTTTAATTAATTGTTCAGGTAAATCATAAAAACTGTACCTATACTATTATAAAAGTATATCTATAACTGAACAATAATGGTGGCCGTAACTACAGAATATACACACAAGGGGGGTGCATAATCGGTTGCTGGGGGGTGGGGGACCTTAGTGCCTATCAATTTAACCCCCATGTATGTTCCGCAATATTTAGTGGTTCAAAAGTTATTTGGGATTTAGTGAAATTTTAGTCAAAATCAGATTTCAGGCTTAACTTCGCAATTACAGCCAAACTATCAGGCCTACGATTCTGCCTTTTTTATTAAATTAAACGCTTTTATTTAACTTTTTGTTTGGGTGGAATCTTGCAACTTAACTTTAATCCACTTTTACCAAGTTACCAATTGAGCTGAAATTTTGCATACATGTGTAAATCGGGTGACAATGCAATATTATGATGACATGGTGCTGATCTGATGATGGACCTGGAAGGTGGCTATAGGAACTTAGCAATGAAACGACACAACCTCATCGAGTTTGAGCTCGTTAGAATCGTCTTGACGAGTAGTTTGTATTTCAATGGTAATCACCGGTAAAAAATAATAATATGTGAATTATATTATTTAGAACCATGCAAAGGTAATGTAAACTAAAAATATGAAAAAAAAAAGTATTACTTCAATGGTTTTATTTAGAGTTTTATAAATCTAAGACTCTGATTAGTGAAGCGAATAAACTTGTTTCACAAAAAAAGGCAAAATCGCAGACCTGATAGTTTGGCTGTAATTGCGAAGTTCAGGAATGTTTCATCCACATAACATGTAATTAGCAGTAAGATACGTATTTAACTTGTCGGTATAACTTCATAGCACTAGTTGGTAATGTAAAACGCACGCGTGCATAATACGCTTGGTTGGATTATGAGCCTAAAAGCCGTTTAATAAGATCCACTTTATGAGCAACTGTGATAAAAAAGACTTTTAACTTCTACTAAAGCAGGTGCCTAGAATCGCGCTTGTGTTGCAAATATTCTTAAAACAGCCGTTTTGGAGCTCTACGGTAGGTCTGCAATTATGCAGCCGACCTTACATACCGCCAAGTATCTTCATATAGATCAGTACTGATAGTTTGTGTAAACTGAGAACTGTACGAATTGCGATATTGTACTGATGGCGATGCTCCCATCATAAGATCATTAAATGAAGCGATCCTAAGTATCGCTTGACCGATCAGGCTAAAATTAGGCACATAGATAGCACTTTGACGAATTAGCTACTGGATGCACTTAGATAGCTATTATGACGTAACCATCACGCATACGCTTAAAATGATTTTGGAAAATTCAACACCTTCGCGGACGAAGTTTGTAAGCCAGTCGAGGGTGTAAGCCAGTGTATAAAAAAGAAGAATTAAAGAAACCTAAGACAACTTTACCTATAATTATAAACATATCATTAAATTATACCAACTGGATTATAAATCAAAAATAAATATTATAATGTAATTTTTGGCTCATACCAATTCTGTTACCTATACAGAATGTTTTTTTTTATATTGGCCTGCAGGGATATATACTAAACTATAAGAGATAGCAAAAAATGTTGAAAGGAACTGCGTGCCCAATTTTGACAGAAACTAACACACTATGGGTATAGCTGAAAATCAGTGTCTTGCTTCTTTCAGCAAACCCAACACTGAGCTACTGCCCATTTGCATCACTGCGGCACACTGCTCACCACGTATTTTATATTTTACATTAGCTTTTTAATTTTCATTTAGTTGCTTTCTTTCTTTAGTTAGTTGTTTTTTTTTTCAATTATTTGGTGGCATTTGTTGTTTTTTGTTCTTTTCTCCATAATTAATTAGTTTTAACGAAAGTAGATTATATTTATGTTTATGTATGTGCCTTTGTGTGATGCAATAAATGATTAATCTATCTATCTATCTAAAACTGCATCATTACATTTTTGAAAAAAACCGGCCAAGTGCGAGTCGGACTCGCACACGAAGGGTTGCGATCGATTCATATCGAGCAAAAAACCTAAAAAAAAATTGTAATGTCAGACGAGGCTGTATAGGTTAAAAGTCTTTTGTCTGCCCTTTTGGAAGTACTTATAATTGACAAAAATATATTGCCTTAAAAAATAGTAAACATAACCTAAAATTCTTAAAAACAATCTCAAAAAATATTTACTCTCTTCTGCTTTTAGTATATTTGTTGTTATAGCAGCAACAGAAATACATCATCTGTGAATATTCTCTAGCTATTTGGTTCATGAGATAGGTACAGCCTGGTGACAGACAGGCGGACGGACAGCGAAGTCTTTGTAATAGGGTCTCGTTTTCACCCTTTGGGTACGGAACCCTAAAAACTGATTACCCTAGCCAGGATCGAACCTGTTGATTTTGCAAAACAATAATCTATACCTACATATAATATTTTTTGTCCTGAATGACTGACTGACTGACTGACGGATCAACGCACAGCCTAAACCGCTGATCGTAGATACCTGAAACTTGGAGGGTGTGTTCTTACGCCCTCCAAGTTTAGGCATCCGATAAGAAAGGATTTTCCGGAATTCTACCCCTAAGGGGGTGAAAAAGGGGGCAAACTTTATACGGGACAACGTGATTACTTGGTCTATTTCCGACTTCTACGCGGACGAAGTCGCGGGCAAAAGCTAGTCATCCTATATTTTTATACCAATCTATAGTGTTGCTGATAGAGATCAATTCTTGGGAACAAACATAGTATGGTAAATCAAAGAAAAAGGCTAATGTTTAGTCTTCTATAATTTATATATTACTATCCCTGAAAAAAAATAGTGAAGAAGTATGGCTAATGACATAAAAAACTGCTGCACAAAGAAACATAATTTGTTTTCACAAATTTTATGTAATGTAGAGAATCTAGAACATATAATTTTATAAGACATTTAGACAAAATATTACTTCCTCTCTATAATAATAATAATAATAAGCCCGCAGGGCACCTTGAGGCGAGGTGTCGGGGAGTAGCGACCCCGCGGTTCCCGAGTGCTCCAGGGGGAATCAACCGTTCCTCATCTCCGGCTGGCCTTAGTTGGCTGATCGGAGTGAAAAATGACGAGGAAGCGGTCCCCCGCCTCTGGCTTGCCTTCACCGGCCGTCCAGAGTGGAGTCGCAAGAATACGTTCGAAAGATATATGCCGCACGTCAGTGGTGAGTGGGCCAGGTAGGCTGGACCCTCAGGGAGCCCGTGACCTGAGTTTAAAACCCAGTGCGGCATCACTATCTTTAAGCCACTCTCGTCCCTGTTGCCCCCTTGCTGTAATTTACTCAGCTGATTAGGGTGGCCCAGTTTGAGAGTTGGCGAGTCTCCACCTGCCACTTTTACATGTTTGTTGAACATTGTTACGGCAGGTGCCATAGCACCCATAGTTCCCCAGTATCCAGTCCACTACCATCCCATCACAATAACCCAAGTAGTAGTTTTCTCCTGTAGTTTATCAATAGTTCTATTCAAACCGGAGATTGTCCTTGGCTGCATTTTATAGTGCAGACAGGGATAATCGCCGGTTTGATGTCCACATCATACTTTGCCATTAAACTTGTTATTGTAAAGGGCCTCTACGTGTTGGCTTCGGCCCCACGCATGCCTTCCAAAGGTCCGGGACTCCATAGTCCCGTGATATAGGACATATAACAAACAAATAATAATAATTTATTTCGAATAACAAAGATTCATATTATATTAGTAACAAAAGATTGGACTTACATGCTAGTGTTAGTTAAAAATACTGCCTACTTAACTGCATGGAGTGTTATCCAGCGCGCTAGCATCGGCGAGTCCCACCGCTCCATCAATGTGCTCAGGATGGTGTTGGGGCTACCACGCATGCGGTGGAGTAGAGATGCGCAACGTTTGCGCATAATGGCAGCAAAACCGTCTATGCAAGATTCCGCGAACATCTGTGACGCGCTACAATAACGCGGCAACCCCATCAACACCCTGAATGCATTGTTGTACTGTATTCGGAGGTCGCTGTATGTCCTCTTGGTGTAATTCACCCACAGTCCGCAGGTATAAAATGACTGGCAATATGCTTTAAACAGCGTAACCTTAACTGCCGATGTACACTTTGCAAATCTGCGTGCCAGCATGTTGCAGCGGACAGTCAACGACCTCCTTTCCCTCTCTATGTCTTTCATATCCTTCATATCCTCAGAAACCCAGTGGCCCAAATACTTAAAGCTCTCAACTTTTTTCAGAGACATACCTTCGAGCATTATATTAGGTACATTAATATACCGTTTTGCCTCAAGCTATTATTTTGAAGCGGAACAGAGACGGAAAGATGACAATTGTAGAAAACTACAAAAATAAGCTATTTCCTTCGATTTGCCATGCTATGTCTTTTCAGGACGCAACTCTTTTTAGCATTTTACGCTATCTCTCATAGTTTAGGATAAAACTCTGAAGCCCACGTAAAAAAATCACCCTAGTGCTTTTCTCAAATAATGGAGGGAAATAAAAATAACTGACGTTTTTCTCGTTTTTCCAACTCATAAATTTTTATTTACTTTTATGTATTTTTCTTTTGACTTCGCTGGAACACAGACCGCTGGAGCAGGTTTTGGATTGCCAATCTGGCTTCTGGTTTTAAATCTAGTGAATCTCCATTTCACTCTCTGAACCGTTGGAACTCAATTTAATTATTAAATTGTAAAACAATTCACGACGAATTTTTAGCTTTGCCGCTCATCTTTTATTCATCATCTGTGCCGAAAGGAAAACGCATTTATGGCTATACAGCCAGGTGAACGCAATTTGTACTCATGGATGTACCTACAAATCTTTTTTTTTTTTTTTTTCTTTTATTATGGCTTCGCACGTGTGCATTTAGCCAGTGTCAAGTTATATTTTGCATCAAATTATGACCCGATTTTTCATAAATCGGGCCTAAAGTGTTTCAATACAGTCAAAGTCGTCATAGTCCGTCAAGTCAGGGGTTATAGTAAAGCGGTGGCAAGTTTACCATAACCTTAATAGGAGATTTGGAGGCAACGTGAAAACTGCATGTTTGACACTGATTTTTACTTTCACTACACTTGTGCACTTTCACAGAACTAAATTGAATAACATTCCACCAGAATTATACAATTCAACTCGGGTTACATCTAAGTTTCATGAAAATAAAACTGCAGCACGACATGTTGTTAACTCGTTCCCGCCAAAACTCCCTACAAATCTTTATTTCTTAGTCTATGTTTGTGCTAAGCAAAGGCAAAAAGACTTTTTTTTTTTTCTTTTGTCCGGTCAGCTCTGTGACCGAACATTTTTGGCCTTCCTTCCAACAGTTGCCAGTGTCAAGTAAGTACTTCTTCTTTTTTTATTATGGCTTCGCACGTGTGCATTTAGCCAGTGTCAAGTTATATTTTGCATCAAATTATGACCCGATTTTTCATAAATCGGGCCTAAAGTGTTTCAATACAGTCAAAGTCGTCATAGTCCGTCAATTCAGGGGCTATAGTAAAGCGGTGGCAAGTTTACCATAACCTTAATAGGAGATTTGGAGGCAACGAGAAAACTGCACGTTTGACACTGATTTTTACTTTCACTACACTTGTGCACTTTCACAGAACTAAATTGAATAACATTCCACCAGAATTATACAATTCAACTCGGGTTACATCTAAGTTTCATGAAAATAAAACTGCAGCACGACATGTTGTTAACTCGTTCCCGCCAAAACTCCTAAGTACTTCATTCTTCCTTATTGTGTTGTTTTTTTTTTATTTATTTACTTTTTTTTATGTGTTTAAAATTAGGGAAACGTATTACAATAACGAAATAAGAAGCTATGTACAAAAATAATAATAAACGGAATTTGGGAAAATAATGGATAGGATCAGGAAAGTAGGATAATGGTAGATAAACTTAAATATTAGATTTAATATGAAATAAATAAAATGGATAAATATACCATAAAACCTCAAAGTTTAATATTATTATCAGATAAATACGTAGATAAAGTTTTATATATAGAGGGATCATTTGATGCCAACAAACACGGGACATTGGTTGGAAGCTCAACATGCAAGGAAAAAAGGCTTTCATACAGTTTAACACTATCATTTAGATAGCAGCCAAGAATCACGTGGTTAATATCAGCCTCATCACAACCACAAGCACATGAGGCATCCTCTGTAATACCAATCCTGGCCAAATGAACAGGACTACAAACATGACCAAGACGCGCCCTAATCAAAATTGAGGTAGCTGTCTTATTAAGTCTGATGCAATAAAACCAAGGTTTTTTATTAGTTTTCGGTTTAATGTTAAAAAAGTATTTGCCCTTTTTCTTTGCACTGTCTGCCCACACTTTATCCCAGGATTCCTGTAGATAAAGTGTAGGCTGACTCATTAAGTCATCAGGATTATTTATAAAGCGATCCATATCTCCTACATTTACAGCATCTTTGGCCAATTCATCCGCTCTGAGATTGCCCTTAATGCCTGTGTGGCCAGGAACCCATGCAAATTCGACCGCAAGCCCTTTTGTCACACACTCATGCAACTTGTCTCTTATTTTAAAAACTGAAGGGAAGTGATTTTTGGTTTTGAAAGGAAATCTTTGAAGAGCTGCCAAGCAGCTTTTTGAGTCAGTGAATATGACGGTGTTTGGGAGTTTCATCAAAAGAATATATTCAATCGACTTTAGTACGCCTACACACTCTCCAGTGAATACCGATGATTGAGGAGGTAGTTTAGTTTTTTGTACTATGTTATATTGTTGGTGATAAACACCCACACCAACACATCCATCAATAGAAAGTTTAGATGCATCACAAAAAATAAAATGCCAATTTGGCCATCTGGAGTTTGCAGAGATCTTGAAGGCTTCTTGAGCACAAATACTATTTTTATTAACGTCCACACTATCGTGCACACAAGGAGACAAAATTAAGGCTTCGTAGGAAGTGCTAAATAACGGGAGGCAAGAGGAACGATAAGTAGGTACCTCAATGGACAAAAACTTTTGCATACTCCTAATTAAACAAGGTAATTGCTTATGAGCCCAATAACTGAGATGGATACATTCTAATAGGTTATTGATTTTTGAAATAACTGGATGGTCAGAAAATCGCAAAGCACGGTATAAAAATCTGTCACATAGATATTGACGTCTCAAAGCTAATGGTGGGTCAGAGCATTCGACCTGTAAGGCATTAATAGGACTGGATTTCATCGCTCCAGTAACTACCCTCAGGGCCCTTGACTGAATACTATCCAACCTCCCCAAAGCCGCCTGACTACAAGGCTCCAACAAAAATGTTCCATAATCTAGAACACTTCGAATTAGAGCGTTGTAGACCAGCTTCAGGGAATACGGATGAGCACCCCACCAAACACCCGAAAGGCAGCGGAGCAAGTTGATACTGCGTTCACACTTCGTACTAATATACTCGACATGAGGAAGACCTGTGAGTTTTTCATCCAGTATGATGCCTAAAAATTTAGCCCGAGTGCTGACCGGTAATGGATCATTATTATATTTGACAGTTACAGGAGGCGGTAACCTCTTTCTAGTAAAAAGCACTGCGGAACATTTGGATACTGACAACTGTAGCCCCCAAAAAGACTTACTTTGGTCACATTTGGTATACTTTGAAAGAGATCCAATCAAAGAGTATTTGATAACCCCAGCACGTATAGAGGTATCAGAAACCCAGCACGCTTCAGCTCGCCATTTCCATAGTTTTCATACAAAATAAGTACAAAATTGTAGTTTTGGCGGGAACGAGTTAACAGCATGTCGTGCTGCAGTTTTATTTTCTTGAATCTTAGTTGTAACCCGAGTTGAATTGTATAATTCTGGTGGAATGTTATTCAATTTAGTTCTGTGAAAGTGCACAAGTGTAGTGAAAGTAAAAATCAGTGTCAAACATGAAATGTTTTCTCGTTGCCTCCAAATCTCCTATTAAGGTTATGGTAAACTTGCCACCGCTTTACTATAGCCCCTGACTTGACGGACTATGACGACTTTGACTGTTTTGAAACACTATAGGCCTGATTTATGAAAAATCGGGTTATAATATCTTTTTTGTGACTTCGGCGGTCTATGCCCGTAACCCTACGGGAGTGCCATTACCGGTCTGCTCCAACTTCCGGTATCTCGGATCACTCGTGCACGGCGATGGTGATATTGATCGGGACGTTGTACATCGGATTAACTCTGGATGGTTGAAATGGCGACAGGTCACAGCAACTATATTATGTGATCCACGGATGCCCCTTAAACTGAACGGTAAAATCTATAAAGCTGTGATAAGACCTGTCGTCATGTATGGATCGCAATGCTGGGCCTTGAAGAAGAAGGGTGAGAGAAGATTGCATGCAGCGGAGATGAGAATGCTAAGATGGATGTGTGGAGTAACGAGGATGGATAAAATAAGAAATGAGTATATCAGAGGAAGCCTGAAAGTAGCACCTGTTACTGAAAAAGTAAAAGGGAACCGTTTGAGTTGGTATGGACATGTAATGAGAAGAGAAGAGACGCATGTAACTAGAAGAGTGATGAGTATGAATGTAGATGAGTATGGATGTATGAAGGAATGGAGAGGAAGAGGACGACCTAAGAAAAGATGGATGGACTGCGTGAGACAAGACATGAGAGAGATGAATGTTAACGATGAGATGACGACTAATAGGAGTGAATGGAAGAAGAAGATACTGCGCCGACCCCAAATAAATTGGGATAAGGGCAGGAAGATGATGAGGATGAATTTGATGCAAAATAATATAACTTGACACTGGCTAAATGCACAAGCCGTGCGAAGCCATAATTAAAAGCAAAAAAAAGTACAAAATTGATAAAGCATTGTAATGTTTCAAATTAAAAAAACGCTCCTGCAACTTCGACCATATGATCCTCTATCCTGCAATCATAAAATTCCACGTTCGTACCTACATCCATTCTACAACGCAATATTTTGTTAGTTTTAATTTTATCTTTGTTTATCTGTGAGAGTATTAAATATCAGACGACATGCAAGTATTCGAAAAAATTTAAGTATTTTCACATATTTTGGCCATTTTAAATCGTAAATATTGAAAATAGGTAGGTACGTAAAAACTCCAATAAAAACTGATTGAAAATCCCGCTAACAATATTACATCTTCTTTTTGATGTTGCCATAAATAAAAACAACCCAATACACTAACTGAAGCGTCATAGAGCAGGCAGCTCGAAGCCAAAACTACGTTAAAAAAAATTATGACTGACTGACGTTGACATTTGTTGACAGTAAAGTGCTGATTTTGCACATAGGATTTTGCAATCCTCGAGTTTCTTCTAAAATGTTTCGTTGATTCTCGAAAAATTTGTTTTCGAAAACAAATATTTTTTAAATTACTTTATTGAGTGGCCAACCAATGTGTATCTCTTTAACAAAATGACTGAAGGAGACACTGTTGATATTGCTATAGAACTCGACGATTTATTGACTGAAGTCCAACCGAACTTGCAAGATGTTATTAAAAGGGTAAATATTTACTTCTATTTCTACATTATTATTTTTCGATACTACAATAAAATTCTACAATTTTTGAATTAATAAGTCAACATTGTTTTAGAGCTTTACCAACGTAATTCTACAACAAACTAAAAATGGGGAACAAGTTAAACCAGACACTTTACCAGACACCTCCTACTTTGCGAAAAACACACAAGTGTAAGTAAAAACTCCTATTTTATTAACTACTAGCTGCACCCTGCGGTTTCACCGGCGTAACTCCCGATCTCGTGGGAATATCAGGATAAAAATTAGCCTATGTTACTTCCAATGAATCAATGTATCCTCATACAAAGTTTCGTGAAAATCGGTCCAGTAGTTTTGGAGCCTATTAGTTACAAACAAATCTTTCCTCTTTATAATATTATAAGTGTAGATGAACTAAACCTTACTTTATTAAAACCTAATGTAGGTGAGTAACATAAGACAAGAATTTTCTATAAATAAGTTAATTTACAAAGAAGTAACTGAGCCTTGCGGTTTTACCTTTCATTAAGTATTGATCCTGATAGAATATATTTCAATAGAAAACCTATGCATTATTCTCGGCCCAAGGTATTTAAGTACATACCAAGTTTCATTACTCATAGGCATACTTATTTTTGCATTAAAATTAAAGAAATATTGCACGACATTGCACACAGCAACGCCTAGCCCTAAGCTAAGCATCTAGGCTTGTGTTATGGTATGGTGGCCATATAATGGATAAAATTCTTAAATACTTTCCTTTTGTAAATACATACTACAAATATTTGTAAATCATAGAAATTCTTGTACTTCAGCGGGACTCTAACCTGCAACCACAGAAATCATCAATTACCTATTTAAAATCTGATGAAAGGAACTGATTTTTTTTTTTCAGTAACTTATCAAAATTAGAGCTGCTTAAACCTCCTACTTTCCACATGCAGTCAATAGCCTTAGACCTGAAGTCCATGGCCTTATCGTTTAGATGTTCACTGGGAGAGGTCAGCGTAAAGGGCCTATACAGTGCCTTCAATGAGAACCTTTATAATCTAATACCTGTACTATCAGAAGGACATTTCGTGTGAGTATCAATTCTCATAATTAAATAACTACTGCAGTCAAATGTAATCTATACTAATATAATAATAGAGTCTCCGAAACTACTGGACAGATCTTGATAAAACTTGGTAAGAGGATACATTGGTTCATTGGGAGTAATCCTATATAAAACTGTTATGTGAAATAACTTAAATATCTGAGTGTCCTCATATAATGTAATGTACATCTATAAAAAGTACCTACTACTTGTAAACATTACTAACATTTTGTAGGTCTGTTCTAAATTGAAACTCAATAAGGTGTTAAGGTAAGCTGAATGTTGCATGTTGTTTTATGGCACAAATAGAAACCGGCAAAATGCCTTTTGCCTTTTGACTAAAATTCTTAATTATAACATGGAGAATTGTCGGTGTGTGTACTGTTCATGGGTAACCTTGTCTAAACTTAAGTGGAAAAAACACAGTAAAGGTGTTTTTTTTACTTATAGGATAAATGCCAAGGAATTTTTGTTTCTAGGCATGGTATGTCTGCACATCTTTTTAATTAGGACGAAGTTAGAAGACTGGCCAGATATCGCTATTGAACGGGGTGCATGGAGAGCCAAAAGAGAGGCCTCAGCCTACCAATGGGACAAAAATGGCTGATTATTATTATTAAATAGTTTTATCAAAATGTAGGAAAAATACTCACCTACAAACGGCACACACAACAAAAATTTCCATGCAATAATAAATTAAATAATAAAACAATTTAAGTTATCGGCGACAGGTATTTTGCTTTTGACCCCTATAATTAGGCACTTCAAGTTCAGTTGTTATGTTTACAAATAAGTACTTAAGTTTTTATCAATGTTTAGTTATTTATTGACCTTGTAACATTTTATTTTTAAACCCTGACAAAAAATAATTATGAGTTATATCCAATAAAATCACAGTAACTAAATATTTGTGGTATGGTGGGAGAACTCCCTTCTGCGACGCAGAAGGTTGTGGGTTCGATTCCCACCTTATTTGTTGTGGTCTGGGTGTTTCTAAGTATTTATTCACAAAAAAAGTATATAAGTATTCTTTCCGTTGTCTAGCTACTATAATTCGCCTAGTTGCTTCGGACTAGATTTCGCTGTGCTGAGTGCATTGTCCTCCAATACTTTTTAGGGTTTTCACAAAAACAATCTTGAGTAATCGCAATTATGTATATGAACCTAAGCGTATCATTCTAATTTGATGGGGTTTAAATTATCCTTATGTAGCTGCATGAGTGAATGGGAGAGGGAACTCTTTCATTTTACAATAACTAAACACGACTAATAAAATTATAAACCTAAAATGAATAACCTACTTTTCTTTTAGAATATCACTATCAAAAATGAATGCGGATGTCACAGTAGGCCTGGCCTTAGAAGATGATGCGTACACATTTATTAATCCCGCCATTGACTTCGCTCATGACGAAGTACTTGTCAAGGTAAGGGAAACAGACCGGCAAACAAAAATGACCATGAAACTGACTGTGACTATTTGATTTCTTTCGTCAATAAGGTTTTTAATCACCAATGGAGGCGCCCCTTTCCTTTAGACGCATAAAACCAACTACGCAAAACACGACCTTTACGCAAAACGCCTAATTCACAAAATACCAACTACGTATTACACCAACTTCGATTTAAGCAAAATACCACCTACGTATAACACCAACTTTGATGTAGAAACAAAAAACGATTTCTATGATAATTAGAAAATGAAAAAAACCAAAACATAGTGGCATAGTCATGGCAGTTATAGGTTTTATGGCCCAAAAAATATTTGTGCTAGTGTCATTATCCAGGGAGGAAACAGTCGACTACGTTTGTATGAAGAGAGCGCCGGTACCCTTTCACCTTAAAACAGCTATATCACAGAAACTTTGCATGGTTTTAAAAAGTTTGGATAAATGCTTATAGTGACTGACGACTGTGACGCCGCGTATCACGGTTTTTAAACCCCGACGCAATCACGACGGGGTGTTAGAAGTTTGACGTATCTGTGTGTGTGTCTGTGGCATCGTAGCTCCCGAACGGGTGAACTGATTTTGTTAATTGTTTTTTTTTCATAAAATAAGTAATACTTGCGTATGGAAATAAGGAGCCTCAACTTCACATTCAAAGAGCCCAATTTGGCTTGCGAGCCGAAAGTTGCCGACCCCTGCTTTAGTCTAAAGTCTATGCTCGCGAGCTCTACTGTTCGCAAAACTATTAATATCTTTCTGTATTTTAGTTGTCATGGCCCTCACCTCAAAGGAATGGCGGATACGATTTCTCAACCACCGAGCAATTAGCAAAACACATCGGTAAGTCATGATTAGGTAGGTACTTAACACAACAAGTTCGTATTCAAGTAGCACATATTTTTCGAATCATTTAACATTCTCTGCATAATTTTAATTTGTACTTTGTATCATAAGGGTTTAAAATAATGCTTTTTACAGACGGCGCTAATTTTTAATCCAGACCGGAATGAAGGATCCTACTAATATTATAAATGTGAAAGTTTTTCTGTGTATGTTTGTTACTCCTTCACGCAAAAACTACTGGACCGATTGCGATGAAACTCGGTAACTAGATAGCTAGAGACCTAGATTAGCACATAGGCTACTTTTTATCCCTGAGATTCTCACGGGATTGGGACTTACGCGGGTGAAACCGCGGGGCGCAACTAGTTATTATATAAAATCCTGAGAGCAGCGAGGGATTCAAACCCTCATAATGAGCCTTAAAGAGTTTAAGTCAAATAATGATGGCAAGGCAATACGCAAATAAAAAACGGGTTGCACTCCGGGAGTGCCGGCAGAAGTGAAAACTTGATTATTAACGTTGAGCATGTTTGATATTTTGGAATGGTTAGGGAATAATTTTGCACCAATTGCTTTATCAGTATAAAAGTACTATCATTTATGTGGTAGAATACAATATTCATTTATTGCGCTATCGTACACAAACATGACAATTTATATTACATTAAAAATTTAACACTTTAAAACTATACCTGTCTACTCTCCATCCGTCTTACGCTTTTTCGATCAGGTCACGTGTCCTGACGCGAGTTTAAGATTTTATACCCATTACAGAAAAAGTGCTCAACGCCGCTAAAGAAGTTTTCACTTTAAAAATATGATATTCCGTTTGTCTAGATTACAATAAAATTAATAGTATTTCGTGAACTAGGCGTGGAAACGCGATATAATCATTTAAAGTTACGTGTTCTTCATCAGCATCTGAGGCCATTACACAGAAACTTCAAGAACCTAACCTGCTGTAACGGAAGTATTCATATTTAGTTTAAAGTTCCGAACCTAGTGCCAAAATGCAATGTATACCGCCCTCACGCCCACTAGAAGAGGCATGCAATGAGGATAAACAATAATTAGTGTTAGTGTAATTAGACCCCGACCGCGCTATTTAGGCGACAAACGTTAGATACGACGTCGCTCTCCGAGATGTTGTCGCGCTGAACGCTGAAACGAAAGTCAACCAGCCTAACCTGCTAGCAAACGAGTCATTTTTGTTCGAAGGTTTACCATTATCCTTTTCTGGTTTATAGACGACTTACCGTTAACGGCTGCCATATCACTGCCCCTATACGCGCTGCTGAGCGACAAACTGCAGCGGCACCTAGCGCTAGTCCTGCGACAGTCGACCAGCGTGTCTGACGTCATGTGCTGCAACCCTAGTCTCTTGGAAGCATATACGTGAGATAACAAATAATATTATACTTTTAAACATCGTGTACACTAAAGAACCTTACTAAATATTATTCCTGTTATATATGATGTTTGTTTTGTTTGTTAATGGCTATATAAAATTGTTTACAGTGTAATGATAGAGAACTTAGCACAAAGCGGTAACAAAATAATGGATATGATTCTTATCAATATGAGAAGAACTTTGCTCCAAAACTGTAGAGAGGTGCTCGAACTACCCCCGTTACATGCCACTTTTTTACATAAGGTGAGACCATAGTTTTCATATACCAATAAGCATCCACTACACGACTCGTGAAGTTACTCGACCAAGTGTTCGACGATGTTGACCGAGGTCCGAAGTACGTGTCTACACAATCGTGCAACTTTGCGAGAAACGTTCTTATTCGAACTCCGCATCACCTCGCGCCCTTTGACTCGTGCACAAATACCGACAACTAGCGGAAACCAACCGAGGCGAGGCGATGTTGACCGAAGTACCTCGAAGTGAATCGAAGTGCCTCTCTACACTATCTACATTGGGTTACTTCGATCAACTTCACGAGTAGTGTAGTGCTGGCTTTACACTGTTAACGTACCATGGGGTGCAGTACACTTAAGTTAGAAACTATGCGCTCCCAAACTGAATTAAGGACGTAATGGCCACACTGCTGCCGAACTCAAGTGGGCTGGCCATATCAGCAACACGTCATTCAGACGAGACGCGGTGCAAGTTGGCGTTACCCAGGGACCAGTGGAAAGTAAGGAAGGTGGCCTTAGCCCTGCAGTGGAATGGTGTAGGCTAAAAATAAATAAAAAAAATAGCCATAATATGTTCTACTGTCGACTATAGCAGTACCCCACGGTTTCACTCTTGTAATTTCTGGAAATATCAGAATAAAAAAAGTCTTGCTACTTTTAACTACTTGCTACTAAATAAATAAAATATTACAGGACATTCCACACGTCGCCATCTAGCCCCAAGTTAAGTAACTAGACTTGTGTTATGGGTGCTAGACAACGGATATACTACTTAAATACTTTTCTTTTGTAAATATATACTTATAATACATATAAACAACCAGACCACAGACAAATATCTAAGCATAAATACTTGTCTGAGGCGGGAATCGAACCCGCAACCCTGAGTTTGGCAGTCTGGCATGGTGACCATTGTGCCAACTGGGACTAAGAAAACATAGGCTATTTTTTATCCGTGATTACAAAACTAATTATTTTTTTGTAAACTAATTCTTAATACTACTGGACTCCAAATGCATAGTACATAGTTCATTACGTATTATAAAACAAAGTCACTTTCCGCTGTCTGTCCCTATGTATGCTTAGATCTTTGAAACTACGCAACGGATTTTGATGCGGTTTTTTAATAGATAGAGTGATTCAAGAGGAAGGTTTATATGTATAATACATGCCTAATATAGCCGTGCGAAGACGGGTCGGGTCGCTAGTCTATATATATAAAACTAGCAGCGCTCCGCGGTTTTACCCGCGTAACTCCCGATCCCGTGGGAATATCGGGATAAATAGTAGCCTATAGCCTTCCTCGATAAATGGCCTATCCAACACAAAACGAATGTTTCAATTCGAACCAGTAGTTCCTGAGATTAGCGCGTTCAAACAAACAAACAAACTCTTCAGCTTTATAATATTAGATTCTCGTGTCACAGTGTTAGTTGCCAAACTCCACCTAAACGGCTGAACCGATTGTATGATTTTTTGTGTATATTCGTTAGATCTGAGAGTCGAACAACATCTATTTTTAACTTTTTTTCCTTTTGTTTATGGCAATACAACGTTTGCTGGGACAGCTAGTCCTACTTCCTACTTAATATTATAAATGTGAAAGTTTGTGTGTGTGTATGTTTGAGTTGTGTAAAAACCACTGAACTGATTGCGATGAATCTCGGTATGTAAATAGGTGAAGTCCTGGATTAAGACTTATGCCACTTTTTATCCCGTTTTTCCCACAGGATCGGGACTTACACGGGTGAAACGACGGGGTACAGCTAGTAATATAATAATTTTCCTTTCTAGATCGGTTCATTATCATATATAGGCAAGTTCGAAACGGACACCGGTTGGCTGAAGAACCTCGCCACAATAAACCGAGTGAACGATGTCAGTGTTACCAGAACGGATCCAATCAAAACAAGTTTCCATGTCACGCTTAGAATAAAGGACTTTCAGGTGAGTTGTTCCAGTATTTTAAACAAACATAGATATAGGCTACCGATTGATCACTAAGACCCAAAACTGCGTTAAGTGGGGACCCGCGACGGGCACACGTTGGTATCTACGCGATGGGTTCCGTGAGAACCCGACGGTTCCCGTCACGGGTACCCGTCACGGACACCGGATTACGCAGTGTCGCTAGTTTAATTTTAACGGTGTGTATATACAGTCGTGTCGATGGAGAACTTTATATAATACTAGCTCGAGGTTTCACCCGCGTAAGTCCCGATCCCGTGGGAATATCGGGATAAAAAGTAGCCTATGTGTTAATCCAGGTCTCTAGCTATCTAGATACCGAGTTTCAACTCAATCGGTCCAGTAGTTTTTGCGTGAAGGAGTAACAAACATACACACACAAAATTTCACATTTGTAATATTAGTAGGATTAGGAGGATAGGATTACGTTGCAAGACGACGACTAGCAAAAAAAAGCGACAGCCAGTAAGCCTTTATTGAATCTAGGTTGCTAACGCTGGCGGGCCCCGCGCGGGGTCGCAGGCGAGCCACAATGCGCGGGCGCGGGGCCCGCCTCCCCGCAACGGACGTCCACGCGATGGAGCACTTTTGTATGTAACCGCGCGGGCGTCCGCTTTACGCACTTTTGGGCCTTACACACATTATAAGTAACGGTCTGAATTCGAATAATTTGCGATTTAAACATTTACCACAGGGTGCAGCTAGTCTAGGATAAAAAAATAGTATTACAATGTATTACGTTGCTTTACAGATAGGTTATGAAGAGTATCGGCTAAAGGCTATAGGGACGTCCTGCTCGGGTCGCGTGGCGGCCGCGTTCTCCGAGGCGGTGGTGCGGATCGCCGTCAGCGCAGGTCTCACGCGGTGGGAGCCGTACGCGCAGCTCGACCATCTCACTCTACAGATACTCGAGTTAGTTCATTATATTTTCTTTAATCATAATACCACAGTCACAAATAAATCAGTGTCCTTTCAAAAAAATTCCTTAGCTGAAATGTTAAAATATGCGATAAAGCTTCTGTAGTGAAGTTTCAGTATCGTAGATATGGAATCGTCAAGTGGGCGCGAAGAGAAGGAAATTAGGTACCTACAAAATGGTTTTGATGCTGAATATGTGTTTAAGGTGAAGTAGGACCTGAAAATCCCTTTCCCACTCGCGCGCCGCGCAATGACTCTATCCCTTTCCCCCGCACGCAGAATGGCCGTTTTAACTGTTTTATGTAATTAAAAGACTCGCATCTATTTTAGTGAAAAACCACTATAGAGGCAAATCACTCTAATCGTGTTTCGAAGTGTATGGCAATACAAAGCATGTCTTCACCTTTACGACAGTAGGAATATCATTCTATGGATTTTAGTGGTTGATACCCAAAAACTGTTTCTAAGACTTAAATTCCATTAGCCCCCGAAGACCAATTCTCATAAATAAAATTGTTTAAATTACATTGCAATACAAAAATAAAAAAAAAATTCTCAAGAAGTTGACTTTGAGAATATTTTGAGCTACTTCGAGGGTATTTTTTGTATTCGAAATACATAATAATAAATAAAAATTGTGAACATTGTTACAGCAGGTGCCATAGTACCTATCTATAGTTCCCCAGTATCTAATCCACTACCATCCCATCACAATAGCTCCAGTAGTTTTGTCCTGTAGATTATCAATAGTTGCATCCAAACCGGAGGTTGTCCTTGGTTGCACTTTATAGTGTAATCGCCGTTTTAGAATCCACCCCATTGTTTGCTATTATACTTGTTATTGTAAAGGGCCTCTACGTGTTGGCTTCGGTTTCACGCACGCCTTCCAAAGATCCGGGGTTCCATAGCCCCGTGATACAGGACGTAAAACAGACAAATAAATATTGTAGCACATTTAGAAATACAATCAAAGTGATATTGCAATGCAATTTTTAAAATGTTATTTACTAGAATTGTCCTTCTGAACGCTATATACATTTCCAGTGGCATGGATCCCCATATAACCGGACTCGGTCCCCTAAGCAGCGTTGCACCGCTGGTCCGGTCGTGGGTACGCGGCGCTTGCACCGCTGTCGCCGCGCCCGCACTCACAGCGCAGCTCCAGCATGAGGCAGGCATCGCGCTGCAGGAACTACCGCTCTGGGACATACTACACGCTAAACAATGACATACACCCATTGATATCCTATTATACAAGCACGCTACATATGTTGTTCCATGCAAAACGTCAATTATATCTTAAGTTGTTGCCCGCGACTTTGTACGCGTGGTTGTTTTGTTTTATATACTAAAACCATCCTTTTGAATAAAAAAACCGCAGTTTTAAAGATACATAGGGACAGACAGATAGCGGGAAGCGACTTTGTTTTATAATATGTAGAATGCATAATCAAAACGCCCCCGTTGTGAATATAATGCGAATCGATTATATATTTTTCTGGGTTTATGTCCACGGATATCGTGATCAGATAGAATAAGCCACTGATCATACCAAACTGTATCCACTGACAACGTGATCAGGGTATTTATAGTATAAATATTTTCTTCTTGATATATGCCCCCATGGGCATATATCAAGAAGAAAATATTTATACTATTCTTCTTATGCTTCTGCTTCTTATCCTTGCGTATTCTAATTTTTCATTTTATTTGCTAGGTTTCTTGTGAGTCTTTGCTTTTAGCGGCATTTGGGAGGAACTTGGAGTATTTTTTTATACAAAAAACATTCTAGCAATTAAACGCTGTGCACACTGAGGCGGTACCTCGAGCGTTTTGGGAGCGGATATTTTCATTACAATGAAGAATCAATGCACCATGCCATATAGAAACTAAAGGTTAATAAATTACAATTAAATTACAGTTACATTCCAATATTATTTCGTCAATTACGATATCATTTGACTTTAGAGAATACCGTTTTGCGTACATTTTAATAGTCAATGAAGTTACGATTGCATTTCAATTAAATTAACATTTAATGTTGACATTTTAGGTCATGAGAACACCAAAAACTGACATTTAGTGTATTTTATGTAATCGAAATTATATTGCAATGTAATTTGAATGTAATTTTTTTAAATCACTTTAAAATTCTGAATTATTTATTTATTTGGACTCACATGAAATCACATTGAAACGTCTAAAAGCTAAGCAAGGATGTGTTCCAATCAGTCAAAAGAGTAGGGATTATGGAAATAATGGGAAATACGTCATAATTTCTAAAGATGTTGCTAATCCAACTTTGGGTTCTTATTTTTCGGTAAGACGCACTAAGTGGGCGGGTGGGCGGTCAGGAATTACCTATCAGGTTGCTTTTCCTAGATGATGTTGTGTACATGAAATGATTGATAAACCCGGGTTTTACTAGACAGACATTGTTGTAAATTTTTTAAGATATACAATGTTTTTCAGCGAAGGGGTTTTAATATGAAAGGGGGTTGTTCTAGACGGCTAGGCGACTTTTGTTCTACGACTTTTGGAAATTCGAACTGTTTTTTCGACAATTCTGAGGGAATTTTTACTTGAAAATCGGCTGTTTCATACAATAACTTCGACGCACAATGGCCCAAATAATGAGGCTAAGTGCGGAAACAGCCCCGTAAAACTAAACTAAACTAAAACAATAACTTCGAACGAAGTGTTCGAATTTCCAAAAGTCGTAAAACAAAAGTTGATCGTCTAGACGTCTAGAACAACCTCCTTTCGTATTAAAACCCCTTCGCTGAAACAAATGATATATTCTCTATATTTCTTTATTTTATTTTCTATGAACGTTAATTTTGTTCGGCTTTTGGAACTTTGTTTTTTTGTTTTATCTTATTTTTCTGTTTTTATATCTTCTATTAATATTGTATAATATTTGACTATTAATCTGATTAGTATATTGATTTAAGGAAGATGTTCATAAACACGTACCAATATTATAATTTAGTTAGACTTAAAGGACTCTGTTAACAATTGTATTGGCGCTGGTATAGTCATTCGGCGCTATATTGATTTTATTTCTTTTTCGTCTTTTTTACATGACTGCCTGCCAGCACGCTTTAATAGAAGATACCTATTAATTCACTATTGAAATTAATTGTGTACACATTATTATTATTTGTCTTCCCGCTACCCTCAACTGGTACATGTTTGTCCTATAAAATGTTTTTTTTTTTCTATTCTATTGGCTTATACCTTCGAAACGTAGGACATAATGTGACCGAATATTTTTTAATTGTCTTTGTGTCATCTATCTAATTGTATAGGCCCTATAGTGCGACAATAGATAAAAAAAGAATGAAGACGGCGCCAAATGACTATGCCAAAAGCTAAACATATAATCAGTTTGTTGTTAGATAATTCTATGAAATGAAAATTTTAAATTAAAAAAAAATTATAAGCAATAAAGTGCGAAATTGACTTTCTAAGATTTGAAGAGATGTGAAAAGGTTTTGTTTTATTGATATAAGTAATAAGATTATGTTTTATTTATCGGTTGTGAGTGCCTTGACTCTTGAGACTGTTGTATTTAATTAATTGATATTACTATTTATCGTTGTTGTGAAATAAATCAAGTTTTTATGAAGACTTTTTTTTTATTAGAGTAAGAACTTGTGGCTACTGATATTCTAAACCTTTGTTTTTTTTTCATAAATCATCGTTATTTTGGGATCAAAAATATAATAAGTAACTAATCAAATAAACATTTGGAACTTTTCAAACTCCGAAAAATTGCAACGTGGTCGTAAAATAGTACACAGCCTACAATTGACTGTTTTTCGAAATCGCATGAAACTTCCGTATTATGTTGTTCTCGGGTTCTTTAACGACTACAGAAAATAGGTCACCTTTGGTCTGGGACCACCATACCGAATTCCACTTTCAGGTCTTACCCCTGTGATTTCAAGCTGCATTTGGTTCACAAAATCAACTGCAAGGATTATACAGTGTGTTTCAGCGAAGGGGTTTTAATATGAAAGGGGGTTATTCTAGACATCTAGGCGAACTAAGCTAAGTAAGGATGTGTTCCAATCAGTCAAAAGAATAGGAATTATGGAAATAATGGAAAATACGTCATAATTTCTAAAGATGTTGCTAATCCAACTTTGGGTTCTTATTTTTCGGTAAGACGCACTAAGTTTCAGGAATTACCTATCAGGTTGCTTTTCCTAGATGATGTTGTGTACATGAAATCTAAGTTATACAATGTGTTTCGGCGTTTTAATACGAAAGGGAGTTGTTCTAGACATCTAGGCGAACAACTTTTGTTCTACGACTTTTGGAAATTCGAATCTCTTTTTTTTTTCGATAATTCTGAGGAAATTTTTAACTTGAAAATCAGCTGTTTTAGAACAAAAAGTTCGAATTTTCAAAAATCGTAGAACAAAGGTTGTTCGCTTAGACGTCTAGAACAACTCCCTTTCGTATTAAAACCCCTTCGCTGAAACAAATTGTATAGAAGGACTATTTCAATAAGTTTTAGAGTAAGATCTCGCCTACCAGTGAACTATTATTATCGCTAATATCAATGTTATGAAAAGAAATCGCCTATATTTTTTGTACAAATCGTGTACAAAAAATATAGGCGATTTCTTTTTTTGCAAAATTAACAGGTTCGATTCTTGTTACCTGAAAACTCTCCAAGCATAATTGCACATCGTTCATAACTCTGTTGAGGAAAGGTTGGAGATATGCGCTGAGAAATTCTCAGCTTTTATAAAATCACGAATGTTCGGTCTATGATTCCTCTATGGTGGTAAGCCTTTGGTAGGCGGTCTTCGTCAGTCGTGAACTTATATTTTTGTCATTTAATCTTTTTTAATGGAACTTTCTGATTTTTTCATGATTTTTTCAATAAGAAAACTTCAATGTCCATATGATGGATAACGTCACCTTTCACCTGCTTCATCTGAAAAATAATTTGTTTACAATTTTGTGACTGCATAAATTAAATAGAATTTTTGTGATTTTTTGATGAATTTTGCAAAATAATGACGACCAAATTTGATTAGAATTGAATTGTTAATTTGTTAGAGTGAGTAAACTATGTTTTCTGTGGATGCTTTATGTTTAGTAATCTTTGCCTGGTTCATTGTTGACGGCCTCGGGCACGGCAGGCGAACAGCCTGTAATGCAGAAGGCTAGGTGCCTGTGCCGCCCCAAACAAACAATATGTGTTTCTGATCTGCAGGCTGATTCACAAACCGTCGGAAGCCAACCGAAACGAAGAAAAAATTGGTTGTTCTTTCACTCTCACGGCTTCTGGCGTGTTGCCATCCTTGTCTTTTCAGTTTTATTCATTTCGGTAGCCGATGGTTTGTGAATCAGCCTGCTGTACTTTTGTTATTTACGTAAACTCTGAGTTTTACCTAACTCCCAACTCAAGCCTAGGTGCTTAGCTTGGGACTAGCTGCGCTCCGCTGTTTCACCCCCGTAAGTTCCGATTCCGTGGAACTTCCGATTCCGTGGAACTTACGGGGGCAATCAGTTAAAAATCCAAAAGTAGAAAACGACTGGACTCGTTTGACCGCGAATAGGGAACAAAGAAAGAAAGGAATAATTTTTTGAAAGAAAGAATAAATTTCGGATTTATAATATTAGTAAGGATTCGGATTTTATGTGCATGTTAGCCACATAAAATCCCTTGGTTAAATCCTGAAAAACACATAAATGCTACTCTAATAGTTTATGTTCGTTTTCAGAATTTGGATTACAATTTTATTGATTGAAAATGGGTATGGTACAATCAATATTTTGTTCTATAACATTTTGTGTAGAAAGGTAAGAATTATTATGTACTCTGTTACTTAAGTTTTAAAATTGATAGTTGATTGAATCCGGCGTTACTTTTCGGAACTCCATAATATCCGTAATGGAAGTATTAATATTTAGTTTTTAGTTCCGACCCTAGTGCCAAAATACAAAATGCAATGTGCACCGCCCGCCCACTTGAAGAAGCATGCAATGAGGACAACAAAATGCAATGTGCACCGCTCTGGCGCCCACTTAAAGAGGCTTGCAATGAGGACAAGCAATAATTAGTATTAGTGACACCATTCATAACCGCTGGAACAAGAGAGCTCTTGTTCCAGCGTTCAGCGAGGCAACATCTCGGTGGGCGACGTCGTATCTAACGTATGTCGCCCAATTAGCGCGGTCGGGGTCCAATCCTGATGATGCGTCGTGTAGACGCGAAACACGTGTCGTGGTTTATGAATGGTGTCACTAATACTCATTTTTGCTTGTCCTCATTGCATGCCTCTTCAAGTGGGCGGGAGGGCGGTGCACATTGCATTTTGTGTTTTGGCACTAGGCTCAGAACTAAAAACTAAACATTAATACTTCCATTGCAGATTTAAAAATTGATTTTGTGCCTTTCTATGTGTTGTAGGTAGAAATAAAGTCTGTCTAATGTTATAGAGTGTTAACGTGGACATGTTGCGCGTTCCTGCTCATGCTGCTGATGTTTACATTGGTACTGCTGATGGTGTACGGGATATCCGTCGGGTACCACTACGCTCAGAAGGAGCTCGCTTCATTTGCTAGTTAGTATACCCACGCCAGACGACCCAGTTGGCACAATGGTCACCATGCCGGACTACCAAACACAGGGTTGCGGGTTCCATTCCCGCCTCAGACAAGTATTTATTTTTTGATATTTGTCTGTGGTCTGGTTGTTTTAATGTATTATCTATAATTATCTATACTAATATTATTAACCTGATGAGTTTGTTTGTTTGTTTAAACGCGCTAATCTCAGGAACTACTGGTTCGAAATGATAAAATATTTTTGTGTTGGATTGTCCATTTATCGAGGAAGGCTATAGGGTGCGTTTCATTTTGCTATTCCTACGGGATCGGGACTTACGCGGGTGAAACCGTAGAGCGCAGCTAGTAAGTATATATTTACAAAAGAAAAGTATTTAAGTAGTATATCCGTTGTCTGGCACCCATAACACAAGTCTAGTTACTTAGCTTTAGGCTAGATGGCGATGTGTGGAATGTCCTGCAATAATAATTTAATGTGTTTGTTACTTAATGAAGATGTGTGTTTTAGTGTCATCTCGATCGACGACTGAGGATCCGATGCTGATGAAGAAGGCGCAGCGGCGCTCCGGCTCCGGGCCTGACAACCAGCCAGTTGTGAGGCTTGTCGCTGTTAACCGGTCTGAAGTCGAGCATGCGCCACATCCACTACTAGGTGAGTAATGTACGAAACTCTTAGGTTCCGTACCCAAAGGGTAAAAACGGAAGGTGTATCCCACTATTTCCATTGATAGAAATACTGGGACAAGTTCTCCCACTATTTCCATTGCTAACGGTGGCGACAAAAAATTTCCTGTTATCCCATGGCTGTTCTCAATATCTCTTTAAAATTTTATTTAGCAGTCCGTCGTAAATATTAAAGTGTAAACAGATTCTACAATAACGCGAACTGCGTTTTTTAGTTTGGGAAATAATAGGATATTGTTTGGAAAAAACATTTGTCCCCCTTTTTCCATTTTGTATTTCAATAGTGGGATACACCCTATTACTAAGACTGGTTCAGCTGTTCACGCGTGCACGGCCTAGAATCCCGGCAAATTTCGGGATTCTAGGTCAACGGGAACTACTATATAGGTTTTCGACCCAAAACTTAAAGGGTACTTCCGGTTGACCTGGTTAATAGCTAGGTCTTACAGCACGTAAAGGGAAAAATCCTAAAATTAAAAAAAAATATTTTGAAAATTAAGGTAAATGGTACTTACAAGTTTTTGCGAAATGTAAATTTGCCCATATCTTTTTTAGTGTTGACTCAGGACCTTGATTTTTATACACCTAATAGGGAATATAGATCTTAGTATCTGTTATGAATTTCAACTTGCTAGGTCCACCCGTTCCTGAGATAATCGCTGGTGACACACGGACAAACAGACATACAAGAAAGTGATAAGGGTTCCTTTTTTTTACCTTTTATTTACCTTGGCGGAAAATTATTACGCGGGTGAAGCGGGGCGAAGCTTGTATTTAATAATAATTGATGATTATTTACAGAGGTGTACCAGACCAAGAAACCAGGAGAACAACTTTATATGGAGAAAGCTAATACGCCCATCATTCTTTTGGAAACCGAAAGGTACCTAATACTGCCTAATACCCTCCTCAATTTATTATTGACTTTGGCGTAGAAGGTTGCGGGTTCGATTCCCGCTGTAGAACATTTTTGTGCACAGATATTTGTTTCTGTAAACAAATAATTTTGTGGTCGGTTTATGTTAAACAATTGGATTTAAAATTAACTATATGAAAAATATTCTATCATCAATTATAAACTTATAAAAAAGCACCCAGTGTGATTACGGAATCATATTTTAGCGACCCGCCCCGGCTTCGAACGGCTATTATGCATGTATTATACATATAAACCTGCCTCTTGAATCACTCTATCTATTAAAAAAACCGCATCAAAATCCTTTTCGTAGTTTCAAAGATCTAAGCATACACAGGGACAGGCAGCGGGAAGCGACTTTGTTTTATACTATGTAGTGATGACCACAATTGTCAGTGAACTAAATTTATTTCATGCACCGCGGTTTCACCCGCGTAAGCCCCGATCCCGTTGGAATATCAAAATGAAAAGTAGCCTATAGTCTTCCTCTATAGGACTATCCAACACAAAAATAATTTTGCAATTCGAACCAGTAGTTCCTGAGATTAGCGCGTTCAAACAAACTCTTCAGCTTTACAATATAAGTATAGATTTGCGAAGACACGAACGCCGCTACAAATATAACATGCTGTATTGGGCAAACCTCACTCGAAATGTATCTAACTATGTTTTGCTCGTACGAAATATTACTTACGCATACGTTTTGTTGTTTCTCATGAGTGATTAATATATAATCTTAGAGAAATAAAGATCTTTAAACCTATTTTGTAACACCATCACTCGAAATGTATCTAACTATGTTTTGCTCGTACGAAATATTACTTACGCATATGTTTTGTTGTTTCTCATGAGTGATTAATATATAATCTTAGAGAAATAAAGATCTTTAAACCTATTTTGTTACACCATCACTCGAAATGTATCTAACTATGTTTTGCTCGTACGAAATATTACTTACGCATATGTTTTGTTGTTTCTCATGAGTGATTAATATATAATCTTAGAGAAATAAAGATCTTTAAACCTATTTTGTTACACAATCACTCGAAATGTATCTAACTATGTTTTGCTCGTACGAAATAGTACTTACGCATATTTTTTGTTGTTACTCATGAGTGATTAATATATAATCTTGGATAAATAAAGATCTTTAAACCTATTTTGTTACACACTCAAAATGTATAATATTATTATTTGTTCCACGGGAATCGAAGCCCCAATCTTATGCGTTTTTTATCCCACTTCAAGGAAAAGGTTACCTCAACTTTCATTCTGAAGGTTGGTTCGAATCCCGACCAGACGTGCACCAATGCATTTTTCTTAATAAAAATGTATGTGCGCTAATTGGCATTGCTGTTACGGTGAAGGAAAACATCGTGATGAAACCCGCGGCTTAGTAGGCTCCAGAAGTTTTGAGAAGTTCTCTCCTCTGGAAGGGGTCGACTAGGCTGAGAGGGTATATAGTAGGTGCTTTGCAAGCCTACTCCATCCTCACCAAAAAAGACCCAATTAAAAAGGGCCCGATTGCGGAAAACAGCCTCTTCAAGTACAAGTACCTACAAGGTTATGTTTTTCGCGCCTATCTTGTAGGTATGTCTGTATTATTCTTTATCCCCATAAATCTTCAGATCGGATGGATTTCTTTAATTAAGGTATCGTTAAATTCGTCTCATTATTCCAAGTGTTCTTAGATAATTACCAGTATTATATTTATCGCCTTTCAGACCGCCGAAAGAGCCAGAGTTGTCGCCGCACGAAAGGGAATTGGCGCGAAAACTAATTGGCCGTTTCCGTCGCTCGAAAAATTTCACAACCACCGAGGAGCCATTCCTCAGACCACTGAAAATTACTACTGGTTTAGAAAACATCGATTTCTTGAGAAATATACCTAGCTAATTAACTATTTTAAAAACCTTGTATTGTGGGCATGAATTGTGAATATTCTTATCTCAAAAGGAGCGCGAAATTCAGTCGTTGACCCGACATCGAATTCAAAATCTGTATAAATTAAATTCTCGTATCGCGGTGTTAGTTGCCAAGCTCCACCTAAACGGCTGAACCAATTTGTATAAAAAAAATTGTATAGGTATACATATATTCGTTAGGTCTGAGAGTCAAGCAACATCTATTCCTTTTTTTATGGCATAACAACGTTTGCTGGGACCTTCGATGGGACAGTTATATAGTTCCCTATATAATATTTGGATAGCTTTCTAACTGTTAATAGCTTAGTAAAACAAAAACCACCCGTTAATTAATATCAAAAGACAATTAAACAAAACATGAACAATCAAAAAAAGAATTTTCCAAATCGGTCCAGGCGCTTTCGAGTAATCGGCGAACATACATAAAAAAATATATACACGCGACGAATTTTATAAAAACCTCCTCCTTTTGTTTGAAGTCGGTTAAAATTACGATTATTAATTTTATAAAGAACGATACTTACCATTTCATTTCGGTGTAAGTGTAACACTACTTTAGGTCAATGGCCTAATTTTCCGCTGCTTTTGAGGTATTCTAGCTATTTATTCTAAATTATTTAGGTTTTCTAATAAGGAATACTGCATATATTCTAATTGTTTGTTAAAAACTTACTTATTTGCTATTAATAAAAGTTTGTATCTATTTCAATTTGTTTTCATTAATAGAAGATAATTAATACATCCTTGAACAGTAGGTACCTAGTAAAAGACCATTAACCACAAGCGTACTTTTAAAATTAAAAAACCGTTTGTTTCTCGCTATATGCCTATCCTTTAATTTATTTTTACCCGACTACGGCGAAGCCAAAAGAGAGGGTTATGTGGTTGACCTGTATTTGCATCAAGATTTATCCTGGTCAAAATAACGAGTTTTAATAAAAGGTCCATTTGTATCTATAGATTTCAAACTGTTTTATTAGATTTAGTTAAATCTAGTTATATTCACGAAAGAATTATTGGAATTGCTATTGACGAGAGTGCTATTCAGACTGTTGAAGACATCTGTGAGATTTTTCCCGGCTAATAACCATTCGTTAAGTGTTCTATTGTTGGTGGGCATGAGGTCGTCAACGTCGCGGCGGTTGACTCGGTGAGCGAAGCCTCGTTTCACAGCCTTTTCCACGGAGCGGAGACCGGGGCCCGATTTCCTAGCGGACTCGGGGCCTGACCGCAGAGCACCAGCTGCTGCTGCGGCTTTTTCTGTGTGATTATTAAATATTTTTATAAATAACTCAAAGTAGGTAAAAAAAGGTAGAGAAAAAAGTAAACTAGAGCCCCTAAGTACTTACCTACCTAATGCTTATTTAAATGTCGAGAGTTCATTACTAGGTACTTAAGTTTTCTTTTATTATATTTTTTTTAGTTATGTGTTGCATAAAACCACTTAGGTTCGTAATAATGTTAACTTAATCTAGGTTGGCGCTTAATTAACAGTAAACATAAATAATAAATACTAGGGATACGAATGTTTAATGACTAATGAAGTGAGGCGAGAGAGACAATTTTTAATTAACTTTACTAATAATCAAAAGAGAAACGGTAATAAGCTAGTACAAATGCTACGATCGATAAGATGAACAATTTATCGTGATGTCAAGTTGACGAATATCATCCAATATTTAAAAACGATTCGCCTTCACGCGGCAAGGTCTCGCGTTTCGGAGCAAGCTTTGGAGCGACATAATCGATATTCAGGACAAAAATAGATAAGGCGCACTAGTGCAAAATAGGTATACGCATGCGCCATTCTATGGAGTTACTTCGACTTGCAAGGTAACTGATGCACTGGATCGCTAGACGCTGGCCTGCTCTCAGTTATAAATCTCTCAGCTCTTAAATATTAACTACATAATCCCACTTATCAGCTCTACCATGGACGACAACGAGTTTCCCCGACTGGTGAGAACGCTTGACGCACGTAAGTTCTTTGTGTAATGGCTAACCTTATATATTTATCTATCATAAGTATTTCCATAATTTATTCCCCTAGTGTGCGATTGATTCATTCGAAGGTCGGTATCGAAATTAGGTATTAAGCGAGTTGTGAAAATAAAACATTGCCGTGATAAAATGAGAAGGCGTTATCAACAGGTATGCGTTGTGCTGTGTTGAAAGTGTTATTGCGATGAATTAGGTATAATTTGGTAAAATACATTGAAATAAACTTACTCATGCCCTCCACAGAATTTTGTACAGTACAATAGTGGTATCCGATACCAATTCCCAATATCATAACTGTGAGGATTGTAAACAATATACAACACACTAATAAGGCACATACTGTACATAATGATATTCTGAAATCAATAATTAGTATCAGACGGGAACAGAAAAGAGGACTCTCTATAAACTATAGTTCCTACTTTTTATCTTGTGCGCCCTGAGCGAAAAGTGTTCAATTTCCTCAATTTAAGTATATGTATCGAAGGGCCTATCTATACAGGGTGTACCAATGGGAGTGGATCATCGGTTGCTGGGCGGCGCGGCGGGGGACCTCAGTACCTACCGATTTAATCCCCTTGTATGCTCTGGAATATTCACTAGTCTAAAGGTTTGACTTTAATGAAATTTTAGTCAAAATCAGATTTCAGCCTGAACTTCATAATTACAACCAAACTATCAGGTCTGCGATTCTGCCTTTTTTAACACGCTTTTTTTTAGACAGGTTCAATAGTAGATCTTTTGTACCCCTACACCAATCAGAGTCAGATTTATAAAAAAATACTTTTATGGTTTTATTGGGAGTTTCATATTTTTAAGACTCTGACTATTGAACTTGTTTAAATAAAAAAGGCAGAATCGCAGACCTAGTTTACCTGTAATTGCGAAGTTCAGGCTGAAATCTGATTTTTGACTAAAATTTCTCTAAAATCCAAATAACTTTTGAACCAGTGAATAGTGCAAAACATACAGGGCGGTTTAATCGATAGGTTCTGAGGTCCCCCACCGCCCAGCAACCTATAATCCACCCCTTTTGTCACACCGTGTATACTCTCAGATAGGCTAGATACTTATGTAGGCACCTACATCTCTACAGATCAATACATACCGTTCAAGAGCGTTTAAAACAATGGACACGAATGAACTGAGAGAACAACAAACACAACCCATTTTGAAAAAAACATTAGCAAAATAAAACACTCGTCTGCTACATTCTACTTAAAAAATTCAGCTAATTTATCAAATTATCTCATGTTTTCGGAAATATTTGTAAATAAAAGGATAGAGCATCTATCGCTGTTGTATAACGTTTCTTGTCAATTTTATGACTTAGGAATTTTGTAAGTAGTCCGTATCCGAACTTAATTTTTTTGTGTTATATATCCGAACTTTACATTGAAATGACATATGACAGAAAAATTTGTATAACATTGACGCTGTCATTTTTCCGTCTATAGGTTTTCTGGCAGATCTATTTCCGCATTTGATGGATGATAGCAATTTGCAGATGTCTGACGAGCCTGAAGATAAAAATGACAAACGAAACCAAAATAAGAATTTTACGGTTAAGAAAAGGCCACCACTGAAGCCAGTGGAAGGTGATAATGTGATTTTCGTTACTAAAAAGACGAATTTCAAGGTGCGTGTTAAGATAACCTAACAAAATCTATGTGCAAGTTCATTCGTTGATGTGTACATAATACGTTCATGTTATTATTTTTATTTCAGGGTCAACTGGACAAATGTTTGGATTTGTTGAACAAGGGTGAGAAGGAAATAATCCTACACGGTTTAGGCGCAGCTATACAAAGGTGTTGCAACTTGGCCATACAGACTCAACTTGCTTTCCCAGGGACTCATGAAATCGAAGTCAACACTGGCACAATCGATTTAGTTGGTAAGCATTTCTCGATCTAAATGATCCAATGCACAATCCTTTGAAAAAATTATATTTATGCTATTGTAGGAGCATATTATAGTTGGTACTTACTTGATTTCTTTCAGATGATCTTGTTCCAGTGGTCGAAGACTTGGAGTTCAGTAACCAGTACAGATATCAATCATCTGTACACATCCGTATATTTAGGACAGCTATGACTGGATCAAATCAGTAAACATGTTCTTCACTTTAAATGAAATTGTGCAATGGATAGGACTCACTGTATTCGAAATATGGATAAATCTTATTACTATTACAATTTTCTCGGTGTTGTTAGCATTAAAGATAGACAATGTCGTAAATAGTGCATGGTGGACTATATTTGCCCCATTATTCGTGAGTGATGCTATGAATGCATATTTCTGTTGTATTGTATGTATAAGAATGAACCTAGAAAACTCGTATAAAGCTTCACTGTACAGAGCGTCTTGGAGTGGCATATTTTTAGGTTTAACTTTTGTATTCAAATTCTTACTATGCAGGAGATTACAGGGAGATTCAGCAATTGAGTACAGTGAAGTTTTTGCGCCGTTATTTATATTATTACAATTAATAGCTGTTAGAGCATGTCAGTTACATCAGTAAGTTAAACTCAATGTCTATCTATAATAACTTATTCTAACAAAAAATAATGTATTCTCAATAAATGTTGTTCCAAATAAAATTATTTATTTAATTAAACAACATTAGAAATTTTCTACTGGAACATACTAAACAGGCCTCCTCTAGCCTTCTTATCATCTTTACCCCCAAAATTGAATGAAAATCCACTGCTTGTGCCTGCATTTTGAACAGTGTTCGAATCAGGCTTGGATTCTGAAGTAGGTAGCCGTCCAAAAAAGGATAATCCTGTTTTTCTTAGGCCTGTAAAAAATATAATATACCTACATATAGCCTATAGGTTTTCTCAAAAATATTTGGAAGTTAAATGGTCTAAGCACTGAGTACTTTTTATTCAAGTATTTATGTTTGTGTGTAACGTCTATTAGAAGAACGTCGTAAGTACAATACTTGTTGATAGTAGGTAGCAAACTGATAGGGGACTTATGACGCATACTGTACATGATCGGAAACACAGCTAAAACTACTTAGCCTGTATTTACCTGTTAAAAAATTAGGCACTTCCTGGGAAACTTCAGTACTATCTCCACTTGGGTTTGGTATATTAACCTTAGGAGATAACAGGACACTGGAATCTGAAAAAGTTTTCACTTATTAATATCTTACATTTATTTTAAACTAACTTCATCCCGCGGTTTCATTTTCAAGTTCGTGGTAATATCACGATGAATATTAAGCCTATGCATGGCCAATTTTCATCACAATCAGTTCAGAAGTTTTTGTGAGAACTGTGTGAGAAGATAACTCAAATTTGGCATTTGTCTAAGAGTAATTCTACAAAAATCAATCGTCGTGCGTTGCTCTCGCTGAAATCTGAAAATAGGGCCCGATTTTGATAAAAAATGGTTGTCTGTATAGTCGGTTTACGGACGATAATTTTACATGATAACGTCATAAGAAAACGATGAAAAATATTTTTTTATTGTTATTCCTTTATTTATTTTTTCTTATAAATTAATAGGTACTCTCATTGTTTCATGAATCATGACGCATGACGTCACACATCGGGAACGGGACGCGTCATGTTACCGGAACATGACACTTTTGTGTGAATGCAGGAGTTATATCAATTTATTAGACGTTATCAAGTCAAAACATGATTTGTTTAATTAGATAGGTTCCGGACAAAGTCTGTTGGGTCATTACTAATAAACTAACATTAAAAGTAGATTTACCAATACAATGTGGAAAATCATTATCACCATCCTCATAACCAGTTGTGCTGATGGACAAGTCGAAGGAATCTAAAATCGTATGACCTCCATGGTTGAATACCAGACCACTTACTGGCTTTATAGACTGTGGGTCATCCATTAGCTGGAATTTAATAACGCAATAATTATTTCTATGATTATATACCTACCAAGTACCTACCTATTGATAAGTTGGGTTAAATAAACACATCTTTTCATGTATTTATTACAACTTTCCTGGATGAGCTCTGAGTTATTTACATGCTTTAAGTTTTACTTAAACAGTGAACATTTCATCAAAATCAGTTCCAATAAAGTTTATATCAAAACTAGCTTTCGCCCGCAATTTCGTCTGCGTTGACTGGATCCCTCCGTCATACAAAGAACACACCCTCCAAGTTTCAGGTCTGTGGTCAGTGGTTTAGGCTGTACGTTTATCCGTCAGTCAGTCATCAGGACAAAGCATTTAGGTCTGATTTGGGTATGTGAAATAGAAATAATATAGATTGGTTCAGTGGGTATAATAGCAATCAAGCAAGTGTTACTAACTATACCTACTAGCCCATCATCGATGTATATGCTAGTTAGTTCCACTCCTCAATCAAACTCGGTAGTAGGTAACATTACATTGTTTTATATCTTTTATTTTCTATATTGCAGCAAATTGGAATAGTTACTCATGGCACATACTCATGTGCTTATGGTTTATATTTATATTATAGCCTTACTTTACGCATCTTTGGGCTTGTAGCAGCATCGTCGTCATCAACATCCAACTCCATATTTGTTATTCCTTGTCCATTTCCATGAGGCTGATTTTCTTCGGGACTTTCAGTTTCAACTGGCTTTTTCTCAGGTTGTCCATTATTCACGGATTCGTTTTCAGTAATATTAGAGTTATTATTTTCATTTTGTTGAAAAAACTTAGAAGTTACTATACTATTTTCAGTGTTCTGAAAAGAGATGAGAAAACAAGGTAGACCTACCTACCTACTTGTGTACCTACTACTACTGGCGACCACGGAATTCGCCGAAACTTCGAGGTAATTTACAAAATAATAATTATAAGTTGTAAATCAATGGAATTCCTGTTTACGTACAAATATCCAAATATCTTGCCTTGTGCTCCTTACGGCTGTATTTCTATACAAAATATTTTTCTAACCGCAGCTGTTTATGCTGTGCGTTGCTTTGTATAGTGAGAAATGAGTCTGTATGCTGCTACTGCGGCATGTATGCTACTTACCTTTTGCAATTTAGTATTCTTAGCATAAACAAATTGTGGAGAAATATCTAAATTATGTTGTTTCATCACCATGTCTTTGATATTAGCGTAGCCGTCATCGCTAACGGCGCTCACGTTTAGTTCTTTGGTAGGATTTACTTCAATATCATCATCGTCTTCATTACTTTTTATATTAGATGACAAATTAAACGAAACTCTTTTGGTTGCGCCTGTGTCATCCTGTAAATATTTTCAAATATAGTAATATATACTATATACCTACTGATTTGGTATATTTTCATTATTACAATATCTATATATTATCACTGTTATCTCAGTGATTTGTCTGGTTTTCAAATATAAATTACTTACTTTTTGCTGGGACAATGCCTGCTGTTCGAAGCATTCGTTTACGCTATTCGTCAATTCTTCATCGTCAACTTCTAGAAGATTATCCTATAAAGTAAAAACCAATGTAGATGCATCTTCCGTGAAAATCATACATTTGTTTTTATTTTAACCTATCTAGGTACTTACAAATTAGCATAATTACTTTGTGCCACAAGTTGTAGGTACCTACTTCACTAAAACTACGGTACCTATTGTGGTTTCAAAGAGAATCGTTTGCTCGTACGTCACTTCTTTATCGTGGATGATCTGTTTCAATTTCAAAGAACTTACCTCGGCAATTGTTATCGTAGTCACGTCTAGAAATGGTGATGGAGGATTCAATATGTTCTCGGACTTTGATGTCAAGTCGATTTCTTCTATTTCATCACTTTGTATTGGTTCTTTAGACTGTTTGGTAAAAATACGTTAATTATCTACTAGGTATTTACTTATTATTTTTACTACCTACTAAAATTATTAAAAGCGTAATATTTATTGTTTTAGCTTGCAACAACTTGTAATAACTTTTGTTCTTTTGAGTTTATCTAAAGGTATATTAATATCTCAGCTATTGTTCTTTTAACTCACCTTGTTATCCAATGAGGACCTTGGATAGTTTGTAATGATTTCGTTATTCATTATATCTGCGCCTATAGCTTCAACTGGTGCGATGGAATTTCTATTCGCTTTAGAAATCATCTTCAAAGCGTCGTCTTTATTAACTTTAATATCTTTCAGTATGTTAATCAATTTCTTTTTAGAGTAGTTCTCTGTTTTATTGACTTCATGGTTCATTAGTTTGGGAAAGTATGATGATATCAAGTCGTCTTTGTTGTTCGATTGAAACATGTTAATTTCGAAGCGTGTCTTCGGAAAGGCTTCGTTAGCTTCAGTGTTTATGTTATTGTTTGCGTTCTTAATATTTACCTTATTATAAAAAAAATTAGCTAACTAAATAAACAAAAGTTTGGTTTTTAAGTTTATTTAGTATTGTAGTATTAGTTAAATAATCCTAACTAATATTATAAATCCGAATGTTTTTTGTTTGTGTGTCACACAGTCAAACGACTAGACCAATTGCGATGAAAATCAGCATAGTGGTAGCTTAAAAGATAGAGAAGAACATACTATTGATCCCGAAATTCCCGCGGGATCAGGACTTACGTGGGTGAAAAAGCAGGTAGTTGTCTAATGAAGTAATATAATCTGTGATATCCTATTAAAAACTCTTACCTTATCCAATTTCACACTCAATGCATCTAGGTCTCTAATCGGCAACTCTAATGTTGGCATCTAGAACATAATATTATATAGTAAGTTTTGATTTTTCGCTGTTAATTAAGACGTTAAGATCAACAACTTAGAAGGGGTCTTACACGTTCCTAAAATAAGGAGCGATATCGGGCTAATATTGAAATATCCCAGGCTTCAACCAGGTGAAGAACCTACGTTAGCAAGAGCCGTTTTATAGGGAAGAAAATTTTACACCCCCTCAAGAAAATTTTACTGATTTATAATATTAATAGCTTTTGCACACGACTTCGTCCCGTAGAAGTCGAAAATGGACCAAGGATGACGTTGTCCCATACAAACTTTGCCCCCCTTTTTCACCCCCTATGAAGTAGAATATTAGAAAAAGCTTTCTCTACGTCATACAAATAACACACCTTCCAAGTTTCAAGTCTCTACGATCAGCGGTTTAGGCTGTGTGTTGATCCGTCAGTCTGTCAGTCAGGACTAAGCATTTTATATATATAGAAGATAGATAACTACGAGACTTACAACCAAAATATCGTCAGTTTTGAACATGGGCCATTCAGCAGAATCAGCCGTTTTAGATTTTGCTTCAACTTTCTCCTCAGCGATTACATTACAAGCGACCTTTATTTCAAACTCTTGTATTTTTTCCGATAATTCAGCTATTGCCTTAGTTTTTTCATCTATTATCTTATTATATTTTGGTATATCTCTAACAATGAATACGGCTAATTCTAAAACGCGTTTCTTGTGTATGTCCGCGCAATATTTGGTTTTAGTATCAATTTCTTTGACAAGTTTTAGTGATGTTTCGTCAAGTTTAAGTATTGCTGTCTTAATGTTACTAAGATTTTCATTTGCGTTGATTAATTTCTGCACATGTGGTATAGCTTCATATCTATTTTTACTTTCCAACCACATTGCATCGTATTTCTTCTCGCCTGCCTCAAGCCTCTTCGTGATATCGGTCTTTTTTTCTTTTGTAAGAAGTAAATCCTTTTGGAGTTCGACATTTGCCATATTTATAAGTTTCTGAGCAGTCAACATACTGAAATTTAGTAATTTAATAAGTTGACTTAGGAATTTGTTTTATTAGATAATGGTTGTGCTTTACGGTTTTGCCCGCGTCTTGGTACCTTTCTTATTTTGATCTTTTGGAATATTAGCTGGCTTATTATTTCTAATCGCCACGCGTTATGTAGCGCGACTTGGCGTAATGATTGACTGACTGAGTCTCTCGCCAGAAGAAATAATAGGCCCCCTAGGTACGTAGCTATGTAAGTATATTATTCCTGGACTCCAGCTATATTAGCAAGTATGAAATATAACAAACGTTTCTTGTTAACATTAGATCAGCATGTACAATCAACGGTCAAAAGTCTCCGCCACCTTAACGTTAACAATCCTGTGCAGCACTATTTGAACATTATAACACCGTAACCTGTGGATCGAACCGATAAACAAACAAACTGATAGTGGACTTATGACGCATGCTGTGCCCATGATCCTATTGTTTTACCATGATCTATCTATGTTAGTAAGAATAATGTTAGCAATAATATACGAATTAGAATAATTAGAAGATACGATTAGTAGAAAGTAGGAAGTTATGTTAATTTTACCTACCTGTTAATTTTATGTTCCGCTTCTACAATCTCAGACTGCAGTTTAAGATTAGCGCTGCTGATGAACCCGCATGTTTCTTTGTGATGTTGAATTTGTTTCTTTAACTTATCAGCCAACAAAGTTTGAGCTACAAATATAAAAATTAAACTTTACGTTTATGCCTTCTGAACTTCGTTCGTTCAAGAACTTCTGAAAAATGACGTGCGTCCTAAGAATTTTAGGCATTGAAGAATGTGTAGAATTTTTTATTAAGTTGGTAAAAATGTCTGTATGTCTGTTTAAAAAGGAATCTATTGATCTTCATAAGGTCAGGTCATAAAAATATCTAGATTACATTAAACAACTAGTAGGTGGGTACCCAACCCAATTAAAAAGTACTAATTTAAAATTGTATTGAAAATATTTAGACCTACCTTTGATACATTGTGTTGAAAATATCACTTTGATTTTCGATTCATCTACTTCAGCTATGAGTTTTTTAAGAGCTTCTCCCATTGTGTCTTGAAACTCGACAGATTATTTTATTTGATTTGCAAAATAAATAAGCCGGACTCGGCGAAGTGTACGTGTTGGGCGGGAAGAAACCGGAAGTGATTATTTTTTTAAGTTGTGGCACAGTTTCTCAATGGCATACAGCCATACAGCATACAGCCGTAGTTCACGACCCAGTTGGCACAATGGTTACCACGCCGGACTGCCAAACACAGGGTTGCGGGTTCGATTCCCGCCTCAGACAAGTATTTATGCTTAGATATTTGTCTGTGGTCTGGTTGTTTCTATGTATTATAAGTATATATTTACAAAAAAAAAAGTATTTTTTTAGTATATCCGTTGTCTAGCACCCATAACACAAGTCTAGTTACTTAACTTGGGGCTAGATGGCGATGTGTGGAATGTTCTGTAATATTTATTTATTTATTCATTCAGTGCACTTTTTAACCTCCTTGTAAATGCATCATAGACAATGGTCTCGAACCTACCGATTTTTCGGTATTTCTACCGATATGGTCTATGTTCTACCGAAATACCGAAATGAAACGATTTTTCTACGATTTTAGAGTATACATGAAAATTGTCCCGATTTTTCTACCGATTTTACACTTCTAAGTTGGCAACCCTTTTCAATTATGTTTAATGTTACGGGGAAGCCCCTAGAGTAAGTGTATAGACCTAGTGCAGAATGTTCCATACACTTTAGGGAATACCATTGTGTCCTACAACACGATGTTAAGGTGAAGGAGAAGTACCTGCCCCCCAAATTCAAATTATTTTTAGTTTTTCGTTAAAATCACACAGTAGTAATTTAAATTTAGCCGTGATTTATAATTATTGACGGTTAATTCATAAATCACGGCTAAATTTAAATTTGGTATAGTTGCAAAGTTTAGCAAAGGCTTTAGTAGTTGGGAAACTATATTTATGTGTCGCGTATAACGGAATATCGTCACTTTTCGACTTTTCGTCACTGTGTGATTTTTACGAAAAACTAAAAATAATTTGAATTTGGCGGGCAGGTTCTACTTCTCTTTCACCTTAAAAGGGGCTTCCCGCTCAGGGATTTACTTGTCTAGTCTATATAACCAGGAATTCAGTTTTATTTTTTTCATTTATTTTCTTAACTTTGAAGAGAGAGTAGAGTGCCTACAAAATCTTTTATTTAAAAATTTAAAATGTCGTCTGACGAGGAGCCAAGCACAAGTGCGAGTGTAAGAAGAAAAAAATATCGACAATATTATAGAAAAGAATGGGAAGAAGAATTTCCAGGCTGGCTGCAGGATAGTCGTAAAGGCGAAAGCTATGCTTATTGTAAAAGTTGTAGTAAAGATATCAACATCACATCAGGAAAAGACGCTTTAAAAAAACATAGTTCTTCGCAAGCACACTCAGTATCATCAAAGAATATAAAATCACAACCGAAGATATCATCATTTACTGTGACCAAAACTCAAAAATCTGATACACTGGTTATGCAAGGTAATTTATTGTAATATTATTTTGTTTACTAGTTACCGATATATAGAAGCAGTAGATATAATTAGACCCTAATCGCTACTGAATATAACTATGTAATTTTAATTATTTATTTTAATTTCAGGTGAAATAAGATTAGCCTCGTTTGTTGCTGAACACAATCTACCATTCACTATTATGGAGCACCTACCGAAGCTGATGCAAGCTGTTTGTCTTGATTCAAAAATAGCAAAAGAAATAAAATGCTCTTCGACCAAAACTCACGACATAATTGATCATATTATAGGTAAAGAAAGTTTCGATAGTTTATGTGAAGATTTGCGGCAAAGTAAGTTTTCGCTTATTATTGACGAGTCAACTGATCTTAGTACAACCAAACACTTATGCTTAGTCTCGAGATATGCGAAAATGAATCGTATTAAAGATTGTTTTTTAGCTCTTATTCCATTAGAAGAAGCTAATGCAGCAACCTTATTTGAACACATTGTAAACTTTTTTAGAAGCAATGATATTCCATATAAAAGTAATCTTATAGGTTTTGCATCTGATGGGGCAAACGTAATGATGGGACGTAATAATTCTGTTGTAACATTGCTGCAAACTGAAATTCCCAACATTTTTATACTTAAATGCACCTGCCATTCGTTTCATCTTTGCGCGTCTTATGCTTGTACCAAATTGCCACGCTTTATAGAGGATCTTGTAAGGGACATTTACAACTACTTTTCTTCTAGCCCAAAAAGAGTGGCAGAGTTTAAAAACTTTCAAGTGTTTTGTGACTTAAAAGTACATAAAATACTTCACCCTTCTCAAACTCGCTGGTTATCAGTACATGCAGCAGTGAAGAGAATATTGGAACAACTCTCTGCTCTTAAACTATTTTTTATAGACCAAATCTCTAATAATGATCATCTTTTAGCTGCAGAACATATATTACAGAGGCTTCAAGATCCCACTACGATATTATTTTTGGAATTTTTAGATTTTGTATTACCATTATTTACCGATTTAAATAAAGTAATGCAAGCAGAACAGCCAAAAATTCATAGTTTATACGAAAAAATAACTGGAACATTAAAAACTATTTTTGATTGTTTTTTAAAAAGAGAATATTTAACTAGCACTCCAATCGAAAATGTTGATTTTATAAATCCTAGAAATTTTATGCATATTGACGCCATATACTATGGTGCTGCTGCGTCTAATACACTACTAAGTAGTTCAGAAAACCTAAACTCAGATCAGGTAAATTTGTTTAAATGCAGATGCCTAGATTTTTATATCGAAGCTTGTAAGCAAATAACCACGCGGTTTCCATTGAAAAATAATCCAATAAAAAGTTTAGACATAATTGATCCAAAAAATGTTAAAATTGGCAAAACTGCTTCGATAGTTCCTATGACTAGGCTCTTTCCCAATATTGTTCAGAGCAATGATTTCCAGGAAATTGATACAGAGTGGCGCATTTTAAGAAATTGTGAACAAATCAAAACATTTCCTGATGATGTAGAACTATTTTGGAATGAAGTAAGTTTACTAAAGCGTGGCGATGAAACTCACATGTTTCCTTTGTTGTCTAATTTCATCTTTAATATTTTATCACTTCCTCATTCATCCGCTAACGTTGAACGCATATTTTCACAAATTAATCTTTTGAAAACAAAACAGCGAAATAGACTGTCTACTGAATCAATCACTGGTCTCTTGCATACAAAAAGAATATTTAATGCAGCCAATTGTTATGATTTTGAAATTGATTCAAAGATGACCGAGGCTATGTCCAAAGAATATTGGTATAAGAAATAAGTGTGATTATATTAATATATAAACAATTATTGTATTAGTCTGTAAGTTTCATTTTTTTTTCAATAAATAAACCACTTTGATTGAAAACTGTATTGTTTTGTCAAATACCGATTTTGGGTACAAATATACCGATTTCAGCTGGCAACTCTACCGATCTCGCTCTATGACGTTCGAGACCACTGATCATAGATGCCCACATAAGGCACGAGGTTAATGTAGGGATGTGCACAAAGAAATTGCAAGTAGGTACATGCAACTTCTTTGCGCACATCCGACACCCACAAAGCTTATAAGAAGGTCGTGCAGGCTCACAATAAAATGCTACAAAAAAGGATTATCAAAATCAGTTTACTACAAAATTATGCCCGAACCACAGACAATAGACATCTATAGAAATATGATAGAAAAAGTCAATAAAAATCTACAGCCTTTTGTACCTTACCTAAATTTTTTGACCTGTAGGTACTAAAATGCCGATAAAAAAACCTTCCTACATCTATGTCCTACATTGAGATTGTTTTTACATCGTTCTGTTTGAGTACCTTTAGATACTTACGCCACTTTTACTTATCTATCTACCTATCTAAATTGTCGTACGAAGAGATGATTTGTAGCTCTTGTAATCTTCGACTTATAATAAGACCACGGACAGTTTAAAATCAAACAAAAAGATAAAGCTTATTTTTGTTTGTAGGTAAATCTAGTTAGGTACTATGTGGGTATAATATTTGTACCTAATGTAATAACATTATAAGGTCGAAGAGCATAGAGGTATCATTTAATAACGGTGATGCTAATATTGTAAGTCGCGACTACCTGTGTACCGCGCTGTGAGTTCGATCAAGATTCAATTCCCGGGCGTGGAAAAAAATACATAAATCTAAGATCAGATATTTTTTGTTTGTTACCTACAGATATTTCTTTCTCTTCTGGCGTATGTACCAATTGCACCCATACAAGCTTATTAAGTTTGGGATAAGACGAAGATTAGATGCCATACTATACCTTTTATTTGTCTAATAGGATAAATGAATTTAGGAGGGATATAATGAAAGCACAAATTTAATACGTACCTAAAATTTATTTAACAAAATAGTGTCATACATACAGTTATTTAAAATAACAGACATAAATGATAAATTTGCAATACAACCTAGCATCCTAATTAAAACCAGGTACTTTTTATAAATTTATTCAACTAAACAAAGAAGACAAACAATGATGAATGCAGCACGAAGGAATGTTGGCTAACTTGAGCCTGGCGAGTGGCGAAATGGCGGCTCCGACCGACCCATCCGAGGGCCACACTAGCGATTTTACACAAGCATCAACTCGACGATATATATCGATTATCGACCAATTTCTATAATACTGATAGAACTATAATAAAATTGCTTTAGTCCAACCAATACTTGCATCAATTACTAATATAACCGGCAGTCATTCCATAACTCAATCAGCTCTTTCACCAACAATACAGCAAACAAATAACATTCATATACCTACATATATGATACAGATTTATATAAAAAAACATATATCTATACAATACATACATAGTCTATAAGCATTTAATGATTTAGGAACTGAAAATGAAGGCCCTCATTTTGAATTACAACATATACTTTTGCGTTACTACTGGGATTAATTACAAAGGTGTCTATTTATTATGAAACTTACAACATCATAATACAAATGTTCAATTCAAAATACATTATAAGAAGCACAGACATAAGGAATGTCTTTAGATTTGGTAATCGATAAAATAGATGAGCAATCCATCGAACACAGATCAAGAGACAATTAATTACGCTACGAGAACAACTCAAAACGCACGTCAATCTGGAATAACTTAACCATAATACTTAAAAAATAGGCAGATAAATAATTTTCTACTGGGTCCCGCTTCGATTACATCAATATAATTCGAATAACTAAATAGACAGTCCATCTGTATCGCCAACATTCACTAAGTGCGATCATAATCATAATAATCACCGTGCAATTACATAAAAAGAAACGTGGAACGGGAGAGCGCTCGGTGCGGACGAATAGAAAATACCCTGCGGATCCTCCTTATGTAAACGCACAGCGATCGAACCGTTCTCTACTTTAAACTTTACATCAGTCGAAAACTTCCAGAGGCTCGGGGGCGCGCGCGGCTCGACGCGGCTCGGTGCGGCGCACTGCTCCTCGCAAATTTCGGCCGAAACATCTATAGATTGGGTGGGAGTCGAGGCGAGGTCGGCGAGCGACAGGCGCATTAACTATACGGCGGTGGTTGTAGGATCTCGGTGAGCAGCCGCTTCAGGCTGTCGACACCGGTCAGGAACCCGCAGTCGGGGCCGTGGTGTGGCGTCGCAGTCGCCAGCGGTGACTCCGCCGCCGCACCTGCATACGCCGTGTGCGCGAAGTCAATCATGCGGATGTCGACGCGTTCGGCACGAGGCGCGGGCGCGGGCGCCGGTGCCGGTTGTAGTATGGGCGCGGCGAGCAGGGCGACTCCAGCACCGGGTGAGGGTGCCGGCGGTGAGGCGCGCGCACGCTTGCCCTCTTCGACAGCGCCGCGCCACTCCTCGCTCGAGGTACTCGAGTACGCCATCCAGCTGTCAGCGGAGTCTGGGCTCGGCGGGTGATGTGCTCCGCACCCGCCGCCCGCCATCTCGCCCTCCTCGTACCCACCCATCGTCTCCTCCGAGTGTACCGTGAAGGAGGGCGGAGGTGGTGGTGGTGACCCCGCGCCCGAACCCTTCCCGATCTCGTCGTGCAGCGTCGACATATCGAAGTGTCCAGGCGAGGGCGTTTCGGACTCACTCGAACCAGTCTCGAAATCCCGCGGGCTCGCACCGCCCATTTCCTCGGCCTCGGTCGACACGTCTCCCTCGTACACGATCAGCAAAGAACTAGAAAGATAATAAAAAGATCGGTTTACGAGGGTCACAGGAGTGAATTAAGATCGTTTACCTAGTATGAGTGAAGGTACATAGTACATACCAGGAGTAGAACCGGTAGCTGGTCTGCTTGGCGACGGCGCGGCGTAGCGCGTCGAGGTGCCGCAGCGCTTGTCGCAATAGACGGGCGCGCCTCGCCGCTCCACCGGCCGCGAAGAAGTCCCTGAGCGCGTCGCGGAGGCCAGGCTCGGTGAGCGCGCGCCCCCAGTACTTGTCGCGACGAACGCACGCGCCTGTCTCCGGCACGTACACCTGCATGCCACAGAGCCGCACGCCGAGCGAGCCGGACGTGCTCGCCTGACACTTTGCTATCTGCTTGCTGCGCTTCTCTGCAGACGCGTCGTCACCGTGTTGCCGTGTACCCATCTTCAGGTCGAGCACGCACGGCCGACGGTAAGATGATGTTATGTTCTCCATCATTAGGAAATCTGCAAGATATGAAGAAGGAACGTCAGATTCGATGATTAGTAGAGTAATAATCACGGGTACAATCTACAGACATCAACAGAATACGAATAATATGAAGAGTCGCAATACTCACATTGTTTATTAGAGTTGTCCATGTGAGCTATACTTTTGAGCACTTCGCTAGCGTTACCGTTCCGATGTACTTTAAATCTGTAACAGAGACGCAATGTTGTAAAAGGTACAGTTCCAAAGTCGCACCGAGTGGCTAGCTTATGTAGTATAGGATCTAATTGAAACACATGATCGTCGTGTTATCATCTGGTATATTGTTCAACATTGCAATCAAATAGTATCATTACCACGCGACTCCAGGATGCAAGTCATCGGAGGCTCGCTGGATGTGAATGGGTCGTGCATCGATCGCGGTCACGCGTTAGTGGGATAGTCATGTAAGTACGATCGTATGAATAAATGGCGACGTCGGTTGCCGGCCGGCGTACGTCAAAGTTTCTGAAATATGATAAAGGACACATGACAAGTGTCGAGGTTTGTAGGTATTGCGCGGCAGCACGCGGCAGCTGGCCGGAGATACGCACTTGAATACATCGTCGCGCTTGCGCTTCCCGCCCAGCGACGCCTTGCGCCCGTTCTCCTCGCGGAAACATGGCGAATACCGCTTTTCCAATTTGTTCGTCCCAGTGTTTGACGCCTGCATCACGCCTGCAACAAACACTCAACTGACTTGATTCACATTCATATAGGTAAACATTATATTGTACAGTTGATAGGTACCTACACCACCGCACGCACTCACTATGGACCTACACTTTATATTTGTGATACGATACGATACGACATTATATTATTATATAATATACCACACAACAAAACAAACACTAGGTACGTACGTTAACATTGTGTGCTCACAAACAATCATTTACTGCTAATATATTTAAAATTTTATTATTAAGTGAACATTTATAGCAAAAGTTTAATTAAATTCTCTTAAGAATTTATAGATACCTTACTATAGTGCAAATTGCCAGCGTAAAATTGATGGAAAAGTGAAAATTATAAGGTTCTGATTGTTTATTATCAAATGATAAGGGTTTGTATATCTTTGGTTGTATTCAATGTGTGAATTGTATGATAGTGTGACGTCTGAGTATATTGTGTGTAGAGAATATGTGTGTGGATGTAAGAGTGTGTTATGTTATGTACGAGTTACAAGGTAGTATGTAGGTAGGTAAGTGTGGTGTTGTGATGTGAATGTACATTTTAAGTAAAGGTTTACAAACCCAAAATGTAAAATTACCGCTAGAGCGCTATAAGGGCGGACGCGTGGTTGTCCGCCGGTGTCGCTCCGTCCGTGTCGCCGCGCCCCGCAGCCCTTGCGACAACAAGGAAACTAATATTGTGTTCCTGACCCCGCCCCGCTCCCGTTCCCACTTCCGCTCTCGCTATCATTCCCAAACCCGCCAGCCGTTCTAACACCGCCACCACGTCCTAACTACATTCATTATAATCCTACAGAATGTCAACTACATAATATTATAGCGGCTCGATTCGATTGCATTTACATTTAGTATTAGCCGATAGTGTACTGACCCTAGTGTTGGAGAACAAACGGGGCTCAGCGCAGGTATCATTGAGCTGCGCCGTCGTCGCGTATACGTCGTTGTCACTCTGTTCCGAAGGGAATCATGTGCCCTAACGCTTATCTCACGGATAACAGAACAAGAGGGGATCAAGCAAGTTGACCTACAATTTCTTTCTGCGACGGCGGGCGTTGTCTCCCGGTTCGGTTTTCGACCAAACGCAGTGTTCATAAAAATTAAACTAAAGTTATTTACGTGAGTATAGTTTTCCAGAAACTTGAAATACAATGTTAAACATAACATCTTATTTCAAATTTCTGGAATTTGACAAAAAAAATCTTATTAAAACCAATAAAACAATATTTCTTTGCATTAAACTTGAAAGTGTGACTTTGAACGTGAAAGTATTAAACATTTACTAACCAATGATTTTTGTTTATATCTACAATAACATATTAATGAAGACTAAAGCCATTACGTAATCAATTTAGAACGATCAACGAATTTACTGATGTACAGCGCGCAATGTAGAAGACCTAACAACTATACCTTCAGTAACGAGATCATGGTGTCGGCCGCTTTTGTAGTCAGTCAAAGTTTCATGTGGGTTTACTGAATTAAAGATCACTTGCAGCTAAATTAAGATTTGGCTATACATCTTTGACAGAAAGCAAAATCTGCAAGTCTAGAATTAATTAAATCGGAATCAGGTGGCCCTAAGTGGGGGAAAGATGAAGACCACAAACATTCGCCCCCTTATTGCAAAACAAGGTTTAAGGATGGTTCGAGATGTGGACTTAAACCTTAGATTTAGACGCAGATTTACTCGTGAACTATAGTCTAAATACTATCCTTATATAATCTATAGGGATAGTGTTTAGACTATTGTTCCCAATATAATCTATAGGGATAGTGTTTAGACTATAGTTCACGAGTAAATCTGTGTCTAAATCGAAGGTTAAAATCCACATCTCGAACCATCCTATCCTTAAACCTCGTTTTGGAATAAGGGGGTCGAAGTTTAATAACAAATCCCCTCTTGTTCTGACATTCGTGACTACATTCAAACCATACTCAAACTGAACCTTCACGGACATTGAACTTTTATTTATTTCCAGAAAGGTAAACAATACTTCAGACTATATTTGGAACCTCTGTCAAACCTAACTAGGTCAATGGAACACTAATATAAGAAGTAATTACGACTTCCAGATTTCAACTTAACTACTTTGGCAGTATCTCACTAAAACTTAAAATTAATTTATTGAAGCTAATAAAAGAAGCACTAAACTCGATCGCACTCTTTATTTTCGTATTCGTCCGGAATTCTATATTTAACATTGTGTTTCTTTTCCGTAATGTTTACCGGTTTAAAATGTCATGAACCAATGGATTTACTTTTGTTTAATATCGGAACGATCAAAACATTAAAATAAAAGTTCAATGCACTTCAAAATGCACAATCTATAGTATGTTATAACCATACAAAAAGATTGTTTTTCTACCCTTAATTCTTATTTTGCCCCTTATTTTCTAATTTTTAATTTACTTAATTTTTTTAAATATATTGTAAGTAACTAGTTATGTTACAATTAATTTTGTGTTTTGTTTTTTGTTGCAATAAAGTGTTTATCTATCATCTAATTCTGTCCACTTTTTGGTGTAACTTTTTGTGTAATGTAATTGATAAATGAGGCTTGAAAATATTCTGTTTGTAATTTTTAAAATTAAATTTTGCTTATACTGGTATTTAATATTAAAACATGTAAGCCTACAATAGCCGACTCTACTTGAAGTGTGAAGTGGCAAAGAAGAAGAAGTAAACCTAGAATACAAACTATTCAAGCGATTTTCATCAACAGAAAAACATTTTGTATTAATTTCAGGGATGAAAGCAGCCATACCCCGGAACGAAAATATTCAATTAAAAGTCTAGTAATGTTTAATTTACAATTACTTTGTTTTCTAAGGTTTTCGCGACTTGAATCAAAAACAAATTAAAATGCGAATAAATTCGTTAAAATAAATATGTAAATATACATTGTGCATTATAAAAATATTTTATTTATAATTAAACTTCACATAAATATTGAAATTTGTCATCATTAGAGCCGATTAGAAGTGTGAAATCGCACATCAAAATAAGTTAATCACTAAATCACGTTTTCACAGGCTACTGTCAATTTAATCATATTTAAAGGAATTTAAATTTATTTTCATAATATATTTACACTTCTTTGAATATTGGATTTCCTTATACTTATCGGTAAAATAAATATTTTTGTCCACCCAATTATTGGACACGATCCCTATATTAATTTGTAGACCAATTTGTTTAACGATACTTCCTATGATTTAGAACTGTTAATTCATATTTAGCTGCTTAATATTAGTTGAGAATTGCGGTCGGCGGGTTTGTTTACCAGAACACACAAACATCACATACAAACACACATCGGTATGATGAACACGTTCATTTGAGCAATAAGGTAAGCTTTTACGATTCGACACTTGACAGTTTCAACGATAAATATTAAATTTGTTGAAAATTGTAGCTAATCTAAACTGCAAAAACTATATACAATACATACTTTTTTGCACTAAAATATGTTGGAAATGTTTTTTTTTTCTGTTGATTACAAGACATGAAATGCGGCGGCCACGCATGTCACGTCACAGGCAAGCACCTGCCAAATTTCACCGGAAAAAATACAAAATCTTCATGGAGTGAGCCTTCAAAGACGACCTAGTGACGTCATCGACTGTTTTCGTGCTACAATTTAAATGAATGATGAAGAATTATTTTCAATTAATTAACGCCTTTTCGGCAACAAATAAGAAAATTGTAAAAGGTTTATAAAAAAAACATTTGCTACTTTTAATTTACTGACTGGAAAACTGTCAAGAAGCCGAATCAAAGTTTTTCACAGCTTTTTGTTGATTACGACCAGTTTACGTACCCGATAAGATAAAAGTTCACTTATCGCAGTGACGCAACTGATATAACATGATTTTAATTAACAAACAACCATTTTTTAAACGCGTTTCGAAATAATCTATGACAGAATCCATGAATTTCGTAAACGACACAAGGCTGTAACAAACAGAACTCCCTTAACGCTCGTTTATGTAAAACATCAAATACATTATGTAAATAAAAATCATGTATGACGCAAACGTTTCGAAAAAAAAAATATAAAAAATGTATGATGCATATGCAATGAACGATCATGATGCATTCAGCGATTCATAAAAGCATAACCGAGCATCTAAGTCTAAGTATACGCAGAGCTATGCTCACCTTTGTATCTAGGTACGAAATTCTGTATGTCTTCAGGAATGTTCTGGTAGAAATGCAACTCTCGGATGTTTAGCGGCTTGATGACGGTGCTGTCGTTCAGGACGAGCAGCCGGGTGTGGCCTCCCACCTGCAAAACAAAACAATACTGGCTATAGGTACTGATACTAAGCTGAGTGCGCAAGCGTTCTTAGTCCTTACTAATACAACACATTCAACCCAATCAGAGATTGGTGGTAAAAAAAAATATGGGACCACTTGTGAACCATGAAGAATTTTCCAAATCGGTCTAGGCGTCTCCGAGTAATCAGGGAACATACATTAAAAAAAACGCGACGAATTGAGAACCTTCTCCTTTTTTTAAAGTCGGTTAAAAACGGGACCTTTTTACAAGACTCAACTGTCACCAGGCTGTATCTCATGAACCGTGATATCTAGACAGTTGAAATTTTCTCAGATGATGTATGATGTATTTCTGTTGCCGCTATAACAACAAATACTAAACCAGAATATAATTGTACGGAACCCTTCGTGCACGAGGCCGACTCACACTTGGGCGGTTTTTTAAACTAGTTAAATACCAAGTTACGAATCTCTTGATAGAATCAATCTAAATTAGAAATTGTTTATTATTTATTTTAAGTTAAAATTAAGAGAGAATTAGTTATACGTTAAAATTATCTGGTCAACATCTTTTAAAGCCCGTAGTGTGTTTTTTCGTATAATAGACGCTACTATAATGTTTGCGTAAATGCGAAAATTGAATGCGACACATAGCGGATGTAATGCAAAGCTTCAACTTTCCATACAATTTCCGGGTTTGGACAATCGTGATAATAGCGCATGCTATACGAAAAAACTTGCACTACAAGTATAGTTTGTATATTTTTTGGTTCGCCTTCTGACCAGAACATCGGCAACATGTATCAAAGCATATGGTATTAAGAATCCTTTTCTAACGTGACAGGACATTCATTCGTCCATTTTAAGATCCCGTTTCGTTGTATAGGCAGTTAAAAAGGAATAAAATCGTTCGTGATATTCGATGCTTCAATCGCACGCACACTGCTTTTCAACACGGAATTAGGTATTCTTATACGGTTATTTATGTTAATCGTTGAGGTTTCTACAGGAGCTAAACATTGGTTAAACACAGAATTCCACGTTAGCACAAACCAAAGAGAATTAATAGAAAAATGTTCATTATTATGTTCTTGGACAATTTCCTTTTTGGATATTAGTCGTGCAAACCATTATAATTATCGAGAAATTCTTAGTTAAATAATTATATAATTATTTGAAGATCCAGTTGGCACAATGGTCACCATGCCGGACTGCCAAACACAGGGTTGCGGGTTCGATTTCCGCCTCAGGCAAGTATTTATGCTTAGATATTTGTCTGTGGTCTGGTTGTTTCTATGTATTATAAGTGTATATTTACAAAAGAAAAGTATATAAGTAGTATATCCGTTGTCTAGCACCCATAACACAAGTCTCGTACTTAGCTTGGGGCTAGATGGCGATGTGTGGAATGTCCTGCAATATATATTTATTTATTTATTTATATTTAAGTACCTACTAATATTGAACTAAACAATTGCCTATTTTTAAGTAGCTGATAACACACATATAGAACGAAGACGTATCAAGTTTTATTTGATTTTGTAAAGAAAAAAATACGTTCACAATGTGTGGAGATTTCTCGGTAAGTCAGAGTAAGCTCGTGCAACAAATAGACTTAAAAAAACCAACAAAGTAGTGGCGTTGACCCGCTATGCCCGCGGCAAGGAGACGAGTTGAGGCGACGACCCTACCCTGCCAGACCAGACAGACTCGGGTCACTTTGATTCTACATGTTTGAAGGTCTCGCTTTAATATCTATTTTCAAACAATATACTCAGATTACCTGATGTTAATTAATACGTTTTAGACGGTGACATAAAGCGTATTTATCCATACAAAAATAAAAATGTAGCTCTTTTCTTCCCTTAACATTGTCCAATTTCGGTGTTTCTTTTTTTTGTGTGTAATTATTCATTATATTTATATTATGTTCGTTTTTAAAAAAAACACAGAAATGTTATGACTTTTTTACTTTTTTTTCTAACTATATGTTAGCCTAAAATATGACACCAATAACGTAACATTTTGTTGCAATGTTACGTTATTAACGTTATTGCAATAAATACGTTTCACAATATCGTAACGTTATTGATGAAAATGGGTTGGTAGTCCGGTCATTTTAGACATAAAAATAGTGATCAAATAAAGAAAATTCCGACAGAGCCAAATCTTCGTAGAGACCTTAGGTTTACCACAAGGAATAAAGTGTCAAAAGTCCCCATCAGTCCCATGTGAGCTTAGCGACTTATTCGGGGCCCAAGGTCAAAATTTTAGGTTTTTTGGATTTTTCTCGAAAACGGTAAGTTTTATCGAAAAAGTACCTCAGAGCAGTTGTAGATCTTAAAATTCTCTATAAAAATGGTCCCTATGATTTTTTCTCTAAGACCCACTATTTCCCAGATATTGCGCTTGTAAGTATCACGTTCTACATAATATGCACACAACACATCTTTTATTAAAAACTGTGAAAAAAATCTCGAAATGCGTCTCGAGTTGAAAGTGAAGGGGCCACCTCGGCCTGAAATGGCACTAATTCAAAAAAGCACTTCGAAAATTAAGAGTTTTACGCGTGTTTTTAAATCTAAACAATATTTCAAAACACCTTGGTTGTGTGGATGTGAAGAAAGCAATAAGTTATTTTGCTTCCCGTGTCTGGTGTTCGGAGCTGGCACCGGTGGTGGTGGTGACTCGGCATGGACGGAATCAGGAGTTGATGATTTAGCGCATCTATCAATAAATTGAAAAAACCCTCGCAGTCTCGATTTCATATGTTATGTGAAGTGCAATTGGCCTCTATCAGGCGACAAGATATTCGTAAGGCGCTCGATTCTGCCTATCGAAAATCTATTAGAGAGTTCAATGAACGCGTTGACTAAAATCGATACATTTTACGGAGTTTAATAGATTGTGTGGTATTTTGTGGTGCATGTCAAGTTGCATTGCGGGGGCATGATGAATCTACCGAATCCTTGAATCCTGGAATCTATAGAGGTTTGGTTGATTTTGTTTCAGAGATTGATTTGTGTATGATAAGCATAGAAAAACGGTTAATTAACTCAATTTCTGATTTTCACAAGAAAGTAATAGATGTTTTCGCTCGCCAAAAAGACCGGCGAGTGGATTTTATTTACAAATAAATATAAGTAAGCATGACTGTTTTTTTTTTCTTAGTGAACACCCATAAAAAAATATCACGAGCCGCCTCTGGTCATTTTAGAGTAAATTTTCTTAGAATAGTATAATGTATACATAAAAGAGACACGAGTAGGCATTTTTGCTTGCTTGAGTACCTAAATATGTATATACGTGGCATATGTGTGCATACTATGTAGAACATGATTCTTACAAGCGCAATATCTGGGAAATAGTGGGTCTTAGAGAAAAAATCATAGGGACCATTTTTATAGAGAATTTTAAGATCTACAACTTTGCTCTGAGGTACTTTTTCGATAAAACTTACCGTTTTCGAGAAAAATCCAAAAAACCTAAAATTTTGACCTTGGGCCCCGAATAAGTCCCTAAGCTCACATGGGACTGATGGGGACTTTTGACACTTTATTCCTTGTGGTAAACCTAAGGTCTCTACGAAGATTTGGCTCTGTCGGAATTTTCTTTATTTCAATTGTCTAAAATGACCGGACTATGGCCCCGGAACGAAATTTCCATCAAAAACAATCGGTGGTGACACACGGACAGACAGACAGACGGACAAGAAAGTGATCTTATAAGGGTTCCTTTTTTACCTTTCGAGGTAGGGATTCCTAAAAATGGCATTGGTATGTGATCATCAGTGTAATCACAAAACGCCGAAACCTAATATTGTTAAATATGGTAAGAAAAATGTTCTAAAGGGTTACTGTAGGATTTTTTATCTTTATACCAAAATGTACGAAAAGAACTTAAGTACATACAAAAGTTTCACACAACAACAATCTTGCATGTAATAATTGACAATTTAAGTTATAAGCGAAAGGTACTCTTGCTTTTGTCTCCTATCTGCGCATAAATAAAGTCCTCTATAGGCAACTCAATTATTAATATTAGAAAAAAGTAAAGTATGTAAATGGTACTTGATACTTAAAACCTGGGAAATGACCGGGCCGGTGCGCTAATAAATAAATAAATAATAGCCAGCAAATGTCAAAAAATGCGGCCCGGTCAAAACTCGAGTGGGGAAAAATGCGAAAATAAATTTTGCTAGCGATATTATTATGTTTGGGGAACAATACTAATTACTTAGGCTAATGCCCGATATTTTTTACGAAAACGAGTAAATTTATAAATAATCAGCTATAGTTGAATAAAAACATGTTATATCAAAAGGACGTAGAATAAATTTCTATTTTTGGACATCACAATGAATACGATAAGATAGCTTGTGACAAATAATAAGGATTTATACGTAGAGGCGTACTTATTATTATAATAATAGATAATGTAAATAACGAAGCGTAGATGAATCATAGTAGATACAATCCGATAACAATGAATAATTCCAGATGTAATAAAGATACTAGATCTAGAACAATCTAAACTTAATTTAAATTTCATATGATTGAATAAACTTTAATTTGTAGCTCGATATCAATTTGCGTCACTTTAAAAAGTACGACGCAAACGGAACTGCTGGCAGAGTTCAACAAGTTAAATTGGCAATAAGTAGGTACCTATTTAACTTTATAATAAACTAGCTGTTGCCCGCGACTTCGTTTGCGATGTGGTTTTGGGTTATTTAGAATACCTAGCATTTTTCTGCATGGATACAATTTATCATTCGGTGTAAGTTATAAAAACAAAATAGGTAGTTACATTGTTTTTAAACTATATTTAATTGATTTGGCAAAGGCACTTTACTTACTCATACTCCGAAAGTAGGTCTAAAGATGCCTGAAGAGGTTTTTTCTTAGTAATCGAATTCAGGTAGATATATTTAGTTAAAGATGCAGAAACTCAAAATAACGTGGAGTCGCTGACCGCTACAAAAGCCACAAATTATTCACTCTGGAAAGCTTTAAAAAATAATGATTACAAACCAAATATTGTGAAGCCACCCCTAAAATTACCTAACAATAAGTGGGCGAAATCAGCCAGTGAAAAAAACAAAACATTTGCATTGCATCTTGAGAATGTATTCCAGCCAAATAACTCCAGCATGAATTCTAACGATATAGTGGACACACTCAACCAAGACCTACAGCTGGATGTGCCTCTCAAACTAGTAACCCCGATGGAAATACAAACAGAGATAAAACGACTGGGGAATAAGAAGGCTCCAGGCTTCGATTTAATTACAAAAGAAGTGCTTCAATATCTCCCCAGAAAGGGCATTGTATACCTAACAATACTGTTTAATGGTATACTCAGGGTGCAACACTACCCGGCTTTATGGAAGGTCTCACAGATTATAATGGTGTACAAGGAAGGGAAACCGGCTCATGAAGTCAATTCCTATAGACCCATCAGCCTACTTCCAGTAATATCAAAATTATTTGAGAGAGTCCTACTCAAAAGAATGCTTCCTGTCTTGGCAAAAAGAGACATTATTCCCGACCACCAATTTGGATTTCGTCAGAAACATGGTACAACTGAGCAGATTCACAGAGTTTATGATACAATAAGAAATGCTCTTGAGAACAAAGAATACTGTGCAGCCGCGTTTCTGGATATACAGCAAGCCTTCGATAAAGTGTGGCACCAAGGCCTACTTTACAAGATTAAGAAACTTCTCCCACACTCGTTCTACTTCATTTTGGAGTCATACCTCACAGGAAGGATGTTTCAAGTCAAAGACGGGGATGAGACTTCTGAATTGTATGACATATCAGCTGGGGTGCCCCAAGGATCCGTTCTGGGACCTATTCTCTACACATTATTCACTGCTGACCTTCCCATATCCAAGGACGCAACTATAGCGACATACGCTGATGACACAGCGATATTAACAACAAACAAAGATCCTAAGAGAGCATCAGAGATTCTTCAAATCAGCCTAAATGAAGTCGATGACTGGCTGAAACAGTGGCGCATAAAAGCCAGTGCCACAAAATCAGTGCAAGTAACGTTTACCCTTAAAAAAGGTGACTGTCCAGCTGTTACACTGGGGGATCACCCACTGCCTCATAGCAACTCAGTTAGGTATCTTGGCATGCATCTGGATCGTGGCTTGACATGGAGAAAGCATCTTGAAGCGAAAAGAGATCAGATAAATCTGAAGTACAGAGGGCTTTACTGGCTACTAGACAGAAACTCCAAGTTATCAATAGATAACAAGCTGCTCATTTACAAAAGTATGTTAAAGCCAATTTGGACCTACGGCATTGAATTGTGGGGATCAGCTTGTTCATCAAATATAAACATCATACAGCGCTGTCAAAGTGGTATCTTAAAAAACATCAGCAATGCCCCATGGTTTATACGAAACACAGAACTGTACAGTATCCTCAAATTCAACACTGTACAAGAAGAAATCAAAGAATGTGCAAAAACCTACAGAGACAAACTTAAAAACCACCCAAACATATTGGCAAATCGACTGGTTCACCATAAGCACAAGAGAAGGCTGCGCAGAAAAACAATCATCCAGTTGGCTGATTTATAATGAAGAGGGTCTTCTTTGATGAAAGGAGTGTACTCTGCCCGTCATTTACACCCACAAACAATCTGCTCATAGTTGGACAACTGATCGCAGATAAAAGCAGAAAAAAAAAAAAAAAAAAAAAAAAAAGATATATTTAGTTCAAGATATCTTATTTAATAAAATAAATGTAAAGATGAAAATGGTCAAAGCGACGTATGACCATGCTGCGCCTCTGCCGGCGCCCTGTCAAGATGTTGCAGATGTGGCTTTATGCGACCGTGCGGTCAGTGTCGTTCCTTGAGTAAAAAAATACTGGCGGGAAATGCTTGCATTTTGAAAGATTTTAATTAGTATTATCTTTTGTTATTTTATTATGTTTTTGTGTTAAGTTTAATCTGGTTTTTCATTTTTGATTGTGTATTTTGTGTAAATAACATTTTAAAAACCGTGTTACAAAAACTGTAATTTAAATCTACGGACTTCGCGTCATTACTCAGTTTTGGATAAACTAATTTATAAAAATCTCTTCGGTAAGTACCGACGTATTTGAGTATTGAAAACATGTTTTTTTTTTTTTCTTTTTATTATGGCTTCGCACGTGTGCATTTAGCCAGTGTCAAGTTATATTTTGCATCAAATTATGACCCGATTTTTCATAAATCGGGCCTAAAGTGTTTCAATACAGTCAAAGTCGTCATAGTCCGTCAAGTCAGGGGTTATAGTAAACCCCCCCGAGGGTTCCCGCCTTGTCGTGGCGGGGGGGCTTAGTAATCGTGGCCTTGCCAACCACGGTGAAGCCAAGAGGAACCCAGGGCCAAGCCAGGCTGGAGGAGCTGGCTAGCCCGAGAGGGACCGCTCCACCGACTTCCCCGCAAAGTCCGGTGCGAGCGGTACTAGAGGTAGGTCGCAGTGCTGTATGGGCGGTACTGCGACTGAGGCGGGTTGCGGTGTAGTATGGGCTGCACCGCAACTGAGGAGTAAGGGCCACGGCGGGAGAGGGTTGCCGGTATTGCGGTGAGCCGTTTCCCCTACCTTCCGTGGCCCTGACGGGGCCGCCACCGTTAGATGGCGGACGCGGTGGGGTCGCAGAGGAAGAGGACTGTCGGTGTGTTGTTGCCGCTTTCCCTGTCCTCTGCGACCGGAGTGGCTGGCGATGGGGCTACTTATCTGACCCATCGCAAGGGACCATGGGCGTCCAGGCATGGGGCTGTCTGGCGTCCATCCGCTTGGTCCCCGAGAAGGAGGTTGCGACGTGCCAAGTGCTCTGGTGCGTCGCAACAAGGGGGGAGGGGCGAAAGCCTCGTAAGAGGAGGGTCCTCACGGACAAATGCCGTCGGGGCTGCTGATGAATGCGAAAGCGATGCCGGTAGCCCCGACAATAGGCATCGAGACGGAGCACCCTGGGGTTTTAGTCGGTTGGAGCCCGACATAACCACTTCGTTGGCCCCAACAACGGAGTGGTACCCGACCGGGTTTCCCCAGGCCAAAAAAAAAAAAAAAAAAAAAAAAAAAAAAAAAAAAAAAAAAAAAAAAAAAAAAAAAAAAAGGGGTTATAGTAAAGCGGTGGCAAGTTTACCATAACCTTAATAGGAGATTTGGAGGCAACGAGTAAACTGCACGTTTGACACTGATTTTTACTTTCACTACACTTGTGCACTTTCACAGAACTAAATTGAATAACATTCCACCAGAATTATACAATTCAACTCGGGTTACATCTAAGTTTCATGAAAATAAAACTGCAGCACGACATGTTGTTAACTCGTTTCCGCCAAAACACCTATTTGGTTTTATGACAGCTGTCATCTTGAGCGGAGGCATGTACTGCAGCCCTACCATGACTTTTTGAAGAACTCGAAAAAAAGAAACCCTTTTTCGATCACTCTCTTGTCCGTTTGTCTGTCAGTGTGTCACTACCGATATTCTCAGAGACGGGTGGACTAGTAAGTTGATTTTTAGGAAGTTTCATAGTAAATACTCAATATAGTATGTTTAATCGAATACGTAAAAAACCGGTGGTAAGGGTACTGTTCCCTTCTGACGTTCGATTACGTTTTACCACGGAAAAATGTTTCGATTTCACATTTTTTAAATGTTTTTTTATCAATTATCTTAATTATTGTATTAAAGTTAAATTAAAACATACCCTAAATGTTATTCTGATATATTCTGAACATAATATTCGTGTGGACCTTGTTAAAATCTGTTCTGTAGTTTATGAGATTACCTGGTTCAAACAAACAAACAGACAAACAGGCAGACAAACAGACAAACAGACAAAAATTCTAAAAACTACCCTATCGTGTTCAGCTAACGATTTAAAGACGACCTGTGTATTTTTTTTCTGGATATCTTTCAATTACAGATTTTTTGATGTCTACAGATTTATTATATGTATAGATATTGTTCGGCAAATAATATCTCTATAACGCTGAAACTTTTTTGCAATGGAAACTGATAATTATGACACACTTAGCTTTAATACTTAAGAAATACAAATATTTGAACAAAGACATCAAATAAATAAATAATAATAAATAAATCAATATTTCAGGACATTCCACACATCCCCATCTAGCCCCAAGCTAAGTAACTAGACTTGTGTTATGGGTGCTAGATAACGGATATAGTACTTAAATACTTTTTTTTGTAAATATATACATATAATACATAGAAACAACCAGACCACAGACAAATATCTAAGCATAAATACTTGTCTGAGGCGGGAATCGAACCCGCAACCCTGTGGTTGGCAGTCCGGCATGGTGACCTTTGTACCAACTGGGTCGTCAAATATTTCATATGTTTAATGTAAAATCATAAACATTTAGGGTGACGTCAAAGCAACAATGCAAAACGAATTGAATTGAAATGAATTGAATAAAGTGAACATAAGTAAGGAAAACAATAAATAAAAACTGTACTCTCTTTTCTTAACTTTACTCGTGCAGTAAATCCGATGGCCATCCAGTATAGTAGGTATACTTAGGTATTTTTCGGTAAATCAGAAATGATTTAATGGAAAAGTTGGCTTCAGTAGCAGCCACTTACTTTCGAGAGAAGGATTTAAACTTCCATTAACCTAGTACCAGAGAGAATTAGTACGACATTTATAACTTCGCAGATTGTTGACATCAATGTAGTAAATATTTCTATATTAAATCACCAAGTATTCACAATAAATGATCTGTATTTCCAGATCTCATTCACCGGTCGATGGCATACAATACAACACGGCTAATGTGGCAATCAGGAAATAATAGAGGAAAAGCCGTGAAAGATATCAAAGGATTTTTTTAAGATTCAAGTAGGTATAAAGCTTACTTGGCACGACAATTTTGTAAAGATTCATTAATACGAGAGAGATCACAACATCATTAACAGCTTTGATCAGTCTGATGTACTTTTATATATGTATTTTGTCATTGTCAGTCATGATTTCGTATGACACAGTGAAATAATAGCAGACATGAATAAGATATTAAAATTATTTTGTACATAAAAGAGGACAATAGAATAGCAGGCAAAGGTGTAAGTGACAATCGCAAATCTTAAATAGATGAAAATTTGCAGAAAATAAAACACAATTCTACTACCTTTTTCACAAAGAAAAATGCAGATTTTAACCTTTGACTTCACTGACTCATTTCAAACAATACAACACATTTCAATTCAATACAACACTACACATTTCAAGGTCCAGTCAGTGATGCGATTTAAGATAGTAAAAGTTGGTAAGTCGGTATGTAGACTTGCCTGGTTGTTAAGTGGTAGCACGTCGACCTCGTGACCATCGTCGGGCGAGAGCTGCGCGTGTGCGGAGGGTGGCGGTTGTGCCCGCTTGCGGTCCGCGCCGCGCCGCTCCGGCTCGCCCATGCCCCAGCCAAGAGAGTACACCATTACTTCGGCCGAGCCACCTCCACCACTATCCACCTGAAACCAAACGAAACAGTTCTTTACTCTAGGTTATTCTTATTTAAAGAAAACTTCCACAATCAAGTGGTTCTTCCTCTCCCATATAGATAGATAGATAGATAAACTCTTTATTGTACCATATTAAACCTTAATTCTAACAAAAACTACTTTTACAAAAACAATATTAAACCTAACAATGTGGCACAATGGGCGGCCTTATCGCTAAAAGCGATCTCTTCCAGGCAACCTTGGGATGGACAAGAATTAAAGAAGGCTTCCATATTAGCTTTTTAAAGGCACATAAGCAAGTACCTACGGTCTCTCGTAACACCATTGATTGATTATTGATTAGTTGTGTAAATATTACATCTCCAATTGCCTACTTTACGCTCCAACTGATATTAACAAACCTTGAAGCAATCCCCTCAATCTATGAATGAAGGAAGGAAGCGTAGGGCAAGGTTAAACAGTACACACAGATTAGCTACTGGCCCGTGAAATTACCACATAACCTGATTGATTTTCAGACAATGACTCGTAGATAGAGGAGTTAGTTACAAATGAATAGGTACATATACCTAGTTTTGTAGAGACACTTAGGTATGTAATAATTATATTTTTTCTGATACTAACGGACACTTAGACTTTTATCTATAAATTTTTGATAGATTTATGCTAAAATCGAGTTTAAATTCTAATAAATTTGGATTTAAATATTCCTGCAAGTCACCCTAATACTACATAACTTTAGAATTTGACATTGGTACGTGGATATAACTTCAGCATAATCACTTAGTTATTAATAAATAACGAAAGAACAATAAGGAACATCTTCGGTACTCTTCAAACTCATTCAAGTACCTAAATAACCATTCATCAATGAAATAACTGAAGCAAATTAAATGGAATTGATTACAAATAATTGGAAGTAGGATAGGCACATCAATGACAAGCCAAGGTGAAGACCAAGCTCTATTCTGAGCCCAATCACTTTATAGAAACAAGACCGTAACAATCGTTAAGTTATTCCGGAGTGTGCGCAAACGAAACCGATAAGTTCCTTCATTTAAATGATAGGCAAATGCTACTTGACATAGAACATAAGGTTAAGTTCAAGGCTTTATTTTGATTTTTATCAAGAAACTAGAATCTCACACGCGACTTCGTTCGCTGTTGAAATTTCCAATATAGAATAGAATATACATTTATTAGAAGAGCACACGGACATGAAAAGAGTAAACAAAACAAAAAATAATAAGAATAAAACAGATAGAACTACAAAACAAAGAATTAATAGGCACATGATAGAAAAAATTGCGGGATGACGTGTGCTAGCCTAAAAGGACCGATCTCAGCTGAAATGCTGAAATATCCTTTCTTATCGGCTGCTTATGAAATAATACCCGTCTATAACCCGATCTATTTATTAGTTTTAACCTGTGCGATGTGCGCTGATATATTGGTAAATCGGTCCACGAAATTCATCCACATAGCGGTAACATTTTTAAATATCATCTTTTTAGAAGATGCCTACGTTGTAATAGCTATCTTTCTGACAAATTTAGCGGCCGTCCATAGGTTTGAGCTGCGCATTGTTAATCACAGTCAGTCAGTACTTACCTATTTTATATTTATAGATAAATATCGTCAGTGGAATTACCGATATTATTATAATAGGTATGTTTCTTGGTATAAATTATCAGAATCAAATGAAGGTCACTTTACGGTTTTTTTAATATAGTTTTTTTATTAAGGCGATTTAAGTTTTAGTTCTAAAACGTGTAGTCAAATTCACGAAGTTTTGATCATTTACAACTTTTGTTTTGAAGTAGGTATAATAAACAAACAAGCAATTATGGGTTTTGATATCGAAGTAGATTTTGTTCGTTATTTAACTTGTACTCAGTTAAATACTATTGTTTGGTTAGTTTGTTAGACGTATTTCGTATAATTAATGAGATTTATGATAAACTTTATTGGTTATTTGTTTTATTGTAAGAAAGTTGATTTGGTAAATAAAGTAAAATCTACAAAGGTCACAATTGTATTAGTGATTTAGTCCGAAGCAATATTGGCGCAAAGTTACACGCAGAGAAATCGGAGTTCACCAGAAGTACAAAACAGTGTAGTTAAATAATTTCACGACCATTATAGTCTAAAATACTGTTTTCTTGTAATATCTACGATTTTATTTTAAACCTCACTAAATGTTTAATAAGGTACACTAGAAAAGTTTATTAAATCAAAGGTACAATAATTTTGTATTTCAAACAATAATTCTTGCTTATAATAGGAAATGATTTGTATTGTTTACTAGAATAAAATGTACAGTTGACCAAGTTAAGTGTTCTGATTAATAATCGTCATGTTAGTAATGCGCTACGATATTTTCTGTATCCACAACAACATTATTTTAATTATTACAAGAATATATAATTATCCTTACTATTTTGTTTGTTTTTGAAAATAACTAAAATAAGTTGCTTTTGTAACAAAATAATTAAGTTGTCATAGATAATATCATGTTCATTTAACTGAACACTGTGTTCTTTTATTTATACAAATAACGACTTGGTATTAATGCAAGTTAGTCTAGTTAAATAATTAGATTTATGTGTACCTACTAATTTTTTTAGTTTTATAGGTCGCAACTAGATGGCGCCAGTAGTAAATTTAGATCGCGCTATCGTTGTGTTTTATCAAGTTACCTTAGTCGAGACGACAATTTTGTTTTGTATCAAGAGTGCGTACGGATTACGGACTCTGCACTTAAAGCTATATGTGGCTTTACTCCACTATAGCTATAGTGCTGCATTTCTCGTAGAGCGTACAGACGCGTAATCTACGAGACAATGTAGTCTAACTTTAATATCCCTTTTTGCTGTCTAGGATTACTATAATTGATTTATACATCGAATGAAACTCTACAATAATTACTGTAATGGGGACTAGAATATATTATATACTACAAAAAAATCTAGTTACATTTACAAGAATCTAGTAAACGTAACTAGATTTTTTCTCCGTGCGTAGTCTAGTAGTGTGTACAATAATTTCTGGTTGGTCCTGAATAATAAATATTTGGTAAAGACAACTAGTGAGTACTGCTGTCACAGATCCAAACAGAAGTTCTCGTTGCACTTACGAGATTTCTCGTACGTCTTACAACATTTTTCTCTGTGTGTATATGTTAACCCATAACCAGGTAACGATAAAAAATTATAATTAAAATCCAAATAGAGAAATATTGATTAAAAGTAATCTATATATATAAAAGAAAGTCGTGTTAGTTACACCACTTATAACTCAAGAACGGCAGAACAGATTTGGGTGAAAATTGGTAGGGAGGTAGCTTAGAGCCAGGAGACGGACATAAGATACTTTTTATCCCAATATGCCCACGGGATCGGGACTTACGCGGGTGAAACCGCGGGGCGCAGCTAGTTAATCATAAACAAAATTAAAATGATGAAGATTATTAATCACAGGTACCATGTATTCATTAAATGTTAATTTGATTGACTTTGTTCGCAATAAAAATCAGGGTGCGCGTTGATGTCTTTTTATAGCTAAAACAACGTTTATTCACACGTAGCAGAAAAGGGAACTACCGTGCTACGGTTCGAAAATTCGGTTCAAGTGTTGACAGTAGCGCCCTCATTAAAATGCAAATATAAGTTTGTTTTTATTACATTTGAACTGTATATTTTCTTCACATTTGGTATATTACGAATGCAATAAACCAATGTGAAATTGCGATAATAAATAAATAAATATTGCAGGACATTCCACACATCGCCATCTAGCCCCAAGCTAATTAACTAAACCTGTGTTATGGGTGCTATAATAGACAACGGATATACTACTTATATACATATATTTTGTAATTATACACTTATAAGACATAGAAACAACCAGACCACAGGCAAATATATAAGCATAAATACTTGTCTGAGGCGAGAATCGAACCCGCAACCCTGTGTTTGGCAGTCCGGCATGGTGACCATTGTGCCAACTAGGTCGTCTATAATATGCATTCAGATTGCACATTATCAATAACAGAAGCTAATGAACACCCTTACATACGTACGGTCGGCTGCATAATTACAGACCCACCGTAGAGCTCCAAAACGGCTATTATAAGAATGTTTTCAACACAAGCAAGGTTCTAGACACCTGCTTTAGGTGTAGTTTAAAGTCTTCTAACTCATGAATTAATCAAACAAAAATTATTAGAATGAAAACAATCCAATAATAGTAATTTTTGAACTCTACCGAGGACTGCAAATTTGCAGCCGACTGTACCTACCAAACATCGCAATAGGTTCAGTAGTTTCATGAAGTTAATTAACTAATGATTAAGATAACATTTTTAAACATTATTAATTTATATTATTAAAAATACCATGTTTTTTTTGCACTATTAAAGTGATACGCACGGGATGGCACGAAGAACACGGAATATTTAGATGTTTTTTGTTTTATTTTATGGAGCTCAATATTTCGATGGTGTTATAAGCACAATTCTCAGGAGTACTTTGGTAATTCGAATTTAAGTAAATAGGTAATTTAAATATAAAAGATTAATTGCCAACACTTGGTTTTTGAATGACGGCAGACATTATTATTCTTTCGTCAGAAGGAAATTGTGATGTTAGTGATTTGTTTTTGTTTACTAAAATAGTATGTAATTGATCTACATATGCTTCATAGATACGTGCGTGGGCCTACACGTGTCGATAAAATTAATCAGTCAAAGACACGTATTGAGTTCAAGACCATTTGTTGTTTTTGTCCAAAGGTGGTCAAAAAAAATCATGCATCAATCTAGCTTTTGCCCGCAAACTTCATCCGGGTTGAATTTTAAAAAATCCTTTCTTAAGCAATGCCTACGTCATAATGAAGGGCTATCTTTGTGCCAAATTGTATTCGGATCCGTCTATTGGTTTAATCTGTGCGTTGATATATCAGTCAAGTTAGTCAGGACTTTGAATTTTATATTTATAAATTTCAGATATCATTGTCTGTAAAAATGTGTCAAGAGATGCATCTGTGTAATGTGTATTAGCATCATGTGTATAGGTCAGGGCACTAGGGCAAGTGGCTAGAGACAAGATGATGCTGTTAGCCTCTATACTAAGTAAACAAGTATACGATATTCATAGCATATATTTACAGAAAGCACCTCTCTCCAAATATATTTCTTCATTTATTACGTAATAAACTGAACTAACAATAGAGTCACTATATTTACGAGTGACTTAATTTCTCTTTGAACAGCTGTCAGGTGACCCGCCCTAAAAGCATTCCGTTGATCTCGAAAACAATAATTATTACGGTGTTGTAAACATATATGATTAACATTCCTCTATCTTGTTATGATTTGTTATGTTGTAAAGTGACGCAGATATGGTACATCTGTGATTGAGAGAGCAAACGTCGCGCGTCGGAGGCGCGTCGCGACGGTGAGGCCGGAGAAACTGACGTTCTTGGTGTTTGGAAGCGAGCGTCGTCGTCACCAAATTAGACGCGAACTGGCAACAGCTAGCAGCAATGAGTGACGCGAAGCCCCGCCTCGATCAGCATCTCGTGTTGTGACGTGATAGCGAACCACGAATCAACAATAATCTACAGTAAATAATATTTTTCGTGTGAGCGTAGGACACTAAAGAGAAAGAAAATAGAACGACACCAAAAATAACACAGTATTCTTTAAAAATAAAATTGTTCTTGATTTGGACGACGACATATAAAGAGAAACCCCTCAAAATGATAAATATACCTATTTACATGCATTATCATAAGACCTTGAATAGTTGTGATAAGAAATACGTGTATACCCATGCGTCAAGTTGATGTAATTGTTAACACTTTATATGTATAAGTAGGCAATCATTAAAATTCGAAGCTCAAAGGCAAATGTTAGTTGAATAAGGTCGTAAAGTACCGGATAAAACCGGTTAGCAACGATACGGAGATCTTCCATTTAGAAACAGCACAGTATTATCGCATTATTGAGACGATTTAACTTCTTCAGTCTTAAATTCGACAATGGTGGTAGCAAAAATAACGACGAACGCGGTAGAGAAGATAATAATAAAACAGAATTAATTAGATATAAAGAATTTTAGTGAAATTATTAATTTTACAACGATTCTACAATCAAAGTCCAACCAATACAAAAGACTGTCAGTCAACATGATAAATTGCTACGTGCCTAATAATAATATTATTCATTCGTTGTTACGTAAAGTACCACAAAACGCAAAACAAAGGGGCATTTTTCATTGAAAAAAAAAACAATAATTGGCTATAAAAATAGATAAGTTCGCTGTAGAAAACTGTCTAAAACTAAATATACTTAGAGATCATTTTAACGTAACAAGTAAAAAAAACCTGTTAAAACGGCCCAAAAGGCAAGGCAATGTAAATATGCACAATATTCATCAGGTATTTCGGAAATTTTAAAAATAATAAGATTAACCTGAGTAGCTAAATGAAGATGGGTCAAAAGACAGGTGAAGGTTCTCTGAAAGAATTTCCGATTTTTACTTTCAGTTATTTTCATTTCTAGGTCAATGTTATCTTGCATCAGAAATAGCGGAAGTTATTGCAAAAAAGCAGAAAAAGTTGGAAGATAAATAATTTTAATTGATACTTCAATATTTCTCGATATAATACAAGTCTCCATTTTCCATGTTACGATTTAAGGCTTTTCTTCCTTTATTTTTCGTAAAGATATAATAGTATACATTTTGTTTTTGTTTATATTTGATGTAAGCTTAAAACGTATCATACTAGTAAAATGTTATTGAGGTAGTCCCCCGGTGATTAAGTGAAACTTTGTTCTCGTAAAATGTAGGTCAGCTGGGTCCGCCATTCTGCTAAAACATCTGATCTAAGATTCGTTTCACTATCGATCTCCTTTAGCGATACGTTAGTATATGACATTACTGCATCGTAACACACAATTCCACAATAAATAAATGATACATCCTTGCAGTCAATAATTAGTGCAACAATTGCCCTAGTAACCGACTTTATTAAAATAATAATTTACTGGTGGACTGATTCATGTGGAACGAAGCACAGACCGTGAACAGCTGATGTACGCGTCGAACGTTTACACTTAAATAAGTTTATCCTACAGAAATTTTTAATTTGAACTTATTCACAGTCGAGGCTACTCGAAACGTAAACATAATTAGCCTTAAAGTAGCCGCCATTTTGTTTTCACAGATTTAATAAAACAATAGAGCAGCGCAATCGTTTGTCACTGTCATCCTTGGTGAGTGAAAATCAGTGTGATGTTGTTGACTCTACCTCCTCTACAGTTGAATGAAATCAAACGTCGAGCCAAGTCACTGACTCATCATTTTCATTCATGGACAGGTATTAAACGTAAGCTTTTTAATTTTCTCACGTGCAAAGTGCAACGATACCTACACCTCGATCAATACTAAATGTAAAATAGAACTGACTCCTATGCAGGCCGATCAATCGGTCAATTACATTGCTTAGTAACAGCCAACAACCAACCAAATAATTCAGCAATTCTTCAATCGATCCAGAAAAGAACGACAGTTTGAGCTTAAGCGCTCTACAGTCAAAACAATATGGATGAACTAATAATTCTATAAAACTTATAACACCCCGTCGTTTTTGTGTCGGGGGTTAAAAACCCATAAATGGTAAGATGTCAAGTGGTGGTATTTATTGATGTTACCGCCAAATTCAAGCTAATGATTCAATATTTATTAATCTGTGTGTCACACTGTAAGCTTTTTACTTTAGTCCTCATATTGTTTCATTTTATACAAACGCGAATACCAACTGAACTCTAGTGGTTATAATGGGAAGTAGTAAAATGATGGTATAAATAAAGTGTCACGTGGTACTGCACGCGCTTCAGGCTCATCATTCGCCAAGTAACCGCTATTATTGTGCCAACAATAATTTGCTTAAACGTTATCATTTACAAGAACTAAATATGAGACGTTTAGTTTGTGTTTGCGATGAATACAGAGTAGAAAGCTTAGATAGATAATTTTATGCACAATTGAGCATGCTATAAATATTTTATTGTATCATCCACGCACCAAATACGTTGATGATATTTTAATTCAAAAATCAGAGAAGAACAACACAAATATTAGACACTAGCTGCGCCCCGCGGTTTCACCCGCGTAGGTCCCGATCCCGTGGGAATATCGGGATAAACAGTAGCCTATATGTTAATCCAGGCCTCTAGCTATCTACATACCGAATTTCATTGCAATTGGTTCAGTAGTTTTAGCGTGAAGGAGTAACAAACACACACACATACACACACACAAACCTTTACATTTATAATATTAGTAGGATAGGATACTCTTCAAAGATCTTATACTTACAATCATCAACAAATATATTTCGAAAAAGATTATTACAGGATTTTATGTTGATAAAAAACTCTATGGCCCATAACTCTAAACTCTTAACATCTTACACACGTGATAACTTTTAAACGAAATATCCGATTGAGATGAAACAAAAAGTATTTTACTTATACATAAATACTCTTGATAACATAATGCTTAATTTTGATAAAGATAATAATTAATAATTATTTTGAACACAAAATCGGTTATTGTGATTAAACCATGATAGCTAGACATATGTTCTGGCAGACTTTTTTGTAGGTCTTAATGAGATCTACAAACTCGTAGTACATCTTTTTGTTCTATTGTTAATAGTTTTTGCAGCGCACGCAAAAATAGGTTTTCGATTTTACACCTTGTGTTACAAAATAGCAATTTTATTACGGATCCCTAATTTTGAAATAAAAAAAACATAGCCTATAGCCTTCCTCGATAAATGGACTACCCAACACTGAAAGAATGATTCAAATCGGACCAGCAGTTCCAGAGATTAGCGCGTTCAAACAAAAAAAACAAACAAACAAACTCTTCAGCTTTATAATATTAGTATAGATTGGAGACATAGCATAATACTAGCCAAAAGGTTATGTTATGAACTTTCTAGAATCATCACGAAAAGACGACTTGCGATATCCACAGTTTGACGAGGCCGAAGTAGTGCTAAAGCTGAGAGGGCATCTATATGCACGAGCTCCAAGTCCGCACCGTCACTTTCACTGTAGGTTTATGCGTTCGAACCATTGCAAAACTAACGGTAGTTTACCATTGCTGTTTTACGATATTAACTTGCACTTTTCAATATCGAATTTTCCACACGTATTCGAAAGGTTACCAAAAGGCTGCACGACGTTTTAATGAAGGCAACGAGGTAACTCTCGATTCAATGCAACTGAAAACTAATGACATTGTTCACCGTGGAAAAGTCGAATATCAAAGAACTGAATTTTAATGACATCAAACCTGTTCTAATCTTTCATGTTCCGAGGAGTGCCATCAAATAACTTGCAAATTATAGAGTACGCCAAAGCGAGTATACGCTTAAAACAGACGTTTTCGTATTCTACCTTGTATAAAGTTGTATATCTAGTTTATTTAATGTAACTGTCAATAAATTTTGCGTAAATAATGTCCTTGTACACATTATGTTCTACAACTTCTACTTTGTTGAGGAGTAACACAATATTATATGTACTTATATGCCATGAATTGCGATTATTTTTTACAGTATTTAAAATTTAAACAACAATGGATAAAATATATGATTGTGTTGTCAGATTAATTAGGTATACAAAAAATTTACAAATTTAAACGTAAATAGTGTATTGTTTCGATGGAAATGTTTACGTCTACTTAAATTAATCCTAAGCATTTAATCGTTTGGTTTACATGATAACGAAATAGCAACCTGCACCATTATCTGTCATAAATGTGGGTTTTTAGGTCATTGATCCTTGTTACCGAACAGATGATGGTAGAGAAACAATAATACGACGTTTCTTTCTCAAATGACGAGATAACCCCAATGATTCAGCTTTATCACAGTATATATTGGTTATACCATAATTAGGTATTAAACGGAACTAACAAAATAACATATTAGTATTTAGGGTTTAGAAATATAATCCATAAACTCACTTGACTATAAACTTCCTTGAGCCCGCTCGTGGTGAAATCCCAAATCGGAACACCGTCACGATGAAATCGTCTGATTCTATCACAAGCACAGGCACTAACAACTGACACAGAATATTACTCAACACACAGGAACCGAACGAACGACGACTACGACAAGCGACTGCCAGATCATAGAGACATAACACTCGATAATAATCTGAAGTTGATAAGAATCATCACTAAAGTATACATTAGCAAATATAAGACAGGTTTTCTTTGTATAAGCGTAGATTTGCACAAAAAAAATAACGCAAAAATAAAAGCAGCTCCGCGAGACGGAGCACTTGTTTCCCTTTGCGTTGCGCACTAGTGACTGAGAGACGATCGCGGGCGAAACGTGAACCACGAATCAATGTTGCGCAGCGGGCAGTGAGGTGTCGTCCATAGACAACCACCCCGCTACACACATCGGTACAGTTCAGCCGGGCCGGGAGACTACCACGAGCACCATATCTACAAGTATAAACTACCTGTCAAGCCACTTTACTATTACATTATTTGTATTAGCCAGGACCAACTTGGACAATATATGAGCATGAGGATCAATTGTTCGATCACAATAGTCTTGTTATTCTTATTCAACAAACAAAGAAAAATTTAGTATACTAATTGCATTGTCAAAAGGTGTAATAGTTTATTAGTATGCATATGTAGCATGTAGCACAATAGATATAGTGCTACATACTACATAGAATCAAACCCGTTGACGACAAGTCAATTTTAAACACAGTTGAGTTAAAAATATAGCTAGAAAAATAAAAAATACAGAGTTTAAAAACCTCTACATTTCTATCTAGTTTGTGGCAGTTATACTTGTATCGGCAACAATAAAATATAGTAAATAAATACGAAAGAATGCGCGTTTATTTTCTTTCAACATACCTATTATTATGTTAGATCGAACTAAAAACATCAGAACAGCGCGTTTTACCAAAATATAGGTGAATATTGTGATTTTTAAAGGAATACCAAGTCATTAGAAGAATGGTTAAAGTCTTCTATGTTGTGGTCCAGGACCTTCAGATGAAGGCGCTGAAGAAACTAGATCAACCTTCATCTTTGTATAGAGTTAATGTCCAGATTATTAATGCACTCTTTCTTTAAAGAACGTTATTAAATAGAAATAATGAGTATAATTTAATATTTAACTTGAATCACTCTTAGTAATTTTATCCGATCCTACTCCAATGTCAAATTTTACTAAAATGATAATGCGCACTATGCGTTTAATATTACGAAGAATCGTATGATCGATAAGAAATGGTAGAATGAAGTGATAAAATTCGAATCAAAACAGCTACCCGTACCTACCTTGATATAAAATATTGTGATGACTTTAGTATAAGGAAGTATACATACTTCCTTACTGTAATAAAGAACCCTAAAACGCATTTGTTAAGAACGGAGCAAGACTTCAATTTTATATAGCTTTTGTCAAATATACCTATTGCTAAGTTAGTAAATATGCATAAAAAGAAAGTCAAAATGTGTTTTTTAAACGTCCTCGTTAGTTTATGTCTTTTTATTCTTCTGTGTTTGTCATGTGTTTCGTCACAAATAAACTAAGTATTCTTTTCTATTCTAAATCGAGTCCATTCTTCCTTATTTGAAGTGGCCATATTATTATGGTCAAATTATTAGGATCGATAGTGAAGTCATTATATTTAATAGGCGCATAAAAAATATAGACTCTTGGAGTCTTGGACATTTTTTGTATTATCATTGTCAATCAAAAATTGCAATTCGTTTTCAAATTAATTTTTTCTGCTACTACTTATCAGCGACGCTTATCCCTGATTTAAATCTCAATTGAATTAGATAACGTAAAATAGATGATTAATATGTCTTATTTTTATTTTGTGCTCCTCTAATAAGGTAGTTTCGTTACCTATTAGAATATAATTTCGGTTGCGATTCGCGTTTTCATCTGCTTAAGTCCAGATTTCTTGAAAATATCTAAATAAAAAGGTGGCTTGTTCTTCTTTATACTATAGACTACCTTTCTAGTTTCACACGTTTTCGTCCATATCAGTCCAAGCAGTTCGACCTTGACAAGGAAACTCACCAAACTTTCGCTTATTTTTATATTAAATTTATTAATATAAAAATAAGTACCTATAGTTGAGGTTATTTAATAAAGAAGATAATAATAAAGTTAGAAGTCTATCACGGAACTCTCGGATTTCTCGGAAAGAATTAGTCACCGATATTGATATGAGTACTTTTTTATCATTTATTACTAGCATACTTTATCATTGCATCAACCAATCTTACCTCGTCAAAACTCCTTGTAAGCGTAGAGCCGCGGTAGAAGATCTGGCCTGGAGAGAGAGCTCCCGGGAGAGACGTCCGCCTCGCACCTGACACCAACATTGTTTAAATTAACACCGACTCTCTTCACTCTTTGTAGTGAAAATTACTGGTTATGTACGTTACTTAAGAGATAAGATAAGCGCTGTATACATATGTACGATTCTTTGTGCTACATAACAAATAATAAAGCATTTAGTCTTTGTCGAATCGTTATTGATTTGCATTTTCAGGGACACGTGTGCAGTGCAGATACAAAGATAGACAAGTCCGACAATGGCTGGTGCTATTAGTGACAAAATATATTTTAATTTTTCTTGAAATATCAATATGATTGTGTAAATACGTAAGTCTACACAGATTTGTGCTTAAAATTATGTGATTTAAAAACTTTTTAAAATAAATCACGCACTTGTTTAAAGATATGTATATCTACGACGTAGGATATAATACTATTTATATGTATACTTAGAAGCAATTACAATGTTGGACAGAATTTATAAATGACGTACATGCCTACGTATATCATTAGCTGCCAATTGAAAACAATTCAAATTTATCATTTTTATTTACAATCGTCAACAATGTACAAATTGTACAAATGTGTTAAGGATAGTTAGCACTAACAATACAAACAATTGTGAAACTCGTAAACTTAGTTTCTAATATAAAGATAACAACAATATTTGCAGTAATGATACTTGTACGTTGGCTAATATTAGAGAAGCAGTAAATTCTTCATAGGGATTAGTTATATTAGCTAATATTTCACAATTAGAATCTATTTACTCTGCAAAGATTGTAAGTATTATCTCTACAACAGCTGATACTGATAACTGTATTGGAATTGTTAAAGTAGCTAAAATTTCCATTATAAATCAAAGATAGGGATTAACAGTTCAAAAACAACTTAATCTTCCAACGTATTATAGACGTATTAGTTTCTTTAATAAACAAATACACTCCTACGCTTTAAAGTGCAACCGAAACTAGAAATAATAACACTTCAACTTGTGATAAACAAATAGAAGACTGTATTGCAGTAAGTACTAAATAATCATCACAAAGTGTTTCAAAACAAAAACATTCAAAAACTTAAGCTTTTAATACCCTATTAACCTTCAACTTATCGGTATAACATCGAATATAGAAACGCGTGTTGATATTGCCAAGCCTTATCAAGCTGATGACATCACAGCAGTAAACCGAGCTATATCAAGGAGTTTGAATACAAACAATCTGTGTGCAGTGGAATGGCATGTAGGCAAGCGCCATAGAATACAATAATAAACGAACAGTTGCGACGCGACGTCCGAAACTACACGAAATCGTGATACGAATTTACATAAACTACACAACCTTTTTTAACAATTATTACTTTACGATTGAGACGAGACAATAAACTACGAGACTACAATTTAAAATATTCCTCAGTCCATTTGAATCCGCCAGTGGATCGAACAGCACCCTTAAGTTCCCTGTGATCCACCATTGCTATGGGTGGCTCCACCAGTGTATCGAACAGCAAGCTAAAGTTTAATGTGATCTATGTGTGGGTCTGGGTGGATCTAATGTTACTTGCATCTCTCTATTTAGTTATGCTTCACCCGTGGATCGAACAGCACACTGATGTTCACTGTGATCCAACAGTGGTCTGGGTGCATCCAGTGTTACTTGTATCCTTATTATGCTTTACCCGTGGATCGAACAGCCCACTGATGTTCACTGTGATCCACTAGTGATCTGGGTGCATCCAGTGTTACTTGTATCCTTTTTTTTTATGCTCCACCCGTGGATCGAACAGCACACTGAGGTTCACTGTGATCCACCATTGGTCTGGGTGGATCCAGTGTAACTTGCATCTCTCTTTTTATGCTCCACCCGTGCATCGGACAGCACACCGAGGTTCACTGTGATCCACCATTGGTCTGGATGGATCCTGTGTTACTGTGATACTTGCATCTCTCTTTTTATGATCCACCTGTGAATCGAAATGCACATTGAGGTTCACTGTGATCCACCATTGGTCTGGATGGATCCTGTGTTACTTGCATCTCTCTTTTTATGTTCCACCCGTGGAACGAACCCCACTCAGGGAGTTTGTTTAGATCCACCATTGATTACAGTGGAGCCAATTATATAGGTATATTATTAATTAGTAGTATTTAGTAGCTATCTGAATTAATTTTAAAAATAGTAGCTACGTCAGCGACAAAAGTTTAGGTCAGGTGAATCGATGCGTACGATTCTGGCACAGTGCCAATACGCTGGTCGATCTAACTATCCATTCTTAGGCCACCACGGAGAACCACTATGATGAAGTATAGTGACTTGTCTTGTAATAAATGCGTATAAGCTAACAATAACACAAAGAAAATAACAGATATGTTAGATGTACCTAAATAGGTACTAGTTAATCTTTTCCGTAAGTAAACATTCCTTGATACGCATTTCCATGTAAACTAAGTATATATACGTCTTAATCCATGTTTAATAAACAAAGGTGCTCTTTACTGCAAACCTTCCTCCGCAATTTGTTATAAAACAATTGGTTAGTGTAACACTTTATAAATGAGATAAAGCTTAAACAACAGCTTCGTCGAATAGAACCAATCAATCTGTGGATTTTACAGTAATAGTCTGTAATGGGTAGTAAAACCTTGAGTTTGATTGAATGCAAACAGTAAATTTAATAATATATTATGAACATAGCAACAAATAGAATCGTATGATTCTAGTGATATGATAACCTCTGGGTGACCAGCCAGAGTAAACAGAATGGCTAAAGGGTAAAAATATGCAGTGGGTAAACATTAATATGGTGAAACTTTGATAGGACTTTGATAGGACTTTGGTAGACGTCCTCAGACGTGTCCACGTGATCTTGTACCTAGGTATTAAGTATCCAAAGGAATAAAGAATTTTGATTTGATTTGATTTGTAGCTTTGGCGACTTCGCCCGCCATTTCACCCTCTTTGAGGTGGAATTTTGAAAAGCCCTTTCTTAGTGGATACACATCACATAGAACACACCCTCAAATCAGGACTTTCACCTGTCAATCAGGACTTTCGAGTTTTATATTTATAAACTAGTAAATGGCAGTCGCTGGACGCAGAGAGCATGCGACCGATCGCTCTGGAAGTCTTTGGGGGAGGCCTATGTTCAGCAGTGGACGTCCTGTGGCTGATATGATGATGATGATGAAATGGCAAAACAACATTTGCCGGGAGCAAACCTTGTTTTGCCATTTACAAGAAAAAATTACAAAAAAAACTAACAGAAACCAAATAAAAAATAGATGATGTTCGATTCTCAGACCTAGCGAATATACACAAAGACTTTCATACAAATCGGTTCAGCCGTTTAGGTGTACATAGGTATCTCACACCGCGACACGAGCATTTTATATATATAGGGGATTAGGCGCTTAATTATAGACATTCCGTATGATACACTAGGTAACAAGTCGGATACTAGTATTTCATGTATTCTAAGTTATTATTTGTAATTGGTATGGAGGTAGAGTACGAAGGAAGGTCAGACATTTAAAGGTCTGAATTCATAATATGCATCTACGTCGCTATCCGATTAGAAGGCATTTAAAATATCTTAGATGTTTTAATAAATCAGCATATCTAACTAATATTTTATAATGTAGTTGGCTTATGGTCATTACCTAATCAAAATATTTACCAGTAATATTTTTAAATAACATCATACACGCAATTAAACTCCGTAATCACAATTTTCACTTGTGACAATAAGTGGAAAGGGGCTTGAAAATTTCTAATTTGCACATGTTAAAACGTTTTAGGTAGTTATGTAGATAGGGAAATGAGAGCGAGGTGCACTGAATATTTCATTAGGGAGCTACACATTCAGGGATACCAAACTCTTACGTAAGCAAGCTACGAGTAGCATACTACATTCTAGCAGCGCGAGCGCTTCGCGGTTCTAACTGCGTAGCTCCCTTTCCCGTGGGAATATCGGGATTAAAAATAGCATATGTTATTCCCAATGAATCAATGTATACTCGTACAAAGTTTCATCAAAATCGTTTCAGTAACCACGGAGCCTATTCGTTACAAACAAAAAATCTTTTACTTTATTATAATTGTTATTGTGTACGGGTTTTTGTAGGTTGATAAAATAATAAAGGTAAGTCCATATTCAACGATTAGGCTATCAACTAGAAACTTGACAACAAAGGCCTTTTACAAAATGTCAAAAGGAATAAAATAGTCTAGCTAGACTGAAATGCTCACAAAGAGAAAATAATTAAATTTGTGATCTCGTTGTAAGAAACCTTGAAAATAGCAAATTTCATAAAGCTCACTTAATACCTACAAAGGATTCTTTTAATAAAAACGACAACAAAAGACTAACCTAAAAGTTTTTCTAAAAATACTAAATGAATGAGAGATCTCGCCTCCACCACACGGTTACATAACAAACGCCAAAGATGTTTTATAAAGGCTCTGAATTTTAGCTGAAAACAGCGGCAACGCCCACGGCCATCCTGCGTCATACATACACGAGCAACCCACGCAGTTCGACCTAATTCAGAGCTACCCCTATACTTACAGCCCGTACGATATTCTAACTCCTCCCATTAACAGACGTTCGATATCCATTCATTTTGATTCGTATCTATGTTTTTATAACCTAGGCGTACGTTTGACCACTATCACACCCGCCGGGCTCAGTAACGTTAATAATTGAAACTGTAGCGCTTTTTACAGTACCAAACCAATTTGATAAAAACAACTCCTTATCATCGTACAGTCAATTCAAACACCAATTTAAATTCCAAATTAGTACTAGTAGGTAATGTATTTTATGGCGCACTGTGTTCGAATGTCCCGATAAATCTTAAGGTTAAGAGGAAAGGGTACTGACGCTCTCTCCATACAAACGTAGTCGACTGTTTCCTCCCTAGATAATGACACTAGAGCAAATATTTTTAGTGCATAAAACTTATAACTGCCATGACCATGCCCCTATGTTATGTTTTTAATTTCTATGATAATTAGAAAATGAAAAAATCAAGACATAGAGGCATAGTCATGGCAGTTATAGGTTTTATGCAAACAAAATATTTGGTATAGTGTACATACATACATACAGAGAGAAAACAGTCGACTACGTTTGTATGGAGAGAGCACAGGTACCCCTTCACCTTAATACGCAGATCCCAAAGGGCCAACGTTGGTAAGTTGTTTTAACAGTTTTAGCTTAAATTACAAAAGCTTAGAACCCGTCCTTAACCTTTAGTTAGTCTGTAATTATGTTATATAACCAAGCGATGAAAACCTTGACAAAGGCTTCAGAACACAGAGGCTATTGATAAGTTAACCTTAGATGATGGTTCGCTACCTGCTCACTGTCAATATTTATTCTGAGTAATTAACTCAATTGAGGTTGTACTTTGTATTTAGCTTTATGCCTTTAGAACATGACGTAGCCCGAGGCTGTTTTAAGTAAGTAGGTACACCTATCTTTGTTAAATTGTTTACCTAATTCTAAAAAGCGAAGCGCCCGTTTTCGGCATGTATTTCAGAGTGAGCACATAATGCAAAGTCCGTGTATAAAAGACAAAAGCATACTCTACAAACAGCAAACACGAAACTAAAACTATATTTAAATGACAAATATTATCGCAGTCACACAAGAAGCTACATAATAAACATTGACCTACTTAATTTAGTAATGTGTCGAAACTCTGGAAAGCATCGAATAATTTCTGAAGCTGTCGTGTGCGATGTGAATGATTTATGTTTTGGCGAAAATTCTACATTCTTTTATGATTTATCGTAAAAGAATTGCCTTTTCCAAGATCCAATGTCAAGTGTATTGGAGAGAGGGTCGAGGTACGAATAGTCCTTGGCCTCGGTGTGTAGGGGGTTGGCGTCACGCAGCCGATGACGTCACCATCCCCAAATGCCAATGTAGCCGTGCGCCCTCGGCCTACAGACATGTAGTCGCCTACAAGACAAAGCCACCATTAAATGATCCTGTGGCACTCCTCACTCCTCCGTAATTAAGAGGACCGGTTAAAAGATAGTTAGGCCAGGCTAAAGTGGTCACGCAGGGTAACCTTGATACACAATACAGGGATGATCTAATAACATTTATCAATATTTTTAAAGGAACACGAGCGTGACATTTTAGTCTTCATCTATTTAGTCGATCGTACTACGCATAAGTCTGTGTGTGCTGTTATTTTGCATCACTATTCCAGATTGTTTAGCTTGGCGAAACTGTGAAGAGCAATATTATTTTGAGTTATTTAAGATACTGGACTTACTGCATGTTTGGTTTTGGTATTGAGATAAAAATATTTATAAGTAATGTAGCCGTTCATAATTCAGACTCCTCTATTTCCGTATTGTCTATGCTATTCTAAAAACATTCGAAAATAAATGCACATCTGTTTTGTGTACAGTACAATTTGGTCTAAGGAAAATTTTAGCCTTTTAGCAATGTGAGTGAAATAGTTTTGCGAAGAATCTAATAAATTGGAGTTAGTTTATGTTTATCACCTGTTTTCATTCATTAACGATCAATGAATGGGGAACATACATACATACATCTCGTACATAGATATATGGGAGGTATGTAAACATTTTTGCTAATCCATTAGTAGCCGTTTTTATTTTTAAAACTGTTATGAGGGTACGCAGGTATTGCTTTCTCTATACAAACTAGTTCCCCTATTTCCTTTTTCTTTAATGCCTCTAGAGATTTTTTTAAATTTCTGATTTCCATAATAAAGAAAAACAGATGTGTGCAGCAAACCTAGGTTATATATTTAAAAAAATTGCTCTAAAGGCATTTTTCAGGGCAAATTTTCCGCAACTACACCTATTTGGTTGTGTCCTTTTTGCGTGAGTCTCTAGTTGTTAGGGAGAGAACCAAAAATTTCCAGAAATTCTGCCACGGAATATGGTTTCATGAAAGTCTTGGTGGTCTGTAAATAGTGGAATAACATAGGAAAAATACGAAATACTCTGGAAGAAAACCATAAAATTGTCTTTTATTTTTTCAATCATATTTTTTTTAATAATCCTGAATTTCTTAACGTAATCATGCCAGTAAGAAACTGAGTGTAAAGACTGAAAAAAATATTGTATATTTTTACCTAATTTGTAAATCTGAATTATTATTTTTCCTTTAAATTGTAGCATAATTCTATATATAAACTAGCTTTTGCCCGCGACTTCGTCCGCGTAGTGTTAAATTTTTTCAAATCCTAGTTTAGCGGATCCAATTATCGAGGATGGCTCTAGGCTACTTTCATTTTGATATTCCCACGGGATCGTGAGTTACGCGGGTAAAACCGCGGAGCGCAGCTAGTAAAATATAAAATACCGCTTTTAACAGATAAATGATATAAAATTAAATTAATAAACTGATTGATATCGTATGATTCACGTTTTGGTTCAAATATCTTCTCGGAAGTTTATCATCGCAATAACATTTGGTAAAGTCATAATATTATTCTTCCAAAGCGAAATATTTTGGGAGTATGACAAATACTACGATTCGCTTTTACTGAAACGATCAAAATTTCAATGATGTTTTATAAATAGAGTATCAAATACTTTTGAAATTATCTGATAAGTCTCGGTTAAAAATGTCATCATTTTCCCAATGTTTCGAGCCACGTGCCGCGTGTTCCACCGTGCCACGTGCTACGTGGCCTAATTCGTGGTTATGATTCATACTTTAACAAAAATAACGAGATTTTTTATTTATTTTTTAAAAGGACAAGCCTAAGATCCCTTTAAGGACGACCTTCATCGAACTGTTTAATGGATAAAAGTATTTTATATCAAACTAGCAAACCCGGCGAACTCCGTTTCGCCACCAGATTTTCCTGAATTTTCTTTGCTATAAACCGCACGGAGCCCGAGACCTTTCCAACGAATGCAAAACCGTGGAAATCGGTTCGTGCGTTCTGGAGTTATAGCGTCAGGAAGGAAAACCAGACTTATTTTTATATATTAGATTAAATAGGTCAATAAATATATTGCAAATGGGTTGTCTAAAAAACTTCAGTCCAGAATATGATTAATTAGCAATAATTTATTATTGTTTTAAAAAACACTGGTTTGTTAATGACAAATACTCCATACCAATCGAAAATATAAAGCCTATACAATATGCAAACGTTAGATTGACTATTTTTTTCCGCGACAACTCTTGGGTAGGCAGTTAAATCAAAACTAGTCATTTGCACTGGTCTGGTTAATAAATTAAAGTAAAGTTAAAATAAAAATTATGCATTTCATTGGTATGAAATTTATCTATTAACCAAACCAGCGAAAAGTCTAATGACAAAAATAATAATAATAAATTTATCATTCTGGACTGAATATTTTTGTTTGATATAAAATACTATTCACCCATTAAACAGCTTGATTAAGGTCATCCTTAAAGGGATCCCGTACTATAATCAAATAATTAAAATTTCATAAAGTGGAATTTCAAATTCATAAAGTAAAGTGCACGCTTAAAACACGAAATCTCTTACAGAACTACGAGTAACTAACTACATACGATTGGTGGCTGGATAAGTCTAGCTCATTGGAAGTTAGCATAGTCCTTAATTATTGTAAACTAGGGTTTGCCCGCAACTTCGTCCGCGTAGGATTTTAATTTTACAGCTATCTATATGAGAAATTTTAGTTAATTAATTTTATCCGTCCATTAGTTTCAGCTGTGCTTCAATATATTAGTCAGTCAGTCAGGACTTTGAATTTTATAATTAAAGAAGTTGGTTTATTTAAATGTCCTATTACAAAATGTCCAAAGACGACGAAAAGTCATCAACAAATGTAGTTTTGATGATCTAATTCTATGAAATACCAGAAAGACCAACAGAAAATTCAATTTCTGTACTAAATAAGATAGACAGTCTAGTCTAGTGTCCCTGGCAAAAATAAACAGGGTACTATATTTTAATAATTATCGGTGTGGCAAACCAAAAGCTTCACACAAGTGTAAATAATTAATTGCTGATCGAATTTGATGGTGATTAAAATGTGACAGATCTGGCTGCACTACACCGACGAGCCATCGAACTTTGACTTTCTTTTGGCATGTGTCGAAACGTTCCTGATACCACACTGTTCCATTGGCATGATTCCAAAGATATATGTAATAAATAGAGATATACGCCTGGCGCCAGGACGCTATTACAATAACAAGTAAATAAGAAGGAAATTATGTTTATGATTCGTAACTTTCATCGAAGACATAAATTATAGTAGGTTATAGTGTGTGTTACGAAAATTCCTCTTAAGCTACTATTGGACAACCCCAAGACATTATCAAAAATATATATTTTTGCATCAAAATAATTACAAAAGTATATTAATTTAAAATTCGGAAAAAAATCCTTTATTTGGTAGAAATTTAATTTTAATTTACAAGATGCTGTCAACACTGTTATTAGCAGCGACCCTTTAGATAAATAATGATTTTGTCACATTTCAAAACTTCCCCAAACTCTGTTCCCAAACTAAAAAATGAATTTATTTCATAAGTGATAGCTTACAGGGTTTTGTTACATACATATCTCAATCTCAGCGAAGTTTTATTTGTTTTACTGTTCCTTGGCTCAATATAGGCTTATCAATCTAATTCCAATGGCATATAAAGCAAAATATATATCTTATCTCTTCGGGGAAATCCTCAGCGAGCGTAACAATAGGCACGCGTTTACCACCATAATTACGTAATTTCCGATTTTCGAGTGAGTGAAGTCAGACGAGCAAACCATTGGAAAATATTTAGGAATTTCTCACGTGACGCATGAAGAAATACCTAAAGATATAAATCTAAACGTTGTTGTTAAATTATTATTTATAAGATCTCTAAGAAGACGACACGTACCTAAGTAAATAATAAATTTAATAAATAAATATTGCAGGACAATCCACACAGCGCCATCTAGCCCCAAGTTAAGTAACTAGACTTGTGTTATGGGTGCTAGACAACGGATATACTACTTATATACTTTTCTTTTGTAAATATATACTTATAATACATAGAAACAACCAGACCACAGACAAATATCTAAGCATAAATACTTGTCTGAGGCGGGAATCGAACCCGCAACCCTGTGTTTGGCAGTCCGGCAAGGTGACCATTGTGCCACTGGGTCGTCTAAGAAATAGAAGCAGTCATCTAGCAAGGGGAAGACATATGTCAAATTAACAAACTATATTGAGTTAAATGCTAAATTATCTAAGTAAAAAATCTTTTGTTAAGATGTAAACATCATTAATTAATACATCTTACAGTAAAGAGTGACACCAAAAATCACTCAAATCCAAAGAAATTTAATAACAGTAGGGTAGCGAGCGAGTAACCTTTTCCTTAACAAAACCACAGTATCCTACTAATTAAGAAAACCAATGTGAACATTTGGTGTAAGTTTGTAACCACGAAAAATGTGCTAAACCGATTGCGATTAAACTTGGTAGAGTCCTGGAATAACACATAATGTGGTTTTATCCCGATATTTTCACGGGGCATAAGTGCTAGGCGTAATTGGTAGAAAATACCCGGTTCGAGTGCCAGAAACTTAAGTCCCGCTTAAGTTAGGCTTCGTAACACTTAGCGGATTTGCTCGTGTTTCGATACCTAAGGCCGGTGCAGCCATAAAAGGAAGACGGTTCGGAAAAGTTCCCTTCTACTGAAGTCTTCCTACCTTTACTTGCGTCCCTCGAAGACCTTCGCTCATTTGGATGTACAGAATAAATAATAGATAAGTTTCTTCATGGTAAGCGTGCTACATCTTAGACCGCATCGTCACTTACCATCGGGTGAGATAGAGGTCAAACGTTGGCCTATCTATTATATGTAAAAACAACTTCTCTTATTGAATTTTTAAAGCGAGTTCTGCGAGTTAAGGGAGTATTTGAAAACGATTCAAATGTCCTCTCTATTTCCCTATTATTTTAATATCTTCAGTAACACAAATGTTTACTTAAAAGAAATGGAAAAATATCATTTTTTTATCTCGAGTGTGACGAATACATGCACGTATCCTATATTATAAAACTGTAAGTATGTTTGTGAAACTGTTGATATCGGTCATACCAACAGTACAAGTATTCGATGGTAGCGATAACAATATCGCACTTGCTAGCTATGACAATGAAACCATGCGTCAGGTACACATTGTTTTGTAAATAAATTGAGAAGATTATGGGCATCAACAGAATCTGTTGATTGTAGGTCACCAACTAGGTACCGCTACATCTTCCTGACCGTCAATTTCAATTTTACAAAAACTTGGATATCCCAACAGCTGAATGGCTCGACTGATTTGGACAAAAATTTGCTTAAGTGTTATAAATGAAGAAGGACATAGGGTTATTTTTATCCTCATATTAACACAAGATCTGGAATTACGCAGGTAGAATAGAATGGAATATAATTTATTTAATAAATTCATGAGACTTTAAACTTGAACTCGAGCAAGACCTCAGAATCTAGCTGGAGTTGAAAATATTATAATAATAGCAGTTTTGGAGCTCTACGGTGGGTCTGCAATTCTGACAACCGACACAGCAGCTAAATACAATCCTTTTTTGGAAACACTGTACTTACTCTAAATTTAAGTTTACTGGTTTCTTCAGTGTATGCTCAAAATAAAGCTATTCTACTCTCTACATTTAATAATATCTTTCACGTTCTAATAACTAAATGCTATAATTATTTAATAGAGTTTCTGGAAATTAGATAATTAATGTAAAAAGTTAAAATACTAGGGCATTAGAAGCCAACAGAAATGGAAAGCAGCCAACTAGGGCACCAGTTACAGACATCAATGTCTCAACTCTCAATGCATACAGTAGAGAGATAGCGCAAACCAAGCGTGTTGTTTAACACAAACTTTTATTGGTTTGACTAGTTCATTCGTTTTTTTTATACATATGATAGGTCAGCTTTTGACCACTATCACACCTGCTTGATGGTAGGTGACGATGCTGCATAAGATGTAGCACGCTTTGCTCGAAGATACCTATTCACTCCCGACATGAAGACCTCCAAATCCTGATTTTATTTAGATTTAGCTATACATCGCGGGCTAAACCATGTTTCACAGGGATGTGAATGCCGATCCCGTGTGAATTTCACAAAGTCACATTCCTTAGTGCTAACTTATCAGGAATCTCTTTGCAAAATTCCTCTTTTTTTTGAATTTGCAAAGTTTTAGAGATCCAGTGGTTTAGGCTGTGAATTTTCAGTCAGTGCAAGTTGCTTAGTTGGATAACTAAGTTTCTATTAATAATACTTAAAAAATGAATAAGGAAACAAATATATGTGGAAATAAAAAAGTAAACGTTTAAAATATGAGTACCTAAGTTTAGCAAAAGTCTCAAAGGCAGTAAAAACCTATCGGTGTAGCACGACATGACAAAAGTCATGAGTCTTGAAATTCATGAAATGTCGTGAAATGTGAAATAAAATCCTTTCAACCAAAAAGTCATGTGTTTTTGACTCATGATTTTTGGTAAGAAAATTTTATTTTTTTTAAATCCGTGTTATCTAAAACGTCTACCCCAATATAACATTAAACAAATTTACATATTTTACAGTGCATAAGATTAGATAAACCGAGTCAAATTTCAGAAAACGATAATATTCTAATATTTTTGGAACAAGGAAATAGAAAATGTTGTGCCAGATTGAACCGGATCTCCATCGACAAGAGTAGGTACCTACTGGAAATTTACAAAACGATTCACAAAGTCTTAAGTCTGATAAGTGCTATCACACGTATCACAATAATCTTTCCATTAATAACAAATGATATTATAACATGTAGGTAGATATGTAATTATACTTGCATGTGTATATAGCAACAGAAACATGTATGTATGTATAACATACATACTCACCGAATCTATCCAGGTACGTACAGTCGGCTGCATAGTTGCAGTCCCCGGTAGAGTTTAAAAATTACTATTATTAGCATGATTTCATTCTTATATTTTTGTTTGATAAATTCACGAGATAGAAGACTTTAAACTTCAACTAAAGCAGGTACCTAAAATCTTTCTTGTGTTGAAAACATTCTTATAACAACCGTTTTGGAACTCTACGGTGGGTCTGCAATGATGCAGCCGACCGTACATATAAAAGAGAAAAAGATCAATTAAGAAATCTCTAAACTACAAGCTACAAGTCTGAAACGTCCCTCTTAGGGCGTAGAGCGAGGACGGCGAGCACTATGGAGCATTTTTGAAAATCCGACTTCTAAAAGCGTAAAAGGTTAAATTAATTTGAATTGGAGTTCGTAATTACTATTATGTATTCTGTGGTTGTAGAAATTCGATCACTTTTAAAAAATCGCGAGGCGAGTTTCTTGTAACCTTACCCACCCAAAAAACACCAGTTAGCAACAGCAAAATGAAAACATCTACTTAGCACTAGACGCACATTAGAAGTTGCAATTACAACGCCTTGTCTACACAAACAAAACATGTAATAAAATTACGTACCTACAGTTTACGAGTAATCATGGAAAAATACCATCTTGTCTGACTCTCCAGTCTCTTGCAAAAAAAATTTATCATTACAGTGGAATTGAGTGAACATCATAAACCAATGAGGAAAACATGGAGGCGCCCCTATCTCATATTTCTGCCACGACCGATTCTCCATTTTTTTGACACAAGTTTATTTACCAATATTTACTAACCTATCTTAATAAACTTAAACTAATTTATACTTATAACCTACAAATAAGATAGATATACATTTTTGAATAACAATAAATATAGTTCCGCAGTTTCACCCGTGGGAAAATAGGGATAAAAAGCCGATGTGTTAACCCAGGTCTCTAGCTATCTACATACCGAGTTTCATCGCAATCGGTCCAGTAGTTTTTGCGTGAAGGAGTAACAAACATACACACACACACAAACTTTCACATTTATAATATTAGTAGGATTCAAGCAGTGTAGCGGTTCAAAAAGGTAGAGAACTGAGCTGTTTTTCAGACTCTCCACACAATAAAAGAAATGGTCGCTGCCATGTTTACAATATTTATATCTACATTATAGTCGCTACACTATCAAGAGCCGCCATTTTAATAACACAAATGTTTAAAGATTGCACGCTGTTTCTAAATGTACTAAAACCGGTCCTTTCCGTGAGGAGTTTGTAATGTCTTTGTCATAAACTTAAAATTATCTTTGCAATACATCAACGTGCGACACTACTGACTACTGAGGTGATCGGAAACAAAGTTTACTAAGGTCAGACAAACGTTATCTCTATTCGACTGTAATTTAAATCTCTTTGTCAGCGTAGAGTAGGTCTCACATCAATTAAAATGTTGTTCACGCGTCATAATATGCCTACCGTGCAGCATTGAATTTAAGAGGTTCTTGATGACGATGACGGCATTGCATTAAAGCAGTAATATCGTTTCAATTGTTTCTCGTGTGAATTCTACTAACAACTAAAAAGTAAGCAATTAGTCTTATACACCCACGTAGAATCCTATCTCGCGGGAATACCCAAAACTCCCATTAAAAAAGCTTATTTAATTTTGGGCAATTTTTATAAGTAGGTTTTAAGTGCCACAAATAGTGATGATATTATTATTATGGGCAAAGCCAAAGTGAAGCCGAACTGCGGAAGATCGAAATTGAAATCAATTAGAACTTTCTTAAAATTGTTACTATTCTCGTTCTAACAGTTTTGATGTCACAACGACAACAAAATACAAAGAGGTTCTCAGTTCTCATTACCGATCCGCTAGAATAACCGTGAACAAGAGGCTGATTTGTCACGCCATTGAATGGCTAATGATTAATGTATACGCCAGCCATCACGTCGCCAACCACATTATAATCAATAAAGGTACCAATACCAGTCGCGAATGGTTTCAATCGAACTAAGTTTACATTGAATTCGAGATCATGCTTTATTAAAAATATAATGTATACCAAGCATGTATGTACTATGTACATCATTAGATTTAACAAATCTATTGACGTAGGTTTTGGCAATCGCGTTAACGATCTCATATTCACATAATTATGGCAAATGCTATACAGAAATGCAACCGCAATTACGTAAAATCAATTACAAGTGGTTTTGGCAGACGCAATAAACGGGGGCAGTGATGCGTTCTTTTTGTTAAAAATGTCACGATCTAAAGCCATGTATGGCATCATTGTCCCAACTCCCAAGAGTCTGTTCACCCACACACACACACACACACACACACACACCCACACACACAACGGACAAACATTATTTATTCGATACTACTTTATTGTTTAGAAAACCTCGTAATGTATTCCTAACAAAGCAATTTTATGTAATGGTTTTGAATGAACGTTGTTCTCAAATCAATATTTACTAACAAAGGTGAATAAAGCGAGTATGGAAATAGAACTAAGCAGCTCGTTTGTCTGAGAGAACTAACAAGGGACGTTAAATAATGAATCATGAAGTATCTACTTGATTAGAACACAATGTTAACTGTATTATTAGTAAAAGAGGAGCCATTATTGAAATCTAGATACAAGTAAATACTATTTATAATCGCATTTCACATGGTAAACTATAGCATTAATATACAAGAGAACAATAAATAAACGCATTTAACACTGATATGGCGCCTCTACACCATGGGCCATGACGGACAATCACAGGCCATCACGAACTTGAAAATCCATCAAATGGGTTCCATTTGATGGAATTTCATGAATTATTTTAGCAGCAACCGGGTTTAGAAACACATCAGTTTTGAAATGTAAATTAAATTATAAAATACTTCTTCCTACTACAGATGGAAATAAAACACAAAAAATTAAAAATGTCAACTAATTTTTTATCTACAACTTGTTTAGTCTCCCAACCCAATATTTCCTGGTTAATTTTATTTAATCAAAACGACAAAGAACACAAGATATCAAAGTAAAATGTGTGCAAACAGAAAGACAACATTAATCAGAGAACACAAGACATTTAGATGATACTTGGAATTTTTTTAAAACTAATTTCCGCTCATCAATTCGCATTTTACTGAGGACAATTGCAAAATGGACGTTTATAAGAAAAGAATAATCGTTCTGCGTTAATGAATCATCCATGATTTCCCGCCAGGGCCATAAGAAGACAACTGACGGGTCCAGGAATGTGCGAAATTTTGGCATCGAGCCACGTCGATTCGAACGCGGGAAATAGCATGTATATTGCACATTGTCAAATCTTATAATTGAAACTGAGGGTCGAAGATTTAATAACCAGATGTTTGGTATATTTAAGCCGCACATTGGTGGCCAATATTGCCCTTGGTAGACTACACAAAATCAATAGGCTACCACGCGTACGCTATCGACTCTAGAATAACGATTACTTAAAAAATTAACTTGCTAGGTCCAGCCGTTCGTGAGAAAATAGGTGGTGACACACGGACAGACGAACAATAAAGTGATCTTATATGGGTTCCTTTTTTACCTCTTAAGGTACGTAACCCAAATGAAACATTCAAGATGAAAGATAATTTTTACATCTTATATAACATAGTAAAGAAATTAATTAAGATAATTAGAATGACCCCAAGCAATCGGAAAGTAAAAAGCCACTAAAACCAGATAACAAATATCACCCTGACTGATCTCTGAACAAGAATCACGCGGTGATTGAAACGCACCGCTGAAAGACGACGATTTCTGGAATGGAAAGAATTAAAATCATGTGACCAAAACATGATAATTGGCCTTAACTAGTTATGACTGCAACAGTCGTATGACAAAGAAGATATAAGCTGACCACAACATTTAAACCATTGTTGCATCAGAATCTGTAAAGTAGACTTGGTATTTTCAACTCAACTTCCAATAAACATATAGGCATGTATATATGAGAGCGGTGTTGGCTTAGTGGTAGATACCTCGACTTTCATTCTGAAGGTCGTGGGTTCAAATCCCGGCTGGCCGTGCATCGATGAATTTTTCTCAAGAAAATTTATTTGCGCTAATTGACATTGCTCTAACGGTGAAGGAAAATATCGTGATGACACCCGCGGCTTAGTTGCCTCCAGAAGTATTGACAAGTTCTCTCCTCTGGACATATGGTCGACTAAACTGAGAGGGTAGTAGGTGCTGCGCAAGCCCACTCCATCCTCACGCAAAAAGGGCCCAATTAATAAGGGTCTAATTACGGAGGAACAGCCCGTATACAAGTACAAATAGGTATGTATATTATAATAACTAGCTTTTACCCGCGACTTCGTCCGCGTAGAAGTCGAAAATAGACTAAGTAATCACATTGTCCCATACAAACTTTGCCCCCCTTTTTCACCCCCTAAGGAGTCCAATTTCGGAAAATCCTTATCGGATGCCTACGTCACACAAAGAACATACCCTCCAAGTTTTAGGTCTCTATGATCACCAGTTTAGGCTGTGCGTTGATCCGTCAGTCAATCAGTCACTCATTCAGGACAAAGCATTTTATATGTATACAAGAAGATATAGGTATTCTAACAACCTAGTATTTGAAAGTTTTTACGGATCAAAAATTAGGATTAGACTGGGATATACTATGTATAGTTAGAACTGTAGGAATTAGGAAGTCGCAAAAACGTTATCTTTCAAACCAAAGATAGATAAACAGACGGTTACCTAAATACACATAAGTACGCGCAGTTTCAATGAAAGTCGATAAAAATAAACTGAACACTGCAAAGGCGGAAGCATTGCGCAAACTAATTGTGTAACTGTAACTGGTCTCTATGGGAAATCTTACAAATACAGCTATTATTGTTCACAATCATTCTTGACGACATCGACGAGTGACGTAAAAATATACCACATAAGCAAATGATAGGTGGGCGTTTATTTATCGGATCATGTTCAAAACAATCGCATCCATCATCAGATGTGCATCTATGGGGGCGGGATGTACAATGTACAATCAACGTTCAAAAGTCCACCGGCACCGTAACGTTTACAATCCTGTGAAGCACTATTTGAACATTTTAACAACGTAACTGTAAATCGATCCCACGTCGGTTGGTGTAGCGGGTGGAGGCTTATACCACTCGGCCAACTACATACATAGCTAACATGTTGAAAATAATAATCACACTGAGTACTTTTAAACCCCCGACGCAAAAACGAAGGGGTGTTATAAGTTTGACGTTTTGACGTGTCTCTCTCTCTCTCTCTCTGTGTGTGTGTGTGTGTGTGTGTGTGTGTCTGTGTCTGTGTGGGTGTGTCTGTGCCATCGTAGCTCCCGAACGGATGAACCGATTTTGATTTCGTTTTTTAATTCAAGTATTAGTTTCTGTGTAACGTATATTAGAGGAAGGTTGGAAGTCCTCTAAATTAGGTATTAACTGCTTAATAAGAAAAAATCATGCTGTGTACACATATTTTAGGATATAGTCTAGCTTAAAATTATTTATTTATATTTATCTTAAGTACTTGATATATAACTGTATTCTGTTTTGTGTTCCATTCAATAAATAAATAAGTCCAATACTTGTTGATAGTGTTATGGTAGCAAACTGATAGTGGACTTATGACACATACTGTACTGGGAGCTAAACTACCTCTATTCTGGGAATGCTTTTTAGGCTCTAACTCAACAAGGAAATATTATCCCTTGTTGTAGTAATAAGAATATGTAACTCCTTTCGCTGATGACATCTCTATTGTACTGTGTACTAATGCTAAATCTGACATAGATACTTTTTCCACTGACATTAATATTGAAATTGAAAAACTAGTGACTTGGTTAGAAAAAAACAACTTACAAATTAATATAACAAAAACTAATTATATGAAGTTTACCGCAAACTATAGAAAAAATAACAATAAACTACATGTTAGTTGTAGGGGTCAGGACATACAAGAGGTTGAACAGAGTAAATTCTTGGGATTTATGTTCGATAAAAACCTTAACTGGAAAGCCCATATCAATCAAGTGTGTAACAGATTGAATAGTTTTGTTTATGTATTGTATAAACTTAGGAGAACTTCGGCGCAAACCACCTTAATGGCAGCATATCATGCATATATATCATCTGTCCTTAACTATGGTATAGCTCTGTGGGGTAACTCTACAGATGCCCTAAGAGCTTTCCGTGCACAAAAGAAGTGCATTAGGGCAATGGTCGGTATTCCTCCTTGGGTTTCTTGCAGACCCCTATTTAAGAAATATAAAATTCTAACCCTGACTAGTATGTATATTTTGGAATCCGCGACTTATCTTTTCGTGACTGCTAAAGAAAAGTTTCCAAGGAATACTAGAAACGGAAATCGACTCGTCTTACCGGTGATACCTCATTTAAGACTATATCATAATAATTGTTTTGCTATGTGTAGTTCTATTTACAATATGATACCGAAGAACATTAAGGAACTCCCGTACATACAATTTCTTTAAAAGGTAAAAGCATGGTTGGTCGAAAAATGTTTTTATGAAATCAAAGAGCTATTGCCAGATTGTTAATATTTTTAATGCGGTTTTGATCATTTTATGTTAAGTAATTTTATTTATCAATTTATTCTGACATTTAATTTATTGTATGATGAATTTGACAAAGTCTAATTTATAACAAACTGCATATTTAATTCTCAATTTAATGTAATAACTGAAATGTGTATTTAATTTTATTTAATAAATGTATTTAAATATTCGTAAATACATTTAGGATTCGACGAAGTAAGGCACCACCTTGTACTTAACTACCAACTATTGTATACCTACTTCATGTGAATAAATGAATAAAAATAAATAAATATTAAACCTCGCCTTGGAGTTAGTTTATAAAAGATTTATGTCGCTAAAGACGAATGGTGGGCGATGCTTTCTATTCTTCGTTGATAACGTACAGTCGGCTGCATAATTGCAGCCCCCGATAGAGTTCTAAAATTACTATTATTGGCATGTTTTCACTCTAATAATTTTTGTTTGAAAAATTCATGGGTTAAAAGACTTTAAACTTCAACTAAAGCAGGTGTCTAGAATCTTGCTAGTGTTGAAACATTCTTATAACAGCCGTTTTGGAGCTCTACGGTGGGTCTGCAATTATGCAGCCCACCGTACCTATTTTGTAATGAAAGATCAGAATAACAGGCCACTGCTATAGCCATAACACAATTACTCTAAAACCGTAATGTAACTGACTCAAATAACAATATAAACAATCAGAATGCCAGTACGGTTTTAGAAAATATCAAGCTGTTTGTAAAATTTATGAGAAACCGAACCAATAATGCAAAAAAAATAAGTGTTATTTTAGGTAGTACTTATGTAGTTGGTGTTGACAGGCTATTTCGCACCGTGTTGTCATCGCCTCGTGTCTCCGATAGTTCCACGAGTGTTATTCAAACTTAATGTTATAAATGCGAAAGTTGTTTTATTTTTTTGTTTTTCCTCTTCACAGTCAAACTGCTAGATCCAAAAAAAGACGGCGCAGCTTGGCCTTGGCATAGTCCAAATCTCTACGATGGTAATTCATGAGACCTTTAAGGACATTATCATTTAGTTAGACTGATATACGCACAGCTCAAACCAAAGTACCGATTTGGCTAAAATTAGACATACATATAGCTGTTATAACGTATAGGTAAGCATTCGCTAAGAAAATATATTGAAAAATTCAAACCCTACGCGAACGAAGTCGCGGGCAAAAGCTAGTTTTTAATAATCGGACTATGCTAACTTCTAACGAGTTATTATGAGCTAGACTTTTCCAACCACCGATCAATATAGTTATTTCTCTAGAGATTTCATGTTAAGCATTGAGGCAAGTTTCCAATTCGTTTAACAAACAAACAAAGTACCTACTAAGGATTTATCCAGACGAGCGACTATCCATCATGTGCCCGCGAAAAATATCAACTGTCTAGTTGGCAGTACATACTAGTTATTTTCATACGTCTCAAATAAAACAAACATGCATAAAAATAAACTGAACTGTGTATATTGTACATAGTGTTAGCATAGTAGTAGTGGAACAGTGAAATCTAGAAACTAACTAGCCACTCTCATAGAAAAAACATTGCGATTCGATTATAATAATCAAAATATTATAAAATAACAAATAATTTGTAAATTTAGTTTTATTTATGCAGTTTTATGTAAGTAGGTACTTAGAAGTATCTATATTTTGTATTCAGTTTGTTTCTGTGAACTTGTTTACTTAAGAAAAATAAATGATAATTTTTTTTGTTTGAAATCAAAAAGGAAAATGTGTAATTTTTTTTTTGTTCTACACTAAGACCCTATTGGTATCGTATCTCTCCATTAGCTATCAAAGCTAAGCTGCTATTTCAGGAATCATGGAATTTGAAAACATCATGGTTCATACCATGATGTTTTATAATTACCATTTTTTGCACATCAACTAAATATTACTTGATAAATAAATAATCTTTTAATAAGAAAGGTGATGGCCGAGTGTTCGACACCTCAATTTACAATACAAAGGTCGTAGGTTCGAATGCTTGGTGGCCGTATATCAGTGGATTTTACAATTCGGAATATTATGAAACTTCAATATTATTACATACATACAGATAAAATTGAAAATATTGTTGAATTGATAACCTTAATGATAACCTTAGTACCTACATTTTGTTTTATTTGTTAACAAATTACCTACCTTGTTAAGAACCTAGAATCATCTGAAGGGTAAAGGTAAATAACCTTACACATTGCAATACCACTTAAACATGACCAAAATAATATAAATATTTTTATGTTATACTGATTTAAGTTAATAAAAAGCTGCAATGGAAAGACATTATGTGTACCTACAGTCTACACTAGCTGTGCCCTACTGTTTCGCCTAAGTAAGTCCAGTGGAAATATACCGAGTCTACTGGTAATTGAAAACTGAGCAATGCAGCACACTCAAGTCCTCGTGAAATCCTCACCTTTCGATTATTTCTGTACTTTATGATGATAGTCCAAAAAACGAATTATTTAAATTGGTTGGGTCTTGTTTAAGTAATCGGTGAACATGTGTAAAAACTATTCCTCCACCTATTTTTAAGTTGTCTAAAAAGTAGCTTATATGTTATTCCAGGGGTCCAGCTACTAACTTACCAATGACACCATAGAGGACAAGAAGACTTCTGTGTTTCTGGTAACAGGTTAGGTTCCCGCCGTGGAACAAATATTTGTGTATTCTACATATATTTCTTTTAAACTCTGGATATTTTATATGTATAATAAGTATGTATTTACAAAGGAAAGTATTCTTACAAATACACTAATTGTTTAATGCAATCAGTTCAGTACTTTTTGCGTGACAAGCAACAAACATAAAGACAAATTTTCGCTATTGTAATATTAGTAGAATTAGTAGCAAATGTCACATTTAACTTTACATAAACACTTTACGCTATTAAAGGAAGTATATTGAACATAAATGATAACAAAGCATCAAGTCAATCGTTGTGATTATCTACAATTAGTATACAAGGTTATCGTTAGGAAGTGATATTAAAGTTTCATTCAACTTATTTAACATGTATACTTCCTGAAGCCACCTCTTTAAATATTATAAAACCATGTAATATAACCTAATAGATAGCTAGATAAGTATATTTGTACAAAACACAAAAAAGGAACACAGAATACAATATTATATGAGAGTAAATAGAAACCTTGGAAGTTTGAATGCCAAAATTCGATGGCCTTATCCAACCTAATGGAGAAGAACTGTTATAACTGGTTAATAGTAAATTAACTCTTGAACTCCTGGTTGCTGTCAGTCCTTTGTGTGTGAAATAACTCAACTTATATTGAAAATGCAAAAGTTTGTTTGTCGTTTTTTCAAGGCCAAACATCTTGACAAATTTTGTTTAAAATTTGTACAGTGTCATATTACAGCTACTTTTTATTTGCTTAAAACTGCAGGTCTATACATAAGTTAAGCTAAAGACTTTGTTTCTTTGAACATGCTAAGCTCTCGAACTACAAGTCTTATTTAAAAAGCTTTTAGCTTTTTATAACTTAATTCTTTAGGAAGGTTATAGGGTACTTTTTTCTCAGATTCCGGACTTACATGGGTGAAACAATAGGGTGCAGCTTATTAATAGTAAATTATCCGTACCAATGCTGGGTAGCATTAAGTACCTTTCTAAGAAAATAATGCTCAACACTCTGGCCCTCATTAACCACAGCTGTACTCTGGGACCTGGATACTGGACACCAATTTCTTTCAATTTTTAGGGTTCCGTTGCCAAAGGGTAAAAACGGGGACTCCCTCTCTGTCTGTCACCAGGCTGTATCTCATGAACCGTGAAAGCTAGGCAGTTGAAATTTTCAATGTTTTTCTGTTGCTATTATTGACCTAATAAGATTGTATTAAGTATCAGTAAAGAAAACCAGGATTAGTTTTATGTAAGCAAAACACATTAGAATTTGGCAAAATATCCATCATCAAGTAGGTAAAGATAAGACCTACCTATCAAGGTTGAAAATTTTATAATCCAATTTAAAATAGGTAATGAACTTACCTTTATTTCTTTTGTCGAGCAACACACAGTTTTCACAGAAAAATAAACACTCATCAGCTGCAATTTCTAGAATTTCAATATTCTTGATTTTGTACTTGAAACCATTGACCAACTCAAGTGGCTGGCTGGTGCAATGTTATTGTAATTTAATGTAGGTATGATGGAATAGGTAGTCGATTGCATTCAGTACATTCACAGGGAGATTTCGGAATCAATCTTAGGTTTTTAGCCTTAAAAATCTAGTGAAATAAATTGAAAATTTTCCACAAAAGCTGCAAAACTGCAGATTCGAAAGTATTTCACTTCACAGATGATAAATTACTACATCTGTTACCGAATGTCACTGTCACTCACTGCGTATTCGTTCTCAGTTCGTTCTTTTCTGTTTCGGCCACTTCCGTTTCTCATTGGCCACCCGTGCACGGTCGTGAATAGGCAAACTTATCATAAAACCTTTTTATTGTAAAACGACAAAATACAAATCCATGTCAAACAAAAATTAAAAAAATGTTTGTCTTATTTTTTGTGTCGAATTTTTAGACGATCTACTAAAAAATAATTTACAAAAATGCCTTTCGGTGCCGAGCCTCCGTGTACCTGCAGCTCTCCAACGGACTGTCAAGTGAGTTTACAAGACTATAAATATTTAATTTTATATTCTGAAATCGATCGATACATGCTGAGCTTACAGACTTGAGATTAGGCCGAGATGCACCAAAGTGCAGAAAGACCAAGGCCAAAGCTAGTGAAAAATCATTATCTATGATTTTTACAATATAGGCAAGTAGGTGGGCCTAGTACCAACTCTATGAACTAGGTACTAGGTACTATATTTTTTTTAACTCTTATCTGTGTGGAATACAGTTCAATTAATAAAATATCGTAAACATATAGGTATCTTAGACATCGTAAACAATAACAGTGATATGTTATCACATAAATTATCTCGACCCTAACAGTTGTCAGTGTTGTGTCAACCTTAATTACTTTTTACGTAACTGAGGGTAGTTTTATAACTACCTGCATCAACGAACAACGACGTTCAGCACTTTTACTTGCGACCATGGTAGATGTACCTCAGTCGAAACGTCAAAGTAATTTTTGAAATAATTATCCAAAATGCGATAGCGATTCTTCGTTTTCCTGAGGCATAATGGAATCATTAGAATAAATACATAGTAAGTAGATAAATCAAGCATAAATCAAGATACAACGGAATGCAGATACGCACATGCTGTATGCCTAAAAGACTCTTTGTTGGACTCGCTCGACTATAAAACCACATTCATTCATTCATCATGGATTCTTTGTTTTATCTGTGGAGTTCCATTTCGAACGAGGTTGGATTATTGCATGTGAAAAATTAATTTTCCATTTGCTCAGTAAATCGCTGATTATCAGAGTAAAAAGTAATAGGGAGGAAAGTTTGCATCATAAACCTATCGCATATGGATTTAACCGATGAGCTTGACCAGAATGATAGTGGTTTGGAATCGTTGACTGCTAGCAAAGGCGATACCCCGGAGAGAAAACCAATGGACCAACCAGAGTTTAGTTTTCCAGTAGTGGTATGTACTATTTCATAAACCTCGCATTCTTCCCAAATTACTATTAGCATGTAATTACTAAGTTAATTATAAACCTGTTATACCTACTCACAATCACGCTACTCGTGTACTTAACACTAGGTTGTTCTGTTTCTTGATAAAATAACCATTTCTGTAAGGTGTTGCATGATGTTTTAAAGGTAGGTACGGTTGGAGTCAAAATTGCAGACCCACCGTAGAGTTCTAAAATACTATTGCAAAATTTTTATTCTAATAACATTTATTTAATAAATTCATGAGTAAGACCTTAGAATCTTGCTTGTGTTGGTGGATCTGTAATTCTGACTCTGACCGTATACTTTGACAGTAAGAATATATATATATAGAGCTCTTAAATATGCAGCGGCCGATGTTCATACCTTTTTTTCGAATCCGTAAAAGCTTTCCTGGCCATTGCAACTGCTGAAGCGTAAGCCTCCATTGAGTTCTCCAATATGCAGATATCAGGGCACAGAGGAGAGAGAGCAGGTGCACCACGGATTGCAATTGGTATCCACAACTACATTACTTCTTGCTGTGGTGGTGTAGTACTAACTATACTTACACCATTGACAAAGTTTCTTTTCCATCAAAAAGTTCTCCAATGCCAGTACTATTCTGAGGCCTTCAACAAAAGGATTTTGCACTCTTAAAAATGTAGCATATTGAATATTTACCATGACATTTCAAGATAATACTAAAATCGGCCAATATATTAGCCGAGGTAAACAAAACGTTAGAACTCTTCTGTTAAATCCTTTTTGCCTGAGAGTAGGAATAGTATAGGTTTGCCCTGCACCTATACTACTACTACTACTACATTCTCAGCTTAGTGGACTATTAGTTAGATAGTTTTACAGGGCTGTTTCCGCACTTAGTGGCCTTAGTGGATTATGTCCACAGGAATGAACTCGTTATTATATCTGGAGCCAGCTAAGCCGTAGGTTTTATTACAATGTTTTCATTCAGCATAAGAGCAATGCCAATTAGCACTCAAATTTTTTTTGCTAAAAAAACTAAGTTTTTTGCTAAAAAAACTAAGTTTTTTGGTAAGAAAACTTCTATGTTGCACGGCCAGCCAGGATTCAAACCCACGTCCACCGGAATGACCTACAGACTAAGCCAACACTGCTCTCTATTAATTAAATGTTATTTTCCTTGTTTAGGGAGCATCAGAACTAGGACCACTGAAAGAATACGACGATGTAAGTATCAATAGTCCGTCTACCACACTTAGTACTCTGTCGCCCATCGTCAATGATGACACTAACTGTACTGATGTAAGTAAATGTCTGTGTATGTGTGTGTTCGACCCTGCTATGTCCATCATCCTCGCTGATATAGTTCCCAGGCAATGATAGTTCTTCTACTGAACATTGTTAGGAGGGCTCCGTATCAAAAGGCCTATCAAGGAAAACATTCTGCATATTAAAACGTCTATATGGTGGCAATGTCTTGAATGGCAAATCAACTTAATAGTTTAACGTCCAAAATGTAAAATTAACTCAATTATGAACTACAGAGTTATCAACATAATGTATTAGGTCTTTTCCGAAAAGTACTTACTTAGTATGGGGCAGGAATAATATTTGTTTAATATTGTTGACAATTTTACATTTCGATTTATCATTTTGCCACTCAACATTGCCAATAGATAGACGTTTTAATATGCCAACGTTCTGCAAACTATGTCATTTTCCTTGATAGACCTTCTGATATGGAGTGGTTAGGAGCTATGTTATGCAATAATATTTTAACCCAAACAAATTTAAAATTGATGTTATCAATATCTAGAATGAGAAACTTTTACTAGAAGAAATTACTACTAATACAAGAGACTAATTCTAAAGTTGCCACAGAACTTGAATACACAGTAAGGTTTTTTCGAGACGGTATAATGTGTTGTATTAGAATTCTCAAAATATATGCAGGTAATTCGGGTTAAAACATTATTGAATGATTTCCTGCTTATTTCAATTTATTTTGGGTCAGCTCAAAATACATATCAAATTGACTTCAGTATAAAACTACACTATGAAACGCCTGTCCTGGCCGCAATCATTTGTCTTACCTAAATTAATAAAAGAAATGTGTATTCACTAAAGTTTAAGTCGTCGCCGCGTCGGGCGCGCGTTATTAGGGCGAGATTGCCATACAAAAATCGTTCCCTCTCCGCCCCTAATCACGCGCGCTAAACGACTTGAACCTTAGTAAATAAAGGCACAGATATTATTTGTATTGCTGCTTTTGCATGATCCTTACTGCATGGCACAATCCTTCATTGCATTTAGCACAGCTTATTGATAGTAAAAAATTTGATAGTAATGTTGGGTTTTGATGTAAGTTATGTGTTTCAGGAACCTGATGAGACACTGTCTGAGAGACTCTGGGGCCTGACTGAGATGTTTCCTGATGGTGTTCGCTCTAGTGCCTATACTGTTACAACCAAGTCATGGTAAACAAATTTTTCTTTACTACCGCGTTAAAAAAATTATGGCGCGGTGGGTGACACAGATAAAAAAAAATTGCCCTGCACTGGGACACCACAGGCTCATAATAAAAATAATAATGAATACTAGCAGTGAGGGATTTCTTTTTTAATTTAAGAGTTTTGAAAAGAAAGTCAACTCAATGTCATAACTTTATGCAGGCGAAGTCGCGAGCAACAGCTAGTTTATATATAAACTAGCGACCCGCCCCGGCTTCGCACGGGTGCAATGCTGATACTAAATACACTACAGAAAAACTGTGAACGTAGTATATAAAAACATAGCGGCCCGCTCCGGCTTCGCACGGGTATAAAATATATAGACTATGTGATTAAAATCGATTCAGTAGTTTTGATTTATTCATTACTACCCGTGGCCCGCACGCGTTAAATTTGGAGTAAAACTATCCCTCTTTCCCTATACCATGAAGATTTCCTGCTATCTTTGGAATATCTAAATTCATACACTACATTTTTACTTATTTACTTTTTACATTTTTTTGCCGCACCGGGCGGCCGGCCGGTACCGCCGCAAACGCTACGTCCCGCAATTTTTAAATCTGTAATATCTTCGAAAATATTCACTTAAATCATACGGTGTAAAGGGCCATATAGATCTATATTAAATGAACAATGTATTCAAGGTATTTAATTGGTTAAGGATTAATGCTGTATTGGTTAAAATCGCTTCGAAAATTAGCCATTATTTGTCGTAAAAAGTAAATGACAAAAAAAAGTTATTGTGGGTTATCCATAAGAGATAGACATATACCATCACGGACTTTTCTGTAGACCTTTTCAATGTGTACAATACTTAGTAAGTACATTATTTTGATAAAACTCGTAGGGTTCAGCCTGCGTTTGCAATGTACTGTACATGTACAATGTACATTAGAAACCTCAAAAATAACAGTACTTCTCCACTATTTAATGGATGTTATTATACATATAAACCTTCCTCTTGAATCACTCTATCTATTAAAAAAAACCGCATCAAAATCCGTTGCGTAGTTTCAAAGATTTAAGCATACAAAGGGACAGAGAAAGCGACTTTGTTTTATACTATGTAGTGATATATAATGAAGCATTTTCTTCCAGGTCTGGAATGAAGTCTCTATACAGTCTCTCCCGTTGTGTAATGTGGGTGATAGCCAGCTCCTCCGTCATCCTGTTTGCTCCCGTCATATTTGAAGTGGAACGAGCCCAGATGGCTGAAATGGAGAAGTCACAACAGAAACAGGTTAATGTCTTTTTAGGGTATCTTAAAAAACCGACCAAGTGCGAGTTGGAATCACACATGAAGGGTTCTGTACCATGTTTTATGGGAGCCCCACTTAATTTATTTTTATTCTATTATCTGTATTTGTTGTTATAGCAGCAACAGAAAACTCTCTAGCTATCATATTCAAGAGATAAAGCCTGGTGACAGACAGCAGTGGAGTCTTAGTAAATAGGGTCCCGTTTTACTCTTTGGGTAACTTAAAAATGTTTGGTGCTCACCTGATCCCTAGGCTGCACTTTCCTGGGCTGTGATCACAACTTACACACAACAAATGCGTTATCCATGGTCCCGACGCGACGTGTCGATCCAGTGAGGTACCATTAGGGATCTAGAGATTTTTTTAATGTTTGTAATAGGCATTACAATTACTGAACCTGAACTGAAATCATTTAATTATTTAGACAAAAACATATATTTCATTATGTTTTTTTTGTTTCAGGTGTTGTTAGGAACTAACACAGCAATGTCCGGACCCATGCCGGCAATGCCTCCGATGCCGCGATAAACCAAATGAAGACAATCAAATCAAAATGCGCATTATACATATTATCAATTCAATTGGAATGTAATGTCCTTTTGCTTTAATCTTAGTATATTAGTTTAATAGGTATTTTAACAATATTCATTACAATCTCAATGTAATATCTAATACAATGAATGCATTTTAAGTAGACTGGCAGAAACTGCAGTTTTCTCTTTCATTACCTGCATAACAAAGTTTCTGCTACTTAAGACCGTCCAACTTAGAATGCGTTCTGCTTGTTCATTTTGCATTTAAGTTAAAATAAATTTGCCGTATTAAGTTTGTAACACAATAATAATTATATATGTACTGAGTTGCATTTTGTCATTGTTTGTACTAATTCTATTTGATTAGTTGTAGATACTTATTTCATTGAGATGTGTGATAGTCAAACATTTAGGTGATGCTTTGTTGATAGAATAAAACTGTTTTACAATAAACCTGTTCTGATTGTGTATTAGTATGTAAGAGACGTAACCTGCCGTTTGAAAATATAAAGGATTGTAAATAGGGTTAATAGTTTGATGAAATAAAATTCTTGTCTTTAGAAAAATATCAATTTATCTTTTGAACATCTGTTGAGTTCATGATAATAACCTGCCGACGACGTCTCTCGCACCAAGGTCGCTTGGGGTCGGAAGTTTGGAAGGCCGCTATGGAGTAAAGTTTTCTGGTTCGGTCTGGATCAGCTGAACTCTACGAATGTACTGAACAAAGAAAGACATGCATCCATCATAGTACCTAGGTTGGGGCTGCCATCTCAAAAATCTACCATAGACTAATTAGGACATAATAGCGTGAAAACCCCGGATTTTGGAGCTTAAACCCGGGCGATCCCGGAAAAATCCAATTTATTTTTATTTTTATCATAACCTGTAAGAAATTATTAGTTTTGGTCAGTCTAACATTTTTATTACAATTAATATAAATCATAAACTGGTCAAGTGCGAGTCGGACTCGCGCACGAAGGGTTTCGTACCATATTATTATATTGTTGTTACCTATATACCTATTTATTGTTATAGCACGGACCCATAAAATTGACCTCGGACGCCCCGGGTTTTATTTTGCATTGCGGGCAAAGCGACTCGAAACTTAGAGTAGAGAACGACAATCCCATGTAATTTCATGGTAATTTTTAGTTTTTATGTGTCAGCAGCCGGAGTCTCGTTTGTCCCAGTTTTACTCGGACTACACATGAAACCCCGCTCGGATGGTCCTCGGACGCCCTCAAAACCGATAAACCGGGAAACACATCCGGATGGCAACCCTAGACCTAGGTACTTATTTATTTATTAAAAGTTATTTTGTAGCCATGCATTGGAGCACGCAAAATGGGGGGGGGGGGGACAAATATCGATCAACTACCAGACTGCCCATTGCTGTAATTTTAATCAATAGTTTTTGTTTTGAATACCTCGGTGTCGTGTTTTTAACCGACTTTAAAAAAAGGAGGAGGTTCTCAATTCGGTTGTATAAGGGTTGTATGTATTTTTTGGAGGTGTGTAGAGGAATTAGCCTGGCCAATTACCAAGAAACTTAGGTAGCCAACACAGCCAAATTTTAAATAGGGTAAAAACCTCAAAGTTCAACTCAGTTATTTGACTTTGACAAATTAAAAATAGACGATGACAGCACGACTATACTCTTGAATCTGACAGACAGTACGTAGTATTTTAAATCCTCTTTGCTGACAGTTTATTTTATGGCGATTTGTTTCTTGTGCACCGATTATTGGACACCCAATGTAATTTAAAGAATAACTCATGGTAGAAATGGCAAATACAGGCTTATTGCCATTTGTTCGCGGTGTCGACTTCACCTGCAATGATTTCAGTGTAAGTTGTTGGTAACTACGATCATGCTAACCTTTGCTTTCCTTTGGAATTCATATTGATGATTAATTTCCAGAATGACAAGTTTCCTGATGCTATTCGGTACATGACCGGGCTTCAGTGGCTGAGGCTCGACAAAACGAACCTTACTGAGATACCTGAGGAACTCGGGAAACTTATGAAATTGGTAAAAAAGACTACAATACGAAATCAATTTATGTAATGCAAATGAAATGAACATCTGTTCTTTGTTGTTTAAACATTAGATAACTAACATTATTTATCGTTTCTTAACATAGTTTCATACAAATACACAAATATTTAATCAAATCTATATGACAACAGCTTTTAACCTGTTGCTTTGATTGCAGGTCTTATCTTTTAATCTGTGTTAGAATTTCCAAAAAAATAAATATACTTACTTTAATCTCTTTAGGAAAACCTATCACTCAAGAGAAACAGCTTGGAAAAACTGTTTGGTGAGCTCACAGAGCTAAAATGTCTACGCTCACTGAACATTCGACACAACAATGTTAAAAGTTCAGGTATTCCAGCTGAGTTATTCAGGTTAGAAGATCTAACTACACTCGACCTCTCTCATAATAGGCTGAAGGAAGTGCCCGAAGGTTTGGAGAAGGCAAAGTCTTTACTTGTTCTCAATCTTAGCCATAACAAGTAAGTATAGGTACTTGTTTTTATACCTTACAAATAGGTAAGTAGAATTTTTAATATGCAATGCTATTCTAAAGCTTGTATAAGTAAAATAGTTTTTTTTTAATTGGACTAAAATAATACATAAATTTTTCAAGTTTATAAAAGTGAACTAGATTTGTTTATGTACTTTGTTAAATATTGTGTTTGTTACATTCTGGGAATCTACATGCACTGCAATTATTGTTGCTTATCACCCTATTTCATTTCATGATGAAGACTTACTAATTGTTGCTCAATTGATTTATAGACGGATAGAACGATTTATTGAATTAATTATTGAAATGAAATGAAAAGAAACTTTTATTTTATTTTTATTGCATATAAATAACGAAATAATAAGCTATCTTACTCCTGAAAGTGGTCTCTTCTAGGCAACCTTAGGATAGAGATATAATAATTATCTTAAAATAAATAGTTAAAATACTAATAATATCTCATTTGTTTCAGAATTGAAAGCATACCTCCGACATTATTTGTCCAACTCACGGACTTGCTGTTCTTAGACTTGTCTCACAACTCTCTGGAGACACTGCCCCCACAGACGAGGAGGCTGGCGAACTTGCAGACCCTTATACTTAATGATAACCCACTTGGACTCTTTCAGTTGAGGTAATGTTCTTATAGGTATTGTAAATGTTTGTGATTGGTATTTCTTCAAATAAAATTACCACTGAACTAGCAATATCGTTATTGTTAAGCAACAGATTTTTTGTTGTATTGTATAAAATTGGCTCCCATTTTTTCTCTAATGCAAGACCATCTGAATGTCATACAAAAAAATTAAAAATGTCTGTCAATTGGCGATATCAATAATGGAAAAATAATCTTGTCTAAGGGGCTGGATCGATTTTGATGAATTTTGAGGTATTGGTAAAGGCTACTTTTAATCCATTATTCCCATAGTATCGGGACTAAAACGGGTGAAACCGCGAGTTGCTGCTAGCATAATATTAGTTGTTAAAAGTTTCCGACATAGCCCAAAGGATTAGTAAGCTGGAGTGGCAACGGGTGGGGCATGTGGCTCGTAAAACTGATGGCCGTTGGTACCGAAAAGTCTTAGACTGGGGACCACGTACCGGAAAGCGCAGTGCGGGACGGCCTCCGACTAGATGGATGGACGACTTAATTAAGGTCGCGGGAAGTCGTTGGACGCAGAGGCCATGCGACTGATCGCTTTGGAAGTCTTTAGGGGAGATCTGTGTTCAGCAGTGGACGGCCTGTGACTGATATGATGATGATGATTAATTTTAGTTGTAATTAGTAACTGATTAGTTATTTATTCAACAGACAGTTACCATCACTACAAAGCCTAGAAACGCTACACATGCGGAACACCCAACGAACTGTCGCCAACCTACCGACCTCTCTCGAAACACTGTCCAACTTGTCTGACGTGGATCTCTCAAAGAATGCCTTGACAAAGGTGCCTGATGCCCTCTACTCGTTGCTTAACTTAAAGAGGTTGAATTTAAGTGACAATGAAATTGTTGAGATATCTGCAGGTGAGGCCTACTTTTATTTATAAAATGGAATGAGTTGTTATTATGAAAGGAGTAATCATCGTCTGGCCTTGTAATTAATTGTACTTGTTCACGGACCAATTTTCCGCAATTAAACCTCTTTAGTTGGGTCCTTTTTGCGTGAGGTTTTGACTTGTTTTCGTATCATTAGACTTACTTATCTTTGAAAAATGTTTTTACAGCTTTGCGAGTTTTCATGGCTCAAAAAGGCTCTAACTTTGCGATTCGCGATTGGTCCAAATTATGAGTTTTCAAAATGATTTCTAGCTCATGTTTCATTTAAAATATAATCTTCAAAATTTATAAACACAGAAATACCAGAAAATGGGGGACCAACGCCTTGTAAGTATTTAAGTGAGTTTTTAATAATTCGGAAAGGGCTAGGGAATACCCAGAATATGACATTCATAAGATTTTTGCTTCGGATTTAAAGCCAAATGAAACTGACTCTTATCTCGAAAGTATATAACTACAAAACTTGAAAAAAGCATTCTTAATTTCTTCTTAGTGCGAATAAATCATGCTACTGTAGCATGCATCTGATTGGTGTTTTGCGTTCTATCAACGCATCTGCTAAACTTCGTGCGTAATGGACATTATTTACTGACTTTCATTTACCTTATCAAAACGAAAATACATACAATTATGCAAATTACTTTATTATCTACGCATTTACATTTCACTTGTTCGTTTTATGCATGAACAGTTTTACAGTTTCATTTTCAAGAAACTTATGTTATGGTTCATTGCCAGTGCAGAGTTAGCAATGGAAACTACCATGCGATAAGCAATAAATAAGTATTATGTTTATTTATTTTGTGGGTTTTTTGCACTTTCACCTAGAGTTCGCTTAGTAAAAGACTACTCTTAGAGTTCGGTGATAGTCTTGAACGATTCAAGACTCTAAAACGTCACTGCACTCTGAATTGTTACTTAGCGGATCATAAATACATTGTCATAATTTCGCTAACGTAAAATGTTACTCTCAAAACAAATCATATATTAACTACCTAATTTTTATAAACCAGACTACTGCATTGCCTACTTTATCTTATTTAAAAAAATACCAACAACTACCATTCACTTCACTTGATATCAAGTTACGACTACGATATTTATTACAGTCATGCGCGATCATCCGTTAATTTGTAGCTCGACTAGATTTCAATCACTTATAGACTTGTTCTCTGTCTGTGCTAGTGTAGGTACATTTTCAATTAATTAATTTTTGCTTTAATTATTTATACCTAACCTACCTTTTACCTATTATTTCTGAAATAACTGTACCCCGCGCGGCGAATGATGAGCTCTGGGGTTAGTGGAAGGGGTATGCGCAGAACTCGATATTTATATAGAAATTGAGTTCAGCGCACTTTCCATCAGAGCTCATCATTTGCCGCGCGGGGTACGAACGAAATGTTTATACAAGAAGACCAAACTCGCGGTGGGAACCAGACCACGGAGCGGGTATGCTCCCAATCTTTTGCTGTTGCGCTGCACACCGCTTGCGGAGCCACAGAATCGCAATGGAGCCGCTATAACGTTTAACAAGAGCTCTATATGCGTTTATAGTTTTGATTAAATCCTTGATACAAATTTTAGGAAGGGCAATAATCTTTGACCTTCATACCACGTTCGACAAACATTTTCATTCATAATTTCTTTCCAGCAATGGACGCCTGGCAGAAGCTAGAAAGCCTAAACCTCTCCCGTAACAATCTAACAACACTTCCGGCTTCCCTTTGCAAACTACAGAATCTAAGAAGGTTGCATGTCGACGATAACAAACTCGACTTTGAGGGTATACCATCGGGGATTGGGAAACTTGGCAATTTGGAGGTGTTTTCTGCTGCTAATAATCTTCTAGAGATGATACCTGAAGGGTTATGCAGGTATGTCATATTTTGTAATAACTAATTACATTATTAATTAATTAGTTAGTTTTCTACTTCACAAAATGGCGACTGTCCCAAATTCTTCACGTGTGGTGCTGTGCTCACCGAGATCAAGATTTCTGATTCTCTAATTTGAATAAACGACTATCAAGGAAAACAGCGCTGCCTGGTCATCCAACCCCGACAAAAACATTACAAACTATAATTTCGTCTTTTTCACTAAAAATGAGATCCGCTTATCTAAACAAAGGCTGTCTAACTTGAGGTCAAAATCTGGTCGTTTCTTGTCTATGTACAAACCAAGATTAAATCCAGCCACAAGTATGGTCGGACCTGGATCGGTAGACCCATTTGCTCAGTCTAAATATGTATATGGCTATTTTTAAATTGGCACATATCGTCTACCCTAGGCCAGGGTCCGTTGGGAGGAGAGGATCCCTTAGGAGAGCCGTTAAGCATGAACCATATTTTCATTTCAGTTACTGCATACATCGTACGTTTTTTTTCCAGGTGTGGCTCTCTAAAGAAATTAAATCTAAGTTGCAACAAATTAATCACAGTACCTGATGCCATACATTTGCTAAGCGATCTCGATAACTTGCAACTGCACGGCAACCCTGACCTGGTAATGCCGCCGAAGCCGACCGAACGACCAAAAGGAGCTGGTCTCCAGTACTATAATATAGACTTCTCGCTACAAGCTCAGCTCCAACTGGCCGGTGCTGCTACTGCTGAACCTACTACGCCTACAAGTGAGTTAATAACTAAAACAGACAGACAAGAGAGTGATCTTAAAAGGGTTCCCTTTTTTACCTTTTGAGTTACGGAACCCTGAAAATAGGCAGCTAGACATTTTTACACAGCGTCATCTGCCCCCAAACTAAGCTGAAACTCGCAAATAGACTACTTTTTATCAGCGTAGCGCAGCTACTGAAAATAATGACAGGATACCTGAGACCTGAGTAATATAGGTTATTTTTTATCAAAGGTTCAAGACCTACGTGGGCGAAACCACGGGGCGCTGCTAGTCTGAAATAAACTTTATTTTATTTATTTATTATTAACTAGCTGTTGCCCGCGACTTCATACGCTTAGTAGTTTTGTTTTATATACTAAAACCTTCCTCTTGAATCTATAAAAAAACCGCATCAAAATCAGTTGCGTAATTTTAAAGATGTAAGCATACATACAGCGGAAAGTGACTTTGTTTTATACTATATAGTGATTTAGTCTATTATACAATACCATCTTCCCATACAGGTGTAAAATCGGACCCAATAGCTCGTAAACTCCGGTTACGACGAGGCCGGCCCGAGCCGGAACAAGGCGGGTCGGCGCTCATACTGCGAGGTATGCAGGAACAAGCGAACACGCAACACAACGACCAGCGATTGGAGGAAAAGAACAGCGAGCTTAAGTAAGATATATAATATATCTATTTATCTTTATAGATAACATATTGAATGAATTAGTGATTTGAATTTGACATGATTTTGATTTTCTACACTTGACTTAATAATTAATTATTCTGGGTTTATTTTGAATTTCACCTAATTTTCAATGGTATAAAAAATTTTTTTTTGACGTACATTGTCTTGGAGACGGGAGAGTATCGCCGAAGACATGGATCTTTTCACCAAAACCATAGATTGATCGATTCCTGAAGTCAAAAACCAATGCTGTTATTATATTTTTATCACAGTTGCTCATAAAGTGGATCTTATTCAACGGCTTTTAGGCTCATAATCCAACATGTTACGCACGCGTGCGTTTTACATTGCCAACCTAGTGCTGTAAAGTTATCCCGATAGGTTAAATACGTATCTTACTGCTAATTACATACTGTTTTGATGTATAAAAAAGGTAGGTACCAAAGAGTTTTTTAGCTAGCAAAAATGGTTGTCTCTAAAGTCGGTTTACGAACGAAAATTTTACGTGATAATGACTTAGAAAACGATTAAAAATTGAGTTGTTTATTTTTTGTTTTTTCTTTACTTAAATATATTGTTTTTCCGTACCATTGTATTTTGTTAGAACAAATAGAAAAAACTCTAAAAAATATAGTATGTCAGACAAGGCTGTATAGGTTAAAAGTCTTTAGCCTGGCCTTTTCGGAGCATAATTAACAAAAAATATTGCCTTAAAAAAATGTAAACATAGACTTATCACAAATATTTTGTTAATTATTATTTTGTTTTCTTTTCAAGTCTTTTCTTTTATTCGCAACTGTGATAAAAAACGTCGTACGATATACGTGTGGAATTGATATTTGCATCTTGGCTTCTTTAACACGCTCGCTACCGCTCGCGCGTCATAAACCGCCTCTATGCAAAGATCAATTTACCACACTTATATCGTAATGTACTATTTCAGGCCCAAACGATGGGATGAAAGTCTTGAAAAGCCGCCGCTAGATTACTCAGAATTTTTCGATGAAGATACCGGACAAACTCCAGGGCTACAAGTGTGGGAAATCGAAAACTTTATACCTGCCCCTGTTGACGAGGTAAAAAACTATTTTATTTGCTCTGTGGTTTTACTTGGGTAAATTCTCGATTCCGTGGTAATATCGGGATAAAAAGTAGCTTATGCTACGTCCCAGGTTTCAATGTACCCTCATACCAAGTTTCATCAAATTCGGTTCAGCAGTTTCAATAAAAATCCATAATACATAATAATAAGTAGTTTAGAAGATATACGGAAACTAATAGAAATAGATGCCCCAAAAACATAACCCTTTTTTCTTAGCAGTAATCGGGTAAAAAACCGGCTGCGTGTTAGTCGGACTCGCGCACGAAGGGTTCCGCAACATGCTGTATGATAGCCCCAATTATTTTATTTTTTCTGTTTTTAGTATTTGTTGCCACTGAAACTCATAATCTGTCAAATTTCAACTCTCTAGCTATCACGGCTTATGAGATACAGCCTGGTGACATACAGACAGACCGTGAAGTCTTAGTAATAGGGTCCCGTTTTTACTCTTTGAGTATGGAACCCTAAAAACAAAAGTTATTTCTTTAAAATACGACTAATATAGATGATAAAATTTTAATTTGTTTATATTATAGTGAATTTTTTGATATTGTAGGTCGCGCATGGAAAGTTCTTTGAAGGCGACTGCTATATCGTTCTAAAGACGTTTCTTGAAGAGCAAGGACAACTTTGTTGGGATATTCACTTTTGGATCGGATCTAAAGCTACGGTAAATACATATATCATATACTAGCAGATCTCCGCGTTTCACCCGCGTAACTTCCGATCCCGTGGGAATATAGGTATTAAAAGTAGCCTATGTTATTCCCAATGAATTAATGTATCCTCATACAAAGTTTCATCAAAATAGGTCCAGAAGTTTTGGAGCCTATTTGATACAAAAAAAATATCTTTATTATATTAGTATGACATACATAGATACATCAAATCAGTGGTTGAATCCGAAATTTTTAATCTATTGTAATATTTTCTCTTCCAACATTTTCATTTTATTTATAATCAAATCTGATAAAACGAACCCTGTTTTTTAATTTATATCCCGTTTTGTCCCACTGCAGGGCAAAGGCCTCACTTCTTTCGTATTTGTTATTAATTATTTATTTATTTATCATTTTCCTTTTGTTCATGTGTAAAGGTACACTAAAGATAATTCAATCTCAAATGTTTGTTTGTAAACATATTCTCTCGTATTTTTAAACAATATTGGGGCTCAATATTAATATAACAGTTTTAGTTAGAAGTGTAAGTGTGTCGCAGGATTATTATATACCATTTACTTTGTTAATTAGAAGCTAAGCGATCTTTTAATAAAATAGTGATTGTTATAAAATTGTTAAACAGTCAAAACAACTCAAGTGGGCTTTGGAAAATGGATGTGCGGCAATATTTGGCTCGACTTGGAGATATTGCCCAGCCTTCTGATTAAAATTTTCACCTTACTAAAACCATCACAAAATTGACTGTTGATTTATTCTTTTTTATGTGCAGTTACGCCATGACCTCATTCAGAGGGCTGCCTCATTTAGATGCCACGCCTAATCTTTGTGTTATGAACATTGTTTAAAAATACAACTATCTATATTGCCCTATAATGGAACAATTTAAAGAGCTAACTTGTTCATGTGCAGTTGGATAAAGGTGCATGTGCAGCGATGCACGCGGTAAACCTACGTAACTTGCTCGGCGCTAAACGCACACAACGACACGAGCAAGGCGACGAGACCGACGAGTTCCTCGCGCTGTTCCCCACACCACCTACCTACATACAGGGCAGCCATACGCCTTCAGGATTCTTTACTGTTGATGACCCGGTAAGTAAGTTGCTCGGTGCTAAACGCACACAATATCGGCATACGTGAGATTTGCCTGAAACACAGGAATTTCTAGTTTAGGCATAATTATATGTTATTTAGTTCGATAGTTTGTTTTTAATAAATATATTTGTATATCGTATTTGCATATTTGTATGGATTAAATTTAACTACATTAGCTAATGTTCATTCGATTGCTTGATAAGGAGATATGTGATTGTTTCAGCACTATGTAACACGCCTTTACCGCGTGCACGGCGCCGGTAACAGTATACATCTAGAACCAGTGCCGGTTCATTACGACTCGCTCGATCCGAGATACGTCTTCCTTCTCGATACTGGACTCCTCATTTATTTGTGGTGAGATTTTCTTATTGTAGCTGCGTACAGCGTTAGTCCTGTACTGTCCTGTCTACCACCTGTACGGACCCAACAACTACTAACCTTGACATGCCAGTGTAAGCCGGCACTAGAGACAATCCGCATCTATTCGAAACGTAATCTTCTCTCTGCACTGCCTTTGTCTCATTTCCTCACGACAATCGAATTATTTTATTTTACATTATTTCTTCTACTCCACTACTCTATCGTTCTTGATCTTAAAATAGTGGGATAAAAAGTCCATGTGTTATTATAGGACCTCAGCTATATACAGGCCAAGTTTCATTGGAATTGGTTCAGTAGTTTTTGCAATAACAAACTTACTGACACAAATTTTCCCTCTAAAAATAAAATAAAAAAAGCTTTATTTGTATTATAATATGTTCACGCTCGTAGGAATGGCAAGAAAGCAAAGAACACGTTAAAATCAAAAGCCCGACTATTCGCCGAGAAGATTAACAAGGAAGAGAGGAAGAACAAGGCGGAATTAATTACTGAGCCGCCTGGTAAAGAACCGAGGGGTTTCTGGGAGATTCTACAATATAAGGATGATATGCCTTTTGTACCGCAAGTATGTAAAGTCTTTATACCTTAGCGTTTTTATGGTACCCTAGCGTGCGCCCACTATGGGCGTATGTTCACGTGTAAAATAGGGTATAACAGCTATCAAGCTACGCATCTAGACTAAATAGTGAAAACTTAGTCGACGCAGCTGAAATTGGCCAGAAAGAATGATCCTACTGTAATATTATAAATGTGAAAGTTTGTGTGTGTGTGTGTGTGTGTTTGTTACTCCTTCACGCTAAAACTACTGAACCGATTGCAATAAAATTCGGTATGTAGGTAGCTGGAGGCCTGGATTAACATATAGGCTACTTTTTATCTCTATATTCCCACGGGATCGGAACTAACGCGGGTGAAACCGCGGGGCGCAGCTAGTGATGATATAAAGTCTTTCTAACCAAAAATGACTAGAGACGCTTAAGTTTTTATTAGTGGCCGTGTTAAGTGAAATAAAATTAGGAAACATTAAATGACAAAAGTTATGGGTTGTTACACTGTGTTGACTGTTTGCAAATGTTGGGCAACAAACATAGCAACATCTAGTAACAACCAATCATATTGTTATCGTTGCCAGCTGAAAAATTAACCGCGAAACTATATATAAAAAATGCCAATAAACATATATTTCTAAATATTGATGTAGATTTTATTTATGCTTTTTGAAGTACGTGAGTACCTAACAACAGTGAATTGTTCTCTAGGAACATGTCCCCGAAGAGTTCACATGTCCGCCACCGAGATTGTACCGCGTGGAGCTAGGCATGGGGTACCTGGAACTGCCGCAGCCTGAAAGCGAGCCTCTGACTCGCTCGGCGCTCGCTACACGCAACGTTTACGTGCTTGACGCTAGACTCGATGTATTCGTCTGGTAAGTTTAAAGACACACAGGCCCAGACCCTCTTTCCCACTCTAGGCACTTGCCCAGGGCCCCGAGACCTTGTTCCTGCCAGATCACTAAACAGTAACCGATACTTATTACCAAAAAACTGTTTAGATTCGAATAAATCGAACCTAAATGTCTGACTACAATACCTATTTTTATTATTACTTAATTACTTACGTATATATTTTACATAAAAACAATAATTTATCATAAAATTGTGACGGAACAGAACCCTTAAAATAAAGTTTGTTTTAAAACCCTTTATCTAAACTAATATTATAAAGCTGAAGAGTTTGTTTGTTTGTTTGAACGCGCTAATCTCAGGAACTACTGGTTCGAATTGAAAAATTCGTTTTGTGTTGGATAGGCCATTTATCGAGGAAGGCTTTAGGCTACTTTTTATCCCGATATTCCCACGGGATCGGGAGTTACGCGGGTAAAACCGCGGAGCGCTGCTAGTAAAATATAAAAATGTGTTATTTTCTTCTTCCACGCAACTACGATCAATGGACTATAATAATCTTTAATACCTACAGCCGCGAATGTCCCACATCTTTAAATCTAAGATAATACTGTTTCCTCACAATCATTTCTTTTACCGTAAGCGTAACTTCATTCCGTATGAAATGTGTCAGGTTCGGTAAGAAATCGTCCCGTCTAGTCCGCGCTGCGGCTGTGAAACTGGCGCAGGAGTTGTTCAACATGGTATCGCGACCGCCGCACGCGCTTGTCACAAGGCTGCAAGAAGGGACTGAGACACAGGTACACAAACTAAACTAAAAGCAGGCAGACCACAATAACAGTAAAGGAAAACGCTCTTGTAAAATACGCCTAATTCCACACGTAAAAAGGTTTGTAACAAAGAATAAGAAAAATATGATCTGAAGCTGCTGTAAGAAAGATCAAACCAAGTTTTACTAGGTAGGTGGAATCCTCTATTTTTAGGCTGCCTGTCCCCCGAAGCAGAGCAAAGCAACAGAGCTTTTCCCTTGCTCCAATCCGAGTAGCGGAGATTTCATGGAATTCTGTTGATGGATTTTTACCTCTCTCATCGCTCCTCTACCCAATGGACAGGCAGCTTTTTGGAGTCTGTCCACTTACAGAATGCTCATAATAAAAACAATTTTTACTGTTTACCGGGTTTCTTCTTAGTTTTATAACCTAATGTTTCGTTGAAAGTCCAGTTTATAAGTTCTTTGATTGTTATAGGTGTTCAAAACATACTTCGCAGGCTGGGAAGAGGTTATAGCTGTAGATTTCACGCGGACAGCCGAGTCCGTTGCAAGAACTGGCGCCGATCTAGCCAGCTGGGCGAAGCAGCAGGAAACTAAGTATGCTATTTATTTGTTTCTATTTATTTTTGTAGTTTTATTTAACATCAGCCTTACTGTGGACCAAGCACGCGTATTTACTCAGTAAATACGCGTGCTTGGTCCACAGCAATAATCTGTTAAAATATCAAGGCAGGTACTAAATGTTTCGAGGTCAAGAAATCAACAGGTTACAGTGTCGAAATGTTAAAATCGCTGGTGCCAAAATGTTCTTTTGCCCGAATGTTGCTAAGTTAAAAAAATATGATAAAGACGACTTAACTATTTAGTTGTCCCATCGTTTATTTAATCTATTATTTTTTATTTTAGAGCGGATCTATCAGCTCTGTTCACGCCTCGTCAGCCAACGATGCCGGCTTCGGAAGCCAAGACCCTCGCAGACGAATGGAACGAGGATGTCGAAGCGATGGAGGCGTTCGTACTTGAAGGGAGACACTTTGTCCGTCTCCCGGACAACGAGCTCGGGATATTCCACAGTTGTGACTGCTACGTGTTTCTATGTAGATATATATTGCCGGCTGAGGTTAGTCAACATAAACCTTAGACAACTATATAAGTCAAAAGTCTTTTTTTATTAATTTCGATGAATAGGTAGTTTGTATAAAGATCACATAGAAACGTCTTTAAAAATTTAGTTAGGATATGAGCTTTTGAAATACGCCCACCAATGAGAAGAAGGCACAAGACTTATGGGTATACTAGCTTTTGCCCGCGACTTCGTCCGCGTAATAGTCGAAAATGGACTGAGGAATCACGTTGTCCCATACAAACTTGGCCCCTCTTTTTCAACCTCTAAGGGGTAGTATTTCGGAAAATCTTCTTCCTTCTCATCGGATCACACACACCCAGTCAGTCAGTCAGTTGGTAAGTCAGTCAGTCAGGACAAAGCATTTTGTATGTATAGATTAGGCTTATATTTCAATGACGAGTGGAAATAGGATCTTCTTATTCATCTGTTGGACCACGAGATGGGGATTCCAAAGATGTTAATGCTTATGCTTAAAAAAAATCCTCTTATATTATTGTAAATAAATAAAAAAAACTTTTGAACGATGAAACTAGGTTTGTAGATTGCTGGAGTCCTAAACACATATATTGTTTCCAATCGTTTATTTAACTTTTGACAGATCACGCACATAAAGTTTAGTAATAATTTTTGATACAAAGTACTACATATAATACTGTACTTCATGGACGGGCTCCGCCCACTTAAGTGATGTGTCATTCGTAATTAATGACTACAGACTAAAAACGGTTTTGAAATAAATCGATTATCGATTATATTTATAAAATATACTATTTTATTGTGATTATATTTTATATCAAATCACGTAAAAACCTTTATTATTTTGCATTAAAATGCCCTAAATGTCTCTGTTTTAATGCATAATTAATTTGCGTAATGAAAACAGGTCCATCGTACTCGTAGGTACCTAGTAATGGGATCGAATATATTCGTTGCAAATTATTGAATCTAAAGTAATCATTTGGACTTACTGTAGTTGGTTTAAATAAAAAGCATGTGAATGAACTGCGGTACCTACTTGTAAGGAACAACTACAAAATAATGAGTGTGTCAAACCGATTAAAACTTCTTTATGAATAAAATCGATCGATAAAAGAAATCGAATCGGTAACGGGTCAGGGTATCACTATTTGAGTAAGTATTAGAGCTGTCAAAAGTTAAATAAACGATTGGAAAGGGTATAGGGTACTTTATCCCGATTCTATTTCCGGACTTACGCGAGTGATAGCGCGCGGTGTCGCTAGTTTACCTTAAATAAATATTACGGAACATTCCACACATTGCCATCTATCCCCAAGCTAAGTAACCAGACTTGTGTTATCTATTCTTATAGCCAGAAGAGGAGAGTGAGAACTCTGTAGCGGAAGTTGAAGAGGAGGCGGAAGCGGCGACATGGGTCGTTTACTTCTGGCAAGGCCGTCGCGCGCCCAACATGGGCTGGCTTACCTTCACGTTTGGACTGGAGAGGAAGTTTAAACAACTGTGCAAGAGGTAATAGAGATACTGCTGGAATGTTATCTGACTTATTATACACGAATACTGATAATTAGCCTTACAACCACAGTACTTATTTACATCTCAACAAACAACTTTTGTACTTTTGAAAGCTTTTGAAACACGATAGATTTCAGAAAAAATATCTAATCCCATACAAAATAAGGAGGAAACTTCACCCCCTCTACAACGGAGTGTCTCCCGATGTCTTCCGGGTGATTTCCACTAGTATCCACCGAAGTAAGAAGTGTGCCAAGTCTTGTGCTTTAATGTCAAAAATATTGGTTCCCATACATTTAGTGTACATTTACGCAGCCAGGATTCTTCAGAATAAATCTGGTAAATAGATTTGAGTAATATGATGCAGTCTTCTATTCTATATTTATCTATAAATTAAAATGAATCGTCGAAATGTACGTATGTACGCACATAACTTCTGAACGACTGCACCAAATTGAATAATTCCTTTTTTTGTGTTTGTTTTTGTCAGAACAAGGTTTGTATAAAAGAAAAACGCAGGCGCAACTAGTAAGCTTTATAATGGTCAAGTAACCGTCGTCTGTTTGTATTCAGGTTAGAAGTGGTCCGTACTCATCAGCAGCAGGAGAGCCTCAAGTTCATGTCGCACTTCAACAGAAGGTTCATTATAAGAGACGGAAAGAGGAATACTAAACCGGTAAGTGCTGATCGGTAAACATTTTCATATTAGGAAGAACGAAACGTCAGATTAAAAGTTTGCGGGAATAGCTGATGTAGGGAGTCAAAATCTCAACTCCAAACTATTTATTCGTTTGGAATCATACAAATTTCATGAAATCACTTAGTAGCGTCTTAAAAACAGCTGCCAACCTCAAGTGGGATTTGGCGGGTCACGTGATATGAATGCATCCCGACCTATGGGCTAAGGTCGTCGTTTTGGGTGCTGGAATACGGACGTCGAAATCTAGGGTGACCCCGAAAACGATGGCGTGACGATCTCGATGCATTTGACGCTGGCCAAACCTAACTCAGGCCTAGCCCAAATATCGCACCTCCGCTCAAATAGTGTCATAACTCAAAAAAGAAAACTGTCGAGAAAAAGGTGTCTAACTAAAGTAATAGTCTAACTGTTCCGGTTTTCTTGTCTTAATTTGAAAACTAATAGAATCAGCGATATGAACATTTCAGTAGATTTGAATGAGTTTTTAAGCTTTATGAAATAGTGTATTAGGTTTCCTGAAAATTTGAAATAAATAATATTGTTTTTGAGTTATGACACTATTTGAGCGGAGGTGCGATATGTTAGGCATCTGCGCATGTGCATTTGCCCAGCACTGGGACATCATCTGTTTGCGAAAATTTGTTTTTTATAGGACATTAGACACTTATGCCTCACGATAGTGAGTTTTTTTTTCTTAAAATAGGCTTGCATATAATCTATCTTTGAATCTTGAATCAAATATGTTAGGCATCTGCGCATGTGCATTTGCCCAGCACTGGGACATCATCTGTTTGCGAAAATTTGTTTTTTATAGGACATTAGACAGTTATGCCTCACGATATTGAGTTTTTTTTTTCTTAAAATAGGCTTGCATATAATCCCATCTCATCTGATCTAAAAGGTACCTATTAACTCTAGAGTTGAAGACTTCATGGTTGTAGTTTTTAAGGAACAACAACGCAGGCAGAGACTCTGTTGTTAGATTAAACCTTAGAAAATACTATTTAAGTGTCCTATTTACAGGAGGGAGGTCGACATCCAGTGGAACTGTTCGAGTTACGAAGCAACGGCTCTGCGCTTTGTACCAGGTTGGTGCAAGTCAAGGCTGACGCTTCTCAACTTAACAGCGCTTTCTGGTAAGCAAGTTTCAACATTCTCTGAGCAGTTTTTAATGTTTTTGGATTCCGTGCACAAAGGGTAAAACGGGACCCTATTACTAACACTCTGCTGTCTTTTGGTCTGTCTGTCACGAGGCTGTATCTCATGAACCGTGTTAGCTAGACAGTTGAAATTCTCACAGAGAATTTAGTTTTTTGTTACCTGAAAACTTAATTAATAACCGTACTTAAATATCGTTTTAGCAAGTAAATAACAATTTTCTCTCGTTCTAGCTATATCCTCAACGTGCCTCTAGAGGGAGCTAACGAAACGTCTTCAGCGATAGTGTACGCGTGGATCGGTAACAAAAGCGACGCGGACTCGGCGCGACTCATTGAACAGATCGCTGAAGAAAAGTTCAACAATCCGTGGGTTAGTTTACAGGTGAGTGATATGAGATTGTTTAATGCGCAAAACCATATTTGGAGAAAGGAATGCTATCATTTTTTTCACTTAGGCTGCGGTCCGAAATGGCTATAGCGTGCTTTATACGCCCATAGCGCCTTAGGCATTTATGGTACAGTACGCTCACGATTTCGAACCAGGTGGTTTGATCGTTAGCACTAAGAACTGTTCATCCAATTCGGACCGCAGCAGCTTACAAATATACGACTGTTTGTAAAAAAGATATCCGCTACTGACTGGAGCAAACAAAGAAGGTCATATTTTAACTTTTAAAGAAACAGCGGGGAATTTTCAAGCAACAAGAAAAGGAAGGTCACTTGCTTGCTTATCGCTCTTAATCAGTATTTTTGTTTACTAAGGTCTTAACCGAAGGTAGTGAGCCCGACAACTTCTTCTGGGTGGCGTTGGGCGGTCGCAAGCCTTACGACACGGATGCCGACTATCTCAACTATACGCGCCTTTTCCGTTGCTCCAACGAGAAAGGATACTTTACTGTTTCTGAGAAGTGTACTGATTTCTGTCAGGTATGTTTCTAATTACTTGTTGCTCAGTGAGAGTGTGTCCACCAGGATCCCCTAGATCGCCGAGGGGTCCCTGATGAACTTGGTTCACTAGATTCCTTTAAACTACCAATCATGGCGAACTTATCAGTGTACTAGAATCAGCTTAATCTATACTGAAATTATAAAGCTGATGAGTTTGTTTGTTTGTTTGAACGCGCTAATCTCAGAAACCACTGGTTCGAATTGAAAAGTTATTTTTGTGTTGGATAGTCCATTTATCGAGGAATGCTTATTTTTATCCACGGGGTCGGGTGTTACGCGGGTTAAACCGCGGTGTATAGTGGTACCATAATGTTAAATACACCACTGACCTATAGGAGTGCCAGTTTCATCCTGTCCCTCGTTTCCGTCGCCTTTTAGTTGGATCAAACAGATATTGCTTGTTAGTAATTTGCAGTGTGATTTTTCTTAACTCTGTTTTGACGATGGTGAATGACACCTGTAAGGCCATTTGTTTTCTATTTTATTTTTTGCTATATCTGTTGTGCAGGATGACTTAGCTGATGATGACATCATGATATTAGACAATGGAGAACAGGTGTTCTTGTGGCTTGGAGCCAAGTGTTCAGAAGTCGAGATTAAACTTGCATACAAGTCTGCTCAGGTAATTATTATTAAAAGTTATTACCTAAGAGTGTCCTTATTGGCACAACTTAGTTTTTTTGTAAAAAATTGATGGCGATTTTTCTGCCTAAAGAGTCAGAATCAAAAGCTCATGGGTGCATAAGCCTGGTCTTTGCATCCATGATGAGCGTGTTGTGATTTTTTTGCGAGACTGGTCTGTGGTACTCATAGGGTTGTCAGGAAGGAGTACAATGGTTTTATTATAATGTTTCTATAGTTTAATATATTACCATACCAGGTATACATCCAACACATGAAGGCAATGCAACCTGATAATCCGAGGAAACTGTTCCTCACACTGAAGAACAAGGAGTCAAAAAGGTTCACCAAGTGCTTCCATGGCTGGGGAGAGCACAAGCGACCTCCAGAGTAAATTATGCTAAGATTTTATGTAAAGGAGATATTTTATGTCAATTTTATTGAATCATGTTTAAAGAACATAGAAATAACATAGTTTCCTTTTATTTGTTAACCTCCTATTTGAAATCGGAAAATCTTTACACATACTTCAGTTATTAAAAACTGTTTTATACTCATGAATATGCAAAATAATAATAAAAAACATGGTAAAAACCTTTCAATAACTTTAAGAAATTATAAAATATAAACAAGTTACTTGTAAATTCTATCATTTTCTGTATCATTTTTTATTTCACAAAGAATATCTACTAAGTTCGGTTTTTTTGCATATTTTTGTTTTTTATTTTATTATTTTGTAAGTGAATTAGGAACATTATTTATGAAAGACAGTATTCATTAGTCTAAACAAGTTGTTTATTATTAGAATAGTTTTAAAACCCAAGTCAGTGTTTGTTTGTTTTAAAATGGTTTTAAACCCTCTAATGACAAAAAGGGTTATTTTTAATTATAAGTTTGACCCTTTATATCTTTCTGTACTTTATTGTTGTGAATGGATAGACAAGTATTTCTTTGTTTCTGTAATTTTGTCTTTGTATTTATTACATACAGTATTTTAAAGTTGATGTTAAAAATATTTCCAAGTGGGCTTCCTAAAGACATTGAAGGGAAAGTAATGAAAGACTGAGTCATGCCATTTTATAAACACAATTTATTGCAAGTTTTTCATTTTTAAAATATGTAGCACAATGTGTTGTGAGATTACACTTTGAAATGAAGAGTAACTGACTAGATTAGAGTTTGTATTATGTGTTACTCTTTTATAATATTTATTATGCATTTAACAATGAAACGCTGCACATTATGTATGTATGTAAATCATGTAAATAATATCTAAGGTGTACGAAATTGAATAAATTAATAATTTATTTATATGTATTTGTGCGATGTAATTTAGTGTGAGCACAAATTATAAGATTTTATATTACAGTTCTAATAATATAATATTTAACAAAGAATGAGTCTTTACTTGATTACCGAGAAGCTTACAAATATGGAATAAAAAATTAATTGTCAAATAAGGTATTTGATAGCGATGCAATATTTTAAAGTAACTATTATAAATGTGAATGTTAGTTTTGCCATTGTTATGGTCAAACAGTCAGGTCAATTTTAATTAAAATATGTACAGGGGGTAGTCCATTGTGTGTTAAACTACGGGGCACAGCTAGTATAGTATAATTAAAGTAAAAGTACGTCATTAGAGATTGAAAATACAACAGGGAAGGAAAAAATTGGAGAACGTTCAAAAACACTTGGTACCTATTTATCTAAACTTATTTTAGTCATCATCGTCGTCGTCATCAGAGGGCACGAACAGTTCGTTTTCTTCTAGGAAATTAGCTATGTTTTTACTAATCGCAGCACCGATGAGCAGGCCAGGAATTACAGTCATCACGATACCCAACAGGCCAAAAGGTTGTTTCTCTGGCTCAGGTAAAATAGCGCCAGTTGGAGAAGTGGTAGCCAGTCGCCGCTGTATTACAGGCTCGTGTTTCGGGATAGCCCTCGACCGTGCCATAAGTCGAGTCAACCGAAAAATAGCCATTTTTACAGAAATATTTTTGATCCTCACTGCAAAAATCTAAATTTATTTTGACCTGACAGGAGTGACAGGTTTCCCTAATTTATTTACTCTTTGGTGACAGGACCTGTCATGTTTGACATTGACAAAAAGTATTAATGATGCTGCACAGGTTCTGTTAAAACTTTCATAAAATCAAAGAAAATTTGGAAGCTTTTACCCTTTTTTGGTCAAATTATGAACAAAATATATAAGTTGCAGTCAAAAAACTGTTTTCCCTGTGGCAAAAAACCGAAATGAAATTTGGACGAAACGGTGTTGTGTTGCAAAATGAATTTTACTTTCAATAAATTAGTGGAATAAATTTATAAATTTGCACGAAACCAGGAAACATGAATGTAACGCTAACGAGTTTGGAAGCTCTCATCTGTAAGTTTTTTATTTTCACTCACTACCTCGTAATTCGTAGACAAAACTATATAACAAAACATTTTCATAATCACCAGTAAAAGCAACTCACGAATCATTACCGTGTCCTGATGCTGCTGCGTTAGAGGCGTTCTGTGCGGTGCTGCGGGACTCAGCCGAGGGCCCGCAGCTGGCCGCGCAGGCCCTCGCTGCTCGTATTCACACGCCGAATGCTCGGGAAGCTATGCTCGCATTAACTATGCTAGATCGGTGTATGCGACGATGTGACGGGAATTTTCATGCAGAAGTCGGCAAATTTCGCTTCTTGAACGAAATGATAAAGTTGGTTTCACCCAAGTACTTAGCTGATAGAACTTCACCTGAAGTAAGGACAAGGGTAAGCATTACTTTTGATATAAACCTTGGAAAAGTGTTAATCAATGATTCAAACAAGTACATTACTAGTTCTTATCACTTGCTATGAATAAACTGTAATTTTAGGTGTTACAACTTCTTCACGCTTGGTCCATTGAATATCCTAAGGAATCTAAATTTAAAGTAGCATTTGACATGCTTAAGAACCAGGGTGTAGTGAAGGAAACCCCGCCACCACTACCTCCAGAAGGTGGAACACCTCTCTCTAGGAGTAGATTGAGAAACGCCATATTTGAAGATGAAGAAAAATCTAAATTATTACAGAAACTGCTTCAGAGTAAAAAACCTGAAGACATACAACATGCTAATAGGCTGATTAAAACCATGGTTCGAGAGGTAAATTATCTTCAGTATTTATAAAAATACATTAGCTTTGAGGGTGGTATAAGTCCTTAGCAGCTTATTCCATTAAATACAAAATCAAGACACTAAAGCTGAATAGCATAGGTAGATTAAAGCTGTTGATGCATATCAACCCTCATTCCGAAGGTTCAAATCCCGGCCAGCTGTGCACCAACGGATTTTTCTTAGCAGTGCATGTGCCCTAATTGACATTGCTCTTATGGTGAATGCAAGCGTTGTGACGAAACTCGTTAATCGGCTCTAGACATGTTGACAAGTTCTTTCCTCTGGAAATGATTGACTAAGCTGAGAGGATATATTATTCTAGACCAGCCTACTCCATTCTCACACAAAAAGGACTCAACTAAGAAGTTATGTTAATAGTCCATTTATAGACTTTTTTCCATAACCTTTTTAGTTGGGTCCTCCAGTACAAGTTGCTGATGCTGTATAAAATGTGTATAAATCATTTAAAACATAAAATAGAATTATTTATTTGTGGCAAACCTTGAAATAGTTTTCCTCTATGTTGTATGAGTTATGTAGGTATGACATAAATACAGCAAATCATTAATCTTTATTCAGTTAATTTATACATACAATGTTAACATAATTATTACCTCAAATCATAAATTATAGAGTGTAGGTAATTAACAAGCCAATGTGCTGCCTATATCACCTAAATAAGTTAAATAACTAACTTTAGGGAGCTCTGTGTTTGGTATGTTTTGTGGGTATGTTGTTTACCTATTTATATTTACACCTTCCTTAGCTTTTTGGTCCTGGACTTAGTGACTTAGGTCCGAATACTGAAAGGCTACTATCTTAAGTGGCAACTAAATTGACATTTAAGAGTCATGTTTAAATAGGATAGGAGTGTATTAAATATTGAGGGGACCCCTAAATGTTTGAGTATTAGGTCATTAAAGTGTTTAATCTATTTTTAAATCTGCTTTTAAAGGCATTTATTTTTTTATTTATTTGAGACAACAACAGCTTAAATAAAAGACACGAATTATCTAAGATTAACATAAATATAAGCCAATAAAAAGTAGCCTATAACACTTCCAATGATAACAGGAGGAGCGGCGCAATGAAGTGAGTAGTAGACGCGCTCAGGAAGTGACTACGGCACTGGACAGCGCGGGGCTTCTCCGTGACATGTTAGAGTACTCGCACAATGCATCACCAGATGAGGAACAGCTTATACATGAACTCCACGGTATCTGTGTGAAGATGAGGCCGGCGCTGGAGCATCTAGCTGCTGTCGATACACAGTCTGACCATCTTAGTGAGGAACTGTTATCTATACTAATATTACTAGCTGTCTTGGCGAAAGTTGTTTTGCCATTTACAAAAATTTCATACAAATCGGTTCAGCCGTTTACACGAGAATTTTATATATACTAGCTATCCGCCATTTTAAAAAAACCCGGCTGATTTGTGAACCATCTAGGACGCCATCCAAACGCATACAAAAAAAAAACATTGAAATCGGTCCAGCCGTTTAGGAGGAGTTCAGTGACATATTACCCTTTGGGTACGGAACTCTGATACTTAGAAAACAATAAATAAATATTGCAGGACATTCCACACATCGCCATCTAGCCCCAAGCTAAGTAACTAGACTTGTGTTATGGGTGCTAGACAACGGATATACTACTTATATACTTTTCTTTTGTAAATATATACTTATATTACATAGAAACAACCAGACCATAGTCAAATATCTAAGCATGTCTGAGGCTGGAATCGAACCCGCGACCCTGTGTTTGGCAGTCCGGCATGGTGACCATTGTGCCAACTGGATCGTCAAAATCTTTCAACACACAATTTTCTTTAATTTTACAGATGAAATACTCCAAGCTAGCGATCTAATAGACGAAGTCTACGAGAAATACAAAATATTCATGGAAACAAAAAACAAAGAAAAGAAAGAAGAACATCGCCCCGGCAATAGTTTATTAGACTTTGCTGGAGCCAATGTGGATGGGTGTGCGGGCGGGGATCAGGAACCAAAGAACGAGGCCAAAAAGAACGCGATCGACGAACTGGGTGACATATTCTCCAGTGAAAGTGGCTCTGGTACCATTGCTGAGCCTTTGAAACCAGTCAGCCTGTTACCTAGTGGTTAGTAATAGTGGATTTTGCAAAATTAGAAGCTTATACTGTGCTTCATCAGTAAATCCCGATGCCATAGACAAAAAAAAACAATATAAAAAGTTTTTATTTACGTAGGCTTAGCTCTCAAGTTGTCTGTAATATGGTCTTTAAAAGAAATTAGATCTGTTGATTATTCGTAAAGAAGTTACAAGTGCATTTAAATACTTATTATTATTATTTGAAATTACTTAAGGTGAAAGCATACCTACCCGTACCACAGTCATCGCTTTTGTTAATAGCTTCGCACACCTTTCCGCACCGCAGTAACCGCAATTGCCGTAGTTGTTGTCTCGTCTTTGCTGGTATAATATAGTTTTTATTCAGTAGATTATACAGCTCATTTTATTGTCATCAGCAGCAGCTTGGGGAATTCCGTCATTGCGGCGACTGCGGCACGGGTAGGTGTGCTTTCACCTTTATGGTGAATTTTCTAACTTTTGAACTTATTATTTCAGAAGATGTTGACCTCCTAGGAGAAAAGAATAAGGCTGAAGGATGGCATGAATTAGACTCATTAGGAGAGCAACTAATGAAGCAGTCTCTACCAGATAATGCTAAACGGCTGGATAGTTTCAATAGGTAAGTGATATGAGGAATTACATTTCACGTCTTTGTAGAATAATCCTACTAATATTATAAACTAGCAGCGCTCCGTGGTTTCACCCCCGTAACTCCTGATCCCGTGGGAATTTCGGGATAAAAAGTAGCCTATAGCCTTCCTCGATAAATGGACTATCCAACACAAAAAGATTTTTTCGAACCAGTAGTTCCTGAGATTAGCGCGTTCGAACAAACAAACTCTTCAGTTTAGTATAGGTGTATTAGTATAGATGTGAAAGTTTGCGTGTGTGTATGTGTGTATGTTTGTTACTCCTTCACGCAAAAGCTACTAGACCGATTGCGATAAAACTCGGTATTTAGATAGCTGGAGAACTGGATTATCACATAGGCTACTTTTTATCACGATATTTCCACGGGGTCGGGACTTACGCGGGTGAAACCCCGGGGCGCAGCTAGTAATTAATAAAATAATGTCAAGCTGATTTAATCCCAAATCTCAATTCACACCTAAATGGCAACTCATTGTTTCATCCAATTTCTACTTAAATATTATGGTTATAGAATTTAGAAATAAATAAACATATATTGCAGGACATTCCACACATCGCCATCTAGCCCCAAGCTAAGCAACTAGAGTTGTGTTATGGGTATTGTTACTTAGCTTGACAATGGGTATACTACTAATATACTTTTCTTTTGTAAATATATACTTATAATACATAGAAACAACCAGACCACAGACAAATATCTAAGCATAAATACTTGTCTGAGGCGGGAATCGAACCTGCAACCCTGTGGGGTCAACGTTAAAAGAATATTTAGGAACTACCCTTATATTATATACAAATAGCAAAAACGTATGCTAAATCTCATTGAAATAATATTATACTTGTTTTTTTTCCAGTAAAACAAAAAAGATACCCATGAAAGAATTGACATCACCGAAACACGAGCCGCCTGCAAACGGGGCCATATTTGACTTAGACTTCTTCATAAAGAAGGAAGATGAACATAAACCGCACGAACCTACTCCTACACCGGCTCCGCAGAGCGATGATGTGATGGTAGACATTACTACAATCAATAACAATAGTATTCTAGATCTGACTGTACCTATAGATAAAGGGAAAGTTGAAGAGAGAGATAATAATAAGAATAAAGGTGAAGTGAAACCGTTATTGGATATCAGTGTCAGTTTAGACAGCGTTACGCCTAGCAAGGTAAAGTTTCATAAATCTTCTATATTTATCTACACTAATATAATAAGAGGAAAGATTTTTTTGTTGGTTTGTTTATAACGAATAGGCTCCGAAACTACTGGACCGATTTTGATGAAACTTGATATGAGGATACATTGATTCATTGGGAGTGTTATAGGCTACTTTTTTACCTTATAATAACGTAAGCATTCATTATGAAAGAACCCTAAGTCGCGGGCAAAAACTTATTTTTTATTTACCTACATTATTCCAAAGGGATTCTTCTAAGGTTCTGAGCTAAATGAGACCAGTCTTCGCTATTGTTTACGTCAGACGCCTTTAAAATCTTTTAGAAGAACAGGGGGTTCATTGCAAAAACCGAATGTAACCGTTGTAACGTCATAAAATATAATGTGAAGACGTTTTCTCAGTGTCAGGTTAGTTTTCAGGCTAAGAAATCGGAAATTCTTACTTGAGCCATTATTGTAGACGCGCTGTAAAACCTATAAAAACCAAAATAGCCAATGTGACAAATTACGTTCAGGCTGATAATGTCCAGTATCCTAGAACTTATAGGAATCAGTTGTCGCGGTAAATCTTTCTTGAAATAAATCTATACTTATATTATAAAGCTGAAGAGTTTGTTTGTTTGTTTGGACGCGCTAATCTCAGGAACTACTGGTTCGAATTGAAAAATTCTTTTTGTGTTGGATAGTCCATTTATCTAGGCTATAGGCTACTTTTTATCCTGATATTCCCACGGGATCGGGAGTTACGCGGGTGAAACTGCGGAGCGCTGCTAGTATTAAATAATTCTTCTTTTCAAGGTGTCTCCATTGACTGCGTTTGAAGATGAGACAGGTGTGACTGTCGTGTTACATTTCTGTCAGGATCGACCGAGGCCAGATGTAAATGTGATAGTCATCTCAACAACTAGTAAGAGTAGATCTCCAATTGAAGATTATAGGTTCCAGGGTGTTGTACCAAAGGTAAATCAACCTATTTTCGAATCATTGACGTTCCACCAGTAAAAAAATCCTGCCCTATAATTAGTTACTGCAATTTCAGCAGCGTTAGCTTCTATCAGGTCCTCCAATGTGCAGGTATTAGGGCATAATGGGCATTGAGTAGGTGCACCATGGACTGCGACGGGGCACTACACTCGCATTGCTCCTCAGTCGGTGCAATATATCCCCATCTGCTAGCCATTTGTATGGCTCTATTATTATTAGATTCTTTAAAAAAAGAATTCGGAGGAAATACATCATGCAGTTGGCTGACTTATAACAAGGAAGAGACTCTTCTTCGCTGACAGGAGTGTACTATGCCTGTTATTTCCACCCACAATCTGCACACTGTCGAAATATTAACTAAAATTATTAAGGTGAAAGTGGATAGGATAGGCTGGATAGGCTCTGAAAGTATTCAACCGATTTAGATAAAACTTGGTATGAGGATACTTTGACTGATTGACAGTAACATAGACTACTTTTTATCCTGATATTCCCACGGGATCGGGACTCACGCGTATAAAACCGAGGGTAGTACTGACAAAAGACATATTTCCCTTACAGGGTTGTAAAGTCCGCCTCCTAACCCCATCCGGCACATCGCTACCAGCATTCAACCCGTTCCTACCACCTCCAGCTCTGACGCAAGTGATGCTGATCGCCAGGCCGCCGTCATCACCGCCCATAGGGCTGAAGTTCGTCATCACGTTCATCTGTGATGATGATATGTGCACGGAAATGGGAGAGGTTAAGGAGTTACCGCTTGATGATGTTTAGGGATGTTACACTAATTGAGATGATGCTGGACGTCTTAACCACTAGGATTAATTTGGTAAGCTAAATCTTCCCTATATAAAGGTATGTCCTATTGGCCCGCTAAATTCGAAAAATATTCAGTTTTTTAAGGTTAAAACGGGACACTATTTCTAAGTCTTCACTGCCATCTGTCTGTCTGTCTGTCATCTGGCTCATGATGCCATGAACTGTGATAGATAGACAGTTGAACAGATTATGTATTTCTGTTGCCGCTATAACAACAAATACTTAAAACAGAAAAAGTTGTGGGGCTTCCATACAATATGGTACGGAACCCATTGTGCGCGAGTCCAACTCGCACTTGTCATGAAAATTACCCAGTTAAAAATCGAAGTGTTTTTTTAGTAAATCGCGAATCTAGAACTTGTTTTCCAATTACTAAATTACTCATTTAAATTTTGGATATTTTCAAAGTCTAATAGATAGTTTTGTAGCTGGAAAATTATGTTCTAGGTGTGTGGATTACAAAAAAAAACTTAAATATCGATGTCTAACTTGGTAATTTTTATGAAAAACTATAGAAAAATTTGGCGGGCCTTTACTTCGACATCACCTTTAACACAATGTGTTTATCTTCATCTATAAATATAAATATTAAAGTCCTGACTGACTGATAGGTATATCAACGCAGAACACCAACCAATCATTAGCTATTATGACGTAATAGCTCTGTATCTGCAAAATATTTTATTACTACGCGGACGAAGTTGTTGGAAAACGCTAACGGAAAGTATTTTTATAAAATGACTGGCTTCTGGCCGCGGCTCTGCCCGCCGTTTCACCGCTCTGGGTAAATTAGGAGTGGAATTTCAAAAAACCCTTTCTACGTAAATACACTTCACAAAGAACACACTGTCCTTTCATGTTTCTAGTCTAGGTCCAGCTGTATAAGCAATGCGTTGATATATTACTCAGTCAAGACTTTACATTTTATATTTATAGATAAACATCGGACGAGGAGGGCTTAAGGATTTATATTATTCAGTAAAGTTAAAGTCATAGAATTCCATTAGCATAAGTAACACAGACATATTAACAATTGACATGAATTTCAGTTATGATCTCGTAGCCATATTAATAAGTTACCAGCGCATGTTAATTACAAATGATCGCTATTGCTTTTAGTTAATTTGCAATTATTGTATGATGTCTTCGAAGCAATCTGAAGGCCATTTCTCCTAAATAACATTGTTCAAATTATACTTCGATCACAAAAAGTACCCTCAAAGTCCACTTTTGTAAAAAAATAAAAAACGTGTGGCACTCATGTGGCACTCGGGGACTGCCGCGGTAAACCTATTGCATCGTGCGAGCTTCGTACAGTCGTACCATATGCATACACGTTAAGCGAACGCTCGGCCGAGCTACATGGTAGGCGGAGTGGGGGTATTTTCGGTACGGAATTTCTTGATTCGTTCGCCGCGCTCAAAGCCCGCGATAAAAGCTATGCCTATTGCATAGCTTTTATCGCGGGCTTTTTTACTATCTTTTTGTAAAAAAAACTAACTATCTTTTTGTAAAAAAACTGACTATCTGATGACTGAATATCTTTTGCAATCGAGAGTTTTATCGGAATATTATTGCAATGTAATTCAAACAATGTTATTTACAAGAATTGGCCTTCTATTTATTTTATTCACTTGCTGGCGTCCGATTAATCAGTTGGTCTGATGATGGAGTCGGAAGACGAATCAGAACTCCTCAAATAATTAAGATAGGCCTACCGTGTTTGGGCTCGTTAATATTGAATATTCGCTCTAGTTTTAATAAAATACATTTTTTTATTTTTTTTTTATTTTATTAAATTATAATATTTAGTTATTTTTTCAATGTATAATGAATGAGAATGACTGATTATATTAAAATAATTGTAATTAAAAATTATACAGTATTTTCATTTCACAAAGCGAATGGGGCTTTTACTTGTGATAACGACGTTGCTGTAGGGAGAAATTGTCAAATTATATTAAGTAGTTTGGAAGATATGCGGGAATAGATGAAACCCACGGGTAAAAAGAGATGGACACGTCGAAGAAAACCTGAGGGCCATGAAACACTAACAAATAGAAAGAAAGCCGGGGATCGAAACGAGTGGCGCCATAGTGTATAAATGCCAAGACTCAAAAAAGACGAGATATAAGTCTTATGTGCAGCGCTGCAGACTTTAATGGAACTTAGAAAAAGTCAGGAAAGTGTGCGTAAACTCAACAGCTCTTTTCATTTGGTAAAATTTATGTTTTGACCAATCCAATCAATATTTTTACAAAATACTATAGACGAAAAGCCCACTTCGCTTAGTGAGAAGCAAATGCTGATTCTGACGTAAACAATTTTTATTAAGAAAATTTCCCATTTAGTTTATTGGTAGAAAGATTAGTGTTCTAGTCTAAAATTGTTAGATTTGATCGTATTTTTTATTATTAATTGTTTAAATTATATTTTTGCACTTATATTTGACCACCTAAATTTTATTTTATTAGTTAGGCCTAAAAATTAAATTGATTATATAAAAGTTGTATTATCTGCATTTTATGTAAGTATAATTAAAAACATTCCAGGAGCATTTTATTAAAATGTATTTAATATTTTTTTGTAAATAGATATAGGATACCTATTATACAAAACCTATAGGTGTGTGTTGTGATAATGTATTAATTAGCTTAGCCTATTGCTTTGAATATAAAAAACTAATTATTTTATTTAAAATAGACTAAGATCCCGCCTACCGCCGGATCTTCGCGATTTTATAAAAGCTGCGAATTACTCAACGCATGCCTCTAACACAATTATGAACGATGTGCAATTATGAAGTTATCAGGTAGCAAAGCCAAGAATTGAACCTGTTAATTTTGAAGAAGAAAACGCTCACATATTTGTACCAATTAATGTTGCTAATAGTTAGACAGTTTTAATAGTTCCCACACTTTTCAGACCACCGATACATGATCCACAATGGTATAACTATAAAAATGATTTCTTTCATTTGCCATACTATGTTTGTTTCCGGGAATTAATCGCTATAAGCAACATTATCGATTGGAACAATAGGCGATTTTATTGCAAAATTAACAGATTCGCTTCTTGGCTTTGCTACCTGATAACTCTCCAAGCCACTGTGGTCTGAATTGTACATTGGTCATGTGTGTGTGGAGGGTATGCGCTGAGTTATTCTCAGTTTTTTTTTATAAAATCACGACGGTCCGGCGGTAGGTGGGATCTTACTCTATAAAATGTATCTATCTACGAATGTCAATAAACAGGAAAGGACAAAAAAATTGTGTCAGATTTTCTGAATACGTAACTATTTACGTACTTATACGATTTATAACTAAGTATGTATTTATTTTTAACATGGTACTTAATTGTTTTATTAATTTGCTTGCTGCATCAAAAAATCGCAAACAATATAAATTCAGTATTATGAATCTTTAAGTACCTAACTATTGTTCACATTATGAACGAATGGTAATTATTCATAGCTGTGCAATATGCTAAGAAATATTTTACAAATTGTACTCAGTACCTCTACCTACTTAAATAAAAATAACCATAGAAAAATATTTTTCGCTTTTTTTTTACATACCTCTAGGGCAATGGTTGATAAGCCGGAGGTGGTCCAGAACCATGAACGATGCATGGGGGACATGCATCGGTCATGGTTCTGGACCACCTCCGGCTTATCAAGCTTTTTGTTGCTGTTGACGGCCTTTTTCGTTTTAATTTATTAAATATCCCCTGAATAATTTGACAAATATTTTGATCCTCGCACCGTACTACGCGGGTTTCACGGTGTATTCCCGTTGTCTCCATAGATACCGAATGGGGGATTCGGCAACGGTAAGTCATAAAATTTTGTGCCCGTCGCAGAAGATAGTAGAAGGTATAAATCATGCTTATTACATTATCTCTCTCTTTGTTCAATTTTCTCCTGACAAAGTATGTAATGTCCATCAAAGAAGCTGGAATAATATATCCAATTATCTCGAGCATGATTTCACATTAGATAACTGCACGCTGATTCACAGGCTACCGAAACGAATAAAACTGAAAAGACAAGGATGGCAACACGAAAAGTCGCGGGAGTGAAAGAGCAGCAAACATTTTTTTCGTTTCGGTTGCCTTCCGACGGTTTGTAAATCAGGGGGCGGATAGTTTTTTGTGGGATACCTTCTATTGAGTTCTGATAGCCTAGTACGGAACGGAAAGTGGTGGTGGTGTGTGTAACGTGTAAGTAAAACACCGAGGTCGGACGCTGACTGCCTTATTCATAATGAACGCCTACCCTCATTCACATAATATTAACCTTACATTTTTCCCCTCTTAAAACTACAAACTTACTCTATAACTATGAACATTGTTATTGTATGACACAATAGGTAATCATTGGGTCGTCGTCGTAGGTAGGTAGGTCGTCTTAATAATCTTAAGTTAATACAAATAGGCATTAAGCCTTTTTATTACGATTCCACGCTCGCAAAGCTCGAGCCGAAGCGGCTAGTGGCGGTGGGGTCGGGGAACGTGGTTCCGATCCAGGGCTGGACTCGGAAGGTGGGGGCAGACCAGTCTCATTAATGTCGAATTCCTCGACGGTCCCACTTATACCCGGTTTATTGACCGTTCCTTTATCCGACACCTCCTCCACCGCATCTTCAAATGTACCGTCGGTATCACCATCCCCATCAGCATTTTCAGATTTTGAATTTATATTCGTGCTTAACATGGAGAATCGACTCTTATGCTTTGGGTTTAACGAAATTATTTGATCATGATGTCTACGCCATTGCACATCTTGACCAACTTTAACTTTATATGACACAGGACCTGTTTTCTCCTCAATCTTGCCTTCAATCCACTTGGGTGTTTTAGCGGAATACGCCCGTACTAATACGGGGTCCCCTACAGCCATGTCACTATCGGACCCGCCCTTATTACGCACCTGTCTCTGTTGAGCATCGCTCACGACCGCCGCTACGTCCGGTCGTAGCGCGTCAAGGCGCCCACGCAGCCTGTGCCCTAGCAACGCGACAGCGGGCGCGACACTCGTTGTCGCGTGCTCAACATTTCGGTATTGAAATAAAAATTTAGACAACGCTCTCGGTACATTCTCACCCTCGTGTAGGGCCCTTTTGATCACTTTTTTTATTGTCTTTACAGCGTTCTCTGCGGCTCCATTGCCCTGGGGTCTGTATGGTGCCGACGTTACATGTTTAATACAATTCTTACTACAATAATTTTTAAAATCGGTTGACCAAAATGGTGGCCCATTATCGGTGACTAGCTGGGTAGGGAGGCCGAATCTCGCAAACAACGACCTTAGCACGGTAATCGTGGATTCGGCATCGGTTCTACTCATAACTATCGCCTCGATCCACTTGGAATAAGCGTCTACTAATATCATGTACTTTTTACCACCACATTCGGCAAAATCTACGTGCACTCTTTGCCAGGGACCTAGTGGAAACTCCCAGGGGTGCAAGGACGCATGCGGAGGCGCGTCGCGCACAATGCAGCACGCTTCACACGACCGACACAACGACTCAATTTCGCTATCTAAACTAGGCCAATACACGTAATTACGCGCTAAACTCTTCATTTTATTCACTCCTAAGTGACCCTCGTGAATTTCTCTTAGGACCCTAGCTCGCAAAGACGGTGGTACAATTAATTTATATTTAAAAATGAGGCACCCTAATTCTAATAGTATTTCATCCCTACGTGCAAAATAGGGCTTCTCCTCCACACAGCTAATCCCGGCTGGCCATCCGAATAAAACGTAACCTTTTATTTTACAGAGTATCTTACATTTTTCAGTTTCCGTCGCGATCTCTTTATAATTAACGGGCATCGTATCCCCTACTAAGTTGACATAATTAACCGGCACCGAGTGACTACGCTCGCGCTCATATGATAACGGTAAACGAGACAGCGCATCAGCCGGCCCATTATCAACCGACCTAACGAATTGTACCGTAAAATCATACGCTGATAGGCGAGCAGCCCACCTCTGTAAGCGACTAGCTGCCGTCTGAGGGATACCACCCTTTTTACCAAAAATAAAACTGAGCGGCTGATGGTCAGTTCGTAAAATAAATTGTCTACCGTACAAATATTGATGATGTTTAGTTATACCAAAAAAAATTGCAAGTGCCTCCTTATCTAATTGGCTATAATTTTTCTCGGCTGAATTTAACGTTCTCGATACACAACTGACGGGACGCTCAGTACCATCAGAATATGCATGAGCGAGTACTGCGCCCAGACCGTACGCGCTGCTGTCCACCGAAAGCACGAGCGGTCGCCCTTCTTCGTAATGCGCGAGTACTTTATCATTTGTTAGAGCTTTTTTTGCTGATAAGAAGGCATCTTCACACCGGTCATCCCATTTCCATGTAGCCCCCTTTTTAAGTAATTCATGTAACGGGTGCAACAAAATGCTTAAATTAGGTATGAATTTACCATAATAGTTTAACATGCCTAGAAAGCTCTTTAACTGAGTGACGTCACTCGGTCTCGGTACTTTATCAATTGCCTCGAGTCGCTTGGGATCGGGACGCAAACCGGTTTTATCTATTATAAAGCCTAGATACTTTACACTCGCTTGTAAAAATACACATTTACTAAGTTTTACGGTGAATCCCATGTTACGTAATCGTTCTAACACAGCTCGTAAATTATTTAAATGACTCATCCTATTGGACCCCGTGACACATACATCGTCCAAGAATACAACAGTGTTTGGGATGCCTCTGAGTGTTTCTTCCATAATTTTTTGAAACTTTTCTGGTATACACGATAAGCCGAATGGAGTGCGGCGATATACGAACGTACCAATATGTGTTGTGATAGTCGTATATTGTTGTGAGTCGTTCGCTAACAACAATTGTTGGTAACTATTTTTTAAATCAATTTTCGAGTACTCCTCCCCTCCACTAAGAGTCGCGAACAATTCTTCAATTCGAGGGAGAGGGTAGGGATCGCGTTTAAGTTTCGGATTAATCGTAATTTTATAATCACCACATAAGTATACGTATATCGCCACATTCCTTTATAACGGGAACAATAGGTGTTCCATAATCCGATGATTCTACACGGTAAATAGTACCTTCGGTCTCGAGCCGCTGCAGCTCGCGCTCGACGCGCGCGCGCAGCGCCAGCGGTACCGGTCTCGCTCGCACATACACCGGGCTCTTATCGGTCACTTCTAGTCTAATTGTTTTTTTACAAGTACCTAACTTATCTGTAAATACCTCTGGATACTCGTGTAACAATCTGTTCACAAATGGATCACCAGAAAAATTACTATCAGTACTTTGATTTAAATCGATCATGATATTTTTAACACCCAGAGCGCGGACCCACTCACGACCCAACAACGGCCGTCCACCGTTTTTAATTACATGTAATTTGCAGCCCGACACAGAGAAGTTACCCAGAACTACGTTAACTTTAATAAAACCCAGTGATTCCATTTTTGAACCGACATAACTACGTATGTTAATGTTATCTGAGACAATGGTTTTATTACTAAAATTACGATTGTAAAAGTCCTGACTAATCGTCGAAATACGACTTCCTGTGTCGACTTCGAAATCAAAATGACGATCGTCCACCATCACCGATATAATATAAGGTTTGTCACCTGTACCGTCCACGTGGATGTTGAAGAAGTCCTCACCTTCACTGTCGTCATCACTCACATAATTATGCTGAGCCCTACGACCACTATTACGACCACTTTTGCACATCACTTTTAAATGACCGCGCACGCCGCATTCGTCACAATTATAATTTGCAAACCGACACCTACTAGCCGGATGCGGCTTGCCGCATCGCCAGCAGCGCAGGGAGCCAGCGCCGCCACCGCGCGGTGCAGCGGGGCCGTTCGCGCCACCAACACCGCCCGCACTGCTACCGAAACTGCGGGGCGCGCCCGGCCCGCCGCCGCCTAGCTGTCCACGTCTCACGTTTGCCTGGTGCAGGCCTTCGCCTGCCATAATGTTGCCGGAGCCGGCGATCGCAACCGGGGCCGTGCTTCCCCCCGCTGTTGTTGCATTCCGATCGGCCGCTTCCAGCGACAGAGCCAGCTCCACCGCCTTTTTGTAGTTCACCTGTTTCTCAGCAAAGATGCGTGACCGCATCGTATCATCCGAGAGGCCGCAAACAAATTGATCGCGCAAGTTTTCTTCTAAACTCGCACCGAAGTTGCAGGTTTTAGCCAGATGTTTTAAGCTTTTAAGGTATTCGGAGAGAGGTTCACCGACCTGCTGCTTACGTAACCTAAACACATGTCTTTCAGAAATTTCCGATCGTTTCGGTTCGAGGTGATCGGCAACCAGCTTCACGAGATCATCGAAGGTCTTAGTCTCCGGCTCGGCCGGTGAACACAAATCGCACATTAAATCATACGTGTCGGTTCCAACTACCGTAATTAAACAAGATGTCTGCAACTCGGGTTTGATCTCATTTAAGTGAATAAACTGTTTAACGCGTCGAATATACACGTCCCACTTTTGTGATTCGAGATTAAAGGGTTCTATTTTACCGATAGGCATCTTTTAATAACCAAAATATGCACTTTTACACTCGAAATTCGCGTGAAATCGGCTCGTCGCCAGTGTAACGTGTAAGTAAAACACCGAGGTCGGACGCTGACTGCCTTATTCATAATGAACGCCTACCCTCATTCACATAATATTAACCTTACAGTGTGCAAAGGCTTGCTTTCAATCTAATCAGTATACCGACCTCCCTGAAAAAATGGGATATTCCCTACATCTAATTTGACGTAGCTTATTGCAATGAATCACGAAAAGTGTTCCCTACGTCATACGATTTAATAGGATGTTTGTACTAGGCTGTAAGAACTCTGTAGGAGGTATCACTTTCCGTACCTGTGTAAATTGTTTCATAGTAATTGTATAATTAATGTGAAATCATGCTTAAAATATTTGAATTATTTTTCCAGCTTCTTTAATATCTTCATTGCCATCACATATTTAACCCTACCCCCCCCCCCCCCCCGTTAATTATTTTTAATTTTAGTTATAAAAATCGATTTTAAACTGTTAAGGTGTTATAATTCAGTCTTAAATAAATATTATCAGCTAGAGGTAAATAATTTGATTTAATTCTTTACAAAATTTAATCTGTACATAAAACTTACACCTATTATTTACAATAGTAAATGCTTCTAACTTATGTCCCTTACAACTGACTTAGATAAACTTTGTACACATATATGCCTCAAACTGCTTGATCTTTGAAAGCTAACGCAGTGATTGCCTTTTGGTGACCGCAGTATTCTCGTTCGAGCGTGCCTTTCTCAACGTCCCATAGACGCGCGTAACTGTCCGAAGATCCTGTTAACAAGAACTTTCAGTTAGAGATACCGAGGCGTGAGCTTTAGGGTTCAAACATCCCTAACACTTCACTGTGCATCCAAAGTCAAAGTCAAAATTCTTTATTTCCTTTGGATACTTAATACCTAGGTACAAGATCACATGGACACGTCTTAAAAACTAAGTTAGGATGTGTGCCTTCGGAACGCGCCCATCAATGAGAAGAAGGCACAAGAAACTCATGGGGGTCCGTCTGTCTGTCTGTCACCAGGCTGTATCCCATCAAGAGTGATAGCTAGACAGTTGAATTTTTTACAGATTTTATATTTCTGTTCCCTGCCGTTATACGAGGGCGGCACTGAAAATTTCGGGAATCAAGGAAGTGACACAACATTACTATTTAAAAATGTATTTATTGCTTTTCGAAGTATTCTCCGCGAAATTTGACACATTTTTCCATACGATGGAACCAATCATTAAAGCAACCATTCCATTCGGAAGTTGGGGTCTCCAAAATGGCCGTTTTGTAGGCGTCCACAGCTTCTTCAGGTGATGAAAATCTCTGACCACGCAATTTATTCTTTATTTTAGGGAAAGTATAGAAAACATTAGGGCTTAGGTCGGGCTGTACGGTGGATGGTCTAATAATTCTATGTTTTCTTGCTCTAAAAACTCTTTTGTTCTGTTCGCGGTGTGAGAACTCGCATTGTCGTGATGGAGATGAGCGGCGGCTGCAGTTCTCTTTACGGAGTTCAGAAACGACCTGTGGCAAACAAATGCTAGCATACCATTCTGTATTAACCGTTCTTTGTCCCTCAAGAGGAATAGTCACAACATGGCTGGTTTTGGAGACAAACGTGGCCACCATTTTTTTTGCAACACTCCGTGAACGAACAATTTTTGTTGGCTTTAACTCATTTTCGAACACCCAAACTCGTGACTGGTTTTTTGTTTCGGGTTCGTACGCGTATATCCAGGATTCGTCACCTGATACGATGTTGTATACAGTATTTGAGGATCCTGCGTGGAATCTTTCGAGAGTTCTGACGCACCAAGTAACGCGAGCCACTTTTTGCTCTTCACAGAGCGAATGCGGTATCCATCGGGAAAACAACTTTTTTACACCTAATTGTACATGCAAGATTATTTGTATTTGGCTCATGCCAATGTCTAAAGTTGCCTGAATTTCGCGGTATGTTACATGTCGATCTTCCTTAATCAGTTTACGCACAGCATCAACGTTTTCTTGGGTGAGTGCAGTTTTTGGACGACCTTGACGGGGATCATCACTGAGCTTGACACGTCCACCTTGAAATTCAGCAAACCAGCGATAAATTGTGGTTTTGGATGGGGCTTCATCACCAAATGCAGAAATCATCCGGTCAACACACTGTTTTTGTGATAAACCACTTCGAAAGTCATAATAAATCATCGCTCTTGAATTTTCTCGAGTCAATTCCATTTTCTCAACGACTAAACAAGTTTGACAAAACCTTGTGACAAGACCGAGATTCTTTTTTTAAATAAATAAATGGTATTCGATTTTTAAAACCAAGGAGTTTTCAATTAAAAAGATTTAAATATGACAGGAACAGTGGAAATAGTCCATTCCCGATACTTTTAGTGCAGCCTATGTAATAACAAATAATAAAATAAATAAAAAAATTATTTCCATACAACATAGTACGGACCTTTCGTGCGCTAGTCCGACTCGCACTTGGCCGGTTTTATTGGATAATTTCTCGCGAGTCGTTAATATCCGATGTGATTTTTCGGTACCTATTAAATCACTTCTTGACTGTAGTACAGATAGGATTCTTTATTTCACTGGACTATAATTTGAATTTTCATGAAGTTTTCTATTTTCAACCACTATTTCTGAAAATTCCCTTGGGAACTGAATTTACGAAAGTAAGCTTGAGGGACATAGTCCTACTAATATTATAAATGTGAAAGTTTGTGTGTGCGTGCGTGCGTGTGTGTGTGTGTTTGTTTGTTACTCCTTCACGCAAAAACTACTGGACCGATTGCGATGAAACTCGGTATCTATTTAGCTGGAGACATAGGATACTTTTTATCTAGATATTACCACGGGGTCGGGACATACGCGGGTGAAACCGCAGGGCGCAGCTAGTTATAAATATGAAAGGTTGTGTGTTAGTGTGCGATTGCAATGAAACTCGGTATGTAGATAGCAAGCGACCTGGATTAACACATTGGCTACTTATATCCCGATATCCCCACGGGATCTGAAAAGATTTAAAAAATAATCACCTTTACTTATGAAATCTACCACCCCTATATAATTTTTTTATGCCACCTATCTAAGAACACTTGGACTAATGAGACGAATCTAACGATACCTTCATTAAAGAAATCCATGGAGTAGTTTGGAAGATGCGAGGAAATAAAGAATATTAGAAACATACAAGATAGGCGCAAAAAACTTAAACCTTTTCTTGCAGTGGTGTAAAAATTGTATTATCATGTACTTATATGATGTATACTGACCAGTAAACAAGTAGCGGCTCTCGATGCTGAAGGCCGCGTCCCAGACCCACCGCTGCGTGTCGTGGCGCAGCTCCTGGAGTAGCGACCAGTCGCTAGTGCGCCACACCTTCGCTGAGCAGTCGCCAGAAGTCGTCACCAACATACTTGATTTAAATCAACATTTAGGTTATTAATTAATTCATTATTTATTTGCTTTTTTGGATTTTCAAGCTCGCATATCTAATATATAAAAATAAGTCGGGTTTTCCTCCCTGACGCTATAACTCCAGAACGCACGAACCGATTTTCACGGTTTTGCATTCGTTGGAAAGGTCTCGGGCTCCGTGAGGTTTATAGCAAAGAAAATTCAGGAAAATCTGGTGGCGAAACGGAGTTCGCCGGGTTTGCTAGTTTATATATAATAATAAACTATTTTTCGTTTTTCGGTTTTTGTACCCAAAGGGACCCTTTTACTAAGGTCACCAGGCTGAATCTCATGAACCGTGATAGCTAGACAGTTGAAATTTTCACAGATGATGTATTTTTGTTGGCACTATAACAACAAATCTATACTATTATTATAAAGCTGAAGAGTTTAATTTGAACGTGCTAATCTCAGGAACTATTCATTCGAATTGAAAAATTCTTTCAGTGTTGGATAGTCCATTTATCGAGGAAAGCTATAGGCTACTTTTTATTTTTGATATTTCCACGGGATCGGTACTTACGCGGGTGAAACTGCGGGGCGCAGCTAGTACTAAATATAATGGTATGGGCTCTTTTGGGAGTGTCATATCTTCTCAGTAGGGGTGATATCAATTTAATGAGTAATATCAATTTGAAATGATATTTTTGTACATGCAATATACTCAATAAGCCGTCTTTAATATATTTTTCAAACTTACGTAGAATCCAGGCTGAATTTACATCTAAGCGCATATTTAGTGTGAGCTGCTATATGCTTCCTCGGTACAGGATGGGGAGGGTCACCGCCCAGGGACCAGATATAGCAGTTACCCTTATTATTAACAGCTGCCATCATCTTGCCAGTAGGGTCGATTGCTATGTCTTGGATAGACGCCTCTGCTTCCGGTATCTACAATTTGAAAATAGACAATAGTATTTTATGGTAAAAGTTAGTGACGTGTCGTGGACTTTTTCTCCCTTAATTTCATTGGGATCGGGAACTATCTGAGTGAAACCGACCAAGGGATCCAGCATAGTCAAAGTCAAAAATCTTTATTCCTTTCAATGCTTAATACCTAGGTATAAGATCACATAGACACGTCTTAAAAACTAAGTTAGGATGTGTGCCTTCGGAACGCGCCCACCAATGAGAAGAAGGCACAAGAAACTCATGGGTTTTTTTTTTTTTCATGTGATCACGCTCACAAAGGTCAATATTACAAATATTTGAAAGTATTATTTGAAATGGAGCAATTAAAGTCACGTCCAAGGGTTGTTATCATTAAGGAAAGACGAAGTATCATAGTACGCCTTACTGCACAATTTATCCTTATAAAAGTTTTGAACCTGTTAATTTACATATCATATACATCTTTAGGTAATTTATTATAATAGAGCGTACATGTATTATTAAACGACCTGTTTATTTTCCGGAGCCTACTACCGGGCACGGTCAGTTCATCCTTATTTCTTAAGTTGAAATTATGAATATCGCTATTTTTACGAAAAATATCAGGATTTTTGTGAACGTATAGCAAGTTTTCGTAGATATATTGTGAATAGAGCGTTAATATATTTATCTCTTTAAATTTTTCCCTAAGTGATTCCCTGGATCCCATCCTGTAGATAGCTCGGACAGCTCTCTTTTGCAAAATGAAAATAGCATCAATATCTGCAGCACACCCCCACAGAAGGATGCCGTACGACATGACACTGTGGAAGTAGCTGAAATAGACTAGGCGAGCAGTCTCAATATCCGTATATTCGCGAATTTTCTTAACGGCGTAAGCGGCAGAACTTAGTCTATTGGACAATGCTTCCACATGCGGGCCCCACTGAAGCTTAGGATCTAAAGTTGTACCTAGAAAGACAGCCTTACTGACTAATTCAATTTCCTCATCATTAATTTTTACAACAGTTTTGACTTGTTTTACATTTGGAAGTGTGAACCGAATTAATTTAGTTTTGGATCCATTCAGTAATAAATTATTGGAATATATAATTTAGTGGAATTCTAATACAAACCAATTGTTCATTCTGATCAGTCTTGAGGTCCCACATGTGAATAATGCCACTCTGGTCTCCGACCATGATCTGTGACTGGTCTGGATGGAGCATCACTGCGTTCACTGGAGCCGGAACTTGGAATATCTTCTGACATCGGAATTGAGGTGATCCCCTAAATAATAAACAAGTTTATTTACTGATAGAAACTCATTAGATATTAGCCCCGATTGCCATCTTGTAACTTGAAATTATGATGAAAACACACCTTGGATCCCATATTCTAGCAGTGCAGTCTTCACCACCTGTATACATCCACTGTCCATTTTTCTGAAAAATATTCTTTGTATAAATAAAGGTTTCCTGGAAAATACTGTTCTATTCTGCTATACAGCTGCACATTTGTTGACCATAATAAGGCTTATGATGCTGCCTGATTAAACTGACTCGAAAAGCTGATTGTTCTGTGTTATTTTTGTATATCTAAGTGTTAAATTTACCTGGAAGCCGACTCGGGAGACATTCTTAGTGATTCCTTCAAAGTTAACCACTGGGTCCGGATTAGCACTGGCCAGGTCGTACATACGAATATGCTGGTACCCACAAGCAGCTACCATCTCTCCGTTTGGTGATATCTCTAAACCGTTTACTTGCTGTTTTGAAAATAAACATGTTTATCAAAACCTACATAAATCTATTTATAAGTTTTTAAGGTATACCTTTGCCATTTGAAGGTACAAGATTTTTAAGTAATTTTGGCAATTTCTACTGCAGAATTTCAGTTAACTGCTGAAAATTCGGCTAACTCACAGAATCAGGGTGTTGCATCGTTCTCAAACAGACACCGCTGTGAGCTTGCCACAGTTTAATGGTGTGATCGTAGCCTCCAGTTACGAGGGCCACTTGGGAGCCCCCAGCATTGCCGTCACCAGCCATCCCTAAAACTTGCTAAGATAACGCTCACGTCTTCACAAAATCCCGTGATTTTAAAACACAAACATAACCTTAAAAACTCAACTAGTTTTTAAGAAAATCCTAGAGGATAAATAGTCTTTTTGTAGCTGACGGATAATTATTTTAAACTTTCCTTATTCAGAGATTCCAAATGATATGGAACTTTAGATAATTATAGAACAACATTTAATGTTTTTCTATTGCTAAAATCCATTTCAAATCGAAATTCTATTTTCAACTATCCCAAACAAAGCCATATTGTCTTTTTTATTACAGTGACAAGAAGAATTTGTTTGACAAAGACAAAGTAAAAAAAATAATGCACTTTAGTAGGGCACGAACTTCAAGTAATCGACGTAAAATGGCATTTTTCTAACCCAAGCCAAGCCTAGTTAGAGGTAGTGTTGCCGAACCATCGATAGTTAGTATCGACAATTTTCATCTGAAAAATCCATAATAATGCCAAATAACATGATAATAAGCCATAATCGATAACGTCATTACAATCGATAGCTCAAAACGAGGCAATACTATTGATAGTATTGTTGCTATCGAAGAATAAACTATCGATAGTATTGTTGTTTTTAATAACAAACTATCGATAGTATTGTTGTTCTTAATAACAAACTATCGATACTATCGACTATTTTAGACTATCGATAGTCTGCCAATTTGCAATAGTATTTGCCATATGATGCATTAGACCATTTCTGAATTAATATGGCTTTATTCATTAAAATTCTACAAGCAATGAAAGTAATATTTTACACAAGACAACACCTGACATAGAGTGGTAGATGACATGACAGATTGAGCAAAGAGTAGGTCTTCTTCTTTTCGTGTTGATGAAGGTTCCATATCACCACACCATATTTTAACAGTAGGTAATGTACAGTCGGAATCAGAACTACAGACTCACCGTAGAACTCCTAAACTGCTATTTTTAGAATGTTTTAAAATCAAGCAAGATTCTAAGGTCTTGCTCGAGCTAAAATTTAAAGTCTTTCAAGTCATGAATTGATTAGATAAACTAAGTATATTAGAATAAAAACATTCCATTAATAATTATTATTATAACTTTTCGGTGGGTATACTATTACAATTGGCTGACTATCGATAGTTTATTCATCGCGAGCAACAATACTATCGATAGTATTAACAACAATACTATTAGTTACAATACTATCGATAGTATTGCCTCGTTTTGAGCTATCGATAGTATCGGATTTTAGTGAACTATCGATTATTCAGCGATAGTTGACTATGGATCGGCAACACTAGTAGAGGTGGGACTCCGTGGGACCAACGAAATATGGACGAAAGGACCACAGCCAAATATATTATTTTACTCTTTGACCACAGCTTGGGGCAGTTCAAATTATAATGGAACCTTTATTTTGATTAATAAAAATCGAAAAAACCGAAACAGAATATTTGGTTTTGGTGCTTCGACCAAAGCTGAAATTTTTTATTCACTATTATGCTCGTGGTTTTACCAGCGTAACTCCAAAGATCCAACCATCATTATACAAAAAATAATCGGAATTGGACATCAGATCAGTAGTTTTTGCGTGAATATCACGCAAAAACTACTGATCGTGCCGGCCACGGTCATTGATAAGCTCTCTGATGATGATTCTGTCTCAGCCGAAAGTCGCGACTCATGATCAGCGTTTCGATGCAGCTGAAGGATTCGGCAATTTTTGGCCGAAACTGAAAATTCTGTCCGTCCCTAATAATTAACAACAACTCAATAGATACGAAGCCACGCACACCTATAAACTAATAAATCGATATACCTATCTACCTACTTACCTTACCCTTGATTGATAGATATAGGGACATCACTATAAGAAACCACACGTGGAACGGATGAATAGCCAGACAACTTGAAAGGGATACTGTGGTATTGTATCGCAGGAGGTACTTACACTTAATACCTCCTCCAAAGAGACGAAGGCCTACTACCCGTGGGCCCCCGATAAGGTCCAAGAGCTACCTAACCAGAAGAAAATAAAAGCTTGTTTATTATGAAATTACTTTATTGAACATGTAAAATCCGTATTGACATGAGGAATGCTAATTCTCATTTACACATTAACACAAATGTAAAATTTGAGAGACAAATCACATCAACCTACCTAAATTAACTAAAAATACAACATACACATCAATTTCCTATAATATTAAGTGCTCAGCATAGGCGTAACCTAGCTGTTTAAAGTTTGGTAAAATCAGCATTGAAATTTACAAGAGGTAGGTTTTATAACAATAAGCCATATCATTCATTAATGTCTCTAATTTTACATTAATTATTAGTTTGACCAAAACTTTTATGTCGAAATCAGTAACAGAATCAAGTTAGGTAAAATCAATGGTAATTAAATCGAAATGTTAAGCACAGCTTGAAACAATTTATAAAGGCTGGCGACATAAAAAGTTTTGATAAAACCAGCGGAGGTACATCAGTGAGCATCCAGTTGTCACAGCGAACTTAACGAGGGAGGGCTAACTGTACAATTCCCCGGTGAATACATGCTAACACTTAAACATTATTTTTTTTGAGGCTTAGAAACCTAGACCCTAGCGGTGAAACTTTCCAAACTCTGCAGTTTCCTTACAAATACATATACTATAATTACTATAAGAACTACAAAACAAGCGTTGTAGTTGCAACATTGAGAAATAATTAACAATTTTATGTGTAGAGACCAAAATTATCATGTCTGAATTATAGAGCTAGAAACTTATTTGTTTACTCCATAAGATACTTTAGCTGATTATTAACTTTAGATAAGTTAAAATTTCATTAATACATCATTTAGTGATAAAATTATTGACAATATCAAAGTTTACAATGGAGGTGAAAAATATAGAAATTTATTGTTATACAGACTTTGGAAAGTCAGTCCCATTTTACTTTGTAATAAATTAAGTCCAAGTAAATTATTCGTAAGAACATTGTTTAAGTTGAGAGATCACTCGCTTTCCTCCTCATCGTCATCATTATCTTCATCTTCAGACTCTTCCTTCTTTTTCTTTGATTTCTGTAAATAATACGACATGTTATTGAAAATAAAATACAAGTTGTTGAATATCAAAAGACAAGTCATTGAAGAATCAAGTTTTTATGTTATCGATATCTAAAACTAACCATGAAAAGGGATTTTTATTCTAATAGCCAGACAGCACATCAATTTTCGATACCATATAATATAACATGCATATAATAACAAGGATAGTTAGCAACTTGTATATCTGTAAATGTACAAGTTATTGAGTATAAGACAATTTATTGATCGTACAAGTATTGTGGTATTCTAAGTTGTTTGTACTCCTTTTCTCTTTACCTATAGTGGAAAAAATGGGAAAAGTCAACATAAACGGCCTAAGAATAGCTATGTGAAGCTGTGGGGCGCAGCTAGTGTGTGAATACTTACAGCTGGCGCTGGTTTCTTGGCCTTCTTGCCTCGTTTCTGTGCCTTTTTGCCGGTCTCCTCACCACCGCCCCCGTTTGCGTTGTATGACTCCAGGTCTTTAGCATACTGTTCCTTTGCTTGAGCTGCCTTCTCCTCCCATTCCTATAAAATATTGTTAAGTTAGTTAACTTGTAAATGTTGATTAAGTTAGAGATGTTGATTTGACCTAGTTAATTATAGAAAAGCTTGGCGTCTATTGAAAGAACAAAGGGAATTTTACTTACGCTCTTGTCTTTCATCGATTTCCAAATTTCGCCGCCTTTTTTGGCTATTTCAGTGACTTTGAGTCCCGGGTGCTCCGCCTTGATGGACTCTCTGGCGCTGTTCAGCCATAGCATATAAGCTGACATAGGACGCTTCGGCTTGTCCGTCATTTTATTTTTTTTCCTGTAAAACAACACAAATTAAATCAAAATGCAAGCTAAAAGGTTATAGGATCCACGCTTTGCTCGATTCTTGTGTTAGACCGCTTTCGCCCTGCCTCAGATTGCTTCAAGGCGGCGTTTTGGCGGGAAACGCATTTACAGGCTAACTATCAAAAAAATATATACTTTAAAATAATCCGCGTTAATAAGGTCCAAAACAACGTTTCCAGGGGTAAAAAATAAAGTTTAATCAATAAAATATGCTAAAAATGATATCGCCCCATATAACGAGTTCACTGTCCTAGGCTTGGCTTGTACGAGCCATTTTGTTTTCACGGATTGTGATGAAAATACGCAATAAGTGAATGAGACTCGATTACCAAATAATCCCACGATTATCAATCTAAAAGTTGTAGAAGAACTGTTCCAATGCCTCAATGGAAAATAACTGAGAAATAAATTCTTGAAATATCGCGTCTTTCACTATACCCACGCGTAGCAAGGAAAGTACAGCGAAGCCTATGGCCATGTTTGAACACGAATTCCAACGTGGAATGAAAAGTTATTTAGCGAATCTAGCCTCAATTATCGAGAACAATCTTATTAAAACACTGTGCTTTATTAGGAAAAATTGTAGGACTTACCTGATGGCAAAAATTTTGAAAAGATTTTTGAACTGGTGCACAACCAAACTGTAGACGTAGAGAACCAGAAGAAAATGTATGGGGCTCAAGCAAAATGTTCCCAGCAAGCTAGCTTGGGTCGGCTCGCGTTTCTACTGTAGCGCCATCTACGACGCTTCTCATTGGTTAAGCAAATCAATTTAGCCAACTATTCGGTCCCAACTCAACTTCTTGTACTACGTATATCCGTGACGTAGAATTTTAAATTGACAAAGAAAACTGAACCTTATTTTATAAGGAATAAGATGCGTTAAAGATCGATTGAGAATTTTTCATACATTTGTTCAGTAAAAATATTTTATGATTTTTTCAATAAAATAGGTATGTAAAAGTTAAAATATTAATGCCAGACGCTCAGTAGTAATCGTAGTAACATTTTTCATGAAAGTCACTAGTACACTTATGTAAGAAGTACATCAAAAAATGACCCATTCCATTGAAGGCCTCTTCCTACTAAAATTAACTCGCGCTGCTTTTTGAATACCGCCAACGTTTAAACTTGGAAAAAGTAATAAGCGCGGCAATGTGGGCAAGAAAGAGACGCCAATAAAACATTGCGCTTCAATGGCAGGAGAGAACGTTTGTTTACGATTTGGTATTTGGTCTGAAATAGTTTTTATTTTCATCACAATAGGGTCTTCGACTCCGTCCCCGAGACTTTTGATAAGAGATAAGAAACGACATGCATGGTATTTTTTCAGAGCCGTCAAGATGATGAAGAACTGCCGCCGGGCCCTAACACCACCTAATACGCTACGCATTATAGGGCAATAGGGTACCTACCTAGTCCTATCCTATAATTAATAAATTAGAACAAGAGGTAACTGCATACTATTTTGTCCAATATACCTATCTACTGCAAACGGTAATCTTACCCAACCTTCGAGCTTTATATATGCTAAGTACCAGTAATAGGCACTTAACTTTCTGCTTAACTAATGGACGTAATACCTAAAATATAATTGGTAGAGGTAGACATTGCCAGCGGCTGATGTTAGGAGTTCACTGAGTGCGTAGGTCTTATCTAATCTAGTTAGGTAGATACTTACGTAAGAACATTTAGGTAAATAACAAATAATGTTAAGTGTGAGTTTATATCCGCAACTAGACCTCTTTAGTTATGTATGACCTTTTTACGTGAAAAAGTTAATGGGCCTAAGGGTGTAGGTTACCTAAATATCTATACCATCTTGCGCAGGTAGGTGAGCAAAGGTAACCTAGGTAAGTACTAGGTATTTGTTTCTTTTGATAAATCACCTAGGTTTTGAGTGTAAAAAAACAACGTTCCCACGAACTGTTTTATTTTATATAGTTAACATGACTGTGTTCGTACGTGTTTCATAAAATTTAAGTATTAAAATGAGAGGAAGTATAAAATGACTTATGATTAAAAAGACACGGAGCTAAGTAGGTAAGTACTTAAGTACATAATTATCTACCATAATAATTATTAATAATTTATGATTTAAGTAACTACAATAATATGAATAACTACCTAAATAAGTAATCATTGTGTTAAAGTTACCGTTAAATATAAGTTTTTTGTTTATATAACGAATTTTTAGTTTAACCATGAGCATAATAGGATAGTGCACTTTATTGCACTTCTAACGAACAAAAGGTATTGCAAGCCGACCGACCGGCGACCCTTCGCTACAACAAAAAAGGGATCTATAGGTAATAGCTAGTGAGAACTTGGGTACCATTCGGTTTCGGGCCATTGAATAACGTTGCAATGTGCAGTTGGCGCGCCCTTCTGAGACGCTTAAAGTAAATATCGTTAATTTATGCGATATAATAATAGCTGCGCACCGCAAGATGTATACACGATTCCGTAGGGGTACTTATTGAATCCATAAGCAGAATAAATAATGTTCAAGATAGGTATTTTAGTCATACCAACATGACCGTTATCAAAATCTAGATCTGCTTTATGATGTGGGATCCTCGCATCAAACGTAGCGGTTATTTTTACCAAGTGAGCTCGGGGACAACGTCTTACGCAAAGAGTCGAAATTACGGAAAGATTTCCTTTAATTGACAACTAAGTAGATACTAAAAAATCTGTTCAGCTCTTTAAAAGAAAACCAATTAAGATAATTACTTTAAAAAATATAGTTTCGTTACGGAATTTCTTGATTCAGTCGCCGCGCTCAAAGCCCGCGATAAAAGCTATGCAATAGCTCAAAATGTTGGAAAAAGTATAACTAGAAATAGGTAACTAAGTACCTACTTACCTAATAATAACTATGTAATACTAAAAAAAATAAGTCTAGTGAAAAAGATAGTTATCTAGGTACTATCTAACAAAAGCCGTTACCTCTCGGCCTAGAAGCTCGAGTAAAAATCGTAGTTTTTTTTAAGTTTTTTATGAAAAAAGTTTTCATTGTGTTACGTGTATTTTGAATAAATTACCGTACTACATTAAAATGTAGTAAGGTACATAAATGTAATAGGTACCTACCTAATTTTAATAAAATTGGATAAAGTTAGCGAAGTGTAAGTAATTAAAATAGCGTTGACCTCTATCGCAGCACGTGTTCTTTAATAAGCACTAAGCATACGTTGATGGCACATGTAGGTATGCTAATAATACTTTTTGTACTGTCGAGGACATTTAGCAACATTTTGCTGCTTCTGTTTTTACCCGACTGCATGGAAAGGGTTATTTTTTTCGCGCCTATATTTGTATTTTCTTTTTTTCCTCGTATCTGCCAAAATAGTGGATTATTTTTTTAGGGTTCCGTACACAAAGGATAAAAACGGGACTCTATATACCTACTGACGTGTTTAGTACAGTTGCATAATTATTATTAACAAGATGTTAGCAAGCCGGTTTTTTAATTTAAAAGCTGTCTGTCTGTCACCAGGCTGTATCTCAAGAACCGTGATAGCTAGACAGTTGAAATTTTCACAGATGATGTATTTTCTGTTGCCGCTATATCAACAAATGCGAAAATTCAAATTTTGTTGAAATCTGCCTGGATACCAAATAAACAATGTGCCTGTAGGTACTAGTCGTGGGAATCAAAAATGGTTTTCACACCTGCAACATTTTAAATTATCGATTAAAGCCCTATTAATCTCAACTTAAAGCAAAACATTTTTCCCAAGGGAGATAATGTTAAATGAAACTCCAAAGGGAATAAAGTGATTTGAATTTGGAACGTTGAAATTCGAGTGATAACTCTAGGTTTTCATTTTGAAGGTCTCAACAAAGTTGATTGGTCTACAAAAATATAGCAGAATACAATTTAAGTTTAGGTACAAATAGGTTTTACCTATAATACCTATCAAATATTTACCATTATACTACCATCTCAGTGCAATTGCCCCATTTTTTTTTAAAGTGTTTTTTTTCAAATACGTAACTGGCCAACACAAGAATTTTGGACTGATGGTGTAAAAAGTAGAGTATGCACCTCGGGATAAATGTCTTTGACTTGGGCGGCTTAAACCCCTTGCTTCACTCAGGACTCTAGGTAACTCCCTCTTCGCTCAGAAGTTAACTCTATCTAAACCAAGAGTACCTCGTTACACTCGGGGTTCAATATGCCACCCGCAACATAAGACATTGCTTCATTCCCTTGGTGCATAATCTACTATTTGGTTTTAGACATCTAAATACCTACGTAATAAAAAAATCAATGAAATTAATCATTTATTTGACATTCATTCGAAGTGATTGTAAATCCAGGGTACTTGGTATGTTTCAATTCACTCAAGTACTAGATCACATACAAATTACAATAAAAACAAGAGATAAATCTAACCAAATATCTTACAGTAAAAACTATGCCAATATTTACAATTTAAATCCATCGAAATTGATCAATGGAAACTAAAACACAAGTAAAACTAAAATAAGTAACATATATTGATTATAGCTGTGCCCCGCGGATTAACCCGCATATGTCCCGAATGTTAATATTTTTTTCTATCTTAAGTCATCTAGGGCCGTAATTCTGTAAGGTAACTTGACGTGTCTTACGTGTGATACAGTCGAATATTTTCATGGTTATTTCTTAAATCCCTATTTATAAAATACTCGTGTCGCGGTGTTAGTTACCAAACTCCACCTAAACGGCTGAACCGATTTGTTTAATTTTTTCTGTTTTTATTCGTTAGGTCTGAGAATCGAACATCTGTTTTTTGTTTTGTTCCTTTTTTTGTATATAAGGTAAAACAACGTTTGCCAGGACAGCTAGTTACTAAGTTTTGTTCCCATTCATATTTTCATAAATAAACGCTATTTCTGAAGTCGCATTTCGCGATCGACATCATCAAATAGTCTTACGGAATCCTAGCCTAGACATTTACATACTTTTTGAGTCCCCCCTGGTCTAATTTTAACTCTCCGATTCGATGTTCTTATAGATAATCGGACATGTTACCTATTTGCTCGTGAATTTATTTGAACTTTTTTTTAAAATAACCCATTAGGAAATCAAAAATTTGCCTGTTTTCCGCAACTAAACCTCTTTAGTGAGGTCCTTTTTGCATAAATTTTGCCAATCAGATGTGGCTTTATGAATTTTTTTGGAAAGCTGTGAGTTAAATTTATTAAAAAAAAAACTCATTTAATAATTGAAATGTAACGCTATTATAATCTACAGATCTATTACATAATTTCTTAACTATTCTTAACTAGAACTTTAAACTGTAAAAAATGAAACTGCAATTTACAATAGATGACAGAAATGGGACATAATAACCATCATATTACCCTCCTATTTTGAAGCCGGCTTATTGAATTGAGAATACATAAAATATCACAATTTGACAGTATTAGGGTGGGTTATGCCGAAGATACATCGCACATCACACATAGCACATCGTACATCGATGCCACGTCCATGTATAACAAATGTATGGAAATAGATATAACAACAAATACTAAAAACAGAAAAAAGTAAATATTTATATACTACTTATATTTTTAAGAATTTTAGGTTCTTTTCATGTGTACTATTATTTTAGGGAATATATTTTTTTGTTAATTATAACCCAAAAGACCACAATCACACACCACGTTGCGGTCTAAGACGTAGCACGCGCAGCTGGAAGGTTTCTGTTTGTAGAATGAAGGCTACTAGATTAGCTAATATCGCACTGCTTCGTATGTACTCGTACTTGTGCGATTTCGATGTGCAATGCATCTCCGGCATAGCCGTACCCTCGAGCGGTACAGCCGCAAATATGCGTTGTAATTGTCTTAAAAATATAAGTATACCTTAAAAAATACGTATGTATAAATTAATCACTTCCGCTTTCATCACCGGATCCGGAACCTGACGCTTCAGACGACGAACTTTTCTTTGATTCCTTTTCTTTTTTCGTTTCCTTAGGCTGAAATAGAAAAATATCGATCTTAGACAAGTTTAATATTGGCCTTTATTTCTAATTTAGATTATCAACTTTCTATCCTTTGCTATTAAGGGCGGTGTAGTGCCTGGGACATGTATTAGATGAAGAGGTATGCCTAGAGCTATACCACCCTTTCAGATATATATTTTTATTTGTACAACACAGTAAGGAACATAGAACCAAATATACACAAAGCAAAGTAATAGCTAGAAAGTACAAAGTAATAGCTAGAAAGTATAAGTTGCACAAATGCACGGTCTTATCGCTTAAAGCGATTTCTTCCAGGCAACTTTTTAGCTTAGTCGGCTATAAATAAATAAATAAATAAATAAATAAATATTTCAGGACATTCCACACATCGCCATCTAGCCCCAAGGTAAGTAACTAGACTTGTGTTATGGGTGCTAGATAACGGATATACTACTTATATACTTTTTTTTTGTAAATATATACTTATAATACATAGAAACAACCAGACCACAGACAAATATCTAAGCATAAATACTTGTCTGAGACGGGAATCGAACCCGCAACCCTGTGTTTGGCAGTCCGGCATGGTGACCATGGGCTATGTCCAGAGGAAAGAACTCGTCAATAATGAATTCTTACAATGCCTAATTCGATAAAGGACCAATTCTTAAAACTTATCGGATGCCTACGTCGTACAAAAAAACACCCTTCAAGTTTAAGTTCTACGATCAGCGGTTTAGGCTGTGCGTTGATCCATCAGTCAGTCCTTCAGGACAAAGCACTTAATATATATAGATAATGGCTTACCTCTTTTTCTTTCTTTTTCTTATCAGTATCAGAGTTAGATGAGCTGTCATCGTCTTCAATGTACTCCTTGCTTGTGAACTTGCCTCCCGACCCGGATCCGCTCGTGTTTAGTTTAGGTTTACTCGCCGACGCTGGTTTAGGTTTGCTGGCCGCTGGCTTGCTCTTCTTCTCGATAGCTTTGCGATCCTGTTTGAAGTTTGGAAGCGTTATAAATTACCTGCACTGAGGTTTCATCTGCGTAAGTTCGGTGGGAATATCGAGGTAAAAAATAGCCTATGTGATAATCTAGGTTTCCAGCTATCTACATACAGAGTTTTACATATATATCGCAATTACTCCAATAGTGTTTGCTTGAAGGAGTAGCAAACATACAAAGAAACACACAAACTATTACATTAATAATATTAGTAAGTAGGCTTTTTTCGAGCGATGGTTTTGTTTACGCAAATTCTCAATAAATAAAAAATAGATTTTACATAGTGAGTAGAAAAGTCCTGAGGTATTGTTATGGATGAATTTTTTATTCAATTTTGGACATATTAGCCTTTCTCATTAATTTGGAAAGCATTGACAAAGACAATTAAAGATTGGTACATGGGTGCTTACGTAACATAGGACTAAATCTGAAAATACCTATTTCCAATCTGAATGCCAAAAATAATTCTTTGTCCATTTTCATTTTGTCAATTTTGTCTACTATATTGTTAAGATAATACTAAGCGCTATCCTATCGTCATGTAAGTTCAATTCTATATACTCTAAAGTGGCTGACACTGGCTATTGCACAAATCGCGCAAAGCCATTTAATTGAAAGAAAAATAGTATACCTTTTCAGCTTGTTTCTTCTTCTGTTTGAACTCGTCGGCGGCGCCGCTGTCCTTGTATTTCTTCATCGCCTGACTGTATTCCTCCTTTGCTTTACTTGCTTTCTCGTCCCATTCCTACAACATAAAAACTCTAACATTACCTACGGCTCTCCATTATTTACAATTAAGAGTGCTGTTCTGTGCCGGCAGAGCATTAATTCCATTTTTTTTTATTGTCTTAATTAATTTTAGTCAATTTACTTAACATTTTAATGAAGTAGCTGGTGCGGCGACTTCATACGCGTGTTAGTTTTGTTTTGTATACTAAAACCTTCCTCTTGAATCAGTCTATCTATTAAACAAAATCTGTGCTTAGCATTAAAGATCTAAGCATACACAGGGACAGACAGACAGCGGGAAGCGACTTTGTTTTATACTATGTAGTAATTATACACCTAAACCTTTCTAATAAATCTATTTGTAAAATCCGTATGAAAATCCGTACAGTAGTTTTTGAGTTTATTGCCTTCACACACAGAGGCAGAGGGACTTTGTTTAATAGTAAGTTTATAGATAGATGTCGAAGAGAAAAATTTAAATTTTTCATGTTATTTTCGAAAACGCTGACTATTATTGAAACTTGGTATCTCGTAACAGGCATTCATACTCACAGATTTATCCTTCAGATCCCTCCACAGTTCTCCACCTTTCTTCGCGACTTCAGTAAACTAAAAAAGAAAATAGAATGAATATACAGCAGACAAATTAACAATATACAGATTCACCACTGTTTTCCTTTAACGTTATTATATGTATTTACTAGCTTTTGCCCGCGACTTCGTCACCGTAGAAGTCGAAAATGGTTTTAATAGGTTCAATAAAATACGAAGTAGAGGAACAAGGAATAACGTTGTCCCATACAAACTTTGCCCCACCCCTATTCACCCCCTAAGGGGTAGATTTTCTGAAAATACTTTCTTATCGGATGAGTACGTCATACAAAAACACACACTCTAAATTCCAAGTCTCTACGATCAGCGGTTTAGGCTGCGCGTTGATCCGTCAGTCAGTCCAGACAGTCAGGACAAAGCTTTTTATATTTATAGAAGATGTAAGTACCTTAACTCCGGGGTTATCTTCAATGATCTTCTTTCTGTTCTCGTTCAGCCACAACATGAACGCGGTTGCGGGACGTTTGGGAGCGTTCGCGTCCTTCTCACGCTTCTTAGACTTATCTTTTCGTTTGCGAGGCCCTTCAGACTGGAATATTTCAATAATAAGTAATAATAAGGGGTATTTTTTGAAATGAAATCGGAATGTTATTGCAATGTATTTTTAACAATGTTATTTACAAGAATTGGCCTTCCAGAATATTTCACACAGCGACAAGTATGTCTAAACTAAGCGATTAGGTTTGTAATATGAGAACCGGAAAATGGTGATAGTACTTCCATCGTTTTAAACATCCTTATATTAAAATCTATCAAAAAATATATCAAATAAACAAACTTATTGTTTATTTGTTCCCTCTTCAAGTAAAACCACTGAACCAATGTGGATGAAAATCGTCATAGTGGTAGGTATAAGGGATGGAGACGAAGGATACTTTTAATTCGTAAATTCCCGTATTTTTAAATCGCAATTTCCCGTCTAGGGCAGTCCCAAGAAAAGGAACCCTTAAAAGATCACTTTCTTGTCTGTCTGTCTGTCCGTGTGTTACCACTGATTTTCTCAGGAACGGGTGGACCTAGCAAGTTGAAATTTATACCTATCTGATACTGAGGTCTCTATTAGTCCCTATAAGGTATATATAAAATTAAGGTCCTGAGTCAACACTATAAAAAGAAATGGGCAAATAAAAAAAACATGTAGAATTAAAGCAGTACTTACAATAGTAATTGCTTTCTTATGTTTCTTCTCTTTTTTTTTATCCTTGTCTTTGTCCTTCTTGCTATCACCGGAAGCGCCGGACGCGTCCGAATCTTCAGACGATTCCGCATTCGTATCATATCTATAATAATAATTAAAAACATCTTAGAATATTAAAAAACCTTTTTGAAGGAATTCAAATTAATTTATATTCAATGGGATACAAAATTTTGTTTGGAGTTTGGTACAGAAGTTTTGTTAACTTAACTACTTTTAATATAGGTATAAAGAAAGGACCAAAATAATAGGGATTTTAAAAAGAGGAGAATAAGATTTATAATTTGAAAGTCCCGAAGATCAATTCTCGTAAATGAAATTGTTTAAATTTTATTTCGATTGCATTTCTATAACAAATAAAAATACCCGTGGTCAGTTTTTTTTCAAAACGCCTAGCTTTGAGCTACTTTGAGGGTATTTTTTGTAATCGGAATGATCTTGCAATGTAATTTGAACAATTTTACTTACGAGAACTGGCCTTCATGCCTGTCTGTTCCTTTGGACATTATAACAATTAAAACTATTGAATAGTTTTTTGGGAATATCGTGGTATACTTTGCATCCAACAAGAAGAATCAGAGTAATCGACAAAAAATTAGAGCTGTCCACAGCATTTGCGTTTGTCTATTGAGTAAATTGTAAAAAAAAAAAAACTTACTCTTCCGCGACGTCGCTCTCCTTAGCCTTGTCCGGGTTAAAGTCTTCGTCAGTTGAGTCTGAGTCTGACTCTTCTGAGTCCCGTTCCTTGGCTTCAGCCTTCACCCGCTCGAGGTACGCGTCCGGTTCCTTCTCCGTATCAGAATCACCGAAATCATCGTCGTATAGAGCTTTGTCCTGAAAATGTATCATAATTACGTCATACATACATAGGCACAAAGAGATTATAGATTATTTTTTTACTAGCAGCGTTTCGCCCGCGTAACTCCCGATTCCGTGGGAATATCAGGATAAAAGTTAGCCTATAACACTCCCAATGAATCAATGTATAATCATACCAAGTTTTATCAAAACCGGTCCAGTAGTTTCGGAGCCTATTCAATGCAAAAAACAATCAAATTTTTCCACTTTTAATTTTAGTATATATTTATAATGCGTTAACCAGCAATAAGTCTACGCATTTCTGGAATGTTTTTTAAGAAAAATACATCATTCACATTCTGCAATACGGCTTTGAACTCGAATACGGTGCGGCCGTCTTACGCTACGCGGCTAAGTAACGCTGCAGACGAAATTAGGATACGCATTTTACCTGTAAACTGAGGTAGCAAGTTCAATCTCGCCGCGGTTCTAAAATTTAGATGTGTTTTTCCTTGAAAATATTTAGCAAATATAACGAATAACTTACATTCTTGCCAGTATTCTTGACGTGAAGTTTCTTAGAGGTGATGTAGTCGAACAATTTGTCATACTCTCCTTTCTCAATGCTACTGAACGTGTGTATGCTGCCTGATTTCAACTCTATCTCGAAATCGAACGACCTGAGGATTATAATTACTTACTACAAGCTGCACGACATCTTTATTACGTACTAGCAGCGATCCACGGTTTCACCCGCGTAACTACCGATCCCGTGGGAATATTGGTATAAAAAGTAGGATAGAATAAAATTTTTCCTCTTTTACAGTGAAAAAGGGATAAAATTCAGGTTCCCTTATTCTTTTATCTAATAAGAATTTATCACGTAAGACCGGTTCTTATAAGTTCTATTAGGTCAATCACATTATGTAAAAATCTAACAAGATATTAGAAATTTTAAGTACAACTGACTGACAACTTATAAGAAATCTTCAAGGTAAGCGTTCTATAAATCACTTAGGCCGAATGCTGGCCTATATCTATCTATATTTATCTAAACCAGGATGGAGTAATTCATAACAAAGGTTTAGGTGTATAATTCATTAAGATTTTGTGCAAATTAGCTAACATACGATGATAATTGTTTTCTAAATATAACTTACTTGGTAGAAGAGGCACCCCCTCTGGCAAAATTAACAGATGCAATTTCCTCAAACCGTATATGAACTGGCGGTTTGTGGACGTAGATGAATCCTTTCTCCAATGGGTAGAGGTAGCCCGCGGCAGCCTTGTATGAACACGCTATAGCTGGTGTCTTGTGGTGACTGGAAATTATAAGGAAAATGGTCTCATATATGTTTCTGTATCCTATGTCTTTCTCTAAGGTCCAATCTATATTTATTCCAAAATTTACCACTGCAGGAATCATGAATTAATAAACTAAACTGGTATTTTAAACATTTTTAGAATGAAAACATGGCCAAACCTTTATAACTAACTGCGACCCACGGTTTTCAATCAATCAATCATTTATTTACATTAAATAGAGTAAGTAATAAGATGTTAACATTATAATAAAGTACTTGGCTATTGAACCTCATTTGAGGTATGTGAATTAGTCTAAATTAGTAGTGAAATGTCAAATAATAAAATTAAAAATTATTATATAAAATGTCATTAACACATTCTATACATCGGTAAATACTCTTTAAGGCTATAAAAGCACTTTTCCGTCAAAAAATTATGTAATTCTCTCTTAAACATAGAGAAGTCTTCAATTTGAGCTATATGATCTGGCAACTCACTGTACATCATGGGAGCCAGTGCCATAAAGCTTTTCCCGAAAAAAGCTGTATTGTGGTTAGGTACAAGGAGTTTATATCTAAGACGAGCACTATTCATTCCCGTAAATAAATGAAGGTTGCTTTTGGCAAAAATTAAAGACTCGAAAATGAACAAGCATGGCAATGTTAAAATCTTCAACTGTTGGAACAATGGTCTACAACTATCCGTAGGTTTTAAGCCATGAGCCGCTCTAAGACACTTTTTTTGCGCTTTAAAAACAAGTTCTCTGTCGGTTGAGTTGCCCCAAAACATGACGCCGTAGCGTAATGTTGAGGAAACATAGGCATGGTATGACGTCATAACACAGTCCTGATTCGCAACCTTTCTCAAATTATATAAGGCATAAGAGTATTGATTTAATTTATTGATAAGATTATTAGTGTGTATTTTCCATGTCAATTTTTCATCTATTTGTAGTCCAAGAAATGTTGTATTGTCAATTTGTGTTATTTGTGTATTGTCATATTTTATTTCTAGCTCTAATTTATTAACTCTTTGCCTAAATGTCATTATTTTTGTTTAGTCCAAATTAATTTTTAAATTGTTTTTCACTAGCCACTGAATTACGTGATTTAAATTGTCATTAATTTCACGTTCGAACGGGTATTGTCACATTTAAATACAATTGTACTGTCATCAGCAAACAGTGTCATATCATATTTACTATTAATACAGTTAGGTAAGTCATTGATAAAAATAATAAATAATAGTGGGCCTAATACGCTGCCTTGAGGTACCCCACAGGTTATTTGCCTTATTGGGGAAGTATAGGTTGTTTCCGTCTTAGTTTTTATATTCAATCTTACTATTGATGTTACTTGTCGGCGTTCACTCAAGTACGATTCAAGTAGTCTCAGGGCATTTCCCCTGATACCGTAGCGTTCTAACTAAGCAAGCAAAATCGTGTGATCCACATAGTCAAAAGCTTTTGTGAGATCCATAAAGAGTGCCGCTATAGGTAAGGTTTTACTGGTAAGTTCCGGTAGGTAGCCTATGTTCCTCTAAAGGTTCAACTATCTAATCATACAGACATAGATAACACATATGTATAAACTTCGGCATATGATATTAATAATTTAACATGTCTTTTGATGGTAATTATGTAAATTTTCTCACCCCAAGAAATCTCCAGGCCCAGTAACTCTCCTGCTAATAATAACTTTCATGATTTTAGCAAGAACTTCGTATGTTGGTCCAGACAGTTCCTTTGATATTTTACCTTCATATTTTTCTTTTAATTCTTCCCTGAAAAATATGAATGGTTCAATTGAGTGAAATAGAATTTGCTAATACATATATTAAAGGCTAGATGTTAACTTACTCAGTAAATGGTAGTTCTATACTAGTCTCATCTTCGATCCCAAACAGCAGCACCAAGTAATGGTACCTTGTTTGACCCTGTTTGATTGGTGGATCCAAAGAGACCACAAAGAACATCTGCCGTGTGTCCTTGTGTGGCAGCAGGAACAGACGTAGCACAGTCGACATTGGGATCTTGTAGTCAAACGTTTTACCGTGGAGTTGGAAGAATGTTTGGAATACTTTGATGTCATAGCGACCACTGGAAGAAAATATAAAAATAATTTAGTGTAATAAATATTTTGAAATAGGCCATTTTTACCATATGTATTTATGCATTTGGAGGTCTGTCAAAGTTTATCAGTGTTTGATACTAAAGTGGACAATGACATTTTGTCTTTTAATTAAATAACAATTAGAATAACATTGTTAAAAACTGAAATTCGTATGTTTTGTACATTAGTAGCAGCGCCCCGCAGTTTCACCTGCTTACATTTTGATCCCGAGGGAGGACAAAAAGCCTAAGTTACTTCTCAAATTTCAATATATTCTCATAAAAAAAATTAACATAATAAGTACAGACTTTTATTAGAAACAAAAGTCTGGAAGTTTTTGGAGGCTTATGTTTAGTAGTGGATGTCCTGTTGCTGGTATGATGATGATTATTACAAACAGAAACCCAAATAATAAATCTTTTTTCTTTAAAATATTGCAATAGATTGCGCAATATTGCGCCTATAAATTAAATTTCGTCATACAAAATAACTACAGTTCCAATTGATTTTAACTCATAATTATATTTTGATGTGTTACCCTGCATCTTTTAAATTGACATTTGTAACAGATATGAGGATAGAGAATAATCCAACCCTTAATAGAAGGTGTGAATAGAAGTTGCGTAACTTTTGTTAACAAGAAGCAAGCTCCTTGTTAACAAAAGTTTAGAAACATTACATCCACCGGAATTGTGTACACTTAATGTAAGATGGGACATTTCATTAACTTACTACAGCTGCATTCTTGATACATGAGGGATAAAAGAACACAGGATGTAGCTAATCTCTATGTTTCAAGTGGAATTCATTGTTAACCTTCTAACAAAGAGGTTGGATTAGCTATATCCAACAAAACTTGATGTCAGATGTGATTTATACCCACTCTTTTAACCAGATTAGTTACCACTTACCGAGGCGTAAGGCATTGGAGTTCCCTAAATATAGCAATAGCATCACCAGATACTGATATGACACTGGCTTTGTTCATGACTTGTTGATGGAAGGCTTCTATCGCATCCATGTCACCCGCCATCTCGTTTGTAGGTATGTGGAAACGCATTTCCATTAGTGATACAGGTGTGTCATCATTCTAGAACAAAAGATCTTTTATTCAAGAGGATTTTACCTAAGAAAAGGAAAATAAATTATTATGGGTAATCTATATTAATATTATAAAGCCAAAGAGTTTGTTTGTTTGAATGTGCTAATCTCAGGAAATACTGGTTCGTAATGAAAAATTATTTTATTGTTGGTTAGTCCATTTATTTTGCATAAGCCTATATAACATCACGCTGCAAACAATAGGAGCAAAGAATCAGTGGGAAATGTGGAAAAAAAACAGAGAAAATTATTCATCTCTGAGGGCTTCCTTTTTTTAATGAACCCACTGATCTCAGAAACTGTTAGATTGAAAAATTTATGCTTCTTTTTATCCCTATATTCCCACAGGATCAGGACTTACGCGGGTGAAACCGCAGGGTGTAGCTAGTATTCCATATTGAGTGCCTTCATGTAATGTATATTCCATTATGATATAGAACCCATGTAAGACCATGATGCATGTCAAGGTTCCAATTCTATTGAGCCTAGTTTTCAGAATGCTTAATTAAACTATTTTGACTAATAAAAAAAAATACCCAAGAAAAATAAACACCCCAAGAGTTTCTTATGTCTTCTTCTTCTAATTCAGAATGCACCTACTTATAGGTGCATTCTGAAGAAACAAATCCTGATTTAGTTTTAAATATGATCTCATTTTGATTCCAAGTTAATATTTTTATTAAAATTTACAATTAAAAAGCCATGTTTACCTGATGGAACTCAAGAGTGACTTCATTCTTGCCAGTATTACACTGTGACACATAGTGTAGTGGTATCTCAAATGCTGTGTTGGATCCTACATTGAAGCTCAACACAGCACCATTGAATTTAGCTGTCCCCCAGTTCCAGCCTTTCAGGGACAATTCTTTCTCCAACATGTCTTTATTGTAGTTGTTTTTGAAGAACTTAGCTACCTTTTCTTGTTCCTGAAATTACATAGATAGAACAGTAAAACAGTGTGAAAAATAATTCAATTTGTTATGGTAATAAATGCGTATTTTGGCGCTTTATTCAAAAATGTCTCGGTATATACTTACCCCATCTTTAAATCCACCATATCTGTGTAAAGTTCCATTCTTCAGGAACACTCTCAGGCCCCAAGAACCTATAAATTTTTGGAAGTTCACCAACTCTATGTCGTTGGCGGAAATTTGCTCGACTTTGCCAGTTTTACTATTTTTAAAGATAATATTCTGATCAGTCATTTTCAGCCTACCAGGAACCTAGAATTCAGGACGTATTTAATAGAAACACGTTAGAAAGCATGGTTTTAGCAGTGGTAAGAGTTTGTGCTTTAGAAACTTACCATGGCCCCTTTAATTTCGGCGGAAACATCGTTGTACTCCAAGAATTCCATTTTTATTGTATTAAATAGTAAATTTACAATGAAATACGATTGTTTGGAATAAGCACACCACGACGATAAATACTGATTTTCGTATAAAAGCGGCACTACAATGGAAAAAAAACAAACGCTGTAATACAAATGTCATTTTTTGACATTGATACTGACAGTTCAATGATTTTGACAGTGACAAACAGACAGACAAACGGACAGAGATTAATTTTGGCCATCCACACAAATTACAACTCGCCAGAAAATAGACGTAGCGTGAATGGCTGGTTTAAAGCCAATTCTTTCGTTCAGAATCGGTCATGTTTTATTATCTGTCTCGAGAAACAAAAATAAAAAAAACATTTTTCGAATAGCTATTGGACGTGCATGTTGTTGTTCAAATTAAAAAATTAAAAGTTACGATAAAAAACAAAATTGTGGTGATAAAATTCTGAAAAACTTGCAGACTCTCCGTGTACAATTAATAAATCCTTAGTATTATTTTCCCCATATCTAAATTGAAATAAGTTTCTACAAAACGAAGGTGTATTTGCATGTGTGAAATCTATGGCGTCGTTATCCTTGCCTCGAGTCCTGCAGCTGAAGAAGAACAGCTTGGACGCTGAACGGGAACAGTTCGAGAAGTTCCAGGTAAGTTCCTATTATGTACAAAATTGTAATAACATTGTGGGCGGGCAATAAGTCAGCACTATATCTACCTATAACACCTACCTACCGGCCTGCCTATGTCTAGTACTGAAAACTACTTCGTCTCAAGATACTATTTTGCTTCTCCAATAAACGCCTGCTGCCCAATTATTATTACTAAGTGTATCCAGTCATGAATGTGCTCTGAATGTATGAGTCATTTATTCACATTAGTTTAAACGTTTATATGTTTTATGTTTACGTTTATTAATACTATAATATAATATTATAAAGCTGATAAGTTTGGTTGTTTGAACGCGCTAATCTCAGGAAGTACTGGTTCGAATTGAAAACTTATTTTTATGTTAGATATTCCATTTATCGAGGAAGGCTTGAGGCTATATAACATCACACTGCGATCACTATTAGCGAAAAATCTGTGGAAAATGTGGAAGAAACAGGAAAAATCATCATCTTTGAAGGCTTCCGTAGTTTTGTTTGAACGTGCTGATCTCAGGAACTACTGGTTCAAATTGAAAAAATATTTTTGGGTTGGACCGCTTTTTGTTAATTAATATTAGTTTATTTAGGACTAAGTTAAATGAAGTACAGTGAATCTGTTTTTATTGGTTCATAGTTGATGCTAGTTATTTAGGAGCCCAATCAGTCCATTGGTGCTAGTTATTTAGGAGAAAACGAGTTATTTAGGAGTTTTAGTTATTTAGGAGTCCATTGGTGAAAACTGTATGAAAATGCGTAGTTTATCGCGTTCAGACGGACAGACAAATGCAGGCACGATGATGACTTAGTTTTATAAAATGTAATGTAACTAATTTCCATATGATAATAACATGGAATCATCATAGGCCATCAATGCACATAGCTAAGAGTTGACACATCTGTGTATACACAGATTGTGTTACATATACCTATTAACAAGCAAACAAATACTGGCCTAGAAATACTGTAACTTCTATACTAATGTCATAGAGAAGTATCATTGTCTTTGTGTTTCTGTATGTACTAGCTGCGCCCCACGGTTTCACTCCCAAATTCCCGATCCCGTGGAAATATTGGTTAGCCTACCTACTTACCGGTTTATCCAGGTCTTCAGCGATCTACACACCGAGTTTTATCACAATCAGTCCAGTAGTTTTTGCATGAAGGAGTAACAAACGTTAAGTATGTTTGTTACTCCTTCATGCACAAACTTCCACATTCATAATATTAATGGATAAGTAGTATGTGTTCTATCCATTGTCTGGTCACAATGGGGCTAGATGGCGCTGTGTAGAATGTTCTGCAGCCTAGTTGCTTAGCTTGGGATAAAAAGTGTATGTGTCCTGCAATATATATTTATTTGAGGTTGTTGCAGTATGTCTTCTTCTTCCATTATCTCCTATCTATTAGCTGTCATCTCATAATTCACATTCATCTCTCTCATTTATGTTACATAATACATCCATCTTTTATTTGGTTGTTCTCTTCCTCTCCATCCCTCTACCACAGAATAGATAATAGTCCTACCCTCTACATTCATACTCATCAGTCTTTCAGTCACATACTTATACTATTTCTGCTAATATTATAGAGAGTAAAGGACATAATTTATTAATAATTGCATGGGCATTGGCAGAGGAATTTTCAAGTCAAATAAACTTTCTACCAATCAGAAGAAGTAAAGTATTTAATTGTAGAATAAAAACAGATAAAACTTATTATTGAAGTACAGATGCATGCTTATCATTATGAAATTGTATAAACAAAATTTGCTTTTGAAGATTTCTGCTATCTTATTTTTTACATCAGTAATCAATCTTATGTACTTGTAAGCTTAACAAATTGTAAAGAAAAAACTTTCTGTTGTGCGTATTTGGTATTTAAGTCACATTCTCCTGACCTCTTCCATTATCTTTTCTTTATAGTATAAAAAAAGGAAACATAATCATATTTTAAACGGTGATAAATTTCAACAAAAACATAAGGGATTAGTTACAGAATGTCCAATTCGCATATGGCTACGCTTTCGCAATAGGCACCTTTCGTAAATGGTCCCATTAGCGACCGACGCGGAGGCCTGTTGCAGATTCTTCAAGGTCCCTGTTACTTACGCAAATGGAAATCGCAGTGCCACCCATGTCGTTTTTGTGTTAGTATAAAACTAACATGAATAAAATGAAAGATATCTGTTGGTCAGGTACTTATCAGGCCGTCAGTCATAGTGACAGATAGTAACCTTATACCTATGGTAAAACGCATGAAAAAAGCCTATCTGGCAATTGGAAACCTAGGTATCATGTTGTCCGTCGAATAAATGCTATGCGTCTATTTACTAATTGGCAAAATCAGCATCCTCAGTTATACAGATCAATTATTACTGAATGTAACACAAAAAGGACCGGTAAATGCGCTGCTTTATATTGCATGAGGTTCAAAAAATACCCGTGTCGGGTACTATTAATTCAGCTGAGTGGATTATACAGAAAACAGGTCAAATATTCCGGCTTGGATGTGCGACTAACGGGAAATTACGCAACTTACACCTTCGAGCTGAGTACAACTTTACAATATGTGAATGGAGTTAAATAACTCTTTTTAGAACAATGACCTGACAATCGTATCGCACACCATTCATAAAATAAAATACCTATTACCAGCGCTCTAAATCTATATTTTATCGTCTCTTTCTGGATAGGACAGGGTTTTATGGCCCTACCTTCATTCTTGGTATCAGTATCGCAACTTTACTACCTTGACAACTTCATAAATACACTAATCCAAAAATCCAATAGAATTTCGTGGAATACAGCCTATATTCAATATTTCCTCAAATGAAACGTTCATAACATCATCAATATGTAATAATATGTCAGTCGATTTCCTTGCAATATTTTCCACCAGCTCCATCAACTAGTGACTAGTGCATTCAAAATACCGTTAACACTCTGTTGTGGTAAACATTACTAATTTCTTATCTCCATTATCGATGTGATAAAACCGATAGCTTCGAAGCGTCTGATACGTTATCTGCAGTTTATTAGAACACCACAGTTTCTATACCGTTTTAACTTCAAGCCCATTGTTTGAGGGAGTGACCGTGAAAAGTTTTTTTTGGATATATTCATTTTATAACGGGGAAAAATTAACAGGTGTGTACTTAATTATTGCGTATATTTAAGATAGCTCGGCGCTCCTTAATGTACTGCGAAGATATTGAATATTGTATTTAACGAAGATATTGAATATTCTATTTAATATCTATCGATTGACGTTCATGTTTGATAAACGTATAACAGTGCTTTCTCTGTTATTCATAGTCTGACTTCATGATATTCAATTTACGTGTAAAATGTGAATTCCATTCGACGGGGATTTATTTATGTGGTTTAATTTGTAATCTTATTTAATTACTGCAAAACGAATAAAGTGAACGAACTTTACTTTTGTGATAAAGAAATTCTTTGTTTTTGACGAATATCTATCAACACTTTGACAGATAACGTATTTAAAAACGTTTTCGTAGACACTAGTTTGAAATTCTCGTCTTATGAGATGAAGAATTCTTAGATACCTTCAAATTATCCGATTGTTGGTAAAATGATCAAGATTGCCGGCTTCCGCCCACAGGCTAATATCTCTAGCTTTATGTTACATCTCGACGACGAGGTACTTACTTATTTTAAATCCTTTTGGATTTTCCTGTTTCTTCTGTTCGTAATTTAAGCTATAGAAGTTTATTTATCGAATTCGGTAGGTACGTCAATTTGATCTATTTTCTTTTTCTGACTATGAGTTTGGTATTTATTATAAGTTTAATTAAAATATTATCTAGTAACAGGTACAATAGGTACTTCAAAGTCAGTATTATTTCATATAACGTGGAGATTACGTAGGTGTAGAGTAAATGCATTATCTTCGCAGTGAGTCACGCAAGGTTGCTACTTAGGTCCGCTACTATTTTATAATTACATTCAAGATTTTAATTGGTTCAGTCACAACCATATTTATTTGTTTTTTCTTACTTATTTAGAGTATTCATATCATTTACCAGTTCAGAATATTTACGTCTTGGTCATGGTCAGTATTTCAAGTAGCCTTGTTGCCTACAAGAAGAGGTACATTTCACAGTAATTGCCTTGCAAATAATAAATACGTGATTGTTTTACAAAATATTCTCAGTTTTACTATTAAAACACTGAGAAAAAAATGTGCTTACAATGTTTGAAATATTACAAGGTGAATGTAAATGAATGGAAGAAGAAGACATACTTCACCGACCCCAAATAAATTGGGAATTAAAGCAGACAGAAGCACAGAATATATAATAGTACAAGCAGAAGAGACAAAGCCTGAAATGTTACAATTATAGAATTATTTATATAGATTTATTATCGCTGTGATGATGACTAATGAATAAGTAATTTTTATGCAAAACAGTAATCCTAGTAATAACATTTACAACCGGTTTTATCTATGTGACATGCAATCATTGCCGACTCAACAATAAGCTATTCCGTATTCATAACAGCATTCATTCAGCACATCAAAGTGATAAAACTCATTTCTTATTGTAGGTAGTAATAGTTGTAGTACGCGTGGGATGTTCTCGTATTTCTTTCACAATTTTACTTAAAAAGTAACTTTCTGTCAATTAAGCGACAGTATGATTATCGCGCTTCGGAGTCTTGTTTAATAAGAACAGCTTTCTAATTATTGTTGTTTCTACATTTATATTATTATTTCTACTTTTACTGTTATATTTTTATTGCATGTAGAGCGAGCTAGTTTTGTCTGAAGCATGCGTGTTGATTAAAATCTTACTATGAACGAACAATGTTAACTACGAAAACATACCTTTGACGAACTTTTTTAAAATGCTTGGTCGAGGTCATGTTAACAAATATTTTACATTGTACGTGAAAGTAAATAAGTAACATGTCTTCGTAATAGAAACACGCGATAAAAACAAGCCCTAAGGGTTTCGCTTCTCTAAGCGATCAAATTTCAACTTTGAATTATCTGCCAGATGTTCAATTCCAAAAAAAATGATGAGGTGGCTTTTGAGTCTACGCAGGTAAGTAAAATAATTTAATCCGATAGGCAGTTCTATGATAAAATGTGTTTACAATCAACAAGAGATATGGGATGTAGTGCGAGGGCAATCACCGCGCATCCTCATCCGTTCAGCATCCCGACGAGCATATAGGTACTCGTATTGTATGTGTTACTGACATTAATATCACGCTTCGTCCATTACACAATAGTGTTAGAAGCATATACAGTCATATACTGCATAAATGAATAGTAATTTGTTTATTCAATTTGTTATGGTCCTCTCTACGTACACACTATCTATCATCTAATTTTTATTCAAAACTAGCTAGGTATGTCCCATTCGCGTAGATACATAAGTTCTTGAATATAAGTTAGAGCGTATTCAAAAACGGTTCATAAAATATCTTTGTTATAAGTTAGGGTTACCTTATCATTCTGATGATTATCATATGTTGTGTAAAAATTTTACCACTTGGGCAACGTAGGCAAATTTCAGACTTTATTACTTACCTCAAAATTTTAAATAGTTAAATCGACTGTCCTGTCAAAAATATATTTAAGAGCACCGAGGTCTAGACTTAGGCATAACTCCTTGATACATGTACCTAGACGGAGAACTAAATACAGGAGGAACACGTATATGGTGCGAGTGGCGAGTGAGTTCGATTTACTCTGTGAGGAAAGTTCAGTGGATCCTTTCTTCACTAGCGTTAACTCTGCGAGAAGGCAGCTTAGTCTTATCTTCTTTCAAGGCTCTTAATTTTTATTGTTTTGTTGTTATTTCATATTTACGTATTTGTTTATCAGTTTTAGTATTGTCTCTATATTTATATTGAATGTACCTACCTATATTTTAATTCTTGCTGGATTGTGATTTGTGTTTTTGCTTGCTTGTTTTGTATCTATACCTATTCTATTTTCTACTCGTGAGAACCTATAATTGGCTTTCTGTTTCTTGTTTTGTTTCTTATTATTTTTGTAAAGCTGTTGGTTTTCCAAATAAATAAATAAATATTAGATTGATAGATAGAAACACTTTATATTAGTGCTCACGTGTAAAAATTAAAAACATTTTTAAATACAGCTGTTTTGTATGGGCGTTATTTTTGCGTTATCAACTTATCATTTAAACTTTTTAGTTGCAACGACTGCTTGGTGTTTTAACCCAAAACGCCAAATGTTTTTATGAGAAAATATGTGAGCTAGATGGAGTCAACAGACTACGTTATCTGCTGATAATCGTGAGAATTGTGGGCTGCGGTCGTGAGTGGGATGGTTTGCCCGCTTATTCGTTGTGATATCATACAGCTACTCTTTGCTGGTATCTGTTACATACATATGTTCCAGTGGTCGGTACTTAGGTTATTTGCTAAACATAATATTTACGTTATTTCTGAAAGTTATTAGCTGGCAGCTTTATTATAACAATCATCCTTACATATCCGAATCGGTATCTTCTTGCCTATTCACCTTCCATATCAGTTGGAGTCGGGTCTTGTATATTTGGGTCTCACGTGTGACACGGTCGAATATTTTCATAAATATAAATAATTACACAAACTATCGACAAACTTAGTGGCTCTTGTATCCAAAATCTATTTTGTGTGGTTTCCGTTTATATTTTCATGAATAAATGCTATTTCTGATGCCGTATTTAGCGATCGACATCATCAAATAGTCCTTTGTTAATCTTTACTACCTACCGATTTAAAACTCATTCATTTCATTTTAAATACAGAATGTATCAACGGAAAACGCTAACGTAGCGTAGTTTATCGTCAAGATTCGCTATGCACCTAGCACAGTACTGTTATCGCTACATTTCTTCACACCCTGTACGGTTGGATGACTTCTAATATAGCAGATTTACGGTTTCATGGTTGGCTTGTCATGTTGCTATTCAGTGTTACAACAGATCGTTTAAAGTCTGCTATTCCATAATTTCTTATTTTTTCTTATATCCGTATGGATTAAGAGGAAAGCGCTCTCCTCCATACAAATTTCATCTAATTATCATAGAAAGTAAAATAAATATAAAAGATAATACATAGGGGCTTGGTCATGACAGTTATAAGTTTTATGCTGCAAAAATATTTGTGTCAGTGTTATTATCCAGGGAGGAAACAGTCGACTACGTTTGTATGGAGAGAGCGCCGGGTACCATTCCTCTTAATCATACATTTGACGTCTGTGGTGTGGCGGGCCAAAACCCGCCTGCGACGCAGAAGGTTGCTGATTCGATTCTTGCCTTTAACAAATATTTAAGTACAAATTTCTGTTTCTGATCTGGATGTTTCTGTATGTGTATTAAGTATATATATTATAGTACAAAAGAAAAGTATATAAGTATTCTATCCGTTATCTGGCACCCATAACACAAACCTAGTGGCTTAGCTTGGGGCTAGATGGCGCTGTGCGAATTGTTCCACAATATTTATTTATTTTATCTTATGTTTGCGTGGATTAATCATTGTTTCCAAAAACAGTACCTAAGTACATACGATTTCCGTTCACTAAATTGTTTCCACAAATTCACTATCTGTTTTTTAATAATAACAATGCATGTATCCTGTATAATAAACTAGCTCTTGCACGCGACTTCGTACACGTGGTAGTTTTTTTTATGTACCAAAACCTTCCTCTTTAATCACTTTATCTATTAAAAAAATCGCATCAAAATCCGTTGCGTAGTTTTAAAGATCTAAGCATACATAGGGACAGACAGGGGAAGTGACTTTGTTTTATACTAGCTTTTGCCCGCGACTTCGTCCGCGTAGAATTTGAAAATTTGAAGTAGATTGGACCAAGGAATCACGTTGTCCTATACAAATTTTTCATCCCCTAAGGGGTAGAATATCCGAAAATCCTTTCTTATCGGATACCTACGTCACACAAAGAACGCACCCTCCAAGTTTCAGGTCTCTACGATCAGCGGTTTAGGCTGTGCGTTGATCCGTCAGTCAGTCAGTCGTTCAGGACAAAGCATTTTATATAACAACCTAACAACCGGTGCGTAAATAACTACCACAGTAAAATCGAAACTGTTAATTGAAAGTAGGAATACGCGTAAGTAACAGGTACACGTCATTGCACATTTGTTACGCCGGCGCGCGGCGCCGCTAGTGCGGTTGCATCGAACTAGCTAATTCCATTGTTGACGTTGTTTATTCGTGGTAATGACATGTTAATGACGCTAACATTCCACTGTTTCAAGAAGATTTTACCTTTGTTTAGAATTTTCGATCTGCACTCATTGTTCTGTTGTTAGTTCAATTTACCTTGTACTTGTATACGGGCTGTTTTCCGCCAAATAGACCTCTTGAGTTGAGTTCTTTTTACGTGAGGATGAAGTTAGCTTGCCCAGTACTTATGGCATACCAGCTAGCAGAACTCGTCAATACGCCTGGAGACAACTAAGCTGTTGGTTTCATCACGATGTTTTGCTTCACCGTAAGAGCAAGTCAATTAGCGCACATACATTTTTCGTAAGAAAAATCCATTGGTGCACATCGGAATGCAACTCGAGGTATTAGCTCAACACCACTCTTCCCTAATTTACCTTTCTCGCTCCTATCTTGTCTTGCTGATCACTAAGTGAAATTTAATTCTGCAACCTAATTTGCATTATAAAAATCATTAATTTCACTGTCTATTGTTTACTGCAATGTGGAAACAGCGAATAGCCGTTTCGTCGCTCAGTTTCTTCTATCAATGCACAATAGGTTGTGATTGTGAAATCGTGAGTTACCCGAACTATTGTCCCTTCTTTTACCTTGTACGGGCTTCTACTAAACCGATGGCACTTGCTAATGCGGAAATCAGAATAAAATTAGAAAGAAAGAAAGCATTTATTTAGTACAAACACAGGAAGGAAGAAATGACATGACGAACATGACAACGAAAAAAACAAAACAGTGACAAATTATGTTAATTGTTCACAAATCTATTTTACAAGTTAACATTTTAGTTATTTTTGTGTGTTATGTGATAGCTAAATTACTAGTAGGTATAGTTATAAACAAGAAGCTTGAATTATAATAATAAATTAAATATTTGGTAAAGCACTTTCTTGCAGACGGTATTTTCATGCACAATTTATTTTTAGTCGTCATTTGTCCAGAATTTAGAAAGTGTAAACCTCGGAGATCGGGTCGCTCGGAGACTAACCCGTTCATTGAACACCGCGAAATCGGAAATAAGAATAAAAATGTAATTATAATTCCTTGATTATTTCATCCAATCTTGTATCTAAAACTGTCTAATTTAGTAGAAATATTACGTTAATAAACTGTACCTATTTTGGTACCTAATCTAATCATTGTTTGAAGTAATGAATAAGTGATATGGCATCGAATCGATAGCAGCTATACTAATACCTATCTAAATGTTTGAAAAATTAATCATCACAGGCTAACCGATAGGATAGGGGCATTACTAAAATCCGGTATTTTTAAAGAGGCAGGTAGGTTAGGTACCTACTAAGATAAGCACTACAAAATATTCTGCATTATTTATATTTGTCTTTTACATAAGGAGCACTTAGTCAACAGTCAAATACCTAAGCGAAATGGACAATTTGTACGGCCCTTTTTAATTAGGCTTGCCCAGCACCTACTACCCTCTCAACTTAGTCGACCATGTCCAGAGGAGAATACTTATCAATACTTCTTTACAAAATTAAATGAACAATTTATTTGTATATCTACCACTCGAGAAACCGTTGGACCATACAGACTTGCTTAATCCCAAACACTCGTAAATTTGTCTCCGGATCTGTGTATTTATATGGAGTTGTATGGGCGATTGGCCCCTAACTGCAGTTTCCTGATTTAGCTCAACGAGTGGCCGCTGCTTATGCGCAGCGCGTCGCGACGGTATGCGTGGGATGCGTCAACTTTATTATTAAACTGAGATTTATGTATTTTCAGTTTTAACTTATACGGGCCATAAAAACGACTTTAGTCAAATATTGTAGCTTTATTTGTTTGTCCTCGCATTTGCCGCACTTGCTCCCGTTAAAGAATTCCCGCCTCAGACAAGTATTTATGCTTCGATATTTGTCTGTAGTCTGGTTGTTTCTATGTATTATAAGTATATATTTACAAAAGAAAAGTAAATAATTTGTATATTCGTTGTCTAACACCCATAATACAAGTCTAGTTACTTAGCTTGGGGCGATATGTGGAATATCCTGCAATATTTATTTATTTAAAGATCTTAGCCTCCCGTCGTACATCAGCTCCTTGATCATCATCAGATTACATGCCAACTTCCTCAACGGAATATCCGGTGGCATGTTGTAAAGGAAATCTAAAGATTCTTTATGTTGTTTAGGGCAATTAATTGTTTATTTATTTTAATTAGGTAATCATGCCAAGAAGCCATAGCTAGTTAGCATCGTAACACAGTTAGCTGATTTATGTTTTGGCTAATCGTCTTTGTGATTTGTAGGCTTCTTCTAGTCTGTGGTTACTTTACTTTTAACTTTTTGAAAGAAAAGGTCCATTCCATTTTCTGATAATCTACACTACACTATAAAGAGGAAAGATTTTTTTGTTTGTTTGTCACAAATTGGCTCCGAAACTACTAGAACGATTAAGATGAAACTTGGTATGTAGATATTTGGAGACTTGGATTAACACATATGCTACTTTATATCTCGATATTCCCACGAGATCGGGAGTTACGCGGTTGAAACCGCGGATGATAAAAAATATTAAACCTACTGACCTAATGATAAAAAAATATTTTTGCTTTATTTTCAGGTAAGCCTCATTCCAGTTCCGCTCAAGTGAGCTGTTTTTACACTACATTGGTAGCCAGAAACGACCTGCATGAATAATTCGTCTAAATCGTGGGGCACGTTTTTTCGGACTAATAACATGTCAATGACTTTTTAAAACTGTAGGCCACTTGTATAAAATGTAACAAGGATTTTAATGAACGTCACCTAAAAATATTAATAAATCCCAACGTAGCTGAAAAGCGTAAAACATACTTAGTAAGTTATTAAAGAGAAAACTTGCAAGGAGGCGGACGGGGTTCATAAAAGAGATTGTTTTGCATTACATGGAATCAGGTAAAAGCTGGGTAATAGTACCGCCCTGATACTTCTAAAATATGAGTCCAAAATTCATTACCTGTTGACACTCGCATTGTCATCATGACCAATCTATAGACTTATCTTATCAAAATCGGCTTGGCATATGAAGCTTGTCATAATATTCTATCTCTAAGGTTCACCGTTTCATCCCACAGTCAGACAAAACGTACAAAATTACTGTCATATTGGGTAAGGTTCAAATTTGGTTGGAAATTGGGATAAATCTGATGCTGGCGTTTATTGGAACCTTGTTGCAGTTTACTAGTGCTTTAGAAATAACACTCATTAAATTAATCTTGAGCATGATAAATGTCATCTTTTTGTGGTGGGATCTGCTAGAGTGACTTCAATTTCTACTGCTTAGTACACTTATTTAATGTCTCAATTCAAGGCCTCTTTCAGAAGGGGTTGGGCAGTAAATTCTTTAAGGCACTCTTGTTTATCCTACTCTTGAATACTAACAGAATGTTGGGACACCCCTTCTCATTTCAGCGTTTCGGGCACTAATCTAATGCATGCTGTTGTATGTGGAACTGCTGTGTAACACATCGTTATAATGAACCCGAAAGATAAACGCTTTTTTCAGCTGGTGAGTTCTTTCATTACTAACTTATGTTCATATTAACATCGAGGAAATTAATATCTACTGAGTTCTACAGCTTCTTAGATAGGTTACTATATCGGTGGATTGCTCGCCAACAATTTACATTTGAAAATAACCACCGATAGAAAGTGTGGTCTGTAGGGGTCTGCTCTGGCTCAATCTCTATTGCAATTGTTATTGTAACTTGGTTTTAAAAACCTTGGCACTACCCGTTGAATTAGTGCCAAGTTACCAAGTATAAATATCTTAGTTTTCCTCCAACAAGCATATTACTTATTCGATTAACTTGAACTTGTATTCAAGCGCTGCACACGTAACAGTATCTTATAGAGCGAACCGTTTTTTGTACGTAATGGCCTTGTGCGCAGTTTCTGGGCTAATGTAATTCTATTAAAATCTTGCACGATTGCTGTCAGAATTTTCAAGTTCAAATTGAGGTTCATTGTTAAAATGTACTTGGAAATACATTACATTGAATTACGTTGAATTTAGCAGTAAACAATGAATAACATTTAATTTATAAATCGTGATTCAGAAATGTAATTATGAAGGAAATATTTTCACAAGGTAATTATTAATTTTCCTCACCAAGGCATAATTTTTCCTTCAAAAATATTCAAAGGGACTAGGGTAATTTGAAATGTATATGGATAGGTATTCTTCTAATTTCCAGTTGATTGTCATGTAAATATTATCTATTATATCCATGTAAAACATGTTTTTTTGTACCCAGACTGTAACATTGTATTGTTATCATGTCGTCATTGTTTTAATCGCAATCGCTTTTAATGAATTGTCGTTTTACATGGTAGTTAGTTCAAGGATAGACTAACTATAAAATTGAATAGGTACGTAATATCTAGTAATATCTACCATATGTATTCTGACTATTAACCTATTCCGGTGTTAGTCGATTAATTAACATCTTGAAGGAATAAAACACTTCATTAATTCTAAAGTTCGATTCATTTTAATACTAATTGGCAAGTTTTATTCAACACTTTACTGGTTTAGTATAGCTCGATTCAGCGCTTTCTATAAATATAAAGAACCACGCGTCGAAAACACATGCTTTTGTTTGTTTACATTTAACGGAACAAAGTAAAAGTTTAATGACCGATTTATAGTGTCTTTGCGTTGTATCTACACTTATTTTGATTGATAAATGCCCGTATTTAACAAAGAGCGTTTGTGATGATGGATTATGATAATTAATGACAAAGACAATGTGTTTTTACTAGTAATTCGAATAGACCATAAATAAATATAATTTGTAGACCATAATAGACAGATCTCTAGATAGTGAAATCTTTGGTTAAACTTCAATATTATTATAGACTGATTTCCTATAGACTACCTTAAACAGCAGTTCAAGTCTGCGTCAACGAGCACGATTTCTAAAAGGGCGATCAATCGTGATTATTTTTTGCGAAATCTAAGATCAATCGTGAATGTTTTCTGAGAAATCTTTTACTTTTCCAATTTAAGTTATATAAATATAGACACTGTTTCCTTACTTGCCAATTAGATATATCTGATAACGCGTGAGAATAATTTATAGGTAGATGTACTCAATTACTTATCAATATGTAATTGAAAATACCGGTTTTTTTTTATCTGAAAGCTGAATTTTTCCATGAATATTCCTAATTTAGCATTTATGCAATTTTTCGTATCAATCGGTTTTTAATTTGTCTTTTATTACTTTGTTCTTTTGTGTTGACATTATGTGATGTCCGATCAAACTACGATATTGCATTTAATGGTTATTAGGTAGTTTCCAAGAAAACCCTGTTGACATAGCTTAGGATCTTTGCGTCACAGAGCATCATTCAATGCAAATGTGTTTATAGCATTTCGCGGAAATATTCTACAAGAACTTACTGTGTATTCAGATAATTGTCTTGTAAGTTCTAAAAACTTTTGTTTATCACGGGTTTCACATGATAATATTCACAGTCGACTTCCTTCTCTAAACATATTACACCTTTTAGGCACAAAAGCTTCGGATTTTTAAATAACGTCGTCCTTTTAAAACTGCACAACGTTGTGTTTGTTTGATATGTCTTTATGTAAAAAAACTACTGAATAGATTGTGATGGAACTTGGTATGTAGAATAGCACAGCTAGAATGGTTAGTTGAGTAAAATATTCCGCTCACGTATGTTGTTCTTATCGACAGACATTGGCTATCCAGAAAGCCATCAACTCAATCGAGACCCCAGTAAAAGAGAAACATGTACGCAGCACCATTATCGGCACGTTTCAGGAGCAGAGCGCCATCACATATTGGGTAAGTGCTATGATTAGTGCTAAAGTTCATGTCAAACTTAATGATAGTTTCAAAGTTAACTCTTTGCACAGGAATAAACTCTAGGTGGGAGTAGGTTAGGAGACTCTTAATATCTGTTGTGTAACGTCTTGCGCTCAACTTCAGAGTAGTTATCGTTTGATGCGAGCTAAATATCTAAGTTTTATTAAAACCTGCATTATTGAAAATTGACTTTGAATTTAGATGGTGGCTCTCCGGCTCCCGATACAGGATAATCGGATCGTTGCGTGGAAGTTTTGTCACGTGACACACAAACTGCTGCGCGAGGGACATCCTGCCTGTCTCGATGATTCGCAGCGACATATTAACATGATTGAGAATCTGGGAAAATTGTGGGTAAGTAGATTTTGTACCGCTGAAATAGACATAAGTTAGGTCCCTCCTAAAGGGCTTGGCTGACGTGTCATAAGATATAATTAGTCTTTAGAGTCTCAGTGGACGCAATGCTTTGCTTCTTCACTTTCAATGTAACGTGACCTTGCACGAGATCGGGACTTATGTTACGCGGATGAAACCGCGCGGCGCTGCTAGTTATTATATTATTGGTATCACCAGGTACATTTACGCGAAGGCTACGGCAAGTTGGTGCACTTATACTGCAACCTGCTGGTATGCAAGCTGAAGTTCCACGCGCGCAACCCTCGCTTCCCGGGCAACATGCAGCTCACGGCTGACGAGCTCGATGCTATTGCTGAAAACGATGTTAATAACTAGTAAGTATTTTACAAAATAAATAAGTATATTAAAAAAGTTTTCGATGTTATTTGGTATGGAAAGGTTGATTTGGTTACTACTGGAATAACTCAAATTACAGTTACACAGTTACTTCACTCACAATTACTATAGCTAAAACTCCAGTAGTTTTAGGTACGTTTATGCCAATAATCCTGCGGATGAAACCGTAAAGTTTATCTAGTTTTTTTGTGCTTCCTCGCTTACGAAAGACTCTGGGTTGGGTTATAGTCAAATAGCAATAGATTTTTTTAATGTTTATTTTGTCTTTAATTTGCATCTGATGTATCACAAGGCCTCTACGGCATTATATTGTGGGTCAAATTGGTGAAATAGTTAAAACTATACTTCTTTATTCACAGTTTCCAACTCTGCGTGGAGCTTTTCGACTACATGGACGATATTCTCAATTTACAAGCTTCAGGTTAGTTACCATTTATATTTTTACTATTTCTATATAATATTTTAAACTTGATATCTATACTTATAAAGGATATAAATGTAATCCAGATGTTATTACAGGATCGTGACTTACGCGAGGGTTTAAAGCTTTTAAGCTTCTTCTATTGTGGTACTTATTGTAACTTTCAGCTTTAAAAGGTATCAAGGAGTTTAACAATGTTTATTCTATTCACCCAGTGTTCGACAGCCTCGGCAACGCTCGCGCTAACAGTATGACGGCGAGCGGTCAGTGTCGCCTGGCGGCGCTGATTCCGTGCGCGCAAGACTCTTCACAGATCTACGACTGTAACGTGAGGCTTCTCTTTCGTTTACACGCTTCATTGCCACCTGATACGCTACAAGGACATCGAGAAAGGTAATTCACTAAATACTAACCCCTATATATATAAAATTCTCGTGTCGCGGTGTTACTAATCTCCACCAAAACTAAACGGCTAAACCAATTTGTATGAAATTTTATGTGTTTATTCGTTAGGTCTGAGAATCAAACATCTTTTTTTATCTCCTTTTTTTGTAAATGGTAAAACAAAGTGTGCCGGGCAGCTAGTTTTTATATATATTTTGGAATTTATTTTTAATTCTCTTTGTGTCTTAATAAAATAATTTCAATTATCTTTTTTCAGATTCCGCCAACAATTCAAAAAGTTAAGCTCGTTCTACAAACACGCAAGCAGTCTTCAGTACTACAGAAATCTGCTTACTTTACCCGTGCTACCTTCAAATCCACCTAATTTCTTACAACAGGTAATTGCCGTCCTTTTTAATATAATTTGATTTCAACTCTGAAGATATATTACATTTCAGAAGATAATATTTATGAGTGATTCAAGTGCTAGAATCCTGAGCGAAGTGAGTGACAGACAGAATTTTTCGCGCACGGAGGTTGTATAACCATTGAGTTGGAGGTCGAATATACAAACAACAAAACAGTGATTAAAAGCTGTTTTGAATGGGAATAATAAAATCATATTTCTTTGTAATAATTTTAGAGCGATTTCGGAACGTACGTGACACCAGTAGTTTCAATACCAGAGCCTCCACCGGACGAGGTGGATTCCGTTGGAGCCTTGATTGACACTTCGGATACCATGAGCCAGGTAAGTAATGAAATATAGGTTCAAAAAGGAAATGAGTATGAAGAATTAAGATGTCTTCCATATTATGTATCAATGATTTTTAGATGTCAGCAGATCATTTAGAAGATTTAGACGTGCGACCGACACCGTCACCGCAGCCGGATCCGATAGTTGAAAGAGATCGATTGATCGATCATTTACAGAACGAATTGAAACGAATGAGGTAGGTAACTACTTCTATTTCTAACGGAATTAGGTGAAATAAAAAAAATGGAAACATGATTCAATGTGAACGAAATTAAAACGGGACACGCTTGTAGCATTCGTCTTCCTTTTTAAGTCGGTTAATAATTGACTCTGTTTGTATTGTTTAGCGGAAAAGAGTATTTTGGTCCTTCGAGTCGGATTTTACTTAAATTGTTTTGTTATTTCCTAGAGGTGACGTATCACAGATGGTGCAAGAAAGAAATAACATGTTAGGATCGATGCGGGAACATTGCGCTCGATTGGAATCACAGCTACACGCGGCTCAGGTATTTTTATAGGTTTAACTTTTTTTGATAATAGCAATTGGCTTTAATATTATGTTTAATAAATATTTCTTTTTTGTTTTTAGACTGAATTGGAAGAAGAGAAACAAAAGGCTGAAGTTTTTGCTATACAAACACCGGAAATCAAACGTTAGTAGAATTTTTGGATTCTTTTAATAACATTTGTAATCAATTTTTACAAAATGTATATTTGTCTTCTAGAAAAATTGACAGAAACGGAGGAGAAAGCAAAAGTAACAGACGAAAAATTCCAAAAACTCAAAGGGGCGTACACTCAACTCAGAGAAGAACACATTGCATTAATAAGACAAGTAAGTCACATTTTATAGTGTAATATTGTTTAAATAACATAATAATATGTATTAAAATAAAATTTCGATTACAGAAAGCTGAAGTGGATAAATTATCTACCAGTTTAAGAGCAGCGGCCGCACAACATGAAAGTGCGAAAATGCAGTTACAACAAGAATTGAACGATAGAGTTAAGTGAGTACCTATACAACATAATAACATCATAAAAATAATGTTTTAAATCAATTACAAATATACTTAACGCCTGATCTCCTAGGGATGTAGAACTACTTCAACAAAGCGCATCATCTAGCGAAGAAATAGAAGCATACAAAAGTCAAATAGCAAACCTACGTACTGAATTAGAACAATCTAGACAAAAAGAGGTCGAACTCGAAACCCTTAAAGCTAATCTAGAATCGTTACAAATAGAACATAACACTGCCAAAACCGAGCATGAAGATAAAATAAACGTGATATCGAATGAATTAAAGGAAACTACGGAAGTTTTAGAGAAAATTAAGCAAGAGAAGGAAGATAGAGAGACTGAATTGAGTAAAGTTAGATTAGAGTTGGTAGGGCTTAGGGAAAAGAGTGGAGACGATTATAAAAAGGCTGTGGAAGAAAAAGATGCTGCTTTAAAACAGGTAGCTGAGTTGACGCAGCAGCACCAGCAGGAGAAAGAGGTCAGTATTGCTATTTTTTTTGTTAAAATAGTTAAAGCTGTGACTAAGAGTTAAAATGTCTACCGTAGAAAAACTTTAAAAATCTTATTTTGTTTCATACTTAGATGTGCATGTAGTTAGTAATGCTTGTATTATAGTTAGGTTTGTATGTAGCAGATATTTTGTCATTAATATAATACTAGATTGTCTTGTAAATAAATACTAACAATATATTGTATTGCTTGCTTACATTATTTCATTAGGAACTAACACAACAGATGCGTGAAAGTATTGACAAAATGCAAGTAGAGTTAGAAACTTTACAAGAAAAATTGGTTGAAACTGAAAGCAACTACAGTCTGCATTGTGAAGAGCTCAATGCCGAGTTGACAAAGAAACATGAACAATTCACCGAGAACTTGGTTCAAAAAGATATGGAATTAAAAGAAATGCTAACTAAATTACAAATCATAGAGATTGAATTAGAAAATGCTAAATCTAATACCGACAGTACAATTTCAGAAAAAAATAACAAAATAGCCATAATTCAAGCACAACTTGACGAATTGATTGAATATAAAACTGCCACTGAAGTGTTGGTAGCTACATTAACCACAGAAACAGATCAATTGAAATTAGATCTTAACGAAGCAAACGATCAAAAAACGAGTTTAGAAATAGAATTATCAGAAAAGGAATCAGAAATTATGAAACTAGAAAATCAAATGCAACAGTTACTAAATGATAAAAACAACGAAATATTTGAACTATTGGCTACCGTTGATCAAAATAATAATGAACTCGAGGATTTAAAAAAAATATTGGATGAAAAATCTGAGTTCGGTGATAAACAATCGTATGAAACTGTAAGTCTTAATAGACAAGTAACACAACTTCAACAGGAAATTATAGTTAAAACTAAACAGATTGAAGAAAGTAATGTTAAGGTTAATGAAATTAGTTCTAAATTACAAAACCTTGAACATGAGTTGGAACTGGAGAGAAATGGAGCGAAACATCAATTAGAAATGCTACAGAATAAGCTAGAAAACGTAACGATGAGCAAAGATGAGATTATAAATAACATGAAGAGTATGGTAACAGATAAGGATAATCAAGTGATCGCTCTCAATGTAGAAGTTACTAAATTTTCTGAAGAAGTTTCAAGATTAACCGAACAGTTGAATGAAACGCAAGCACAGTTAGAAATAGGAAGTGATGAATTAGTTACACTTAAAGATGAACATGACAATATTGTGCAAAGAAATGAAGATAACTTAACATTGAAGAATAGAGAATTAAGAGAACTTCACGATGAAATCAATCGACTTAAAGAAATTAAGATTGAATTGGAGAAAGAAAAAGAAATGCTGTCAAATAGTTATGTTATGGAAAAACAGGTTTGTTACGATTATGTGTTTTGTGACGTCTGATATCAACTAAATAATTTAAATTTTAACATTATTCTTTATTAGGTACTAGACCAAAAGATAATTGAACTGACCGAGGCTGTATCAAATTTAACTAAAGATCAAGAAGAATATAAAACTAATCAAGAAAACGTCATTTCCAAGTTAAATAATGAAATAGACAATCTTAAAACAGAACATGAAACGACGATTACCAGCAAAGATGAAATAATAAAGACATTACAAGAAAACATTGAAATGAAAGAGACTGAAGCCCAAAACGACGTAACATCCAAGGATGAAATTATTCTAACACTAAAAAGCCGTATGGATACAACCGTTACTGAATTAAAAACAGAAATAGAAGAGCTACAGAAATTAAGGGAAAAAGAGAAGGGAGATATGGAAAATGCATTGCTAGAGAAAGACAAAGACAGACAGGTCAGACAGCTTTTATGGTGAAATAATCGTGAATAATTTGTGTTAGATCATATTGTGTTCATCGAAGGTTATGGAGAAGCACTCACGCATTTTTTGTTGTTACTTTCTACGTTTTTATACACTGTGTTTTGTGTTCATCTTTTTTTAGTCACCATATTCATTTATATCACAAAATGTACTAGGTTTATTTGTTGAAGGTACGTTTAAAACTGTAAAAACTTGCTTTGCGTTTCGTTTGTCTATCTTTTTATGTACACATTTATTTATTTTTCTTTTATATCTCGCACTTTTCTTTCAGGTACTATATGCTGTGCTATAATAACTTGTATTATGTATTTCTTGCATGTCTTCTTTCTTTGCGGTGCATGGATCGTTGGACTTTCCTCTTTCGTTGAGTATATTGTATGGTGTAGATGTTGGAAGCTAGACTTGAGCACATTGACAGCAAGCGATTGACGGCGGAGTGTGAATTACAGGACTTGTTGCAACATAACTCTGTACTTGAAGCCGACATGGTTGCTGTGAAGAAGCAACTTGAAGAGGCGCAGAAGAGAATCGAAGAACGTTAGTATTCATTCAAAACTTTTATACTAATACTTTAATAAGAAAACTAGTAAGCAAGTAGGTACCTAACAAGAGTTTTTAAAAAGGCGCTTGCTAAATAAGTTTGTTAAAGGAAAGGTATATCATTAGCATACAACTTTATTCCTAGCCATTTATTTATGTACTAGCTTTTGCCCGCGACATTGTCCGCGTAGAATCACGTCGTCCCATACAAAATGTGCCCCCCTTTTTACCCCTAAGAGGTAAAATTTCGAAAAATCCTTTCTTATCGGATACCTACGTCATACAAAAAACACCCCCTCCAAGTTTCAGGTATCTACGATCAGCAGTTTAGGCTGTGCGTTGATCCGTCAGTCAGTCGTTCAGGACAGCATTTTATATGTATAGAAGATATTACAAAAACATGCAAAGTCATTAGGTAGAATCACTATGTAAATCAGTTTAGCCGTTTAAAAGTTGTCAACATTTTTCTTCATTAAATTGCCTGACAAATGAAGTGACTAAATAAGTGTTTACTATAAAGAATAATTCTCACAGAGAACATAAGACTAGTAACATGTGCTGGTGAAGCGGCCCTAGACGTGACCAATCAAGCGTTCAACGCGCTCGAACGGTCCAACGCTCAGGATACGAATAAGGCAGCCGCTGAACTAGCCGCCAAGGCGCTCGAGGAACTCGCTAAATGTGCTGAAGTAAGTTATACCAAATTACTATTGTCTACGTACCATGTATCAAACTTAATGGCGGCTCTGAAATTAGCTGCGAGTACAGCTTTGGCAGATAACAAAAAAAACAGGTGCTCTTAATATTTCGGCCTTACAGCTTAGATTTTTGACAAATTAGATTTATACTATAACAGTATTTTTATTTTTTTCCAGTTGAAAGGCAACGAAGTTATGGTAGCGAAGTCAGCTATCCAAGTAGCATACAACACGGCTCAACTATCCGCCTACGTGACTGAAGTATCACACACTGCTACAGACATTGAACTTTCAGATAGTAAGTTATTGTTGTAATTAACTAGTTATCTATCTATATAAAAATGTATCTCTATTTTCCATTGTCATCGCATCACCTGTGAACAGCTAGACGGTATTTTTTTAGGGTACCTCAAAAGGTAAAAAAGGAACCCTTATAAAATCACTTTCTTGTCTGTCTGTTTTTATTGTGTTTGTATAGTCAGGAGAAAGTTCTTAAAAAAAAAAAAACGAATGCGGGTGAAACCGCGACGCGCAGCTAGTTTACTGATATTATTCATGTTATCCTCAATTTCGGATAAACTTTCTCGCCTTTCCTGGTGAGGCTAAGCAAGCATTTCTATACAGTACTAACTGCGCTCCGGGGTTTCACCCACGTAAGTCTCGATCCCGTGGAAATATCAAAATAAAAAGTAGCCTATATATAGCCTTCTTCGATAAATGGACTATCCACTACAAAAATATTTTTTTAATTCGAACCTGTAATTCCTGATATTAGCGCGTCCAAACAAACAAACTCTTCAGCTTTATAATATTAGTATAGATTGCAAGGAATTTGGGAGGCTTCTGCAACGGTTACATACAGAGACAGTATACAGTTAGGCAAAGAGGGTAATTTATGAATCATAACCCTTTCTCTTCCATACCTACTACAGTTCAATAGATTATGGGATCTGGCTTGGATAAAAAATGTATTTATAAGGGAACTCTTCTTTATTTATAAGGTAGTTCCGAAAAATAACGCCAGATTCAATCAATTAATGTGTAAACTTTCAGAATTAAACAACGAATGCCGATCGATGCTGACAGCAACTAAAGAATGCTTCGAATCGTTATCAAAGGGCGACGTATCGAGCCTGTCTTGCACGGAGGCTCGCGGGCGAGTGCTGTGTATGTCACAGGCGGCAGTGGCTGCTGATACTGCGGGTGTTGGAGCTAAGAGTGTCGACGATGAACTCGCTGATATGGATAATGAGATCGAACAAGCTGCTAGTCAGATAGAGGTCAGAACGGTGAAGATGTTTAGTAATTCCTTTTCAGAACAAAGAGGCTTAATTTAAGACTTGGATTTGACGATTCAATATCGCTATTAAGTCATAAATAATCTGTATAAATTCGGCTCGAAGGTCCATAATTAAAAATGAAAATGGTGTTTGTGATAAAGAATTTATCTATCTATTTATTTATTACTTAACACATACAGACAGACGGACGGACAAGAAAGTTTTCTTATAAGGGTTTCTTTTTTACCTTTTGAGGTACAGATTCATAAAAAGAAAAGGATTTGACAGAAAAAAATATAGATTGTGATAAATAGTTGCTTGAATTGAACAAGAACTTAAAAGCATCTTCTGATCATTTCAAGTTCTTTCCAGTTCTTTTCATTTCCAAAGGCCATTTGAAATACAGTTTTTTTTTATAAGTCTAGTGCTATTTTAATAGTTTGATTAGATCCGACTCGAAGGACCAAAACGTTGAATTCCCATATAATCTTTTATATTTTATTACTTGTACTTTTTCTTCCTACAGAAAATGTTAACAGCGAGCCGTAAATCCGACACCGGTGTCCAATTAGAAGTGAACGAAAAGATCTTGGACGCATGTACCACGCTCATGGCCGCAGTGAAGGTGTTAGTTCAAGACTCGAGGAAGCTGCAGAACGAGCTCGGTGATGTGAAGACGAGGCAGAAGATGTACAGGAAGAACCCGCAGTGGTCGGAAGGGTTGATTTCGGCGGCTAAAGCTGTCGTGTTCGCCGCTAAGTTGCTAGTGTAAGTGTTGCTTTAATACCTACAATAACATGCGTGAATTGTATATCTATGGTGGGGTAAAGGTACTATAAATATACTAGTTTACTACGTAAACTGTATGATCATTTCTCCACGCCAGCGCCGCGGCGTCGTTGAACAAAATCCCTACACGCACTCCTATTCTACGAATACTGTACAATCAACGGTCAAAAGTCTCAGTCACCGTAACGTTTACAATCCTGTGCAGCACTATTTGAACATTATAACAACGTAACCAGTGGATCGAACCTACTTCGGTTGGTGTAGCGGGTGGCGGCTTATACCACGCGGCCATTTATAGACAGCATGTTAAAAATAATAATCACGAGTACTTTTAATTCAAGTATTTATGTATGTGCGTAATGTCTATTAGGAGAAGGTCGTAAGTCAATACTTATTTATAGTATTATCGTCGCAAACTGATAGTGACTTATGACGCATACTGTACCTATGTTCAAGTATTTATGTTTGTGTGTAACGTCTATAACAAGAAGGTCGTAAATACAATACTTAGTTATAGTATTATATAGTTGACTTAAGTTAGTTAACTTAGTTGACTGATAGTGGACTTGAGACACATACTGTACCTACATGATCGTTTACAGGTCTGCAGCAGACGAGACAGTATCAAACGCTGGTAAAGCTGAAGCTGTAGCTGCCGCAGCTCACGAGGTAGCCGGTGCGACTGCCCAGCTGGTGGCAGCATCGAGGGCACGCGCCCCGCCTGCGGCTCCCGCGCTGGCGAGACTGACGGCGTCGTCCCGCGCCGTGCCGCCCGCCGCTGGCGCCGTTCTCGCTGCCGTCAGGGCCGCCGCACATGCAAGGAACGAGACCGGTACGTCATACCTTAAAGGAACATTTCAAAGCGATGATCCAGTTGGCACAACGCTCACCATGCCGGACTGTTAAACACAAGTCTACGGGTTCGATTCCGGCCTCAGACGAGTATTTATTCTTTTTGTTATAACTAAATATTTACAAAAGAAAAGGATATAAGTAGTATATACGTTGTCTAGCACCCATACACAAATCTAGTAACTTAGCTTGGGGCTAGATGGCGATGTGTGGAATATCCTGCAATCTTTTTTTATTTATATTTATAAAGAGTTAAATAATATGATGAAATCTTAACACCAATTAATACAATTTACAGAAGCGCTAGATACGTCAGCGTTGACTCTAACAGCGACTCGGCGACTAGAAATGGAGAGCAAAGTCCGTTCGTTGGAGCTGGAAACGGCGTTAGACGCAGAACGGGCGAGACTCGCAGCTTTGAGGAAACATCACTACCATCTCGCGCAGTTGGAAGAGGTATTATAAATACTACTAATATTGTGCGAAAGTTTGTATATTTTTGCATCTTTTTAGCTGACGAACAGTGTGTCATCTGCACTGCTAATTATTGTGGAATTTAATTAATTAAATAAATAATAATTTAAAATCCGGCTCGAAGGCCCATAATGATGATTGAAATGGCGACTTAAAATATGTCTGTTGTATCTGTAAACATTTTGCGTTCTTGTTTTTCAGAATGGGAACGTAACAAACGGAAAAGAATAATGTAGGAATAAGAAGGAAGGAATAAAGAAAATTGACGAAATAAGATCATGGAAAATCCGGTAATAAATGCGTGCATTTCTTTATCAAAAACATTCTGTATTGCATTTTATACAACGAAGCATTTTGCTCAGCTCTTTCGTAATGTATTTTTAACGTCATCCAATTCAATATGAACACTAATATTTAAATTAAAACACTGCAGTTTAATTACACTATTTGGATAGAATCACGAGAATTTTGTAATGTGAATAGATGTAACAATCAACTCTATCAATATTTCCAATTGTTTGTGTGAAGTGCACTAAATCAATAAGCTAGAATATCGGTTTCTTATATTAGGCTTGAAGACTACTGATAACTACAGTAAATGGCTTGCTTAAAGAAATTGTTTAGAAAACAAATGTCTTTATGTATGTAGTACTTAGAATAAAATGTACCGTGTGATTTGATACAATAACTAGGGCAAGCCAGGCTCGACAAGCCTTTAAACTGTAACATCTTATATACCCACCAAGAAGTTGCACGCTCACGGGAATTTGAGCTTTAAGCGTGTGAGACTAATATACGAGTTTGTATCCACGGATATCGTGATCATATGGAATTAGTCACTGATCATGCCAAGTTGTATCCACTGATAACGTGATCAGTTTCCAACTAAAAACAATTTTATCCGCTGATCACGTTATCCGTGGATGCAAATCGTGAATGTACCTTCATGTGTAGATATTTTTATTGATTTATCAATTGTAAGTTGTATGTGCGTTTATATGTATACTTAGAATATCCACAATTAAAATCTTATGATAAAATCTATATTAATTAATGTTAGGTGTGATGTTGATTATTTTATAAGCATCTATCATCTTATTTTACATCATGTTTGTTAGATTTATTTAACTGTGGAAGATCAATAATTTACACTTATACAAGTTTTTTAGATTGTGTAGAAAATTCAGTTTACCTATTTATTACTGTAATTTACTAATAAAATTTATGTACACGTAATGTTTGTTTTATTCGAGTTTAATATTTATGTTCAGTATCAAGGTTAACAACTTATCTGAATGAGCTTCGCGTCAGGTGGTGTCATAATTGTAAGGCTAAACTAGTTTGGTGTAATCCCGTTGTCCCCATTGACTCTGTCCCCATTCAATGGGGACAGCGGACCTCAACAAAAATAGTTTAAGTATAAAATAGTCATTGGTCTGTCTGTACAAAGTACTAGGCAATCAGAAGGTAGTAGAAGGTATAAATCACACTTATTACATTACTAGCTGCGCCCCGCGGGTTCACCCGCATAAGTCCCGATCCCGTGGGAATATCGGGATAAAAAGAAGACTATATCTTTCAATTCGATCTAGCAGTTCCCGCGTTCAAACAAAAAACAGAAGCCCTCAAAGATAAATATTTCTTTTTTTTGTTTTTTTTCACTGATTCTTCGCTCTTGTTAGACGCAGCGCGATGTTATAAAGCCAGCCTTCCTCGATAAATGGACTATCCAACACAAAAATATTTTTTTAATTCGAACCAGTAGTTCCTTAGATTATCGCGTTCAAACAAACAAACTTTTCAGCTTTATAATATTATTATAGATCTGTCTTTCTCTTCAATTTTTCTACTGACAAAGTAGATAAATAGGTAGGAAAAATTCAAATATATCGGATTGTTTTTGTGGGATACCTTCTACTGAGTTCTGGTAGCCTAGTACTTACGGACCAATTTACTATCAAACAATTTGCACAGTCACGGAAAGTGGTTTCCGTTATTTTTTAATAATTGGTCTGTAAGTACTAGGCTATCAGAACTCAGTAGAAGGTATCCCACCAAAAATATCTGGCTCCTGATTCCCGCTAACCATCGGAAGGCAACCGAAACGAAAAAAATGTTGCTGCTCTTTCACTCCCGCGACTTTTGACGTGTTGCCATCCTTGTCTTTTAGCTTCTTTCATGGACATCAATTAAAGAGAGACAGAGATAATACCATCTACTAAGTTCTGATTGCCTAGTACGTTTTACAAATCAATGGCTACCTACTTTATACAGAAGGAAAAGTGGTGTCGGATTCGTAGTCTGTCGGAACTCAAATAATGTTTTTTTTTTTTAATTTCAAACATCTCATAAACACTTTTTGTGTTTATGAGATGTTTGTTTACAAACAATACGTGGGTTGTAAACATACTTAACATTATGTTAGCACTTTACCCGTTGTAAACATAATCTTGGTGCGATATATTCCACGCACTCGTTCCATGTTCCAATGGGAAGGATTTTATAACTTCACGTTATCCCCCATACCGGAAAAATGTCAATGGGGACAACAGGTTTTTTTTTTTATATATTTTTATTGAGTTCCACTGTCCCCATTCAGTACACCTTCAATAAGGACAACGGAGACAAAATTTTATGACTTCTCGTTGTCGCCATAATGGGGACAGCGGGAATACACCACGAGTTTTTTATGACGAGTAACTTTATGAATTCAGGTGACCTTTCATGCGTAAGTAAAAATAAAAAATAACTGTTTCTTACACACATATTTCGTATATTTGCTCGTAAGTATTATCTACTAATACTGCTATAAACTAAACATGAAAAGCATGACAACATCGTTGTTTACATCAAAACAAAAGCGGGATTCGGGTAGGTACAATACATCAATAGTAAACGCCATTTATATGTGAAAATACATACTAAATGCAGGAACGCCATGCCCATAATCTTAATAAAATTGTACCTTGTCTTACAAAATTAACCTTGCCCACGGCAAAATCAAATAACAACGCAACTGATTTAATCAACTATCACAATTATGTGGCACTTTTTTGTGCATCTAAACCTAAAGCTAAAAACTTAAATCTTATTTATAATATTTTTAAGTATTGGATTAAATATGTTTATGACCACTGTCCAAAAATAAATCACTCTCAATATTTTCGTATAGATACCTACAATTGGTTTTTTTTTAATTTGTGTTGATGAGACAGACTTTTCCCTATTCATTCAGGGTAGAAAAACATCTTCAGAGAGTAGTCATAACACGAGGTAATCCTCACAAATCGTTGAAACTTAGGCCAATCGGTACAGTAAATGTAAAAAGCCAATCTACCGTTCATTGTGTGAAATACTAACTGATACTTATCAAAATCTTAACACGATGATAAATCCTTCTAAAATTTAGCACCAAATGTTGGCTTCTCACATTTTGAAAATTCATAAACTGTATTATAATAGACAACTGTTTACTAGCGGATTAGTTCGCAAGATAGTGTTATATATATTGAGGAGTGTGGTAACTTGAGACGATAATAATTAAAGTTTACAAATAATTCGAAACTTCTCAATATCGTTCCATAAAACGCTAATGAATGTATGATGTCACTTCCTGCTTGGTGACGCCTCTTCATCTTCTATTTTCTATACATATAAAATGCTTTGTCCTGAATGACTGACGGATCAACGCACAGCCGAAACCGCTGATTGTAGAGACCTAAAACTTGGAGGGTGTGTTCTTTGTATGACGTAGGCATCCGATAAGAAAGGATTTTCCGAAATTTTACTCCTAAGGGGGTTAAATAGGGGGGCAAAGTTTGTATGGGACGAAGTCCTTGGTCCATTTTCGACTTTTACGCGGATGAAGTCGCGGGCAAAAGCTAGTTAACACTATGGCCAAATTAGACTTATTTCCCGATCGTTAACACCAAGTATCGAAACCAAGGAGATCATACTTTTAACGCTCTTTAACGTTAATATGCTGCCCAATTCGATAGGTATTATACATAGGTATATTCTTTATCGCTGTTCGGGCATAATTTCATTGTTTATCACTAACATCGTAATAAGAATTATGCAACTGCGAGAGAGTTATTAATTCATCGATACATTCATTTGCCTTCTATGAAAAAATACAATATCACCCCTTGCAAATTGATAAGCAAATAGGTGAATTACAAACACATTAAACGTATCTTTATGAGCAGATCATTATATTTAGATAGGTAGTTACAGAGGACACAATTGACAAATTACACAATACATTTACACATTTAAACATACATGTGGTGTGTAAACAAACAATCCACATAATATAAATAGAGTAGAATTAGTGTTGTTGAAATATCGATAGTTTACATCGAAAATCAGCAACCCTATCGATAGAATGACGCGTAGTAATACTACAATATAATGCAGTACTACATTAAAAACATTAAAAATAACCAAACTATCGATTGTATCGATACTATTGCATGATAACTATCGACTGCTTTGTACTATCGATTTCACCCTATCTATCCCTACTATCGATTGCATATTACAGAACAATTATTGATACTTTTAAAATGCATAAACTATATTATTATAGACAACTCTTTACTGGCGGATGAGTTTAGCAAGATAGTGTTAAAGTAAAGGTGTGTGGTAACTTGAGGCGAAAATAATATAGTTTGCAAATACTTCGAAAGTTCTATAGATTAATGTCTATATTACAGAACAATTGATACTATCGATTGTTATTATGCAATACTATCTACAGTTTAGTTACTTTTTATATAAAACACTATCGATAGAATTGTATTGTACTTATCGATTATTTACGCATCATGCTATCGATACTATTAATTTTTAATGAAATATCGATAAGCTATCGATAGTCTACTATCGATCAGCCGGCAACACTAAATAGAATGCTGACTAGCATTTATCATTAACAATAACTATGATTGAATTAATATGAGATGATATATCAGCAGGACAAACTAACAAGAAAATACTTGAATAAAATATAATGGAACACTATAATTATATGGAATCATAAACAAAATGCAGTCTTTTGGAGTTTACTCCTTTAAAATCGATTACATTAAAAAAAAATGATAAGTATATTAAAATATAGTGTTAATAAAAAGCGTTACGAGGATTTAGCTAATTTAACCTCGGTTAGAAAGTAGAGACAAGAAGCGAAGCAAACCTGGGCTTCTTGCCTGGAGGTTGGATTAGCTACATTTTTAAGGATTGTGTTGAGACGAGATCGTAGGGAGTAAACTCTTAACACACAATATTTTTTTCAAAAATTTTGTCTTTTTTTTACCTGCTCTCTAAGAAAATTGTTGTTTACCTTCCGTAAGCAAAATAATCTTGATGGCAATTTATCATGAAATGTCAGCATTCTTATATTTGAGAGATAAGAGAAAAAGGTAAAGGTATCAGGGGCCTAAGTCTGCTAACACAATTGAATTTTAATTGAGGCAAGAACGTGGATTTCTATGATTTCAATAGAGTGTCGATAGAATCAGACATTTACTGTCAAAAAAATGACATTAAATGTCAAAAATATGTCTATTGGTATCCTTCGAATGCTATTCAATCGAAACACCACTGACTCACTTTGGTATTCTGCTATAAAATCTCGATAGTTGTCAAAACGGCCTAACTAATAACATTGCATTGAGTTGAGACTCAACCGACTCGACTACTGCGATGTTATTAAAATTTTAGCAGAATACCAAATAAAGTCACAATCTCGATATAATATCAATAGAGTCTCGATATAATGAGATCCATTTTTACAAAATAGCAGAATTAGGCCCCAGCAAGAGAGGTCTTGCAAATCATAGGTACTGAGAGATGTAGCTTAGATGTAGTTTATACAGGGGTTGGTTCGTCCCATTTGCTATGTCTTTCCGGTACGAGGGTCACAATGCAGACGTGCACAGCTTGGAACTTTTCGAATTTAGGAGGGATCGGACATAGTCTGTAAATGACTTCGTCTCCTGGTAAAGGCACATACTCACCTTCAATACTGAAACAAATAACGATAGTTTATTTACATCCACTGATTTTAGGGTTCCGTACCTAAAGTGGGAAAACGGGACCCGTAAAGTAACTAAAGTATAATAGAAAATACTTAAGAGTGTTAGTCTAACGGTAGATATCTCGATTTACATTCTTAAGGTTGCGGGTTTGAATGTGGCTGGCTGTGCGTGATGAAATCTGCGACTTAGCCTGGGCGCAAACGTTCGTTTTTCCGTGGCACGATTCCGATTCGTAATTTCCGTACGTGTGCGGCGGCTGGTACTAAATGTATAGCAACGCTGCGTTGCGTACGTACCGTATGACGTCATCAGGTTTTTTTTCCGTACGGTCTCTCCGAACGCAAGGGCTAGCAATCGAAACGTACGTGCGGAATGGATTCCGCCCCGGAAAAAAAACGCATGTGTTGCGTTGACAGAGCATTTGTATGATTTGACGTATTCGGGAACCTGAATGCGTTCCGTATGCGATAACCGCATACGTAAAAAGGAAGTTTGCGCCCAGGCTTAATTGAGTCCAGACATATTGAAGAGTTCTTTCCTACTTATTTGAGAGGGTAAAGGCTGGACAAGCCTACTTCAACTAATACAAGTCCCAGGCACTGCAGTGCCCTAAATGGCATGGATTAAAAGTTGCTGACTTCTTCAAACGAACATACAAACTTTTCAGCTTTATAATATTAGTGTAGATGTATAAGTATTTTATCTCTATATTTCCTATGCTAATTTACCAGCAAAAAATACAATATTCAAGGCTCATATGATAAAAATAATTCATTGAATAAACATTCTAAACAATGAACAAAGAAATATCAGTTTTTATTTTATCTTCCTAAAATCATAGATGACCTTTTTCATTAGTTCAGACAGAACATGGAAACAATATAATTATTAACACAATTTTGGTTCTGGTTCTTGTATTTGGTATTTGAGCGAAATTAATTAAATCCAAACTAATAATGTTACGAAAAACTAATATGTGAAAGTTCGTTTGTTTATGCTGCATGGTTTTTTAGAAGTATGAGGCTTTTTATCCTGATAATGACAATCCTGAAACTATCTCTCCTTAATCCTAATCTGTACAGCGCTAGCAACTATAATCTATGCTATTCGGGACACTGTACTGCTTAGGGCATGTATTAGATGGAGTAAGCATACCCAGTACCCATACGCACCCACTCAGCTACTACCCAGTTTAGTCAACCATGTCCAGAAGAAAGAACCCGTCAAAAAGTCAGAAGATAACTAAGCCACAGGTTTTATTACTGTTTTTCTTCATCGTAAGAGCAATGTTAATTACAGCACATACATTTTTCGTTCCTAAATCCATTGGTAGACAGCCCGGCTAGGAGTTCAACCCACAACTTTCGAAATTAAACTGGAGGTATTTACACTTTATCCTGGAATTCTCCTAGTGGGACTTAATATTATGTAGGTACAACCACAGGAGGCAGCTAGTCCTTGATAAGAATATTAGGTACCTATAAAATTATATATATAAAATAAAATTGGATGGCATTTTATTTTGAATGGAAATGATAATACTGATAATACAGCACTTAATGGAGATTAGGTATTTACTCTGCCTAAATACTTATTATCTAATAATTGTAATTGGATATTAAATACATTCTGTGTATGTTTTTGGATTATACATAATTGTTATTGGATATTAAATACCTACATTCTGTCTGTTTTTTATATTTAGACTATTGCCTTTTTGGGTTTTTGGGACGACCCAGTTGGCACAATGGTCACCATGCCGGACTGCCAAACACAGGGTTGCGGGTTCGATTCCCGCCTCAGACTAGTATTTATGCTTAGATATTTGTCTGTGGTCTGGTTGTTTCTATGTATTATAAGTATATATTTACAAAAGAAAAGTATAGAAGTAGTATATCCGTTGTCTAGCACCCATAACACAAGTCTAGTTACTTAGCTTGGGGCTAGATGGCGATGTGTGGAATGTCCTGCAATATTTATTTATATTTTATTTTATTTAATTAAAAGATGAAAATGGGACACTATTATTAAGACTCCACTGTCCGTCTGTCTGCCACCAGGCTGTATTGCATAAACGGTGATAGCTAGACAGTGGAAATTTTCACAGATTATGTATTTCTGTTGCCGCTATAACAACTCCAACATGGTATGAAACCCTCCTTGCGCCAGCCCAACTAGCACTTGGCCGGTTTTTTATTTCTAGGTAATTGAATAGGTAAGTAGTATGTCGAAAATATTAGGTCAAGGTTAAGAACTTGACACGCAAAATACCTAAGTTTTAATTATAAGGCAAAAGTTATTTAATATTTATAACGTAATTGCCTACATATATGGAATATGTCAATATATAGGAATGTCTATGTATGGAATAAATAAACTTACTCAGAAATGTGGACAAAAATGTCTTCACCACCTTTTGAGGGGGTCACGAAACCGTGACCTCTTTCTCGACAAAACGACTTGATTTTACCGTTTTCCAATGGATTACCCAAAGCTCTTTCAGATCTACAAAGAAATCACACACAATCAATCAAAATGTATCTTCCACTGAGAGGGAACTAAGTAGAAACTTGATAAAAATATTTAGTAAACACTTACGTTGACGCAGTTCGATTTCGACGAGTTATAATAGGGCTCGGAATTTGAAGATGGGACACAGTTTTATTGGGCGAATCATCACTGTTAAAACCGTAGCCATTAGACATGATTACAACAGCTATAGAAACTATTAAAATAATGAAAACAACGAAATACTTCGAGCTCCGAACACAAAATCAAAATGTCTGTCTCTCATGAACCAACCCACAAATTGAACTGTCAAAAAATACAATCCGTCAAATAGCATGCAAGCAATCAGCCAATCACGGAACTCTGCCTACCCCTTGATTTACAGCTGGCTATTCACGTCGCGAAGAAAAATTCCGACTTTTGCTGTTTACGTCAATTGAGTTTTTACTCCATTATAAATGTGAAAGTAACTGTCAACTACATTTTTAAGCTAAACCGCTAATTCAATTTTGATAACTTTTTATAGATAAATGGGATCTTGAAGAAGGACATTTTAAACAAAGATTATTAATTGTATTTAGTTTCTAATGTTGATTTACATTTGTTAATGTTATTGTTTGTCTTCCGAATGAAATAGGCTACTTTTCCCTTTCAAGAACTTAAGGGGTGAAACCACTGGATGCAGATAGTAAGCGCATATTATAGTAATGAGGCGAGGTGTTATAAACCAGTGGCCCAAAACCATAGAATATCTACTATTACTAAGTCTACTAAGACTTTTTGAGTTTTTTGGCGGGAACGAGTTAACAACATGTCGTGCTGCAGTTTTATTTTCATGAAACTTAGTTGTAACCCGAGTTGAATTGTATAATTCTGGTGAAATGTTATTCAATTTAGTTCTGTGAAAGTGCACAAGTGTAGTAAAAGTAAAAATCAGTGTCAAACATGAAGTTTTCTCGTTGCCTCCAAATCTCCTATTAAGGTTATGGTAAACTTGCCACCGCTTTACTATAGCCCCTGACTTGACGGACTATGACGACTTTGACTGTATTGAAACACTTTAGGCCCGATTTATGAAAAATCGGGTCATAATTCGATGCAAAATATAACTTGACACTGGCTAAATGCACAAGCCGTGCGAAGCCATAATTAATAGAAAAAAAAAGTCTACTAAGTTCAGAACTGCTGTCTGATATCGACTAGGGGTATCTACCTACAAACATTGAATTCAAAACGACATTTAACTTTGTTGAAACTTTTATTTTCAATATTTTTAGAAGTATTCCAGATCGTTCAGTTTTCTAATTTTTATCCAATTATTATAATATATACGTAGGTATAGGTTCTTACTTACCTACATATAGCTCAGTATTTTCGTAAAACTTTTGACAACATATCGTTTGTTGAAACTTGCTAAATTATTTAGTACAATGGTTTCTAAAGCAGTTAAATATTATGAAAATAATATTATGTACAATACATATCTACTTATTATATTTAAGAATGATTACATTTCTGTTTAATACTTATTAAATATTATGACAAATCCTCGGTTCTTTTGGAAGTGCAACTCTGATTACTGGTAACTTCATGCCTTCCCATTCACCCTGAAGATTGAACAAAGAAAATTGATAAATAAATGACGGACTTTTTGAAGAGTGGGTGGAGATTTTGTTTTGAATCGTCTTTATTCCGATTTTTGTCGGTTTTTGTGGCACGCAACAAAGGGTTCCGGCGCGAGTGCACAGGATCCATTTTTGTTGCGTGAATGCGAGTAGCATCTGTCGAGAATCGGACCATCGTGATCTATCCGCAGACGCATCAGCCGACATCCGCTGATGCATCTGTCGACGTGTAGAGGAAGCATCACACACATTCAACATATTATGACGTAAATTTTACGACCGAAATAGAAACATACTTGAATCGTGACTTCGTGTAAACAGACAGATTTACTTGGCCCATATTTTAGTAGTCATATTATCGGTACAAAATTAAGTAAAACAAATCACAACTGAATTAAAAACCTTTTTTAAGTCGGTTAAAAACTACTTTTTTTTGCAGTTTTCTACACTAATATTATTAATAAATTTGTTTTTTTTGTTTGCAACGAATAGGTATCGAAACAATGGGTAGATTTTGATTCATTGTTAGTAACATAGGCAAAATATTCCCACCGGGTCGGAATTTAAGCAGGTGAAACCGCTGGGCGCTGCTAGTCTTCAAAGCGTTACCTGAAACCTTGTACCGTCCGATCTATTGCACTGCATAGATATTGTTGACTCCTTATACAATGTGTCCAGAGTGTCCGCTCGGAGCTGCGTCCACGGGCTGATTGATAGATAGTTGTCTCTTGGTGATGCTTTATATGATATAGGCATTTTATCCCAGCTGTGGAAAAAACAGGGTTACAGGGAAAAAAACAGATTTCAGGGAATCTCAAATATCTAGCTGGCTTATTAAGTCTTCTAGTGAGACAAAATGATTACCTACATACAATAAAAACAATTAAATTCTAACTTATAACTACTTAGTTATATGCTAAAAGAAAATTGATTTAGTACCTTACAATATGGCACAAAGGGCGGCCTTATCGCTAAAAGCGATCTCTTCCAGGCAACCTTTGGATGGACAAGAATTAAGGAAGAGGATGTTACGGGGTGAGCAGTTACGGCGCGCGCGGAGTCTTGATTTTTTTTACTTTTTTCATAGCTTGGCTGACCGAGTCACGCTTGACCTTTTGCAAGAAGAAATAATAAACCACCAGCGCTTTTATATCTTTTTTACACAAATTTGATTTTATAGATTTATTTACGGATAATACAGCATTTTCAATTTTCTTCAAATTTGGCGGGCCAGATTTTTATCCCAAAATACCTATCACCAATAAAGGCCTCAGAAATGATTACCTCAGTACTTACTCTTTTTCAAACGTGAAGTATTGAAATAGTGCATCGTTTGAGAGAGCACTCTTACAGACTTCCAAATCGACAGCCGGATAGTAATGTATATAGTTGACGCACATCTCGTCCGTGATCGCGTGACCTCCCACTGTAGCGTTCGACTTGTCAACTGTGTTGTACGTACAGGTTGTTGCTAGGTAGTCACCCTTTAAAGTTTAAATTAAATATTTCAGGACATTCCGCACATCGCCATCTAGCCCCAAAGGTAAATAAAAGACTTGTGTTATGGGTGCTAACGGATATGCTAATTCTATAGGTACTTTTCTTTTGTAAATATATTCTTATAATACAAAGAAACAACCAGACCACAGACAAATATCTAAGCATAAATACTTGACAGAGGCGGGAATGGAACCTGCAACCCTGTGTTTGGCAGTCCGGTATAGTGACCATTGTGTCAACAGGGTCGTCGCGTATACGTGCATAAACCACTTTATAACTTATTTGCAGCACCGATTCATGGTGGAAATACCAGACGTTTGGACTAAGCGTTTTGCTTCGCCAATCCTTATTCCTACTACAGTAGTGTAATCAGTTGCCCGCGTCTGTCTTTCCTGACATGTACAATCTGGGGGTCTTCAAGTCGCGAGTGAATAGGTATCTTTTAGGAAGGTGTGCTACATCTTAGGCCGCATTGTCAACTACCATCAGGCAGGTGGTCAAACGCTTAACTATCGTATGTAAAAAGAACATTTTCAAGAAAAAATATATTCCCAAAACTGACACCGCCGCTAGATTTGAACTCGGTTACCGTACGGTGTTAGATAAGATTAGGTAGGTATGTAGATACCAAAGACTTTCCAAAGATCATCGCAATAGCTTCAGTATTTTCGGCGTGAAGATGTAACAAACATACTAACACCCTAACTTTCACATTTATAATTTTGGTGTAGTCTTTAGAGTCTTTACACAGATTACATCGCGTTTTGGATGATTATTTTGAGAATTACTTCGACGTTGCGGCTGAGTAACACCAACCGAAGTCGCCTGTAGACTGGAGCGAAGGAAGAACGTCGTTCTTCTTCACTTAATATTTATCCTATTATTAGAAAGATAAAGATTATTTGTTTGTAACGAATGGGCTCCGAAACTACTGGACCGATTTTAATGAAACTTGGTATGAGGATACATTGATTGTTTCGGAGTAACATAGTACTTTTTATTCCAATATTCCCACGGGATCGGGAGTTACGCGGGTGAAACCGCGGAGCGCCGCAATCGTGTTTATATAAAATATTTACCGGTAGAATCTTAACAGGTCGATGTAAAATCCTTATTTCTTGAAAGTGAGTGGAGTAATGTTTATCTATGTTTAGAAGTGGCAACTCTACGTCGTTCCTGAAATGTCGTGTCCAAACAGCGGCGCCGGTCAAGTGTGTGTGTAGTTGACTGCCGAATACCATTATACCTTGTGGAGGTAGACCCTGGGAGGAAACAAGCGATTTTTACATTTTATTAGCGGCACTCGACGCAGCTTTCGAATTTTGCATCTCTACAAACTCGTTGGTGTAAACCTTTTTGATCTACTTCCGGTTAATGGTTATATACTACTTAAAGTTAGGTAGGTGGTGGCAGTACTGAGGTCCAACAAAGTTTATTTCCGTTTCCGGTATATAGTAATTCTACTCCACGCTAGATGGCACTTTTGAATTTGTTTTTGACCAACATCATAAAATCAAAAAGCAGTCTATGAAGCTTCAACCTAACAATGTTTTTAAGTTATTCTACTCACAGCTAGATGGCAGCACTATCGAATTTTAAAACCAAAAAGCAGTCTATGAAGCTTCCACCTAACAATGATTATAAGTTATTCTACTCATAGCTAGATGGCAGCACTGTTAAAATTATTTTTTACCATCCTAAAACTAAAATGTAGTCTACGAAGCTTCGACTACACTTCCGTTTAGTTATCCTAATTGAATGCAGATGGCAGGTCTATGAAATCATTTTCGTTTAACATAATGTAAAAATAATACGAAGTCTTCATGATACCTACCACGCCCGTACATTGTGGCACACAATGTCCAGTAAGCGGAAACGCTTGTTGTCCCGCCGGTATCGCCATCTTGTCCGTATACTCGAGACCCAGCTCCATAATGGCCGCGTCGTATTCACGTAGATCGCTCGTTATGTGCAAAATTACCCCTGAACTATCCACCCAGTCTGGGAAAAGGCAAAGAGTCCACTTAAAAAGGCCATATTCTAGTAAATAACATGGTTCAAATTACATTGAAATACCATTACGATTGCATTTCGATTACAATTTATTTACCTTTCAAACAAAAAAAACTAAATCAAAATCGGTTCATCCGTTCGGGAGCTACGATGCCCCAGACAGACAAACAGACACGTCAAACTTATAACATCCCGTCGTGTTTGTGTCGGGGGTTAAAAACTATTCTTGAGAATACCAAAAGTTAAATTTGAGGGTATTTTGAGAATTTTTGTTCTTTTGTATATTGCAATGTTATTAACGAGAATTGGCCTTCTGATAACCGCTTCATAAAACAAGCGGGTTAACAAGGGCTGGACTCTCTTTGGAAATATATTAAAATTTATTTTATGGAAGAGAAGAGACGCATGTAACTAGAAGAGTGATGAATATGAATGTGGAAGGATGGAGAGGAAGAGGACGACCTAAGAAAAGATGGATGAACTGCGTGAGACAAGACATGAGAGAGATGAATGCAATGAGATGACGACTAATTGGAGTGAATGGAAGAAGACATACTGCGCCGACCACAAATAAATGGACTTGATTATATTAATGAGACGAATCTAACGATGCTTTAATTAAAAAAATCGATGCAGTGGTTTGGAAGATATAAATAATATTACAAATACTTGTTTTACTTTCTTCTTTGTTTGTTTGCATTGAATAGGCTCCGAAACTACTGAACCGATTTAGATGAAACTTGGTATGAGGATACATTGATTCATTGACAGTCACAAAGGCTATAATTTTTTCAAATAATTTTTAACAACATATTCCCATGGGATCGGGAGTTACGGGGGTGAAACGTACCTGTCTTCAGTTCAGGATTGTTGTAATGTACTTCAAGCATAATGTATTTGTTGGAACGTTCTCCGCCGAGAGGCAGCCCGGCTTGTTGAGGGTAGATGAATGGAGTAGCTCCCATTGCCCACGCTGCTTTTACCTATGGAAACATTACAGGAAACTACCTTCAAATAAACATTATTACTAGGTATTTGATAGATCATGTCAGTAATCGCCCATTAGGCCGATCGTAAGCAGTTCTTACATTTCGTACTTACTTAAAAAAAACCAGCAAAGTGCGAGTCAGACTCGCGTATGAAGGGTTCCGTAGCATTATATTTTGTAGTACTTGTTGTTATAGCGGCAATAGCAAATGAAATACATCATCTTTGAAAATTTCAACTGTCTAGCTATCACGATTCATGAGATACAGCCTGGTGACAGAGATAGACGAACAGTAAAGTGTTAGTTAAAGAGTCCCGTTTGACTCTTTAGGTATCTCCGTATTGGGATCGGTGTCGCAGTAGAACACTTCCATGTGGTGCACGAGACCTTCGTTACCTTTACCTTAGAACAAGTGTTGGTGATGTCAGGGCGGTTCTTGTCGAAGCAATTCCCTTCATAAAGCGGTATCTCCGTATTGGGATCGGTATCGCAGTAGAACACTTCCATGTGGTGCACGAGACCTTCGTTACCTTTACCTTAGAACAAGTGTTGGTGATGTCAGGGCGGTTCTTGTCGAAGCAATTCCCTTCATAAAGCGGTATCTCGGTATTGGGATCGGTGTCGCAGTAGAACACTTCCATGTGGTGCACGAGACCTTCGTTACCTTTACCTTAGAACAAGTGTTGGTCATGTCAGGGCGGTTCTTGTCGAAGCAGTTCCCTTCATAAAGCGGTATCTCGGTATTGGGATCGGTGTCGCAGTAGAACACTTCCATGTGGTGCACGAGACCTTCGTTACCTTTACCTTAGAACAAGTGTTGGTGATGTCAGGGCGGTTCTTGTCGAAGCAGTTCCCTTCATAAAGCGGTATCTAGGTATTGGGATCGGTGTCGCAGTAGAACACTTCCATGTGGTGCACGAGACCTTCGTTACCTTTACCTTAGAACAAGTGTTGGTGATGTCAGGGCGGTTCTTGTCGAAGCAGTTCCCTTCATAAAGCGGTATCCCGGTATTGGGATCGGTGTCGCAGTAGAACACTTCCATGTGGTGCACGAGACCTTCGTTACCTTTACCTTAGAACAAGTGTTGGTGATGTCAGGGCGGTTCTTGTCGAAGCAGTTCCCTTCATAAAGCGGTATCTCGGTATTGGGATCGGTGTCGCAGTAGAACACTTCCATGTGGTGCACGAGACCTTCGTTACCTTTCGTAATTGTTGATTCAAACTGTAAACAGAACACCCGAAAAATAACTTAATTCAGTTTACGAAAAAGGTACTAGTTTTTGATGCGTCGATAGGTGACACTAGCATACTTACAACAAACATTTTTGGTTTCTAGAATTGATGTAAAATATAGCACGACCATCCCGGAAAGAACAGCTATCTAATAATAAAAATCAAACAAAATCTTGTCCTTTACTATCTCATCACAATTAGCCCACGTAGTTTTATCTTGTAGTTTATTACTAGTTTTATCCAAACCGGACGTTGTCTTGACTGAATTTTATAGTGCAGACAGGGGTAATCGCCGGTTTGGTGTCCACATCATACTTTGCTATTAAATGTTGTTTTTGAAAAAAAATTTTGGTGTATATTTAACCCCCATCGCAAAAACGACGGGGTGTTATAAGTTTGACGTGTCTGCGTGTTTGTGTCTGTCTGTGGCATCGTTTTTATTTCGATTTTGATTTGTTTATTTTGTTTGAAAGGTGGATTAGTCGGGAGTGTTCTTAGCTATGTTTGATCGAAATCAGTTCAGCCATCTCAAAGTTATGTGGGGTTAAGAGTCGGGGTTTTTTTAAATTCTAAATTTAATTTTTATCACTTGAATTTCCAATTAGGAGCACTAACCTGTATAATATGATGTGGTTCCTTAGTAACAAAGTCTGGCAACTGCATCACTTTGCACCAGTACGTGGTGTCGCCGCCCGGCACTTTAACATCCTTGTTCGTTATACTCAACTTGTACGCTTTATTTGTTGAATGCATTCCTAAATTATAATATAAAATATATATCTCTTTCCGAAACCACACATGTGCCGATCTTTGAAGGTTTAATTTCGCAAAATCCTGTCATGAGCAACTATGACCTACGTCCTTAAGGAAACACTGTGCAAAATTTGAATTAGTACTTGTATTTTCTGAGATTTCGTGATGAGTGAGTCAGTCAGTGACGTTATGTTTTATATCTACATAACTACACTAATTCTGTTGTTTCTCATAAGTGATTAATGTATACTCTTGGAGAAATAAAGATCTTTAAACCTAAACCTATATAAAATGCTTTGTCCTGAACGACTGACTGACGGATCAACGCACAGCCAAAACCGCTGATCGTAGAGACCGGAAACTTGGAGGGTATGTTCTTTGTATGACGAAGGCAATAAGGATTTTCCGAAATTCAACCCCTTAGGGGGTAAAAAGGGGAGTAAAGTTTCTATGGGACAACGTGATTCTTCGGTCCAATCTATGAATTATACGCGGACGAAGTCGAGAAGAAGAATGTAGGTATATACCTGGTGGTGTGAGTAGCCTTACACGTATAAACCCACGATGCTGTACCGAGGTACATGTGAGGCAGAGACCCTTCGGCGAGAACAATGTGTCCGTTCCATGAGCCCACACCACGTGGACTGTACCATCCTATTAACAAATAATACATATTTTAAGTAACGTAATACATATTTAAATAAAAAAACCGGCTAAGTGCGAGTCGGACTCGCGCACGAAGGGTTCCGTACCATTTGTATGGGAGCCCCACTGAAATATTATTTTTTATATTTATACATATAAAATTCTTTGTCCTGAATGACTGACTGACGAATCAACGCACAGCCTAAACCGCTGATCGTAGAGACTTGAAACTTGGTGTATGTTCTTTGTGTGACGTAGGCATCCGATAATAAAGGATTTTCCGAAATTCTACCCCTTAGGGGGTGAAAAAGGGGGGCAAAGTTTGTATGGAACAACGTGATTTTTTGGTCCAATCAACTTCAAGTTTTCTACTTCTACGCGTAAGAAGTCGCGGGCAAAAGCTAGTTTTTAATATTTGTTGTTAAGTACAGCGGCAACAGAAATATATCAACTGTGAAAATTTCACCTGTCTAGCTATCGCGGTTTATAAGATACAGCCTGGTGACAGACGGAGAGTGAAGACTAAGTAATAGGTTTCTGTTTTTACCATTTGGGAACGAAACCCACAAAGGTAAGTTAGCTTCCCATAAATTCAAACCAGTGGCGTGTGTGTGACCTACGTAGCTCAGTAGTTCAAAGCACCGCTATATACGATTGGATTTCTGTAGCTCAGTGGCTTAGAGCACCGCTGCGATTGGATTTCTGTAGCTCAGTGGCTTAGAGCACCGCTACGAATGGATATTTGTAGCTCAGTGGTTTAGTTACAGTACCGCTACGATTGGATTTTGGTAAAGTGTTTTAAATTTATAAAACTTACTTCAATAACATAATCGTTATCATCGCAAGTGTCGAAATATCGTTCGAATATAAGGCTATCGCTTTTAGTGTCAATAGCGAACGAATTGCAATCCTGCTGTACGTCGCGGAGTACGTTCCCTTTTGCGTCTGCGTGCATATCCTGGATTTAAAACATAAACAACACAATTATACCGTTTAGGCGCAGAATGTCCAATTCGCAAGATCTTTAAAAGGAAAGGGAACTGACACTCTCTACATACAGACGTAGTCGACTGTTTCCTCGCTGGCTTATAACTGCCTGCATGACCATATGTTTTTATTTTATTTTTTATACTTAGTTTCTATGACAATAAAAAAATAAAAAAATCAAGACATAGGAGCATAGTCAAGGCAGTTATAAATAGGTGTTATGCAACAAAAATATTTGCTATAGTTTCATTATCCAGGGAGGAAACAGTCGACTACGTTTGTATAGAAAGAGCACCGGTACTCTTTCACCTTAAGAGGAAAGGTACCCCACCCGGCTCTTCAGCCCGTAGCATTAAACCTAAAACTGACATAGTGAGCATGCCCCTTTATCTTATTATTATATATTTATAGGTTTTATGCTACAAAAATATTTGCTCCAGGGAGGAAACAGTCGACTACGTTGGTATGGAGAAAGAGCCGGGTGGGGGTTACTTTCCACTTATGACTTAGAAAAATCGATAAAATTTTAGAAATAACTTAGGATTGACAACATTATGATGCATATTGGACATTCTGCGAACAGGACATTTTGCGGAAATCCAATCCAAGTACAATATAGAATTTATCTACGCTGTGCACTAATTTTAGTAAAAAGGTTAAGTACACAGAAAAAAACCGTATTCTATGAGAAGTATAAATCCTCTACTTGTAGACGCCAGTGAATAATTTCTTGTTTGCAGTAAATGTTCTTGATAATAATAAGCAGTATGAATAATTGCTTTTAAATTAAGAATACTGCTTATCATTTTAAGTTTTTTTACTAAAACCAACAAATTATAATAGGTACTGGATTATTTTTGTTTCAAAGAAATCTTTTATTCTGTTGAATAAAGAAAGTAGGTATTTTTATTAAAAACTTACCTATGTGTTACGCGATCTTTAGGCAAATTGAAAATATGCTTTTTATATTTTCGGTACCTACCCCAAAATGATCATTTCCCTTATAATCGGTCCAGTATAGACAAATATCGGAATTATTGAGATCCCCTCTATCAGAGAAACCGATCGCGAACCACTTGAAAGCGGGGGCCGTTGCTGCTAGTTTCAACTGAAAACGTATCTTCCTTGCTGCGTAGTCTACTCTCCATTTTAGTAGTATTTCACCTTTTGGGTCTAACACTGACTCGCTTTCAGCAAAACGTTCTAAAGAAAAAATAATATTATATAATTATTAGCTGTCCCGCCAAACGTTGTTAAGCCATATTAAAAAAAGTTAAAGGAAAAGAAGGATAAAATAATAAAAATAGATGTTAATCGATTCTCAGACCTCACGAATATACGCAAAACATTACATACAAATCGGTTCAGCCGTTTAGGTGGAGTTTGGCAACTAGCACCGAGACAAGAGAATTTTATATAGATAGGTATATAGGGATAATTTAAAAACTAAGTTACAAAATAACTTTAAAGATATTAAAATAAAAAAAGTCAGAATGGAACTACCATTCTGACTTTTTTTAGTTTCACTTACTGTTTTTATCAATTGAGAAAGATAAATGTGAATTAATCAATGGAAAAATGATTAAAATCACAAATTTTATATCCATTGTTAAGTTTATAACATTTTTTATCTTATTTAATACTTTAAAGGCAGCTTGACTGCCCCTGCCGGCGACTTGCAGCGCAATGAAGATTGTCTCACCGATGGGGTAGTGAATTATGCCGCCCTGAGGGTGGATTGGTATGTAGGTAAGAAGGGGCCGGTTTCTCTAGATGTGCACATATTTAGAGTTCATACAGTCGGATGCAAAAGCGAAATTATGGATACTTTAAAATAAATCTAGATACATTCGACCCAACGAATATTGTGGTAATATTCACTATCAACTATGAACTAAAGTTACGAAAAAAAACTTGAGAGGTGTCAAGGGACACTCGGATGGAACGAAGAAAGACGAAATGAAAATAACTGGCTTGCTTACTATGAGAGAGAGAGAGAGAGAGAAACAAGCGCACGCCGCACGGCTTACAACTATAGCAAAAAGTGTCGTTACAATTTTTGGTCTTAATTTTTTCCGTCTAGCCCCCTTATTATATATAATATCTTTTGTAACTTTAGTTTCGTTTGGTTCAGATATTGTTTCAATTCTATGGCAATGAGAGAAAGCAAAGCATAGCTATGAAAATGAAAGTAGGTAGGTATAGATCGAAAAGATTTAAAAAGATATGCAATATTATTTTATTTATACTTTGGTACATAATGTAATTACGGTTTCAATTCTAAGGCAATTTAAAGAGAGCAGTATTATAATACATAATATTACAAAGATAGGCGCGAAAACATAACCATTTTCATGCAGTCGGATAATGAATTAAAATGTATTTTTATCACAGTTGCTCATAAAGTGGATCTTATTCAACCGCTTTTAGGCTCATAATCCAACGTATTACGCACGCCTGCGTTATTACCTCGACGCCACTAGTGTGTTATATATTGGTGGATTTCGTGTTTTTTGCGATTCTTTAATTTGAGAAGGTCAGGTGATTTATTGTGCAGATACCATCCTTCTTCCTATCATCGCCTTCCTTGTCTAACATGCACACGATGCAATCGGCTATCTTCGTTCCTACATCGGCGTTGAACGATGCCCACCACCATTTTTTATTGTACTACGAATTAATGTCTAAGCTAAGACGCACGCGCCGTTCTGGTGACAAATTGATTTAAGTGTTACGTGATTTTTCATAAACTTCAGCAATATAACTGTTCCGCTACTTGTGATTACCGGCAAAGGACTTTAAAGGCGACCCGAAGAAGTACCAACTGGTAAGTGTGCATGTTCCCTACCTTCTCCCGTCGAGAAACAGCCATTTTCATCGTCCATTTTTTTACTGGTATTTTGCAAGTAGATTTACTTCCGTATGTCTCGTTGAAGAGTCGCAGAAAATACAGTCCACTTAATAATCTAGCCTAAAGATTTCAAATCTACCTAAAACCAGCACTTTAAAATAATTTCCCGCACCCAAAAAGTGTGGAGTTTATTAGGCGCCTCCATATATAATAAGTTATCCTGATAAATTAAATTGCTATCTTACTGCTAATTACATGTTAGGTAGATGAAACATTCTTAATTTATCTGGGTTATACTGTTTTGATGAATAAAATAAAGTAGGTACCGAAAAAGAGGTTTTACTCTTTTATTTATAATTTTCTTTTCAAGTCTTTTCTTTTATTCGCAACTGTGATAAAAAACGTCGTACGATACAAGTGTGTTGATCATTCCACTCTCGGCTCTATAGACGCACTCGCGTTCCGCTCGCGCGTCATAAACCGCCTCGATGAAATGATCAATTTACCATACTTGTATCGCAATGTACTATAATAAGTTAGTTTGTGTTAGAATGTTTGTTACCTCATCAAGCAAAAACAACTGAACCAGTTGCGATCAAAATCGGTAAAGCACTGCAGTTCGATTAGTGAAGAAAAACAGAATATGGTACGGAACCTTTCGTGCGTGAGTCCGAGTCACGCTTGGCCGGTTTTTTTTATTTATAAAGAAGAAGAAGATATATGCGGGTATTCCTTATTGAGTGTGATATTGCGGTGGGTCGGAGTCGGTATGCGACCCCGTCCTTTATTAAATTCCTTGCGGGCCGACGCGATGGAATTAAATGCGACGACGTTGTTATCTACGTCATTTCGTGAACACTTTGGATTGATTAAAGTTTTATTCTATTACTAGCTGTCCCGGTTAACGTTGGTTTGCAATAGTTGAGTATGAGTCTCTTGTGCCTTCTTCTCATTGGTGGGCGCGTTCCGAAGGCACACATCCTAACTTAGTTTTTAAGTCGTATCAATGTGATCTTTGTATAAAATATACATAAGCATCCAAATGAATAAAGAAAGACCTTGAATTTGACAATAAGTTTACAAAAAAAATTGATGTTGATCGATTCTCAGACCTACCGAAAACCTATACACAAAAAAATCATACAAATCAGTACCTAGCCGTTTCGAAGGAGTTTGGTAACTAACAGTGCGACACGAGCATTTTATATACATAGATCATACACTCATCAGAATCACAAATTAAAATAAGAACACTCCCGACTAATTCACCTTTCAAGCAAAAAAACTAAATCAAAATCGGTTCATCCGTTTGGGTATACGATGCCACAGACACACACACACACAGACACGTCAAACTTATAACACCCCGTCGTTTTTGCGTCGGGGGTTAAAAATAAACTAAAATGAAATAAGTAATTGAATCAGACAATAAAAATTAAATCTTACTTATATTATAAATGTGAAAGTTTGTGTGTATGTATGTTAGTTACTCCTTCACGCAAAAACTACTAGACTGATTGCGATGAAACTCGGTATCTAGATAGCTGGAGAACTAGATTAATACATAGGCTACTTTTTATCCCGATATCCCCACGGGATCGGGACATACGCGGGTGAAACCGCGGGGCGCAGCTAGTTAAAAATAAAAATTAAATTAAACCTGACTCCCCAAAATTCCCGGTGCAAAGCTGGACAATATGCAAGCAGCGTTACCGCACTGAACCCCATCGACAGCCTTTGTACCAGGAATGCCCTATTTATAAATATAGCCATAATCTATTAATTAATATGGTTAAAGGACCATATTAATTAATAAGCGCTAATAATAATAAGCTCAATAAGCAAAACAATGTGTTTTTCTGGTAATTCTTAAGGCTTGGTTCCTGGCGCTATAGTACCTGGAACGTTAGATGGTGTAGGCTTGTCCAACACCTCCACCAACATCTCAGATTAGTCGACCAGAGGAAAAAACTTCCCATTACGCCTGGAGCCAACTAAGCCGCGGGTTTAATTTAATACCCACATAATAATATGGTGCTCGACTAATTGTTTTTTTAAACGATAAGAAAAAATATAATTACTTTTCATCATAATTTTCTGAAGAAAACAGAATACAATAAGGAGCATAAGGGTAAACATGCCAATGTTTACCCTTATACTCCTTAAAAGATCCTTAATATGCCAAAAATTAAAGGAAATAAATACTTCATCAATTAATTAAACAATTAATGTGTTTATTTGTGTATATAACATAATAAAATTATTACAAATAATTCAACAGTCAATGTTGTCAGCTTTGCTTATATCTACATTTTTTGTTCAATCTCTAAACTTTCATTTTGTACCATCTTCAAAATTATCATTTTTATCTGAACTTTCATTTCGTACATTTTCAGAATTATCATGTTTATTTGAACTGTTATTTTGTACATTTTCACAATTATCAGGTTTATCTTGTACATCTTCAGAATTATCATGTATTTCATCTTTGATCTCTTCACTTTGTGTAGGTTGAATGTTACTGTCGGAGTTTGTTTCCTGAAATTAAATATCTTTGATAAAATACTTAAGTCTAAGTATTTATAATGATAATCACAGTAATTTGATTGGTAGATATCTAGATTTTTCCTTTTATGATATTAATATCAAAAGCGCGAAATTGTGTGCTTCTTTATTATATTCTACAAAAAAAATCTTTTATCAACACTGTATTTGTATTACGGTTTAAATTCATCTCAGTTCAAATGATTTGGCTCGTTATCTACGAGCCAAATGGATGGATACCTAGAATTAACTTCATCTTCAACTGCATCTTGTACCCTATGCTAATATTAGCGTTGTGAACACAAGATGCCTTTGTGATTCCCATGATCCTATGATCATGGGGTTGAAAGGAAACTAGTGATGTATATAATTATACCTGTTCTCTCTCGAACAATATAGCCAACTCGACATGCTTCGTGTGCGGGAACATGTCGACCGGTACAGCTGTGACAGGTACGAATGGAGCACCTCGGAGCGTCTTGGACGACTGTCGCGATAAGTCGATGAAGTTCTTCACGGCTGCGGCCGGACTGCACGATATATACACGAGACGTTTTACGCTTCGATTGTTACGGAGTTGGGTTACTGCTCGCATGTCTGGTGACAGATATATTATATAAATATACTAGCTTTTGCCCGCGACTTCGTCCGCGTAAAGGTCGAAAATAGACAAAGGAATCACGTAGTCCCATACAAACTTTGCCCCCCTTTTTCACCCCCTTAGGGGTAGAATTTCGGAAAATCCTTTCTTATCCGATGCCTACGTCACACAAAAACACCCTCCAAGTTTCAGGTCTCTACGATCAGCGGTTTAGGCTGTGCGTTGATCCGTCAGTCAGTCAGTAGTTCAGGACAAAGCATTTTATATGTTTAGATAATGCAGGACATTGCACACAGCGCCATCTAGCCCAAAACTCACACTATGTAGAGCCATTTTTTTATTCCAAATTTAAACATGTCTTCTTTACAATCCAATATTTTCAATTCCCCTCGGACAACTTATGTCGCGGGAAGCCGTTGGACGCAAAGGGCAGGGGTTATGCGGTACGGGGTACTATGATACTTTGTCGTACCCTTATGATAAGGATCTATGGACATGACTTTTATTGCTCCATTTCAAATATATCTTCAAAAATATTTGTTATCTTCACCTTCGTAAGCATGATCACAACAAAGAAAAAAAATCCCTAGAGTTTCTTCTCATTGGTGGACCCGTTCCGAAGGCACACGTCATGACTTAATTTTTAGACGCTTTAAGTGATGTTATGCATTCTATGATTCCAAATGAATTAAGAAATCTGATTTGATTTGTTCGATCGATCTGAAAGTATTTGGGGGAGGCCTACATTCAGCAGTGGACGTCCTGCAGCCGATAAAATGATAACTAGCTAACATATATAAACAACTCACGTAGTCCAGCCCTCGGCGGGTCGACAATGGCCACGACGTCGGTACTAGAGAGCCTCGCCAGCACAGACGGGAGGATGTCCTCCGCTCTACCGGCGAAGAACTCGCTGTTATCTATGTTGTTCAATTCTGCGTTCGATCTGGCGTCCTTCACTGCTTCAGGTACCAGTTCCAGGCCGAGGACTTTGTTGCAGTGCTGATCATATTACAATACAGGGTTAAAAAACTAAAAAAAGCTATTGCATCGTTCGAGCTTCGTACCATATACATACACGTTAAGCAAACGGTCAGCCAAGCTACATGGTAGGCGGAGTGGGGGGTGTTGGGTTTTATTTTTGTTACGGAATTCTTGATTCGATCGCCGCGCTCAAAGCCCGCGATAAAAGCTATGCATTAGCTTAAAAGCATTTAACATGATAACGCCATAAGAACGCTTTTGTATCGTTGACATTACCATTTTGCATACTTTCAATACATTGCTATGGTTACTTGTCAATAACGCACATGCACGTCACACTTTTGTGAAGTGCACTCACCAATTTATAAGACGTTATCACGTCAAAAACTTTTGTTGTTCTGTTTGTTGTAATGCAGAATATTATTCGTTACTCTTAGGAGACCAAATGGCATTTTATATCTACAATAATATTATATTGTTGTGCTTGCCTACTTATATTGTTATATAGCGATAGCCAAAGATGTCGCTAAACCGGACTATTTATAAAAAACTAATATAAGAGTGTAAACGGTAAATAAATATAGATTAACCTTAGCAAAACAAAGTCCAATAGTGCCAGTACCACAACATATGTCGACTACTGAAGAATCTTTGTTTACTCCGCTCATCTCTATTGCATTCTGATACAATATCTCAGCGCCAGCTGTGTTTATCTACAAACAGATAAATAATATTAATTAAGCGCATCGGTAACTCCCGATCCCGTGGAAATATCGGGATAAAAAGTAGCCTATGTTATTCCCAATTAATCAATGTATTCTTATACAAAGTTTTATCAAACTCGGTCCAGTAGTTTTGGAGCCTATTCGCTACAAACAAACCAAACAAAAAATCTTTATAATTTGTGTAGACTAGCAGCGCTCCGCCGTTTCACCCGCGTAACTGTCGATCCCGGGGGAATATCGGGATAAAAGGTAGCCCATATTCCCAATAAATCAATTTATCCTCAGAAAAAGTTTCATCAAACTCGGTGCAGTAGTTTCGGAGCGTATTCGTTACAAACATGTGTAGATTGGAATCAACGCGCCATTAAACACCAAACCGAGCAATTGAGCTTGTAATATGGGTGCCAAACCACGAAAGAATACTTATAGTATGTACTTTTTATGTACATTCTTAATTATATCTTCTGTCTATAATCAATTAATTTAAATTCATTTATTTTAACTTTGTATTTATGATGTATTGATTAATAAATTACTGTCTATCTAAGATATTTTTGTTTGTAACGAAAAGGTTCCGAAACTACTCGACCGATTTTGATGATACAATGATTAATTGGGAATAACATAGAACACTTTTTATCCCGATATCCCCACGGGATCGGAAATTAGGCGGGTGAAACCGCGGAGCGCTGCTATTTAAACATACTAAAACAACCAAAATCTATGGATGACAAAATATTTGTTCCACGGCACGGCGAGGATTGAATCTGCAACCTTTTGCGTCGCAAGCAGGTCGTTAAAAATCATACGTGCTTTAATATATATCATCTTCTTTAACAATATATCTAGTTATTTACCTGAAAGAAAGCTTCCGGCGATATCCTGAACTGTCTCCCCAGTATAGTGTCAATGATATGTGTCTCACCCATTAGGTGCTCCGGTCTGGAGCCCTGCTCGCCTACTCTCCTAAAACAATGTCAAAGTCAACGTCAATAGTACATTGTTACCCTAGGTGTGAAAGTCACGGTAAAAGTCAAAGGTAAAAGACTCATTAAGTCCCTCGAACTATTAGCGCTCTCGCTACGCTCGGGCGCCAAACTCCGTCTCGGGACTCAATGAGTCTTTTACCCGAGGTAAACACTGTGCTTTTCATTACGAATAATACATAAAATTATTCATAATAACAGGAGTGAATGACAGACTCCATACTCCATACAACCTCTGGCAGTATGCATGAGCCGTGTGAAGCCATAATTGTTATTCTTTGGTGTTACCTAAAGCAAGGAGGTTAGGTTTTTGAAGTTCCTAATGCGTAATGATACTGATACTGGCTACAAGTACATTGCACAAGCCGCGCGAAGCCATAATTTGACATGACAGCTGTCAGTGAAAGCGATTTTCCCTAGGGCTGAAAGTATTTCTTTCTACACGCTCTTCAGGCATCTTTAGACCTACTTTCGGAGTATGAGTAATGAAAAATTCTTTATTCCTTTGGATGCTTAATACCTAGGTACAAAGATCACATGGACACGTCTTAAAAACTAAGTTAGGATGTGTGCCTTCGGAACGCGCCCACCAATAGATACACATCACAGTCCCTACTTAGATGAACATCAATTAAGTAGGTAATGTTGCTTTTGATTTTAGGGATGATTCTTATTAGACCGGCCCGTGTCCGGAGAGGATCCCGTCCGTGCTGCACGTTTATTTATCAGCCGTCTAGGAGACGGGGCGGATGCGTCCAGTAGACGGGCGTTCGTCGGGGCACGGATGGGAGACGGATCATGCACGATAAATTGCTTCATACAAAATGTATGTAACGTTTCAAATTCGTCCCGGCCACGTACACGGCACGGCCCGGTCTTATAAGATTCATCCTTTAAGAGGTAAGGGTACCGGGGGCTCTCTCCATACAAACGTAGTCGACTGTTTCCTCCCTGGATAATGACACTAGCACAAATATTTTTGTGCTATAAAACCTATAACTGTCATGACTGTTAACCCCAATGTTTTGGTTTTTTTCCTTTTCTAATTATCATAGATATTGAGATAAAAAAAAATTAAAAAATACGTACCATATTGTATGGGAGCCACACTGTTTTTTTTTCTGTTTTTGGTACATAATCTGTAAATATTTCAACTGTCTAGCTATCACGGTTCATGAGATACAGCCTGGTGATAGACAGATGGAAAGTGAATAGGGTCCCGTGTTTTGGTGTGGAAGCGTAAAACGAATTAAATGTAGATTTTAATTATTTAAAAAATATGGATAGTTCTTCTTAGAACGTTTTCTCGTGACTACAGCGGTCAAATTAACACCTTATATTCGTAATTACTTACTTTTTCGTAATAACTTCAAAGTATAGTGATTTAATTCCACATAAAGTAGCTTCCTCTGAACTAAAATGTTCAATAAGATCTTTCTTTATTTTATCCATTTCTTCTTCTGTGAGTGTCTGAAATAATACGGATTTATAAGAACAAATTACTTCTATATCGCCCTGACTTGGATGGGAGGAAATAGTCGACTACGTTTGCATGGAGAGAGAGGCGGTACCCTTTCCTCTTAAGTCTCGGTCCCGAGGGAAAATCTATTATTTCATGACTTCATCTACATACAACGAAGTTTTTGCGTGATGTAGTACAGGTATATGTATAGGTAAAAATAAACTTCAGAAATAAAATGTTACAAAAAGACCACTTTAAAAAAATGCTTATATTTACCTGAGGATGCATAGATACAATAAGCATGACATCTCCATTGGAAGTAGAGTTCCTAACCATGAGGTACCTCCAATAGCCGGAGTAATCAGCCGGCGAGAACGGCGCCATGTTTGATTTACGGACAAAATCTTGGAATATCTAAAACAGAATATTATTATTAAATATTTGTATGAAAAATTTACTAGACGGGTAAAGTTAAAGTCAAACTTAAAATGAAAAGATTTTTTTTAAAAAAATTTTTAGGTTTTGACTCTTTCTTTCGTTAGTAGCAACAAAAAAAAACAACATTGACAAAAAAAACTAAATTAAAATCGGTTCATCCGTTCGGGAGCTACGATGCCACAGACAGACACACACACAAACACGTCAAACTTATAACACCCCGTCGTTTTTGCGTCGGGTGTTAAAAACTCTCAAGAACTTAAAAACTTCATCTTGGCCTTCTTTCTTAGATACTCAGGCCAATATTAAGCAACCATGGCGTACGCTTTCCTTCAAAGGTGCCATTAAGTTTGAGTCGAAACTCTTACATATAGCTAGCACCCATAACACAAGCCTAGTTGCTTAGCTTGGGGCTAGATGGCACTGTGTAAAATGTTTTACAACAATTATTTATATAATCCTTCAACTGGCAGCGACAGATGGCGCCATGCATATTAAAAATGTATGAAGGTTTTTTGTCTGCCAGTTGAGAGGATAAAACAACATCTTACCAAAACAGCCTTCTTAGCTTTATCGGAGATATGTTTCAAGGCCTGTATAGGTGCCACAGCCACTGTGCCAGTAGCGTAGCTCCCCAATCTAAACCCAACAGTGGGCAGCTTCGTCTCCTCGTCGATACCAACCGTGAACTCACACTTGTTCCTGTAACCTTTACCACATTTTTTTTTACATTTATTGTTTTAATTACATATTTTTAGACATGTCAAATAAATGAGAGAAGTTTTAAAAAATCTATTTACGGTAAAGTTCTTAATATTAGTTACTAGCTACACCCCACGGTTTCACCTGCGTTAGTCCCGATTTCCAGGATAAAAAATTAAAATCTATATGTTAATCCAGGTATTCAGCTATTTACAGACTGAGGTTCATCGCAATCGGTCCAGTAGATTTTGGGTGAACACTTTCACATTTATAATATTAGTAGGATTTGTCAAAGAAAATGTCGTAAAAAAGAATTAGTATTAAATTCTGTTGAAAAGTTTTTCAAACACTATGCATGTTATTTAAGTTACAATAAAACAATATTATAAGCTAGCTGTGTAAGGTAAGATTAAAGAAATAAGAAGTATCCTATCCTACTCTTAATAAATCATTGTATCCTAATGCCAATTTAAATCAGAATCGGTTCTGTATTTTCGGAGACTATTTGTTTAAAAAATCTTTCCTCTGTATAATAGTGGATGAGCAAGTTTGTGTGCACGTTTATAGCCTCTTCATGCAAAAACTACTGAACCGATTGCAATGAAATTTGGAATGCAGATAGTCAGAGACCTTGAATCATACATGGCTTACTATTTGTACCGATATTCCCAGGAGATCGGGTCTTACGCTTGTAAAAGTGCGTTCCGTAGCGTATCTTATTTACCTTCAGTTACTGGAGATCGCTCTATAGGTTTCAGTTGGAAACTTAAACCATCATGTATTTTACGGTTCTCTTCAATTCTCTTACGATATTCTCTGTTCAACTTCCACACTTCATTATCGAATTTCATTAGAAGATGTTTTATTTCTTTCTCTTTTAGTGCCAGCTGTAAGAAATATATAAGATATTATTCTAACAACTGAGAAGGGAGGTCCGTCCGATTTCCGCATGTAGGCTATAACTCTACCGATTGCACGTGATTGTTGACTGTTACTCCAGCCAACCCAGCTCTGACCAGAAGCGCAAAATTTTCTTCGCACACTTATCGGAGTGTTAATAACAAACCTGTAGTGCCAGGAGGTAGTTTGGTACAGTCAGGTCTAACTAACCTCTAGGTCTTATTTAGACGTCTTATTAGAGTCTGAATTGCAGACCCACTGTAGAGCTTCAAAACTGCTATTTGCAGAATCTTTTCAACTCAAGCAAGATTCTAAGGTCCTGCTTGAGTCGATGGTTAAAGTCTTTCAACTCACGAATTTAATAAACAAACAATATTAGTATGAAAACATTCCTAGAATAGTAAAACTCTACAGTGGGTCTGCAATTCTATTGCCGACTGTACATGGTGCTTGTAACAGCATCGAAATATCAAGATATATGCGATCTTGGGAAGAATGAGAGAGACCTTTGCCCTGCTGTGGGAAAGTGTCTTAATAAATAATAATAGCTAAATGTGACTTGGTATTTTTATTTATTGTTTATCTGATTTGTAGTTATATTAATTAATTAGGTAATCTGAAATACGTTAATGAATTTTTAAGTGATTTTTTTTAGATGGCAGGAAGGAAAAACGATAAGATGATAAAAAATTGTATACCTGTTCATCATAAGATATATTCCAGTATGGTGTGGTAGCATCCATGAGTCTCTCTTCTTGACTCCTGTCCTCTTCTTTCCTCTTCTTCTCCTGTATGGGGTTCTCTTCATCCTGTCTTCTCTTTCTAAATAGCGGGTCCGGAGCTGGCTTTGCTTCCTCTGCTAATAGGGTCTTGCCTGGAAATTAACAATAATTTTTACCATTTTAGCTACATAAGTTTGCACCTCGTGGAATCACCTGCGTAATATCAGGACCAAAAATGTGACCTATGTGTTATTCCATGAATCCATCTATCAGCATACTAAGTTTCATCATAATCACTTTAGTAGATTTTATGTGTAAGAGCAATGAGCACACAAAAAACTTTGCCCTGTCGTGTTTATTGAGATCTCTTGTGAATATTGTGTTGTTAAAAGTCCTACAACATACTACTCTGTCAAGAAAGTATCAGGAAAAGAACACTTATTAAAACATTTTATTAAAACACAGAAAAAATATTTGATTGCCTTCAAAGTATGCTTCGTATAATCCAATCATTACAACAATTTGTTAAACGCTTTTTCCAGAATTGAGTTCAGTTCTTGCTGCAGAAATTCTACTTTATGTCTTCTACTGAATGAAAACAGGTGCAGGAAAAAGAAATAAGTTGGCTAGAGCTATATCTGGTGAATAAGGTGATTGGTTGATGGATTACAACTAAATTTCATGTAAATGAATAAAATAAAATAAATATTATTGGACATTCCACACATCACCATCTAGCCCCAAGCTAAGTAACTACACTTGTGTTATGGGTGCTAGACAATGGATATACTACTTATATACTTTTTGTAAATATATACATATAATACATAGAAACAACCAGACCACAGAGAAATATCTAAGTATAAATATTTGTCTGAGGCAGGAATCGAACTCGCAACCCTGTCTTTAGCAGTCCAGTATAGTGACCATTGTGCCAACTGGGTCGTCAAAAGCTTCAGAAGTATTGACAAGTTCTTTCCCTCTGGACATGGTCGACTCAGCTCAGAGGGTAGTAGATGCTGGGTAAGCCTACATCATCAAAGGGGCCTAATTAAAAAGGTTCAGGAACTTTTGTTTTATTATTGTTTGAGACCGTACAGTCTTGTTACCTTTCCAAGTGTATCCATTAAGTACGGCAATAGCTTTAGTTCTTTCCTCGTCATTTTGAAAACAAGCATATAACCAGTGGCTGCCGTTCTTAGGTCTTTTGATCTTACTTGTATTTAGACCCAGTTTCTGGTTCATTAATTTTTTTAATTCCTGAAACATACGAAATAAAGGTAAAATGTAGAATCTTTAAAATGTTGTGTAACAACATACCTATATTTCGGTTATTTTTAAGTCAAAAATTAATAGATTCCTTACCGCAATTCCATAAAACTTTGGAAGACCACGCACTTCAATTTTAAACTTTTCCGACGAGAAGCCGCCACGATCCAAATATGCGTATTCTTCTGAACTTTTATCCTCTCCAGTATTTGCGACATCCTCAGTGGTTTCCATTTTTGTTTCTGCCATAGTTTTCCACGAGAAATCGTATCTCGGCTATTGAAACCAAAACAAAACCGGATTTATTTTTTGAGGTTAAGTTTCTATTGACATTGACCAAGCAAACAAATCAATCAATCGAACCAGCTAAACCATTCGGTCTTTTTATGTTGCCATGCCTAAATTTCACAACAAAAGTGCTGCCATCCGAATAAACTTTAAACGGAAGTGACGTCACAATACGATGGTGCTGCCATCAAGTGATGAGTAGAATTAATTAAAAAATAAAGTCGAAGCTTCGTAGACTGTTATTTTTTCTTCATGTTGGTCACAGATCAAGTTCGATAGTGCTGCCATCTACCGCTTAGTAGAATAAATAGAAAAGAAATAGTCGAAGCTTTTTTTTTTTTTTTTCTTTTTATTATGGCTTCGCACGTGTGCATTTAGCCAGTGTCAAGTTATATTTTGCATCAAATTATGACCCGATTTTTCATAAATCGGGCCTAAAGTGTTTCAATACAGTCAAAGTCGTCATAGTCCGTCAAGTCAGGGGTTATAGTAAAGCGGTGGCAAGTTTACCATAACCTTAATAGGAGATTTGGAGGCAACGTGAAAACTGCATGTTTGACACTGATTTTTACTTTCACTACACTTGTGCACTTTCACAGAACTAAATTGAATAACATTCCACCAGAATTATACAATTTAACTCGGGTTACATCTAAGTTTCATGAAAATAAAACTGCAGCACGACATGTTGTTAACTCGTTCCCGCCAAAAAACCAGTCGAAGCTTTGTAGACTGTTATTTTTTCTTCTGTTGGTCACAGATCAAGTTCGATAGTGCTGCCATCTAACGCTAAGTAGAATAAATGGAAAAGAAATAGTCGAAGCTTCGTAGACTGTTATTTTTTCTTCTGCTGGTCACAGATCTAGTTCAAAAGTGCTGCCATCTACCGCTGAATAGAACAAGAGGAACTACTATAGAGAATTAAACATTTATCCAGTCTATTTCTAAAGAATTATTATTGAGTTTTGGCGGGAACGAGTTAACAACATGTCGTGCTGCAGTTTTATTTTCATGAAACTTAGTTGTAACCCGAGTTGAATTGTATAATTCTGGTGGAATGTTATTCAATTTAGTTCTGTGAAAGTGCACAAGTGTAGTGAAAGTAAAAATCAGTGTCAAACATGTAGTTTTCTCGTTGCCTCCAAATCTCCTATTAAGGTTATGGTAAACTTGCCACCGCTTTACTATAGCCCCTGACTTGACGGACTATGACGACTTTGACTGTTTGAAATACTTTAGGCTCGATTTATGAAAAATCGGGTCTTAATTTGATGCAAAATATAACTTGATACTGGCTAAATGCACAAGCCGTGCGAAGCCATAATTAATAGCAAAAAAAAAAAAAAAGAATTATTATTAAAAAATCAAAATCTATTTAGATATGGAAGATATAACTTTATTAATAAGGAAGATACAATTACAACTACAGTCTCTTGAACATGACGTTTATAGGGCGTCCAACTATCGACCGCCATAAAATAAATAAAAAAAAACATGGTAAATATTCCTTTAGTTAGGTATTTAAGATTGTATAAATTATACGTACTTACAATTCATATTAAATAATAAACAGTATGATACGTCCAAGCGCGGGACACACCTTAGGTTTTGAGCGCACTATAAAAGCAGAATTGTACCGAAATATAATAATATTTTAGTACATCTTTGGCGCCAAATAAAAAAACACGTATTTTACTGCATACCTACTAGCAGCGCTCTGTAGTTTTAACCGCGTACTTTTAAATCCCACGGGAATATTGGAATAAAAAGAGCTCCTACTCTCAATGAATCTAGCCAGACCTCATACCACATTATATCAAAATCGGTCCAGTAGTTTTGGAGCACACAAACAAAAAAAGTAAAAAAAAAATTCTACAAAATAAGTGTGAAAAAAGTGCCCGCGCCGGGACCTATCATACAATAAGCGTCATCGTTTGTAGACATTTTTGGTCATAAATTCAAATAAAATTAATTAACATTATGAACCATTAAATAAGTTTTTCATAGCATCTTTATCGAACTTCTCTTTCTCTTTGCGTAGATTTCTTAAATTTTCTAACTCCTTTTCAATAGCGGTACTCATGGTTGGGTTCAGAGACTTTAGCGTATTGAAATCTTTTTCAGCATTATCAGGGTTCCACGCGCCGACGTGAGCTTTCGCTCTTCTGAATAACGCTTTTTCATTATCTAAAAATTAAAATAAAATGTTAACTTATGATTTTAAGCTACCACGGTTATTTTCTATACTAATATTATGAAGAAGAAAGATTTGATTCTTTGTTTGCATTGAATAGGCTCCGAAACTACTGGACCGATATTGATGAAACTTGGTAAACGTTCTTGAAAATAATAAACATCTCCATTTAAGAATATTGCTAATAAATTACGAATAAAACCAAGAAATAATTCTTTAGCGTCTATAGGGAGTGGATTATTTCTTGCTTCGAGAAACCTTTTGAAACGAAGTTCCTTATCTTAACCTAGCCGATTTTTTTTACGCGTTACGAAAACATGAAACGAAATACCGCATGAGAAACTAATCTCTCACATAAAAAAAGTGTAGTAAAAAGAAAAGAAAAAAAATGTAAATGGACTTCGTTCCAAACGCGTGTCCCGCGACAAGTTATTTTTTTTCTGTTTGTATTAGCTAAGTAGGCAAAACGTTACAAAATGACAGAATTACAATTATTTTTCAAAAAGTTTTTGTTGAGTACATGTGTTCATGTAACTAAATATACATTAACACATAGTAACCAACAACGGTATATTATGTTTAATTTAGAGATTTTACTCTAAATATTAAACCGGGCTGATGTTATTGTCCGGTAGGCCGTAGCCCGAAGTCATGTCGCCCGACTGTATGTTACATGCTTAGCAATGGAAAAATGTCGTTTGCGCGATTCAGGTTTTCGTACTACTGGCGCCATCTGTTGATTTAGTTTCGGTTTTTACCCGACTGTTAGGAAAGAGTTTTTCGCGCCTATGTTTGTATGTAACGTATTATTATTTTTTACCCACGACAAAACGAAGGACGGTGCATGCATTTACGGTGAGTGGGTGTTTGTTTTTTGTGCACTCAAATGTTCCCAATCTACGGAACGGCTGAACCGATTTAAATACGGTTTTTACAGATCATTTTTATCCCGATATTCTCAGGGACTGGGGAGAACCGCCAATTTCAATTAGTCAGGGCTTTGAATTTTATAGACTAGCTTTTGCCCGCGATTTCGTCCGAAGTGGGTTGATTGTTTCAAAATCCATTCTTATAGGATTTTCGTTTATTTGGGAAACATACAGAACTATTATATGGATATTTATAACAATATTATTAGGCTGTGCGTTAATCCGTCAGTCAATCAGTCAGTCAGGACAAAGCATTTTATATGTATAGAGTAAATAATATAGATTAGTAGGATGATGATATTAGTTGAGATGAATGAGAGAAAAATAATAAATATATTAACCTTTATCATATTCTAAGATGGTATTGCAATGTTCGATTACAGTATAATAATCTTTTTGAACAAGTTTACATTGTGCATAGTTCAGTAATATTGGTAGCTTCACTTTATTTAATTGAACCCATTCTTCATCGCCTTTTCTTTCTCTAAAACAAAAGACAATCATTTCTTTAATAAGTTTTCTACTAAGTAATTATAAAATAAATAAATAGATAAGATTAAATAAAACACTTATTTCATCTTTTTTTAGAATCTTCAAAGTATTTGCGTATAAATAACTATTGTAGGACATTGTATACAAACGCCATCTAGCCCTTACCTAAGCAACCAGGCTTGTGTTATGGTGACCAGACAACGCAAAGAATACTTTTTTTACCGATTTTGATGAAACTTGGCATGTGGATACATTGATTCATTGGGAATGTTATAGGCTACATTTTATCCCGATATTCCCACAGATTCGGGAGTTACGTGGGTAAAATCGAGGAACACTGTTAGTTTATAATATTAGTAGTAGGATTTTATAGTTACTTTATCATAAGCTGTTCACAGATACCCAGAGCTTCAACATACGCCTTCTCAGCCTCTTGGTACTTCCTCTGTCCATACAACTTGTTGCCCTTCTCTCTGAGAGTCGGTATCAATTCGAAACGTTCTTGTTCGTTCAACTGCCACACCTCTCTTTCATATTCATCTGATTTTTCTACTTTAAGTAACTCTGGGAAGGAATAAATTGGAATTACATGATATAATAATAATAAATTATTTATTTCAGGCTACAAAGGCCCATAGATACCTATAGACTAACATACATATTAAATAATAATAATTGATCGTGTTAAGAGATAGCTTAGAACTAAGTTCTTCCATGACACTACACTTTCGTCTTAGTCTGTTCTTGTGGAATTTGTCCACGAAAGCGATGGAACACCACATCCTTCGACCAGAAGTCCAAAACGCAAGGCAGATAGCAGTTCAGTACTCGCACCACAAACACCTTGAAATTGATGTTTCTATGCGACTCCAGCATATGCACCCTCAGCCCTATAAACCCTATAAACTTGGATGTATAGAGCTGGAGATCTATATTAATTTACAGCTTCCATTTTACCTGCCTAAAGCGAAACCAAAAGGGAGGGTTATGTTTTTAGCCCATATGGGTATGTATGTTCATCCAGTCCTGCATATCTTCTAAACTACTCCTAGTTGAAATAATTGATAGACCTAAAATAAATGCTACTTAGTAAATATTTCTTGAATCTTTCAAGTATAATATAGCTCTTAGGCTCTTATCAATATTTTTTAACAGGTGATAGGTCAGAGTTTCACCACTATCTCACCAGATGATAGTGACAAAGTAGTTCAAAATGTAGCATGCATGTTTAAAAGTTCAATCATGATTTAGGGCCCCTTAAATTGTACACACTAGGAAAGACAGACTCCGGTAACTGATTCCATTTACTTACATTACGAATTTCATACATATTAAGATCTGATTCCATGGTAATATCTCACAGACTCACTTTAACTCATTTTAATATTACTTAGTATAGATAAGGAATTACAAAGTAAAACACTTAGTAATTATTTACCAAAGATAAACTCCAAGTCACATGGGTTGGTTATAAGTTCATCTAAGTCAGGGTACCCTATGCCTTCAGTATGTAGCGTCATTGTGCATGTATGTTTTATTTTATGCTGGTCTTGTCCAAGCTCTCGCAATGTCTTTGATATAAATGGATAGCTGAATACAAGCTGAAAACGATAAAGCAAAAAATTATTAAACTACTCCACTACACTGTATTACACTCTTATATCCCAATCCCAACGGAATATCACAATAAAACAAAATATAGTCAATGTTTTAGGGCTCCAGCTATCTACTTACAGAGTTTCATCGCAATAGGTTCAGTAGTTTTTGTGTGAAGGTGTAACAAACATACACACACTTATAGTTATGATTATTATTACATGTATAATCTATTTTATACTATTTATTATACTTACATCTTGTTTAACTTTGAAGCTGGCTACTTCACCCACAGCCATCAGCTTTACCATATCCTCCCAGCATTCCAACTTAAATTTATGCCCTATCACCAGCACCATGGGCTCTTTCTTGCCCATTTTCCTGCTGTCATCGATCAGAACCCTTCGTTTGTCGAGTTTCCATGTTTGGAAATGAAAATATACCTAGAAATATTTTTTTGTTTTGATACAACAGGTAATTTACATTTCAATCAATATTTGTGCTACATCAATGAACTTTACAATTAAAATTCTAGGTGTACCTTGGTGCCTGAGGTAATCGGAATATAGTTTTGTCCAGTATGAATAATATTCTTTACAATAGGAGCCACGTTAGCCATTATTTATTTTTCACGGTAAAATACAAATCAACTTTGGAATGAAAAAACCAAGTGAAACCGAGGAAAAATAATATTACAACTTTTTTGCTTAGTGGCTATTGGTCTATTAATTTCACCCATAGACTATTGGATTATTCCATGGTTTCACCACGATATTATAGCCAGTGTCATTTTATTTAAGGGCTCTACACACGTCACGATTTGGTCGGAGCGACAAAATTGACACAACCAAATTGGGCGTCGCAACACACGCTACGATTTGGTCGGACCCTATTCAGAGAGTAAATTGATGCACATCGCATGTTTTCATGTCAAGTAGTTTCTAGATTTTCGTTCCTCAGGGGGAAAGAAAAACGGGATCCTATTACTAAGACTTCACTGTCAGTTCGTCAGTCCGTCCGTCTATCAGTTCCAGAGCAATAAAGTTATTCCAGCAGATGGCGTTGTTAAGTAACACGAAATCAATGAGTGTTTTCTTTGAGGTTAGACTAAGTAAAAAAAAAAAAAATACCGAGCAAAGCTCGGTCATCCAGGTACTATTGATGGAAAAAGAAAGAAACTATGGAAAGAAAAGAGAAAAATTCTGTAATTTAAGACTGTTTAAATTAAATCTGTTTTGCCTGCCTCTGCTGTTTATTTTTTTGTAAATGTCCTCAAGGAGTTTTGGCGGGAACGAGTTAACAACATGTCGTGCTGCAGTTTTATTTTCATGAAACTTAGATGTAACCCGAGTTGAATTGTATAATTCTGGTGGAATGTTATTCAATTTAGTTCTGTGAAAGTGCACAAGTGTAGTGAAAGTAAAAATCAGTGTCAAACATGCAGTTTTCTCGTTGCCTCCAAATCTCCTATTAAGGTTATGGTAAACTTGCCACCGCTTTACTATAGCCCCTGACTTGACGGACTATGACGACTTTGACTGTATTGAAACACTTTAGGCCCGATTTATGAAAAATCGGGTCATAATTTGATGCAAAATATAACTTGACACTGGCTAAATGCACACGTGCGAAGCCATAATAAAAGAAAAAAAAAAAAAAAAATGTCCTCAAACAAAAAAATCTTGTCTATGGTTCATTCAATTTCGTGTCAAGACACCATTTTTATAATTTTTCTTACTTTGCTTTGTAAAAATACGAAAATTCGTAAAATCGATGTATACATTTAAGGAATTCTTGTTCTAACAGTTAGAATAAAGTGTAACGTAGTAGTGTGTAAGCAATAATGGCTGATTTCTTGGAATCCGAGGCCGAGGAGAGCGAGGTTTGTAATGGAGTAAGCGTTGCGTAGTCTATTTTTAATTTTACAGTTTTACTCACGTTATTTGTTGGTTGTCGGTGGTAGGTTGAGTCTGATGACGACCTGCCCGAGCAGCGCAAGAAACCAAAGCGCAAAGCTGCTGTCCAGAGCGACGACGAAGACGAGGATGAAGAAGGTTTGTGATTAGCACCCACTTTGTCTCACATGAGGATATTTGCCATTGATTTATAAACAAAGAGGCATGTTAATGATACACACGTAGTTACAGTTATACCTAACGGTCACATGGCTAATAATCTGTTGGAATGGAAACATATGAAACTATAAACAATTATGGAACATAAAAACTTGATATCTTGGAAGTTTAACCTATCCCTGAGCCAATTCTATAGTTTTCTTCCGCAGTTGCACTTTCTAAATTCTCAATTTCATACAAATGCAACTTATATTATCAATGCAAATATATATCTATATATATTATCTCCCTATCATAGCCATCATAGGTATCTACCTATCATAGCCTATGTGCTCAGCTCAGGGGTCAAGCTTTCTAAAATAAATACCAAACAATAGAAACTTGTTTCAGAAATAGACAGAAAGATAAATCAAAAATAATAAATAAAATAAGTAGTTTTGTCCTGTAGATTATCAATAGTTTTATCCAAACCCAGTGGTTGCCCTTGGTTGCACTTTATAGTGTAGACAGTGATAATCGCCGGTTTAGAATCCACCCCATTGCTTGCTATTATACTTGTTATTGTAAAGGGCCTCTACGTGTTGGCTTTGGCTCCACGCACACCTTCCAAAGGTCCGGGGCTCCATAGCCCCGTGATACAGGAAATATAACAGATAATAAAATACTAAATATTACAGGACATTCCACACATCGCCATCTAGCCCCTAGCTAAGTAACTAGACTTGTGTTTTGGGTGCTAGACAACAGATATACTACTTTTCTTTTGTAAATTTAAACTTATAATAATAGAAACAACCAGACCACAGACAAATATCTGAGTTTGGCTGTCCGGCATAGTGACTATTGTGCCATTACCATGTTAGGTGCAAAGTACATGCAACCAATCACTCGGGAAGTCTTTTAGGGAGGCCTACGTTTAGCAATGGACATCCTGTGGCTGATATGATGATAGTGATATAGTAATTTCTCCATTTTAGATGATGAAGATCGCCTCAGAGAGGAACTAAAAGATCTAATAGATGATGCACCAATAGAAGAATCAGGTAGTGACGGAGAAGATTCAGATGCAAGTGCCGGTCCTAAGAAGAGAAAGAAAAGTGATGATGAACTGGACGATCGACTGGAGGATGAAGATTATGATCTGATTGAGGAGAATCTGGGCGTCAAAGTTGCTAGAGTAAGTCATATTCTTTATAAACAAGTCAATTAAAGAAGTATTTGTAGGGTAAATTAATAAAGTTTTCAAATAAAAGGCATCTATTTCTAATCAGATTTTATCCTTATTAATACTAGTTATACATTCCTCATTTTTAACTTGCCACATTTTGTTGTAGAACAAATTCAAGCGTTTAAGAAGATTGGAAGATGATGACAGCGACAATGAAGGTGCTGATGACCCAGAGTTGGAGAGAGAAGTCATTGCAGAGAAGCTATTTGTTGGAGGTTCAGATGAGGTCAGTTTCTTGCTTTCATTACTATCAATAAATATATGGTGTAATTGCCAAAAAATCATGAATGTATTTATGGAACTACTTGGACAAAAAAGTCAAATCATGAATGTATTTATGAAACTACTTGGATGAATAAGTCCAACTAGATCTATCAATAGAACTAGTGAGAACTATTTAGTTGAAACATATTTCCTAATAAGCACATATAATTTATTACACAGTTTTCGCATTTTTTCCTGCATATAGATACTTAGTGTTTTTGGTATAGCTTAAAATTCGTTATAACTCTATAGCACCCCTGGTACTGCAACAGCTGATCATGACAACATGTCTCAAAGCTGAAAGGTTTAACTGTGCTAAATTTCCAGTTTTGAACATGCAAGGTAGAACTTTATAACATGGTAATAAATTGATCTATACTTTGAAAATTATTTGTGTATTTTAAGACACTAGTAGGCACACAATGCTATGCTATATTCACACTACTCCCCCTAAACTAACTGGAGCAACATACTCAAAAACATTGATTAGTAAAATTCTATTTTTCTCATGGTGTTGAATGACCCACAAAAGCTAAAAGTTCGCTTTCTTTTTCATGGATTTTTTTTATTTAAGTTAATTTTTATTTTAATCCCTAGGAAGGTGAAGAGAATCGTTCAGAGTCGGCAGCACCTCGCGAGGTGGAATACGACGATGAAAACGAAGACATGGAGTCGGACGCCGATGATTTCATTGTAGACGATGATGGTAGACCTATTGCTGAGAAAAAGAAACGACGGAAACCCATATTTACTGATGCGTGAGTAAAAAAAATTCCTATGCTTTACCCGCGCCGCGTAAGTCCCGATCCAGGGTTTCTGTTACCTACATACCAATTTTCATCGCAATCTGTAATACTAACAAAAACTTATTTACATCATTAGTATAATTTAAATTATAAGAAAATGTCTAAGTTTATTTCCCACTTTAAGATTTAGCTTAGCACACTACACTTAAAGTCTCTGAATTGCTCAATCATGACTTATATTTCTGGCCTACTACAGTTTTGCATGAAATTATTGACAGGCTGATGTGCTTCTGACTTCGTACCTAAAGTACGAAGTGCGCCAAACCCGAAAAAGTAATCGCAGAATCAATTTAATATATATCTTACGCTCTCTACAGATCACTTCAAGAAGGACAAGACATATTCGGCGTAGACTTTGATTATGAAGAGTTTGAGAAATATGGTGAAGAGGATTACGAGGATGAAGATGAAGAGGACCTCGATGAATACCTTGAAGATGAAGAGGAAGAAGGTAACGTTTCATGCTTTAGTTCTTATAGTAAGAAATCAAGGTATTCAGGCATATTGTTGATTTTGAATGCACATCGTATTTTGTAACTGAATGTTCAATGAATCAAAAATAATTCTTATTGGTTGAGTATCAATATTTTCAACATTATTCATACATGTAATTTTGAATGGGCTTATAAACAAAATTAGAATGTGTTTTGTAATCCTATCTCCAATGAAGAGATACCACAAGAAACTCATGGAGGTTTCTATTTATATATCATGACATAAAGGCCATGGTTAATATGTGTTGAAGAGTATGCCTTTTAACAACTTCGGTTTATTTATTTTAACAGGTGAAAGAAGAAGGACAAAGAAGGGTAAAGCGAAACGTCCAAGTAAGAAGTCAATCTTTGAGATTTACGAACCGAGTGAGCTGAAAAGAAGCCATTTCACTGATTTGGATAATGAGGTAATAAATTATACGTTTTATACCTCACTTACATACAATAGGCACGTTTTAACTAGGCCAGAACGTGAAGATTCAGCGACTGTATCTGACCAGGCAAAAGGGGGCCAAATAGCGCATGAGAAAAGGAAAGCCTTGCCTGTTTTTTTGGCACTGCAATGTTATTGCTGTAACTTCTGGGGCGTCCAACTAAGATTGCCAGTATTAAACATTATGGACCTCTGTGCAATAGTTATATTTCACTGTTATTTATTATAAATACATCTTTCTAGATTCGTAAAACGGACATACCAGAGCGTATGCAAATCCGTGAAGTGCCAATAACTCCGGTCGAAGAGGGCAGCACCGAATTAGAGGATGAAGCGGAATGGATATACAAGCAGGCATTCTTGAAGCCGCCCGTGTCAAAGGCAGATGCTCAGGAAGCTAGGGAGAGATCTAGAAGGTAGTAGATCAAAGAAGTTAGTCTACTTGTTTTAGCCCGCGAGTTCGTCCGCGTAGGGTTTGAATTTTTCAAAATCCTTATCGGATGCCTACATCATACAAAAAACACACCCAAGTTTCAGGTCTCTACGATCAGCGGTTTAGGCCGTGCGTTGATCAGTCAGTCAGGACAAAGCATTTTATATGTATAGACTAGCTAACACCCGCGACTTCGTCCAGGTAGGAGTAGAATTTTCCTAAATCGTTTATTATTGGATGCCTACGTCATACAAAGAACACACCCTCCAAGTTTCAGGTCTCTACGATGGGCGGCATAGGCTGTGCGTTGATCCGTCAGTCAGTCATTCAGGACAAAGCATTTTATATGTATAGATTAAACTTTTTGAAATAAAGCCAGAATCAACTCACTGAAGAAAAAGCCTGAATCTGTTGAATTAGAGGGACTGTACTGCTCTAACAATGTCTTTTGTCTTTCACCAGGGGTTCAAGCACAATAACAAAAATTCGTCAAGCGTTAGACTTTATGAGGAACCAAACATTGGAGGTGCCTTTTATTGCTTTTTACCGCAAGGAATACGTACAGCCGGAGCTAAATATTAACGACCTATGGAAGGTTTACAAATATGACGCTAAGGTTAGTAAAAATATAGACTAGCGACCATTACTGGCCAGCGGTGTTCACCCTCTTTAAGGGTTGAATTTCGACAATTTCTTAGATTAGATAAAATACCTATAATTCATAAAGAACACACCCTCCAAATTTAATTTTTCTAAGATTAGTGGTTTAAGCTGTGTGTTGCTATTTCAGTCAGTCAGTGATGACTTTGAATGTTATTGTTGGATTTTGTAGATAAAGGAACTTTAAGTACATTTTACCAACATTTCAAAATGAATCTGTTTTCTCCCAGTGGTGTCAACTAAAACAACGCAAAGAGAACCTACTGAAATTGTTAGAAAATATGAGAGATTTTCAACTGGATAAGGTTATGCTGAACCCAGACGCACCGATACCGGACAACATGAGGCTTGTCAGAGATGAAGACATTGAAAGGTAGGTGCCAAATGTAGGATAAATCCATAAAATGAGACTGCAAAGAATTCGATAAGGTTTTTTTTTATATAAGTCGAGACTCCAGTGCGTAACAGTTTAGATATTTTTGGTCTTAGTGGCTCTTAAGAGTCCAGAATCTCTTAAGAGTCTAGAGCAAGGGGTGGATAGCCTTTAAGATCGGTTTCTATTACAATTCACATTATCTCAGGTCATTGTTATTATTCTGTATTATAGACTGAAAAACGTACAGACATCGGAGGAGCTCCGCGATGTTCACACACATTTCCTTTTGTACTATTCGACGGAATTACCGGAGATGCAGAAAGTGCAACGGTCTAAGGAGAAGAAGAAAGAGCTGGAAGAAAAAAAGTAAGTCCATTGTCATTGATTACAACTTTTTTGTAAAATCTACGCCAGCATCTGTTGCGTTTTACGGATCAATTTAGGTATTGAGATATTGGTACTTGTAAATTAAGGAAATAGATTAATTTTTTATCCCGATTCTTAAATTACGCAGGTTAAACTGCGGGCGTAGCTGGTAAATGACAATGCAGTCTAATTTATAGCACGCTATCCTAAAAGATACTTTAAAGCACACAGACTCTTTGTTGTAATGTTTCGAGCAATATTGATTAAAATCTATAGAAAACCATATATAAATGTTCGTAAAATTAGGAGAGCAGCCCGTGAAGAAGCAGAGAAGAACGGTGAGGATCCAGAAGAGGCCGCTGCGGCCGTGATGGCTGCGGAACCAGAAGAAGAAGAAACGGTTGAAGTAAAATACGCAGTTCGATCCGGACCATATGAACTGTGCAGGAAGGCTGGACTTGGTAAATATTATATAAGCAAAGATAACGAGAAACATACAAATAGACACGCAGACATATTGACACACAGACTGACAACCAAAGGATCCCCTTGAGGTGCGGAACCCAAGAAATAACTTGTTTGTGGGAATCAAACTTAACTTCAGAGCCACTATTGAAAATGATTGTGATATGACAGTGGACATTAGTGTAAAACAATTATCAACAATTGCGCCTGTAATTACTGTTTAAAAGAGCAGAAAGAGACTGATTTAATTAAAAAAAATTATATGCATGAACTTACCTGATGCATTTGTTACTTAAATAATCTAACTGAAAATATATTGTTCAACAGAACCCCTAGTAAAGAAGTTCGGTCTGACCCCTGAGCAGTTTGCTGAGAATGTCCGGGATAACTACCAGCGACATGAAGTGGAACAACAACCAGTAGCACCGTTAGATGCTGCCGAGGAATTCGTTAGTACATTGAACTGTAGTATAATAAGTTATATTTCTATTTATTTATTTAGTTTTAGCCTATTCCGTCCCACTGCAGGGCAAAGGCCTCCCTCTTCTCTTTCAACTGTTGAAATAGTGGAAATAGGTTATATGATATAGTTTTAATTTTAACCAGATATAAACTTTATTTGTAAAACACAAGAAAGATGATTACACATAGTAAAGTTATAGCTTGAAAGTATAAGATGCATTTATCAAGGATGGCAAAAACCCATCTTAGTAAAATATTTACCAGGTAAATCTCATCCAAATTCGAGGTAAATTTTTAAATTAAACAGCATTCAAAGACAAAAGTTCATTTTTCTTCATAAACGTAGAATCTTCTCATATCTAAGATATAATAAATTTAAACCCCCCGCCCTCCAGATCGGGTCAATAGGATCATCACAAGAGATTCTCCGTCGAGCAGTGTACATGTGTGGGGTTCAGCTGGCGCGAGAACCGTTACTCCGAGCGACCTTACGTGATGCGTTGAGAGAACGAGCCACTATTACTATCAAACCTACGCTGAAGGGAATCAAGGAGATCGATGAGAACCATGCTTGTTACAGGTACAGTTTCATAAAAAAACGTAAAGTAGGATCATTAATATGTCACCCACTGAATGGGAAAGCTCTCATCCAAAGGCAGTTCAACGACTCGGCTTCCGAAATAGAGGTATAGGGATCTGTCGATTCGTTTTGCAGGTTTGATTCATGCCTTGCACTCACTGAAGTGGTCGCTGGTAGGTTTTATTAGGCTGTTTTAGATGCTCTTCACATAGAAAGACAATAACTTCCGAGGCTTAACATCGACTCCCTCCCTATTACCATTACAAACCCCAAGTAACATTGACTTACCGCGCGGGCACTGCGACTGTGCTGTCCTGAGTATTTGCTACTAGCAGCGTTCCGCGGTTTCACCCGCATACCTCACGATCCCGTGGGAATATCGGGATAAAAAGTAGCCTTTGTCACTTGCAATGAATCGATGTAACCTCATACCAAGTTTCATCAAAATCAGTCCAGTAGTTTCGGAATCTATTCTCTTTGTAAAAACTATTTAAATACTGTATTAATTGAGTATTCCATTCCAGTATGAAATATTTAAAAAAGAAACCAGTTCGTGATCTAACTGGGGACCAGTATTTGAAACTAACAATGGCAGCTGAGGACAAACTGATTGAGTTGTCAATAAGTGAACAAATCGAGGGGAACACTGGACCCAGCTACTTGGAGGAACTGAAACAATTGTATCAGAAGGTCAGTCAATGATTCATCTTAGAGTATGCATTTACCTCATGAGGTGAATAATATTATCTAATTTCTCCCAATTATTATGTACTTAAAATTACTATTATATGTTATTTTGGCACTCAAGTGCTTTTCGCCATACTAATGAGGAAACGGAAAAATTGATAAGAGATCTGGCAACAGCTAGGTAGGCAAAACGCCAGTACTTAGTTTACTTGTTAATTTGTCACATGGGCAATTATGATCTAATCAAATATTACTTGATTCCTGGGACAGCTAGTCAATAGGGTAAGCAAGCCTAGTGTTTAATAAAGTATAAGGTTCTTTTCGTCAACAAAACTCACGGGCGGACAGTAAAATTTCTGTTCTGACACTAGTTTTTTAATTTGAAATTATTTTTATAACTGACGTTCACATGTCATTAGGCGAAACAGCTGTACCATAGTTTAATTAGTAAGACCAATGTGATTACCTATGTTTATGAACGAATAAATGAATATGAATACTATTTCTCGCTAATATATGGATGAAAAGATACAGTTTACCAGTGTAAAAAACTATGCAGAATAACTATGTTTTGTTTTTATAGGACGAATTCGCAGCCACAGTGCAAGCGTGGAACGAATTGCGCGCCGAAGCTGTGACCATTGCTCTAAACAAGATTGTGTTACCGGAATTGAGACGAGAACTCAACGCTCTACTCATACAGGAAGCTAAAGATTATGTACTTAAGTAAGTTTCTATTTATTTTGACTACTTTAAAAACTCTAGATACTGACTGGCATTAGACTAACATTGCACAGCCTAAAACTTTGTTAAAGTAGTATAAAATGTTGCTTATTTGTCTTCGTGTTATAAAATTACGAAGGGATTTTAATAAAATTCTTTCGGTTGGATAAACCTGCAGATTACAACTAGTTGAAAATAGAACTAAAATGCTTCTATATCATTTTTTTTTGTTAAAGTAATCACTTTATCTGATTTATAACAGGTGTTGTCGACGTCGTCTCTACGATTGGTTAAAAGTAGCGCCTTACGAATCAAGAGTATCTGATGATGACGATGATGAGTGGGACACTGCAAATGGTAAGTCTACAGCAGTCAACGTTATTACTCTGTGGGACTAATATACAGGGTGAAGTTTTTATGTGAGCCTTCAGGGCTATATCCTAAACTATAAGAGATAGCAAAAAATGCTGAACGGAGTTGCGCGCCCGATTTTGACAATAACTCAAAACTTCATCTTTTTTGAAAAAGTTATTACCCTAGCCAGGAATCGAACCAGTTGATTAATACCTGGAAACATGGCAAAAATTCACCCTGTACATAGAACCTTAAGCTGCAACGATTACTTTGACTTGCGCTGCAACTTCAGGCTAGTCAGCTTAAACTAGCTAAAACTTACTACAGCTGCCTACTAACTATAATAGTTTACAAATTTAACTACTATTTCACAACAAACTAAACTATTTCGTCCCAGGTCTCCGTGTATTATCAATAGCGTACGTCCCGGACCGCAATCACTCGTCGTTTGCGTGCGTGGTGGCGGGAGGCGGTGAGGTGGTCGACCACTTGCGACTGCCACATCTCCTGTACAGGAGGAACGCCTGGGACGCGCTCGAACGACAGAATAAGGAGGCCGACATGACTGCGCTAAGAAGGTAACCTAACAAAATATTCATCTGGCGTCACCGAGACGTACTCGTGTGTGCAACGCGCACGAGGCAGGTACGACAGGAGGAACCGGCCCTAGTTGAGACAGGGCAATAACCAAAACTGATAGTTTTTTCCTAACTTTAGGAGTTATTAAGATTAAGGAAATAAATTCTTACAGATTTATTCTTCGAAAGAAACCACACGTAATCGTAATAGGAGGTGAATCTAGAGATGCTCTCAGTGTGAAAGCTGACGTGTCAGAATGTGTCCAACAACTGGTAGAAGATGAACAGTTTCCTAGAATACCAATTGAAATAGCCGACAATCATATTAGCAAAATCTATAGCAATAGTATTAGAGGACGGGTAAGTCGAACAATCAATCAAACTGTTTATGTAATGGTCCAAAAGTCACTTATCTTATTTATAGTTACATTTTGTTCTTTACAGAATGATTTCCGTGAATATCCAGACACGCTAAGAGAAGCAATTTGCCAAGGACGTTTCCTACAGGATCCACTAATGGAAATATCACAACTTTGCGGACCAGATGAAGAAATAATGTGCCTCAGATACCATCCGTTACAAGACCAAATAGCTAAAGAAGATTTACTTGAGGGCATTGAACTAGAGTTTGTAAACCGAATTAACGAAGTCGGTGTTGATGTGAATGAAGCCATTCTAACTGGCCGAGGCACAGAATTACTACAGTTTGTATGTGGTCTCGGTCCTAGAAAGGCTCAAGCGTTAATTAAACTGTTCAAGCAGACAAATCAGAAACTAGAAAACCGAACGCAATTAGTAACTGTATGTCATATGGGGCCTAAAGTGTTCATCAATTGTTCTGGTTTTATTAAAATAGATACAAGTAGTTTAGGAGATAGTACGGAAGCGTATATTGAAGTATTGGACGGTTCCCGAGTGCATCCGGAGACTTACGAATGGGCCCGAAAGATGGCAGTCGACGCGTTAGAGTACGAAGACGAAGACGCAAATCCGGCTGGAGCTTTAGAAGAAATCCTCGAAGCTCCTGAACGACTAAAGGACCTAGACTTAGACGCATTTGCAGAAGAACTCGAGCGTCAAGGCTTCGGCAACAAAAGTATAACGCTATACGACATCCGAGCAGAACTAAACTCTAGATATAAAGACCTCAGGGTACCATATCGCTCGCCGACCCATGAAGAAATGTTCGATATTTTAACCAAAGAGTCTCCTGAGACGTTCTATGTTGGTAAAATGGTGTTAGCGTCCGTGATAGGTATTACACATAGGAAGCCGCAGAGAGAAATGTTGGATCAGGCTAATCCAGTCAGAAATGATGAGACTGGATTGTGGGAATGTCCTTTTTGTCACAAGAATGATTTCCCTGAGTTGTCTGAGGTGAGTTCACAAACTGTGCTGTGATATTGGAAAATATGGACTTTTACGCAAAAGTTAAATAAACATGAAAACAACCTAAAATTCTTAGAAACATATTCAAAGAATATTTACTTTCTGATTTTAGTATTTGTTGTTATAGCGGCAAGAGAAATACATCATCTGTGAAAATTTAAACTCTCTAGCTATCATGGTTCATGAGATACAGCCTGGTGACAGACAGACAGACAGACAGACGGATAGACGGACAGACGGACGGTGAAGTCCTAGTAATGGAGTCCTGTTTTTACCTTTTGGGTACGGAACCCTAAAACATAATTGAATTCAATTAAATTCCCAGGTATGGAATCACTTCGACGCCGGCGCTTGTCCAGGTCAAGCGACTGGCGTCCGGATCCGGTTGGACAACGGCCTATCCGGCTACATCCACATCAAGAACTTGTCGGACCGACACGTCGCCGACCCGACGGAACGTGTCCGCATCGGACAGACTGTACACTGTAGAATATTGAAGATAGACGTCGAGAGGTTCTCCGTTGATTGTTCATCGAAGTCATCTGATCTGTTGGATAAGAATAATGAATGGAGGTTAGTATTGACAAACACACAGTTTTGCTAGTAATCAAAACTATTGTAATGTGTTCCTAATCTATACTTATAATAAACTAGCAGCGTTCTGCGGTTTACCGTCCGAATATCGAGGTAAAAAGGAACCTATGTTATTTCAAATGAATCAATGTATCCTTTTATCAAGTTTCATCATAATCGGTCCAGTAGTTTCGGAGCCTCTTTATTGTATTGGTGTAGAAGAACAGCGGAAAAAAGGCTTTACTTGGAAGGAAATAAAAAAATGAGTCTAGAAAACTTAAGAAAAAGTGTTTATTAATAAAATTTCTTCATCCAGACCAACAAAGGACCCCTACTACGACCAAGAATCAGAAGACAAGGACATTAGAAAGGAGAAAGAAGCGAAACAGACTAAAGAACGCATGCAATACGTGAAGCGAGTGATCGTTCATCCTGCCTTCCATAATATATCCTTTGCCGAGGCTGAGAAACTCATGGACAAGATGGCGCAGGGAGAAGTCATCGTACGGCCTAGTAGCAAGGTAAACATTCACAGAATTTTGTTATCCTTCAGAGGCAAAAAGAGTTTCAAAATTTTGGCTTTAAGCCAGCTCGACTACGGTTTTTCCATTCCATTTCTAGATTAGTAATTGACTTATTGTCTAGTCCGGTCTAACATTTTAAATATTACGTCTTCTTTCAGGGTGCTGATCATTTAACGGTTACTTGGAAAGTAGCTGAGGGCATTTATCAACATATTGATGTACGAGAAGAGGGGAAAGAAAACGCGTTCTCGTTAGGTATGTATCACTTTTAGTGTATGTATTGTTGATACAATTTCATTCCTATGGACCCTGTAAATAAGAGCGTATTTCGTTTGCAGGTCGAAGCCTTTGGATCCAGGGGTCGGAGTTCGAGGACCTCGACGAGATAATAGCACGTCACGTAACTCCGATGGCGGGACATGCGCGTGACCTCATCTCCTACAAGTACTACAAGCCGCTCGGCGGGATGCGAGACAAGGCCGAGGAAATCCTGAAGGAGGAGAAAGCCAAAAACCCAAACAAGATTCATTACGTGATCTCTGCCGCGAAGAACTACCCGGGCCGGTTCCTCCTGTCGTACCTGCCTCGTGCGCGTTGCACGCACGAGTACGTCTCGGTGACGCCAGATGGTTACAAATTCCGGCAGCGGCTTTTCGACTCTCTGTCGGGGCTGCTCAAATGGTTTAAGGAGCACTTCCGGGAGCCGCCGCCGGCCGGAGGTGCGCGCACACCCGCGCAGGCGCGCACGCCGCTCGGCGGGGCGTCGACCATGTACCACACGCCGGCTGCGCATACGCCCGCCTTCCACACGCCAGCGCACACGCCCGGCCCCGCCTATCTGACGACGCCATACACGCCGTCCGCGCAGACGCCATATATGACGCCGTTCGTGGGCACGCCGCGCGCGGTCGAGTTCGCCACGCCGGCGCCTCATTCCCACGTGCACGCTCACGCGCACGCGCATTCGCATTCTCACTCTCACCGGTCGAAGCCGACGCCGGCGTACGCGGACCCCGGCGACTGGCAGAAGGCGGCTGAGGACTGGGCGCGGCGGGCGGCTCGCGCTACCCCGCGGCCTGTGACGCCGCGCACGCCGCACGCGCCGCACACGCCGCGCCGCGGACCCTCGTCGGCGCGCTCGACGCCGCGCACCAACACTTCGCCACGGTCCATGTCGCTCGGCGACGCTACGCCGCTATACGACGAGAACTAAACCCGATCACCTTCGACGTTATTAGATAGACAATTTGTATATTCCAGTCGCGGTCTCCTCGAGCTGTGGGCCCGCGACGCTCCCCTTAGCGTGTGACCACTGGAAACACGTGTAAGTAGCTTTATTCCTTAATTTTACTACGCCCGGTAGTAATCATGACAAGATACGGGAAAGTAGTGATGTAAAATTTTATTTACGTAGATTAATTTTCGCTGTTTATTCGTGGATAGCTAGCGATGTTACGGCATTATGCTAATATAACTATCTAAAATGTATTTTAATTACCGCTTTTGTACATTATACAAATGTATTATAATATCTCATACGTTAGGTAAGCCCGGCTTGATTATATATTTCTTTGTGAAACTATATAATTCTATAGATTTGATACGAATCAGCCCTCGGGATGTGTAGACTGATTTAATATGGTAATTATCTGGCCAAATTGACCGAAAAAGCTAAATTAATCGATGTACTTACCTACTCAAATGTACGTTACGTACTTTATAATGCCTATGATGATTAGAAATATGCCTATAATGGTTAGTGATTCAACCGTTTTAAATTATTAAATTCACAGCAATATTCTTGAATTTAAATCTAATAAAATTATGACAATCCTGATGAAACTGTATTTTTATTTGTAACCAGCCTATTCATTAAAAATGTGTATCGAATTCAACATCATAGTGATCCTCGTTTACGCATATTTATTTCGCAACAGAAAGAATTTGAATGTAGGAATTTGAACATGGTAAAACCACATGAGTAGCGAATAGAATCAGAGACTAAGGTTATTCGGAGCTGTCAAAATTGATTACGTAATCATGTAGGGTGTCACAGCCTTTTCAACCGTTTTAAATTATTAAATTCACAGCAATATTCTTGAATTTTATTTCATTTTGATCAGAAATATAATTGATTTACACTGTAGTAGTTCCGTCTACTATCCGTTGCATCGCATATGATTTAGAGCTAAAAAAAAAAAAAAATTTGTAGAATTTTGTAATTATTTGCTAGCAACCCTGAATGTCACTTTTCGTTTGCGATTCCCGCGCATCGTGTTCGTTCCGTGAAAAAATCCTTTTTTAGTGCAAAAATAACATGAAAACAGAAAAGAAAATCATGAAGAAAATAGAAAAATACAAGAAGAAACTGGCGAAGATCAAAAAACGCGACGGGCAACGTCACAGCTCAAAGAACCGGGATTCTGAAGATAGCGTCAGCGTAGTGAGCGTAGCAGCGTCAGTGGTTGCGCAAAACTCGGAACGCTCGTGCTCGCCTGAACATTCGCGTTCACCAGAACATTCGCAACCTCCGTCCCCGAATAATCAAGGTAAAAGAAAATCCGTGATATTTCCGATGCAACAAGGTCATAACCTCAAAAAACACATGCCGTCTTATGATTCCTCAAGCGAATTTGTGCCTGTAGGTACGAGATACCTCCGCACTAAGATCAAAACCGGTACGAGATACTTTAGTTTTGAATCTCGACAGGGTACGAGATACCTTAGTGTCGACGCGGTACGAGATACCCCAACTTTAATGCGGTACGAGATACCCCAACTTTGATGCGGTACGAGATACCGTAGTCCTTGATGTGATACAAGCTATCTCAAGTTCGATTTGGTACGAGATACCATTGCCTTGAGGGGCACGAGACACCTTAAGTCTGACATGGTACGAGATACCTTAGGTTTGGTAGGGTACAAAGTAACTCCATATACATCCCAGACCTTCATAAAACACCGAATACATCTTAGCGGGCTTTCTCCTTTCTTCCTTTAAGAATAATTAAACAATAGTGTATCTATTCCAGCAGATCCGGAACCTGATACTCACTTTTTAGAAGCCCTCAACATGAACTATGAAGAAGCCGATAAGTTTGAAGGAAACTTACATACAAAAATCAGTTCAGGCTGGAAACACATCCTACTAAATGGCCTCAAAAAAGAAGAGAAAGAGAATATTTTAGGAACATATAAAATACCCAAAAACTGCACCCTGCTTGAAGCCCCTGCACTCAACGACGAGGTCAAGAATATTCTCACCGACTCTGCAAAAACTCGGGACAGAGCCCTAGAGACCATACAAAATCAACTGGGATTGGCCACGGCCATCACCGGAGAAGTCATGACGAACCTCATGGTGCAAGATGTCGTTGACTCATCAAACCTGAGAAAACTGAGCGATGCTACTAAACTTCTAAATGACATCAACCACAACAAAACTAAAACAAGGAAACTATTAATATCCCCACTGCTAGATAGAAACTTCAATAATCTTGTTGATAAAATCAAAAGAGACGAGTTTTTATATGGTAATGACCTTTCCTCTAAAATAAGGGCGAACCAAGAGATTATAAAATCATCAACTCAAATTAAAAAAGCAATTACCAGACCCCTGACAACAAAACCTACCAATACAAAACCGACGGGAAACCGCTACGGTCCACCACAGACCCAGTCCCGGCTGCCAACCAGACCAGCAGCACCACGGGGTGGACCCAGGGCCCGAGGGACTTATGCTCATCTCCCATCAAGCCGCCAGAACCCACATCAGGCGCGCTCCGTGAGAGCTCCAACACGAGGTGCCCACACCAGGCGCTAGACCAGGTACACGCCGGCAATACTGCTAATTTTGTCCCTTGTTGGAAGAAGGTCACTAGTGACCCTATCTTATTACAATGGATTAGAGGTTACCACATACCTTTTACATCATTACCAACACAAAATTACATACCTAGTAATAGCACACCCACTTACAACATAAGCAACATGCAGGAGGCCATAAATAATTTAGTGAAACTAGGAGCTGTACAAACCTGTAACCATAGCCGTGATCAATATATTTCCAACATATTCATTAGAAAAAAACCTAACGGTAAATTTAGATTCATCCTTAACTTAAAAAACTTGAACAAATTTATTGTTGTAGAACATTTTAAGATGGAAGACATAAGAACAGCCATCAAAATCATTGATAAGGATTTTTATATGTGCATTATAGACCTAAAGGAATCATATTTTTTAATACCAATAGCTCCAGATCATAGAAAATATCTTAGATTCGAATTTAAAGGTGATTTGTATGAGTTCACAGCACTTCCATACGGTCTGTGCTCAGCCCCTAGTGTTTTCACTAAATTATTGAAGCCCGTGGTGGGCTACCTTCGTAGTCAAGGCCATCTCTCAACAATGTACCTTGACGATTATCTTTGCATCGGAAGAACCTACGAAGAGTGCATTGTCAATCGTAATGCAACACTTGACATATTTCAATGCCTCGGACTCATAGTCAACTTTGAAAAAAGCTCTCTTGTACCCACCACATCTTGCAAGTTTCTAGGTTTTATCATAAATACTCACAATATGACCCTTGAATTACCACAAGAAAAAATCACACATATATCATCATTACTTAAAAAATTCCACACCCTAGAATATTGTAAAATAAGAGACTTTGCAAAGATACTGGGCACTTTAGTATCAATTTGCCCAGCCATATCATATGGTCCAGCACACATGAAAAACATGGAAAGAGAAAAATACCTGGCTCTGTTACATAACCACGACAACTACGAAGCCACCATGATCATACCCAGGATAATTTTACCAGACATAGAATGGTGGTTGAAAAATCTAGACATCCCAAAGGGTATCTGCCCTAAGCAATTTACGCTAGAAATCTTTTCAGATTCCTCACTGACCGGCTGGGGAATACATTGCAATGGCGAAAGTGCTGGCGGATTCTGGTCCATGGAAGAACAAGTCCTTCACATCAACCAACTTGAACTAACCGCAGCCTTCTTTGGGCTGAAATGCTTTGCCAAATCATCAAACCATTGCAATATACTTCTAAGAATCGACAACACTACCGCCATTGCATGTATCAATAAAATGGGCAGCGTCCAATTCCCACACCTAAATAAAATCGCCAGAGCCATCTGGGATTGGTGCGAGTATAGAGACATTCAAATTTATGCCTCTTACATAAAATCTAAAGAAAACGTGTTTGCAGATGAAGAGTCTCGCAACACAAACATAGATACCGAGTGGGAATTGAACAATGCTACTTTCTCACTCATAAAAAACCGCTTCGGTACCCCAGAATTAGACTTATTCGCGTCTAGAATCAATAAAAAATGCACCGCCTATGTCTCATGGAAAAGAGACCCACATGCATTCAACATAGATGCATTCACAATTAACTGGAAACCATATTTTTTTTATGCCTTCCCACCTTTTTCTCTTATATTAAAATGTATTCAAAAGATTAAAAATGACAAAGCAAAAGGTATTCTAGTATATCCAGTCTGGCCATATCAACCTTGGTACCCTCTCGCAATGAAACTTTCAGTAACAGAGCCAATAGTTTTTCAACCTAACCCTAACCTACTAACGTCTCCTTTTAGGACAGAACACCCATTGAGCAGTCACCTTACCCTGGCGGCGAGCATATTCTGCGGTCAGCATTCCGACGCCGAGGTTTGCCAGAAAGTTCACTAACTATTATGTTGGCTTCCATATCACCAGGAACCATGAAACAATATAATTCCACTTACAAAAGCTGGTGGGAGTTCTGTCACTCACACGACCAAGAATCTCTCTTAGCGTCGGTTCCCTTTATTATAAAATTTCTTACACAAAAGTTCGAAAAAGGCGACAGTTTCAGTACCCTCAACTCTCACAAATCAGCCTTGTCCCTTCTAATGGGCGAGAAAGTGGGGACTGACGACCGCATAAAGAGATTCTTAAGGGGCGTGTTTCGACTTAAACCAGCTTTACCTAAATATAAAGATACATGGAACCCGTCCATGGTATTGAACTACTTAGGTCAACTACCAACTAACCAGGCCCTTAGTTTAGAAATACTCACAAAAAAGACAGTGACACTATTAGCACTGGCGACTGCTCAAAGGGTACAAACCCTCTCACTAATAAAACTAAGTGAGATATCTGTACAAAACACAAAAATTGTAATAACCATTAGCGATTTAACAAAAACATCCGTAAGTACCAAGAAACAAACGGTTTTAGAAATCCCTTTCTACTCTCAAGAATGCATATGCCCAGCTAGAGCGCTTCTGGAGTACATAAAACATACAGCTATGCTTAGAGGCTCAGAAAAATATCTTATTATAACGTTTAAAAAACCTTATCACCGAGCCTCTAAACAAACAATAAGCAGATGGATTAAGAACATTCTGGCCGCCAGTGGTATCGACGTCAGTAAATACACTTCGCACAGCACACGCCACTCTGCTACCTCATCGGCATGTAAAGCAGGTGTTTCCTTAGATGTTATCAGGAAAACCGCTGGCTGGTCAGACAACTCATTGACCTTTGCTAAATTCTACAACGTTCCTGTACAGAGGGATACTCACAGCATTAACGCTTTTGTGCAGTCTGTTTTTAGCCTAGACTAGTTGTAGGTACATAGAACTCACATAAAATTATTATGTGCAATAATCCTAGTACTAAGAAACTTATTTTATGTACATTAATTAGTAAGTTAAGCATACAACTGAGACAAAAAATAAATACTTAAATTATGTAATAAGGCAATTAAATTTGATACATTGAATTAAGAATAGTATTAATTAGCTTTAGTAAAAGGAACCAAATAACTACGGGGTTTTTAAAATTGAGTAAAAAGCTAGCCATAAACTACGCTGTTTTTTAACATAACTGACGAATGTCAGAGACAATGTTACCTATACTTAATTGGAGAAAAACTGATTTAATTAAAAATTTCCTATTTTCTTATAAACCAAAGTCTTTAATTTTTTCCTTTTCATATAATAATTAACGTTTATTAAAACTCGTTAAGCAATAAATTAACTCTAAACAACTACAGTGTAAATCAATTATATTTCTGATCAAAATGAAATAAAATTGAAAATTGGACGAACTTACCTAAGTGAAGTCCAATTATAATTTTATGAATGTTTGATCAGAAATATAATCACCCACCCAAACCCATGGAGCCCATGCATAACGAGTTTAGTGATTAGTGTATCAGCTCTAAAATAGTGACATTCAGGGTTGCTAGCAAATAATTACAAAATTCTACAAATTTTTTTTTTTTTTTAGCTCTAAATCATATGCGATGCAACGGATAGTAGACGGAACTACTACAGTGTAAATCAATTATATTTCTGATCAAACATTCATAAAATTATAATTGGACTTCACTTAGGTAAGTTCGTCCAATTTTCAATTTAAATCTAATAAAATTATGACAATCCTGATGAAACTGTATTTTTATTTGTAACCAGCCTATTCATTAAAAATGTGTATCGAATTCAACATCATAGTGATCCTCGTTTACGCATATTTATTTCGCAACAGAAAGAATTTGAATGTAGGAATTTGAACATGGTAAAACCACATGAGTAGCGAATAGAATCAGAGACTAAGGTTATTCGGAGCTGTCAAAATTGATTACGTAATCATGTAGGGTGTCACAGCCTTGTACTTGGGCACTGGCCGAGCCAGTATAGACCGGTTTCTCTCCGTACGTGACGGGCAGCCAGTGCTCACGCACGCACGCGCGTCACGCTTGTAGTAGTGTACTTATCATAGAAGCTTGTATGACACCTTAGTCTCTGATTCTATTCCCTACTCATGTGGTAAAACTAGGCACACTCGCTGATCAATTGCAATTTTTTTATCACCAAATGATGTGAAGTTCGCGAATACCTTTCGATGCCAATAGAATAACGACTATCAGCGTCACAAGACCATCTCCAATTGGTCACATCTCAAAATGGTTTTTCGTGTAACGAATTGACATACCAATGACATTTTTTTGACGAAATTTTCGTTCCGGGGTGTACCTGTTTTCATCCTTTGTAACAAAATGATATAATACTGATGATAATCCCTTGAATAATCTGTTTGACTTAAAATCCACAAAAAAACAAACACCGAAATCTGACAATAATAAGGCGAGGACAGATATATTTCTTTTTGTACCGATAAGTATGCGGTAAGTTATCCTTTTAAGACTCGTTTTCTTTATTTATGTATAGGTACATACCACATGTATATTGTAGGTATATAGACGTTTTTGCCAATCGTTGTCATCTAATTATTAAAAAAACTGGCCAAGTGTGAGTCAGTCTTACGCAGGAAGTGTTCCATACCATTATAAATTCTGTTTTTAGTAGAACATAATTTGTTGTTATAACTGCCACAGCAATACATTATCTCACTGTGAAAATTTCAACTGTCTAGCTATCACGGTTCATGAGATACAGCCTGGTGGGAGACATACAGTAAAATCTTAGTAAAAGGGTCCCGTTTATACCCTTTGCGTAGGGAACCCTAAATATAAGCTTCAAATTACAGGTTTTAGTATTTTACGAAGTCGGTCGACGTCGCCACTGGTTCAAGTTCAATGGTACAATAATGGTTTGAATACCTACACAAGAGGGACATCCTAATAAATGACGTTTGGTAGGTATTTGCTCAGTTGTCGAGATGATCGCGGATAAGCCATCCGCGTCGCGCATTCGTTGTTAAAACCTATAATAGTGGTACAAATTGAAAATATTCCTTCGTAAAAATAATAATTAAAAATCAAATAAATACTTCGCGTAATCTTTAGCTATCGTTTAGTGGTATAAACTAAAAATATTCGTTGTTAAAAATGATAAAATAATTAAAAATCAAATACTTAGGTAATATGCATTTTATGAATCAAATAATGATAATTAATATTTCTAAGCGTATAATTAGTGTTATTTTTTAATTCAGAGCACCTTTTGAACATCAATACAAATATAGAAGGTACCTATGCAATATGTTTTTAAAATAGGTATTTAATTAGGTATTTGAACTACATAGTGATGTAGGTAATCATTTGGTACACTTGGTAAACTTTATTTCGCATTTTTTTATTTTTTAAAAACTTCCTAAAACTTGTATTTTTGGAGACTGACGAGACTGATGATATTTATTGACCGTGACATTTGCCGAAAATGTTTATAAAAACCAGTTAATGTAGCTGTCAAGTGTTTTTGATAGAATCATTAATATTTTTGACTCCTGATGTTTTAGTAAACTTACACTTCCTTTTTTGATCGACTGCGGGAGCATTATGTTTAGCGTTGCGTATAATGTGAGTTTTTGTGACATCGTAGGAATTAAACGGCTAAACCGATTTTAGTAGTGATACGTCGTTAGATACATAGACACCACGAGCATTAACGGCTACAATACAAATTTGAAAAAAATATGGCCTAAGGTGTCTTAGATGCCATAAGTGGTTTTCGAAAATGTCGTGTGTGGAGGGATTAAAAAAGTAAATAAAAATCGGGTTCAAGTGCGAGTCGGACTCGCGCACCAAGGGTTCCGTACCATTATGTTCTGTTTTTAGTATTTGTTGTTATAGCGGCAACAGAAATACATCATCTGTGAAATTTTCAACTGTCTAGCTATCGCGCGGTTCATGAGATACAGCCTGTATGTTGTTCGCCTAGACGTCTAGGCGAACAACTTTTGTTCTACGACTTTTGGAAATTGGAACATTTCATTCGAAGTTTTTGTAAGAAACAGCTGATTTTCAAGTAAAAAAAATCCCTCAGAAATATCGAAAAAAGTTCGAATTTCCAAAAGTCGTAGAACAAAAGTTGGTCACCTTGGCGTCTAGAACAACCCCCTTTCGTATTAACACAATGTATATTTGCAAAAGAAAAGTATATAGGTAATTATCCTATCCGTCGCGTCATCTAGCTAACAACACAAGCCTAGTTGCTTAGATTGGGGCTTGATGACGCTGTGTGGATTGTCATGCAATATTTATTTCATTTTACCTGGCAACGATATACTTAGTAATTTATGTATATATTTTAATATGTACATTGTTTGACCAGACTCGTTAAATCGGTAAAGACAATGTGAATATAAACGTGTCAATTTTCCTTTTATTTAAACAAACTGTAGCTCAAAATATTAAGAGCGTTTTTAATTGTATTCAATTTAAATAATCTACTTAATTTATGCCAAGGGCACTTTTTCAGCTTAACTCTTATTTCAATGTACCTAGTCATTTTCAAGGCATCTTTTACAGCCTTTAACCAAAATAAACTAAATTAAGGCCGTATGTAATACGGGTACATGAACATTTCCTCTGTAAATATTTTAAATTTCCCGTTTTAAAAAGTCGACCTTTTTTGAAGGAAAATTCATCACACATAAATCTTTCCTAAAGACAAAGCCATATAAAAGTGATACAGAATTAAACTGAGTTCTTGGCTGGTCAGTTTAAAAAAATCGTGCCATACCTACTTGTACTTGTATACAGGCTGTTTTCCGCCATAGGACCCTTTTTAATTGGGTCCTTTTAGCGTGAGGATGGAGTAGGCTTGCCCAGCACCTACTACCCTCTCAGCTTAGTCGACCATGTCCAGAGGAGAGAACTGTGCCATACCTAAGAGTGAAATATGCAGAGTAATTAGGTGCTTAAGAGTAGTGGGAACTTTGTATAAAAAAATGGTTGTCTGGAAAATGGTTATGTGTCTTTTTTTCCTTTATTTAAATAATAATAATATAAGTCTTCTATTCGTCACCATAACACAAGCTCAGATACGCGATATTATTATTAAATACTCTGTTTCCTAACGGCAACGGACGCGTCATGGTCATGTTACCATGACGCATAACGGCACACAACGGGAACGGGACGCAATCATCACACCACACGGAACGCGACACGTCATGGTACTGGAACATGACACTTTTTGTGAATGCAGGTGTTCCATCAATTTATTAGACGTTATCACGTCAAAAATGCATACATTTGTTATGGATAATAAGCACGAAAGAGAATTAGTAGGTACCCACATTAGCGACGATGACGTCACGACGCCCTGTAACTTGAAAATTCTCATAATAAAGTAAAGCTAGAATGCTAAATACCGTTCATTTTTCTCACTATCTTAATACCATGGTCTATTGTTTGGAATTTGTTAAACCGTTTTTAAGACATAGCTAGTATAATGTTTAATTAGGTCCAACGCATAATAAATTAGCACTCTTTGGACTAATCCTACACGTGTGCCTCTCTATTTGTAGTGACTAAGGTTGGAGGTTTATCTTAATTACTATTTATTCACTGTGATGATAAGGTAGAATTAAGTACTGGGATTTTAATAGTAACCTTCTGTAGGTAGCCTCTATATGAAATTAACGACCTAAGTTGCCCATTCGTTATTATTTTCTGATGTATCTTATATCTTTAAATGAGCAATTCTTGTATATATATATATAATTGGAATCTCGGAATCGGCTCCAACGATTTTCATGACATTTGTTATATAGGGGGTTTCGGGGGTGATAAATCGATCTAGCTAGGAATCATTTTTAGAAAATGTCATTTTATTCGTGTTTTATCGAAACTTACTTTTTTTTATCTGAAAAATATGACTCTTCCTGACATCTATTGGCGAACTACTAATACTATTTTTTGTGAGCAATAAAGTTATTCCAGCAGATGGCGTTGTTAAGTAACACGAAGCCAATGAGTGTTTGCTTTGAGGTTAGACTAAGTAAAAAAAAACCGAGCCAAGCTCGGTCATCTTAGCTGGTTTATATTAGCTGGGCCCCGCGCTTTTACCTGCGTAAGTTCCGATCCCGTGGGAATATCAAGATTTAATGGTCGTGTGTTATGTGTTAATCCATGTTTTCAGCTGTCTATGTTCAAAATCTAACTAGTCACCAAAAGTTAAACCGATATATTTTTGATTGTCTTGATAAAGGACAGATGTTTATCAATGCCAGTTTAATCCTTGGTAACTGATAGATAGGTTTTTGATTTCGACTATACATCGTACCAGTAACAACAGTTAAACTGAGGCACATGATTAGTGACTGAGGAAGGCGAAGGTGAGAAAATGCCACTACGGGCTCGAGAACACCATCGAGCGAGTAAGTTTTTTATCGCAATCGGTTTTGTAGTTTTTGTGTAAAGAAGTAACAAACATTCATACGTTGGTAAATCTTTAATCCAAACCTTTCAATCTTTTCTAGTCTGTCTTTGACTATGGGATCTGCAAAAAAATTATAACAAAACGCGATTATATCCGTTAAAATAAATATAATTATGAAATCTTTGATCTTTTGTTAAATATATTTAAACAGGGTTAAAATATTTTTTGTGTATACAATGGGATTTTTTTGCTACCTACTTAAATAATTAGTTTAGATTAAAAATCGCAAAGCGTGATGAGTCTGTTTTTTCTTATTTGGTACTTCCTTGTTAGTGATTTACTCCGTTATGAGCAGGAAAAAATAATAAGGTCAAATCTTTGATGTTTTTATATAATTTTAGTAATCGTGCAGCTGTTACTACTTATAACTTAGGTGGTAAAGGTCATTTGCCAACAGGTCGTTAAATAATTTGTAGGTTAGTATTAACGAAATTATAATTAATTTTATAACAATAGCTTTTGCCCGCGACTTCGTCCGCGTAGAAGTCGAAAATAGACCAAGTAATCATGTTGTCCCATACAAACTTTGGCTCCCTTTTTCACCCCCCAAGGGGTAGAATTTCGGAAAATCCTTTCTTATCGGATGCCCACGTCACACAAAGAACACACCCTCCAAGTTTCAGGTCTCTACGATCAACGGTGTAGACTGTGCGTTGATCCGTCAGTTAGTCATTCAGGACAAAGTATTTTATAGTATAGACAAACAAACAGATAGACAAATATGAATTTAAAAAAAATACCTACATTTTTTTTCTACTACTTTAAGACCCTTCGACTCTTTTTTTTAATTTTCTTCCAAGTTTAGACTTTAAATTTTGTCCTCTTTTTCTTTGTTATACGTATAGTATAGATATATAAATTACTACGGGATTATTCCTAACATTTTTTTTTTTTTTTTTCCTGGGGAAACCCGGTCGGGTACCACTCCGTTGTTGGGGCCAACGAAGTGGTTATGTCGTTCTCCAACCGACTAAAACCCCAGGGTGCTCCGTCTCGATGCCTATTGTCGGGGCTACCGGCATCGCTTTCGCATTCATCAGCAGCCCCGACGGCATTTGTCCGTGAGGACCCTCCTCTTAGGCTTTCGCCCCTCCCCCTTGTTGCGACGCACCAGAGCACGTGGAACGTCGCAACCTCCTTCTCGGGGACCAAGCGGATGGACGCCAGACAGCCCCATGTCTGGACGCCCATGGTCCCCTGCGATGGGTCAGGTAAGTAGCCCCATCGCCAGCCACTCCGGTCGCAGAGGACAGGGAAAGCGGCAACAACACACCGGCAGTCCTCTTCCTCTGCGACCCCACCGCGTCCGCCATCTAACGGTGGCGGCCCCGTCAGGGCCACGGAAGGTAGGGGAAACGGCTCACCGCAATACCGGCAACCCTCTCCCGCCGTGGCCCTTACTCCTCAGTTGCGGTGCAGCCCATACTACACCGCAACCCGCCTCAGTCGCAGTACTGCCCATACAGCACTGCGACCTACCTCTCGTACCGCTCACACCGGACTTTGCGGGGAAGTCGGTGGAGCGGTCCCTCTCGGGCTAGCCAGCTCCACCAGCCTGGCTTGGCCCTGGGTTCCTCTTGGCTTCACCGTGGTTGGCAAGGCCACGGTTACTAAGCCCCCCCGCCACGACAAGGCGGGAACCCACGGGGGGGGGGGATTATTCCTAACCTGCCCTAACCCAATCTACCGGGTTAGTTTAGAACCAGCAACAAAATGATTATTTTCATTTCAGACGTCGTAGGTAACTTACTTTCTAACCTGACCTTTACTGTTGTTCCTAACTGAGATAGGATATAAAAGACGATCGAAATAAGACAAAAGGCGATCGAAATTTCAAAAAGGTTAAAAACACCTGAACCCCCCTATTTTTTTTTTAAAGTGATGACAGCTCAAGATGCGCTATTCGGAATCTTCGAGCCACTTTTGTGGCGAGCAACACACACAGCAAACATGCGAAAGAGGGTAGACCGATATTCTCTGCTTTTAACTCCAGTCTCGCGGTCATCGTGCGTGCAACAATGCTAAAAAAACAGAGCTCAACAAAATAACAGTCAAAATGGATAATATCTCGTTATAAATAAATTAACTTTAATAAAGGGACCAATGGTCAGCAGCGCGACAATCCAGACCAATAATAAAGCAGAGAAATTCTCCTTCAAAATCCAGATAAAAGGATTGCACATTGAATGATTACAAAATAATTTGGCTTTTCCATTGAATATCAATGACTTTTTCTATGTAAGTACTTTAACTAAAAATACTAAGAACTGTTGAGAACCTATCTATTTTGTGGTAACCATGCTTTTTACCCATCTACGGGAAATCCAAAGCAGAGGGTTATGTTTTAAGCCCGTATGTATGTCATGTATGTGAAATAATGTGAATGGATTTGTATATTCATCAAAAGGGAGTGCATCGCGAACTTTTCATACAAAAATAAATAGCTCTTTTATCTTAATCTTGTCGGACTTTGGTGTTTCTTTTTGTTGTGTAGACCAATTTATTATAATGTAGGCTTGTATTTCTTCTTTTTTTAAATAATTTAAAGGTACTATACTTTAAAAATAATAATAAAACATGTAAGTAAGCCAAGAATACAAACTAGGGATGAAAATAGGCATGGCCCGGAACGTAAATTTAATCAAAATGTTTAATTTTTATGTCATCCTCATAACTACTTCAATAGTCATCAAATTGGTACCTTGGTATTCCATGCAAAAACCACAATGTGGTACATAGGTTGTTAAATACAACACGCATATTTTCAAAGCATGACTTGACCAAGATCTGTTTGATAAACTTTACCATTTGAAGACGTAACAATAGATGTTTTGTTATTGTAATCTCACGATGCTCGGTGGGTAATCCCTTAATTAAATATTAGATTAACTATCAACTCATATTGTAGATTCCAGGATCCGTCTTACCGACCAAAAAAACTCAGTTTTGATTCCGGATGCGCAGCAAATAAAAAATAAAATTAGATTTTCATAAACACTAAAAAATAAATTATAATCTTAAATCATAATTATTGCAATAGGTACCATGTATATGATTACAATTAGTAGTGTCTTTAATGTATGGAAACAATTATTGTAGAATGAAAGAAAATCCTGGTCCACTCAGTTATCGCGAAGTGATCTAATTTAAGAAGAAGACTCGTAGCAGTCGTAGCTTTTGTAGTTTTAGACATTTCTTGATGAGTATTTTTCTCTTTTAAATAATATAATACCAAAGTATAGTTATGATATTTTTCAAAGCCTGATTGTGGTTTTAATATACTTATATTTTAAAAGGGGAGGCCTATGTCCAGCAGTGGACGTGCATGGGCTGACATGATGATGATGATGATGATGATATTTTTAAAATAATGGTCTAAATACTGTAATTCAACAACAAAGTAACGTAATATTTAATTTTGAACTAGGTTATTTGTAACTCAATTTTCTTTGAATTTTCCGTGCAAACGGTGACATATCACTACAAATTTAACCTACATTAAAGCTGGGGTAATTGGAAATATGTTAGTTCGCAATTAGCATTGAAGATGAGAGACGTGTTTGAGACGTGTTTGTACTTTTAAATATTCGAAAAAATACCAAAATGTATTCTGAAATTAGTAATAATTAATGGAACAGGTTTTTAACTAGATAACTAGGTACTTAGGATATAAAATACATTGTCATTGGTGCGCGACGCGTGTAACCAGTAAAGACAGAACCAATTACCATTTTTATATCAGATAGGAGTTTTTCAGTATTCTGTGATATATGTCTAAAGAAAGAAATTGACTCATCACGAGATCTCTTACTACAAGAGTTAGAAGTCTCAATCTTCGTATGGGAGTTCCAAAACCATTATATACAATAGCTAATAAAATCAAAAGCGTTAAATTGAAAAACTCCCTACCTACTACAGTTTTACTATCTATTAATCGACAACTAAATTAGTTGAACAGTCTATTAAGAAACTGGAAGACTGTTTTATAAAAGTGATAAACAAAAGTGAAAGTGTTCAAAAATGGGCAGAATGGAAATGTCTGAAGAGATCCTGAGGCCGCGTGAAACGTGGCGTATTTTGAAGAATGTCATCGTAATCAGCTTTGCGTTTATGGTGCAATTTGTCGCGTATAGTGTAAGTAAGATACATGCTTATCTTAATCCTAATATCCTTATCCTGACTTCCTAATCCTAACTATCGTATCCAAGCTAATAATATAAATCGGAAAGATTGTTTATTTCATCAACTGGCACACAGATGGCGCAGATGGCGCATGGCATAATGAAAATGTATGAGTCAACCTTTTCTGCCAGTTGAGAGGTTATTTATCTGTTTTTTTTTTCACTTTGCGGTCAAACGACTGGACCGATTTGGATGAAAATAGGCATAGTGTTAGTTTAGGGGATGGAGAAGTACATAGGATAGGAATCTTATGTCCTTAAGAGGAAAGGGTACCGGCGCTCTCTCCATACAAACGTAGTCGACTGTTTCTCCCCTGAATAAAGACACTAGCACAAAATTTTTTGTTGCATAAAACCTATAACTGCCATGACTATGCCCCTATGTAATTATCATAGAAAGTAACAGTTAAAAAAATAACATTTATATAAAAAACTAGCAACGCCCCGCGGTTTAACCCGCATAAGTCCCGATCCCGTTGGAATATCGGGATAAAATGTAGCTTATGTGTTAATCCGGGTCTCAAGCTATCTAGTTTCATAGCAATCGGTCCAGTAGTTTAAGCGTGAAGGAGTAACAAACATACTTACACACACACAAACTTTCACATTTATAACATTAGTAGGATATAACTATAGGATAAGTTATAGGGGCATAGTTATGGCCGTTATAAGTTTTATGTCGCAAAACTATTTGCTCTAGTGTCATTATCCAGGGAGGAAACAGTTGACTACGTTTGTATGGAGAGAGCACCGATATCCTTTCCTCTTAAGGTACAACCTTTGTTTTTTATTATTTTGTTTAGTTTCTAAGGAAAAGGTGGCACAATATTGTGATGCTATACTCTGCTGTATGCTGATACAGCACATGTCGCGCTCAGCCTTAATTATCATATTAAGTATCACCTGGTTTTCCGTCTCACAGGCGGAAAAACAGTGTACCTACTTAATGGATTTAACTTATTTTTCGTTTTCCAAAATATGTAAGTAGGTAAGTACTTAGTCTTATAATTGAACATTTTCTAAGTTCTTGTTGTGCTATACCTACTATGTATGTAGGTACGGTCGGCTGCATAATTGCAGACCCACCGTAGAGCTCCAAAACGGCTGCTATAAGAATGTTTTCAACACAAGCAAGATTCTAGGCACCTGCTTTAGGTGACGTTTAAAGTCGTCTAACTCGTGAATTTATCAAACAAAAATATTAGAATGAAAACATGCCAATAATAGTAATTTTTGAACTCTACCGATGGCTGCAATTATGCAGGCGACTGTACGTTGAAGCGGTGTTGGCCTAGTGGAAGGCACGTCAACTTTCATTCTGAAGGTCGTGATTAAATATGATTAAACCCACGGCTTAAGGTCGCTGCATACGTAACGTGATTTTTCCCGTGCCGGACGTGATATTTTTATATGAAACGCTGTCAAGAAATCGTCACGCCCCGTCCGGCATGAGAAAAATCACGTTACGTATGTTTAAAGACCACGAACACTTTATTGACGACCCAGTTGGCACAATGGTCACCATGCCGGACTGCCAAACAGGGTTGCGGGTTCGATTCCCGCCTCAGACAAGTATTTATGCTTAGATATTTGTCTGAGGTCTGGTTGTTTCTATGTATTATCAGTATATATTTACAAAATAAAAGTGTATAAGTAGTATATCCGTTTAATTATCTAGTACCCATAACACAAGTCTAGTTTCTTAGCTTGGGGCTAGATGGCGATGTGTGGAATTTCCAGTAATATTTATTTATTTTATTTATGAATGATGCACGTTACGTCCCCGTACCGTCCGAGATTTTTCCCGTTACGTATGCAACGACCTTTATTGGCTCCAGAAGTATTGACTAGTTCTTTCCTTTGGACATTGCATATTGTCGAGTAAGTTGAGAGGGTGTATTATAGGTGCTGGGCAAGCCTACTCCATCCTCACGCAAAAAGGACCCATCTAAAGAGGTCTAGTTGCGGAAAACAGCTCGTAAACAAGTACAAATAATATAGGTACATATATTTAATTTTATGTTGTAATTTAATTTAGATGTGTGTTGTGGATTATTAGTGTGTTTTTACAATAGTGTAAGCCACTTTAATGTGTGTTCCAGGGTGCAGCAAACCTACAGAGTTCAATCAATGCGGAGGCGGGTCTTGGGATGGCTTCCTTGGCTGCAGTATATGCTGGCCTTATATTTTCTAACATTTTCTTACCAGTTGCTGTTATAAAGTGAGTTCACAGTATACCTACTTAACTATTTGTACAGTTTTGAATTTACTCTGTAACTACTAGACCGATTTTGATAAAACTTAGTATGAGGATACATTGAATATTTGGAAGTAACAAAAGCTACATATTATTCCGGTATTCCCACGAGATAGGGAATTACGAGGGTGAAACCATAGGCTGCTGCTGATAATTTGATGCTTGGCTATGTATATTTTAAAAATTTCAACTACATAGTAATTAATAGTCATATCGCGAAAGAGGTAATTTAAGAAATAGACGAATAGCCACTTAGTCCAAACGCTAAATAAAAATATATTTAAGCATCACGCGATTTAGGCACACTGTATTTTATGTACACAGAAACTAAAAGGCAAAAACAATAACTGGCAGGCATGTTTAATTTAAGTAACATCCTAATCAGGATTTTCGAGGTCAAAAGAAAAAAAAATTCGCGTCTTGTTTTTTGTTTGGATTGTTTTTATAAAGATTCCCATTAATATTATTAATGTGAAAGTTTGTAATTTAGTATGAATGTATGTGCGTTTGTAATTTAGTATGAATGTATATGTAATGTATCTTCAATGTACCTTCACGCAAAAACTGCTAGACCGATTGCAGTGGAACTCGGTATGTAGATAGCTGGATTAACAAATAGGCTAATTTCATCCCGACATTCATGCAATATTTCTACGGGATCGGGTCGGGGGAAACCGCAGGACACACCTAGTTTTATATAAACCTTATTTTAATAAAATCAGATGAGATGAAAAAATGATTGTCTGTAAAGTCGGTTTACGGACTATAATTTTACGTGACAACGTCATAAGAAAACATTAATGGTAACCATAGCAACGATAACACGTTGCCATGGTTACGTTGTCAATAACATGACGCACGACGGGAACGTGAGCGATGACGTCACACTTTTTCGCAAGTGCCGGTGTTCATAGATTTATAAGAAGCTATCAGGTCAAAATCTATAGAGATGAAATAGTTACAATATTTTTGTCTAACGGTTTTAAGTAGGTATTTTGGTACATAAGTAAAGATTATAAGAACCGGTGTAGACTGCAACACTAAAGATAGCCCTCGCTCAGTAATGGAGTTGATAAGAAAATTGAGCTGCCTGTTCATTCTGAACGTCAATGCAATGTTCACATAAGTGTTTCCTTGTCATTACAAATACACACAGCATTTCCTATGGCAGCATCTATATTATGGCAGCGTAGTTTTGATTTATTGTATGACTATAGCAGCGCTCCACGGTTTCACCCGCGTAACTCCTGATCCCGTGGCAATATCAGGATAAAAAGATTTTCAACATGATGCCCTAGCTCTAGCCAAATGAAACTTTCAGGGGTTATTCCTCATGCAAGCCGGTAGTTTTTAAGATAGGTTGGAGATATTTTTTTTAGAACCATACAAAGATAATGTAAACATTAGATTTTGAAAAAAATATTACTTTAATGGTTTTATTTTGAATTTTATAAATCTTACTCTGATTGGTGTAGGGGTACAAAAGGTCCACTATTGAACTTAATTCACAAAATATGGCAGAATCGCAGACCTCATAGTTTGGCTGTAATTGTGAAGTTCAGGGTGAAATCTGATATTGACTAAAATTTCACTAAAGTCCAAATAACGTTTGAACCACGAAATATTGCGGAACATACAGAGGGGTTAAATCGATAGGTACTGAGATCCCCCATACCCCAGCAACCGATGATCCACCCCCCTTGATACACCGTGTATATTAAGAGCATGTAGTGTCCCACTGCAGGGCAATGGCCTCTCTACTCCCCTTCCACTGATCGCGATCTTATGCGACGGATTAATAATAACATTAAAAATAAAAAACAAAGCTAAAGTCTAAGTGTAACAAAGGGCGGCCTTATCGCTCAAAGCGATATCTTCCAGGCAACCTTTGAATGGACAAAAAGTTGTGAAAGGTGAAGGGTAGGGTGTTCAAACTTAGGAAGTTAAGCAAAATGCAATTAACAACAATAATTCTAAGTGTGATGCTAATATGGCGCTGTGTCTCCAGCATAAAATAGTCTAATTTTATTATTCCAGATGGCTAGGTACAAAATGGACGATGGCCGTCTCGTTCATAACGTATATGCCGTACATAGCGGCGCAGTTGAAGCCTACGTTCTACACTTTGATACCTGCGGGACTGTTCGTCGGGTTCGGAGGGGGACCGCTCTGGTGTGCGAAATGCACATATATTTCTGTGGTGAGTCCATGGCTTATAGGCCATACTTATGTAAATACTTTATATTATCACCTTATTACAGGTTATATTTGGTATCCTGCTTGAGTAAATTCACAACCTACCATTAAAGCTGAATCAGTTCTTTTCCATCCAAAGGTTGCCTGGAAGAAATCGCTTTCAGCGATAAGGCCGCCCATTTGTGCAACTTATACTTTCTAGCTATTACTTTACTTTGTGTATATAGTGTTCTGTTTCTTACTGTGTTGTACGAATAAAGTTATCTATCTATCTATCTATCTTATAGGTTATAGGCTTCGATATCCTGAGGTAATCATCCTGGCTATTGTGCATGATCGTCGACTGCTAGTCCAGCCAATGTCAGCTCTGATCGGAAGCGTAGAATCTTCCTGCGGTCCTCGCATGCTTGTCGGAGAGTTGTTGGATGCAAGAGCCCATAGCTTAGTTTGTTCCAGCCTTATTGACGAGTTTTTTAAGAATATTCGGTGCTGAGGACGCCTAAACTTTTTAACATCGTACTGCATAGTATCGAATAATGCTCGGGCTGTATAAATCTATACGAAGTTTAGTTTCTACGTTTTTGTAATATATGTACCTAAATATCCATCTTTTTATACAAAGTTATGTATTTTTGTTACAGGTATCAGAAGCCCACAATAAAATATCGCAGATTCCGACGGAAGCACTTCTGGTGCGCTTCTTTGGATTGTTCTTCATGATCTTCCAAATGAATCAAGTGTGGGGAAATCTTATATCTTCATTGGGTTAGTGTTTAATTCACTTAATATGAATGATAAAGTTTTAAAGATTCTGATTTTCAGTAGGTTGAAATAAACTAAGTAAATATTCTTGAAATGCTAATATATATGCGAGAGTGAGAGAGCGCGGTGGGCGATCATTCGCCTGAGACGCAAAGGTTGCGGGTTCGATTCCCGCCGTTCATCGTTTTACAAATATTTGTATAATCTATCTATACATTTATTTGTTTCTGATATGGGTGTTTATGTATGTATTTATGAAAGAAAAGCATAAGTATGCTATCTGTTCTCTGACGCATTACAATGGCGTACAATTTATCTCAAGTTAAAAAAACCCCATGAGTTTCATTCGCCTTCTTCTCATTCACACATCCTAACTTAACTTTTTTTAAACATTTGAATGTAATTTCATGCGAATTCCAAATGAATAAAGAAATGTTGTACTCTTAACTTTCTTTCTGATATCTGTAATCGTAAACAACTTCATTGTTATTCACCAGTGATATCATCTGCGGACAACTTAGCGGCAGTGACGTCAGTAAACGCTAGTATGATACCGGAAGTGTGCGGGGCCAACTTCCTGCCGAACGCAGACGCAGGGGAAGCTTTACCGCCACAACCACCGGAGAAAATACAGATGCTTGCTGGTAACGTTAGAATTTTTGTTTGTAATTAAATTATGGGATCGACTTTAATGAAACTTGGTATGGGGATACATAGAATGCTTAGTAACAAGATATTATTCCCACGGAATCTGGACTTGCGCGTATGAAACAGCGAGGTGGTACTAGTCTATACTAATATTATAAAGCTGAAGAGTTTGTTTGTTTGTTTGTTTGTTTGAACGCGCTAATCTCAGGAACTACTGGTTCGAATTGAAAAAATATTTTTGTGTTGGATAGTCCATTTATCGAGGAAGGTTATAGGCTATTTTATATTTCGATATTCCTACGGGATCGGGAGTTACGCGGGTAAAACCGCGGAGCGCTGCTAGTTTCTAATAAAAGTTAAGGTTAGCATTGGGTTCACTAAGAGGTAACGAAAAAAACACCATGCCGTACCAACAAAAAATTATTCTAACTGTGTGCAACAATTTTCCATGCAATAAATTAATAATTTAAGTTGTACGCATTTGCTTTTTGAGTCTTATTTGAGCTTTAAAAACCTCACTGCTGTCGTAGAACCATGATGGGTTGTGTGCCACTTACTTGAAATATTACGATCTATAGGTGAATTGTGTTTTTCATGGCAGGAATTTACTTGGCGTGTATGGCTGCAGCGGCCCTAATTATTGCTGTTGGAGTAGACTCTATGAAAAGGTTAGTACGCATTAAAATATATATTTACTAAGGAAAAAGAAGTAAGCTTTTTTCTACCTCAAAAGTAAAAATCACCTATAAGATCACTTTCTTGCCCGTCTGTATTTTGTATTTCATTTCCAAACAAATTCCAGACGTGAAAATGGTGCTTCAAACAGCATCGAAAGCTCCACAAAGTAAAAAATACCGGCCGAGCCCTACCTTTTGATTTATTTATGAATAAAGTTGAATCACCTTTTTCACTTACCAAAAAATATTTGTCATATTTCAGATACGATTCGAGCCGTAAACCAGCAAAAACTCTATCGGGGTTCGCTTTACTAGTTGTTACCTTGAAACTTCTGGTCGAACCGAACCAGTTGCTTCTAGTCATTATTAACATCTTCATTGGATACCAACAGGCGTTCTTTGGAGCTGATTTTACTGCGGTAAGAGCTAAAAACAATGTAAACGGTAAACGTGAGACTCTTCAAGTTGCCTAATATTGTTTGATAAAGGCAAAAGGCAATTTTCAGTGGTTAGGATTATAAGATTACCTACATTACATTAAAATTATATTTCATCCTATCTATTCGAAAACCAATTTTTTTGTAGCAGCACCTCAGGGCTTTACCTGTGTATAAGTCGCGCCGCGTATACGAAGGAACGCATACGAAGGTTTTAATGGATCTTCATACCAAATTTCACAGAAATCGGTCCAGTGATTTCGGAGTCAATGGCCATTAATAAAACCTACATTTTTTCAGATCAAACCTAACCAGATTTAAGGAGGTGATGGCTTTCAGATTTTCTTATCTTATATATATCTTTAAATGAGCAATTCTTGTATATATATATATATAATTGGAATCTCGGAATCGGCTCCAACGATTTTCATGAAATTTGGTATATACGGGGTTTCGAGGGCGATAAATCGATCTAGCTAGGAATCATTTTTAGAAAATGTCATTTTATTCGTGTTTTATCAAAACTTACTTTTTTTTTCTGAAAAATATGACTCTTCCTGACATCTATTGGCGAACTACTAATACTATTTTTTGTGAGCAATAAAGTTATTCCAGCAGATGGCGTTGTTAAGTAACACGAAGTCAATGAGTGTTTGCTTTGAGGTTAGACTAAATAAAAAAAAAATACCGTGCAAAGCTCGGTCATCCAGGTATGTAATATTAATCTAGCTATGTAATGATCTATTGCTATGTCGTATTGTAAAGGCGTTCGTGTCGTGCGCAGTGGGCACCGGCTCCGTCGGGTACGTGATGATGACGTATGGCCTCGCTGACGCCATCGGTTGTGTACTCACTGGATATTTGGCTAAGGTAACAAACATAACACACACACACACATGAATAGTATGAAGTTATTATATTATTGTTATTTTATCCTTAATTAATAATAATATATGTGTATGTATCTGCTCTGTTTTTTTATATACTTACCACGAAACATTTTAGATGCTTAGTTTAAGCGTATCTATAGGTATTATAAATATAGTGATAACAATGTCTGTGGGGGTTTGGCGCTGGATGCCGAAACACAAGTTCACGCTTAGTTCGGCAACAGTGGCTACAATAGTTCTGGATATGTATGTAACTAATTATATTACCTACAATGTTGTTTTTGGAAAGAAACTATTATCTATACTCTATACATATAATAAATCTGTAGACATCAAAAAATCTGTAATTGTAAGATATCCAGAAAAAAAATACACAGGTCGCCTTAAAATCGTTAGCTGAACACGATAGGGTAGTTTTTAGAATTTTTGTCTGTTTGTCTGTTTGTCTGTCTGTTTGTTTGTTTGAACCAGGTAATCTCATAAACTACAGAACAGATTTTAACAAGGTCCACACGAATATGTTCAGAATATATCAGAATAACATTTAGGGTATGTTTTAATTTAACTTTAATACAATAATTAAGATATTTCATAAAAAAACATTTAAGAAATGTGAAATCGAAATATTTTTCCGTGGTAAAACGTAATCGAACGTCAGAAGGGAACAGTACTCTTACCACGGGTTTTTTACGTATTCGATTTAACATACTATATTGAGTATTTACTATGAAACTTCCTAAAAATCAACTTACTAGGTCCACCCGTCTCTAAGAATATCGGTAGTGACACACCGACAGACAAACGGACAAGAGAGTGATCGAAAAAGGGTTTCTTTTTTTCGAGTTCTTCAAAAAGTTATGGTAGGGGTACATGCAGTACATGCCTCCGCTCAAGATGACAGCTGTCATAAAACCAAATAGTTTGCATTTAATACTACCTACGTGAAACTGAAAATGAGGTTAGTACAAAGAGGTACTACTACATAATACTACCGATCTCCTTTACCGAAGACCTCCGATGTTACACTTCTATCGCGCTTTTCTCCTGCTATAGTTTGAATTATGAGTTCAAGTAGCGGAAACCTTAGATAGTAAAAACAAAAAAGAATTATCCAAATCGCTCCAAGAGTTTACGAGTAATCAGCGAACATACATAAAAAAATATATATATACGTGACGAATTGAGAACCTCCACCTTTTTTGATGTGGGTTAAAAAATATACAGGTAATAGTCATTTGTAAAAATCATTTTTTTCCCAAAGTTACGTAGCCCTGCCAGCTACCTAATAAAAAAAGCTGGGTATTTTGGTCAAGAATTCAGAAAATTGGTCATAGGACATCACGTTCCTTCAAATACCCCGTTTCCGAGACGCTTTAGATGTTTGGTGTGAAAGCATTTTTTGTTCAGCGTAATGCCTGCTATCAATATGTAAGGATCTCAATGTGCATCGCGTTATTTTAAGTATTAGTATTTGTTCTGTCCAATTGCCTTTCTTTTTAATCATTACATAATATTATTATTTGATAATAAAAACAATGTAAAATATTATTTGCACCAAAATAGATTATTATTTGCATGATGTTGTTGTTATAAATACTATAATAACCTCTTATATTATTAATTGAAGAATATGAATCGAGACACAAAGGTAGTTGATAATTATTTTTTCTTTAATTTACAAAAATCTAAAGATAACTAGGAAGACAAAGTATGTTGAAAGTTTTGTGCGTATAGAAATTGGACTTAGTTTCAGCTTATCATATTGTTGTGTATTATGTTTTATTTGTAAAAAACTAACAAAAATAGTACATTGTTACCCAAGGTGTGAAAGTCACTCATTGAGTCCCGAGACGGAGTTTGGCGCCCGAGCGTAGCGAGGGCGCTAATACTTCGAGGGACTAAATGAGTGACTTTCACACCTTGGGTAAACAAAACAAACCCGAGGTAAACACTGATTTTCATTACGAATAAACATAAAATTCTTTCTAATAACGAGAGTGAATGAGAGACTCCATACTACCTGATCTTCTTACAATGTTGGGACCAAAGAGGTTATACATTATGTAGATTTTTTGCTTTTGCTATTTGTTTTCAACATGTTTTCAATACTCAAATACGTCGGTACTAACCGAAGAGATTTTTATTAATTAGTTTATCCAACACTGAGTGATGACGCGAAGTCCGTAGATTTAAATTACAGTTTTTGTAACACGGTTTGTCTAGAAAAGGTTATTTACACAAAATACACAATCATAAATGAAAAACCAGATTAAACTTAACACTAAAACATAATAAAATAACAAAAGATAATACTAATTAAAATCATTCAAAATGCAAGCATTTCCCGCCAGTATTTTTTTACTCAAGGAACGACACTGACCGCACTGTCGCATAAAGCCACATCTGCAACATCTTGACAGGGCGCCGGCAGAGGCGCAGCATGGTCATACGTCGCTTTGACCATTTTCATCTTTACATTTATTTTATTAATAAGATATCTTGAACTAAATATATCTACCTGAATTCGATTATTAAGAAAAAACCTATTATGTACTAAACTCTGGCAGTATGGATGAGCCGTGCGAAGCCATAATTGTTATTCTTTGGTGTTACCTAAAGCAAGGAGGTTAGGTTTTTGAAGTTCCTAATGCGTACTGATACTGGCTACAAACACATTGCACAAGCCGCGCGAAGCCATAATTTGACATGACAGCTGTCAGTGAAAGCGATTTTCCCTAGGGCTGAAAGTTTTTCTTTCTACACGCTCTTCAAGCATCTTTAGACCTACTTTCAAAGTATGAGTACCTAAGTAAAGTGCCTTTGCCAAATCAATTAAAAATATAGTGTAAAAACAATGTAACTACCTATTTTGTTTTTAAAACTTACACCGAATGATAAATTGTATCCATGCAGAAAAATGAATTCTAAATAACCCAAAACCACATCACGAACGAAGTCGCGGGCAACAGCTAGTTTATTTATAAATACAAATATTTAGCTAATAGACACAGTACTTACACATAAATTCTTTATTTTACTTGATTTATAAAGTTTACTAGCTTCTACATATTGTGTCTTCACCAGATAATTTAAGAAGGGACGGTGTTAGACTAGTGGAAGGTAGTGGATTCGAATCCCGGTCGGTTGTGCACCTATGGATTTTTCTTACGAAAAATTTATATGCGCTATTTGACTATGCTCTTATAGTGAAGAAAAACATCGTAAATTCTTAGTTGAGACCAGAAGTCGTATTAACAAGCTCTTTCCTCTGGACACGGTCGACTAAGCCAAGATAGATAGTATACGTTGTATACCTGTTGTTATTGGCCGGTTTTTGTTTATTAAGTACTAGCAGCGCTCCGCGGTTTCACCCCCGTAACTCCTGATCCCGTGGGAATTTCAGGATAAAAAGAAGTCGATAAATGGACTATCCAACACAAAAAGATTTTTTCAATTCGAACCAGTAGTTCCTGAGATTAGCGCGTTCAAACAAACGAACAAACAAACAAACTCTTCAGCTTTATAATATTAGTATAGATAACTTGGATGGAGTACCATCCTCACGCAAAAAGGATCTAACTAAAGAGGTCCGTATGTAAGTGAAAATAATTTATAAATATTGATCAATCTTTTTTGTTATGAACAGTTAACAGGTCGGCTGCCTCTGATATGCGTAGCTACCCTAGTGCAGGCCGGATTGTTTACCACATTGGTGGCGTGGGCGCCTCAAGCCGGCTCCGGGTTTGTGCTCTACGTCATCGCTGTGCTGTGGGGACTTACCGATTCTATATGGATGGTACAGATCAATTGTAAGCATAAGCATATTCGCATCTTTAAGCACTAGTGTTTTAATTTTTGTAGATTACTGAATTTTATCTCACTATCCTACTATCCTGGGTTTGTATGTTACGCTTTAACAAACACACAAACACAAATACATATAAAATTACGGAATCGAATGCGTTAACACTCGGGTATGTAGATAGCTGAAGACGATTATTGTATAGGCTACTTTTCATCTCGATATTTCTACGCTACAGGGACTTACGCGGGTGAAACCGCGGGGCGCAGCTAATATATTATAAATCATCTGTATTCCACGGTTTCACCCGCGTTTGTTTCGATCCCGGATAAACTGTCCATAATATGTAAATCCAGAACTCCAGCTATACCAAGTATCATCGCAATGTGTTCAGTAGTTTTTCATGAAGGAGTAACAAACATACACGGAAACACAAAACTTTCACTAGTACCTAGTATAAGTAAGATGTGAATGTTTTAGTATATAGGGTAAGGTAGGTATGTGTGTTTGTAAGTACACAAAAACTACTGAACCGATTGCTATGCTATGAATCGAGGTATGTAAATAGCTGGAGACCTCGATTAACACATATGCTACTATTAAATAGTGTCATGGAAGTGCTACTAACATAGTTCTAAGCTATATCTTTAACACATTCAATTATTATTATATAACTAGCTGCGCCCCGCGGTTTCACCCGCGTAAGTCCCGATCCCGTGGGAATATCGGTTATTCGATTTTTTCTCACCTTTTAAACCTTCCCTAGACCTCCACGAATAATTCAAGACCAAGATAAGATAAATCCGTTCAGCCGTTCTCGAGTTTTAGCGAGACTAACGAACAGCAATTGATTTTTATATATATAGACTAGCTGCGCCCCGCGGTTTCACCCGCGTAAGTCCCGATCCCGTAGGAATTTTTTCTCGCCTTTTAAACCTTCCCTAGACCTCTACGAACATTTCAAGACTAAGATAAGATAAATCCGTTCAGCCGTTCTCGAGTTTTAGTGAGACTAACGAACAGCAATTCATTTTTATATATAAGAAGACTAGCTGCGCCCCGCGGTTTCACCCGCGTAAGTCCCGATGCCGTGTCGATTTTTTCTCACCTTTTAAACCTTCCCTAGACCTCCACGAACATTTCAAGACTAAGATAAGATAAATCCGTTCAGCCGTTCTCGAGTTTTAGTGAGACTAACGAACAGCAATTGATTTTTATATATAAGATATGTATGTATCTATGGGCCTTTGTAGCCTGAAACAAATTATTTATTATTAAATCCCGGTATTACTATAGGGTAGTTTCTTACGGGAGAAATCGCGGGACGCAGTTAGTGTTTCTTTAATGGTTTCAAATGAATTTTGCTCGTCACTGTTTCTTTAACGCCTGCGAAAACCTCACAAGCAAACTATTGTTTCAGCATACTATGGAATCTTATTCTCCGGTCGTGAAGAAGCAGCCTTCTCAAACTTCCGCCTGTGGGAATCTGTCGGGTTCATCATAGCTTACATAATATCACCTTACCTTCGGATGAGCACGAAGACATACCTGATGGCCGCCATGATGGTGCTCGGAGTGCTGTGTTACCTTGTCGTTGAAGTTAGAGAGAGGAGAGGAAAGAGGACGTTTGAAATTACTAAGGAAAGTAAAAACGGCTGTGATAATATTGCATTTCAAAATGTTGAGTAGATTTATAATAGTATTATGTTAGATTAAATTTTATTAATTTGAATTCGTAAATAAAATATTTTTTATTGTTTTATCAGCTGTTCTTTTTCTTTATAATACCCAATAACCTACCTAGCTTTTAGGGTTTTCGTTCCCTAAAGAAAAAGACCGGAGTCTGTCTGTCACCAAGCTGTATCTCATGAACCGTGATAGGAAGACATATAATTGGGGCTCTTATAAACATGGTACGAAACCCTTCGTGTGTGTACTTGCACTTGGCCGGTTTTTGTTTATTAAGTATATTTTTTTATATTCTCGTTTAGCCCCAAACAGCATATCATCATCATCATATCAGCCACAGGACGTCCACTGCTGAACATAGGCTTCTCCCAAAGACTTCCAGAGCGATCGGTCGCATCAGCGCCTGATTTAGAGTTCAGACCGCCCTAGGCTAATTATGTGGACGCGCCCCCGCCAGGTGTGTTACAAACGGCCTAAAATGTAGTAAGTGAGTAGAGTAGTAGTGTGAAAATTATAACATGGTTCATGCTACATATAAAGGTTTTCCGATCAATCTGCAAGCAAAAATAGGCTGTTAAGGCCGCTAGGGCCGTTAGGCCGGTAAGGCCGTTAGGGGCGGCAGCGTCCTAGGGGCGGCAGATTTCAGAGGACAGTCACTCGATTTCAGAGGATAAAAGTCAAAGACGTGTACTTAAAATAAATCCCTATAGAAACTCGTTCCTATCGAAACGTATATTATCGCGTGAGATATAGATGATAGAAACGAGGCGAGTGAACAACCCCCGCTTCCCTGCGCACTCTCCGAGCCATTCGCGCTCGACGCGCCACATTTTTTACTTTCTTCGTGAAAAATTAACGAATGAGATAGGAAGAGGAAAAACACTCAAGAGAGTAAACCTCACTCGTTGGTCGGATAGAGCAGATGCCTGCAAAAGACTAAAAGATTCCTGGGATAAAGTAATTAGTGTTTTAAAAATGAAAATGACAGTACAGAGAAACCAGTCCTGCGAAATGAGGCAAAGGGAATTCGCATCAAATTAGAAAAACTTGAAATTACGCAGTTTCAAGTTTATGGTCGTATTTTGGAAAGGTTAAATAAAGTGAGTTCAGATTCAGAGCTCATCATCACATTCAGAGATGTATTGACGGTATCTGATCTCTATGGATCTCTAGTAGAGTTTACAATAGCAGAATGAGAAAACTTTGACTATTTCGAAGAAAAAGCAATTGAGATGAGCGCACTTAAGCAATACCAAGGTGAAATAAAGAGACAACCTAAAAGAAAAAAATGACGGATGAAACAACGAATGAAGAACCTGAAATATTCTACGGCTCTAGAGATTATTTTGGAGTGAACACCTTTTTGGTCATCATTGATAGACTGAGAGCTGAAATACAGAAAAGGCACAATGCTTATTACTTATACTTAAAAAAAACATTTTTAACTAAATTGACTGAACTTTCAACACAAAGAATTACAGAAAAAACTCTCGTGAAATATTATAACTATGATTTAGAGGACGATTTGATTCAAGAATGTGTGCATTTTCATAGTCACATTTCCTCTGATAAAACTGTAGAGTGTGCAGTGAAGCCACGTGAAGCCTAGATCAAACTCACTAGGTACTCAGTCTCTCAACGTTTTTGAGAGATCACTCTCTGTCTCATGTTTACCCTAACTTGGACATAGCTCTCCGCATTGCACTCACCACTCCGGCTACAAATTGTTCTGGGGAAAGGAGTTTTTCCTGTTTAAAACGCGTAAAAAATTATCAAACGTCTTCATTGTCTCTAGATTTTTTTTTATCTTGCTCTTCTGTACATAGAAGCAGAGATAATAAACACCACAAACTATGATGATATTATAGATGATTTTGCTATTGAAAAGTCCCGTGAAAAATGTAAATCTTGTTTCTTTTTTAATGACTATTTCATTCGTTTATTAACTTTTTTACTACAAATAAAAATTATTATTTTAGAAAGGTTTGTACTTAGGCAGCAGGAATAAAGTGGCCTACACTCATAAACATATGAGGGATGGAGAGGAAGAGGACGACTTAAGAAAAGATGGATGGACTGCGTGAGACAAGACATGAGAGAGATGAATGTTAACGATGAGATGACGAATAATAGGAGTACATGGAAGAAGACGACATACTGTGCCGATCCCAAATAAATTGGGATAAGGGCAGGAACATGATGATGATTCATAAAGCATATAAATCTGGCACTGCTCTCATTACCACTCATAGTTTAAAAAAAATACGGAAACACTAAGGAAAGGACATTTAATATCAGAGATAAGCCAAATGAATAAAGCGAGGCAAAGTAGGTATACAGAGTAATAACAATGTCAATTTTCGCGAATCATAATCAAGGCATTCGACTCGATTTTGTACTGACAGTACAAGATATTTGGCATCCCTGGTTAAAAAGAGTCCGGCATCTGGCAAACCTGACTCGCACACTAGGCACTCTGTTGCCAGCTCACCCACTCGCTAGACCATCGACCGATTCGAGTAACAAGTCTAATTTGTTTCACGCGCCCTTTTCAAAATTTATTGTTAAAAACAGGGACTCGCAATCGCATTTGTTTTAGTGTTTATTGTTTTAGTGTCTAGTTGAAATGTGTAAGTGTAGGGTAGGTGCAATGATGCTAGATTAGTGCATGCGAAGACACGATCTTAGCGCGCCCCTCCCGATCCTCGCGCCCTAGGCTGCAGCCTAATTAGCCTAAGGGTAAATCAGGCCCTGGGTCGCATGCTCTCTGCGTCCAACGACTTCCTGCGACCTTAATTAAGTCGTCCGTCCATCTAGTCGGAGGCCGTCCCGCGCTGCGCTTTCCGGTACGTGGTCTCCAATCTAAGACTTTTCCCGCCCATTGCCCATTGCCCTTTTGCAAGTTTGTCCTGGAGTGTTTGCCAGGACAAACTTGCAAAAAAACAAAGAAAATCGAATTTTTAAAACTCTTAGAATAAAAGTTATATTCCCCTCGTTGAGGCATAAACATTCATAAAAAAATATAAAAAAACAAAGCTGCGAATCGAGAATCTCCTCCTTTTGAAGTCAGTTAAAAATCCAATGTGTGTTATGATTCTGATACGATTCATCGCCGGGTAAAGCATTATCTAGTACAGTCAGCAAAGGACTGAAGGTAACAGGTTCATATTTTAAAGTTTAATTTTTATTACAGTTCAATAATTTTTGGTTAATATGCGTGAAATAACTAACACTTCGAAAGCTTTAGTGATATCAAGCATAATAATTAACAATTACTGAATCGTTATTTAAAAAAATTAAACTTTAAAATGTGCACCTGCTACCCTCAGTCCTTTGCTGAAGTAGTATTTGTCACTTGACCCAGAATATGCCAAGTCTAACTATTATACAACAAGAAGTAGCAATTTGCAATAACAGACATATTTTGTGTGAATTATTTTAACAACAATCGCCTACAGGCTACATATAAAATACCATAGATAAACTACATATTTCATACCGATGTCAATGTGCGTTTCCATTATATAACAAACCACATCATTATACAAACTATAGGCAAGTATAAGTCTATTTAATTAGATAGATAGATAAATTCTTTATTATAAACACCAATTTCAAATAACATTAATAATAAAAATCAAAGCTTAAGTCTAAGTGTTACAAAGGGCGGCCTTATCGCTCAAAGCGATCTCTTCCAGGCAACCATTGGATGGACAAGAAGATGAGAAGAGAAGGTGAAGGGTAGGGTGTTTAAACTTAGGAAAATAAATAAGATGCAAATAACAACAAAAACAAAAATAATAAATACAAACTTAACTACATACTAATAATAATTACTTAATGCACATTATACTTATATATATATATATATATATATATATATATATATATATATACATACATACATACATATCTTTACATAAACATATTAATATAATTACATAATAATGTACAAATAAATAGATAAAATTATATACACTACCATAATTAAGAATACATTAAATTCAATATATTAAACAACGAATTAACGATAGCTGGCCTTTTGATCTTTTTCGGCAATAGCCAAAAAGTGATTATAGATGTTATTTTTAAATACCGCCAAAGATTTTGATTGTCTGATGAAGGGAGGCAAATCATTCCACAGTTCCACAACCCTGGCAGTAAAAGAGCTCCCATAGAAAGAAAGTGGAAGATCGGACAGGAACATCAAGAAGAAGTGCTTTAGAAGAACGAACAGGTTGAGATGGAGGATGTCGAAATTGAAAGCAAGATTTAAGATAAGAAGGAGAGGTCGGTAGAAATAGAATTCTATAAATTAATTTTAATTTTTAATTTACAGCCATGAAGTAGACTCAATACCTATAAAAATATTGCAGCACATTGCATACAGCGTCATCTAGCTTTAAGCTATGCAACTAGGCTTGTATTATAGTGGTCAGACAACGGATAAAATACTGATATTAAATGCTTTTCTTTGGTAAATAAATTCTTGTTATTATAGAACTAGCATCATCTTGCAGTTTTACCCGAGTAACTCCTGATCCCGTGGGAATATCGGGATAAAAAGTATGACACTGTCAATGAATCGATGAATCCTCAGACCAAGTTTCATAAAAAAAAACTTGAGAGGTCTCAAGGGACACCCGGATGGAACGAAGTTTCTTTCGATTAATTAGTGAAGGAATTGAAATAAAATCAAAAAGTGTCGTTACAACTTTTGGTCTTAATTTTTTCCGTCTTCCCTTCGCAACGCGCCATAAGAAACTTTGTTCCAACGGTCTAGTAGTTTTGGCACTTCGGAGCCTATTCAATTCAAACATTGATTGTTTGAATTGAATAGGCTCCGAAGTCTTTCTTTCCTCTTTAAAATATAAGTATAGGTGACCCAGAACCAGCAACAAATATGTAGGTATAGAATAAATGTAGCATAGGGTATTTCCGATCTTGAATTTTTAGATCTCTTGTCGCATGATGGGGCTAGTTTCAAGGATATTAAAAAGAAAATATTTTGTCACAAGATGTCCTAAAGTGTCACGTTTGGAGCCTAAAGCTCCAAACGTCCTGAATGTTTTTCTTAAACTTTAGTCAGTGGCGCATTCATTTTTTATTTTAACGCCCCATACATTATTACTTTTATATATTGTCATTTAACGCACTAATCAAATATTTTGAAAACTTTAAGCTTTATGCCTTGAGACAATGGAAACGCTCATAAACTCAATGTTCGCAAATATCGTTTGAATGGTTCAACACTTTTAAATTAAACCGTTCATTCATACTGGCTGGACATAATTCGGCAGCGGAGATTAAAAAAAAAAAACTATAAAAGTTTAACATACTTTTTAATGTTAAAAATATGGAACTGTTATGGAAATATTATAGTGAAAAATGATCCTTATCAGTGATTAATTTAATTAAGTGCAAATCATCAATAATATATTTTTAAGGTAGGTAAGTAAACCGCTTTGACCAAATAAATATAAAACATAAATTTTATGTTCGAGAAAATTAAACACCATAATTTATGCAGTATTTTCATCTTCAAAAAAAAAAGAAAAAAAAAAAGATGTTGCAACACCTTGAAAATTCCTTAAACTTTCAATAAATTATGGTAATTTTCCCGAATTTTAAAATTAAATTATTCTTTTATTTACATTATAAAATATTTTATGTTTCAAAGTAATGTCCCAATGACCTTTAGTAATGAACTTGTCAATACTTCTTGAGTCAACTAAACCGCAGATTTTATTACGATGTTTTCCTTCGCCGAAAGAGCAAAGAAAAATGCCCTTGTGTGGGTTCGATCCTAGCCAGCATCGAACCCACAACCTTCGGAATGAAGGAGTTCGGAGTCAGAATTACAGACCCACGTAGAGTTCCAAAATGACTATCATTAGTATGTTTTATTCTGATAATATTTATCTAATAAATTCGTGAGTTGAAAGACTTTAAACTTAAACTCGAGCAAGACTTTAGAATCTTGCTTGAGTTGAAAACATTCTAATTATTTCAGTTTTCGAGCTCTACGGGAGGTCTGCAATTTGGACTTCGACCGTACCTACCTATACAACACATAGTGCATAGTTAGTCCGATGCCATTGGATAATATTGCCAAAGGTTTCCTATGAATGGAGTATTTTTTACCTGAGTAGGTGCAGTTGTTAAAACACAGGTCAAGGTTAAATGAATTTAAACTCTACCTAATTAACCTAAGTACTTTGATTGATGTACTACCTATCTGTATCAATACGTTGAGCGTTTGGCTAGTGGTAAATACCCCGACTTTCATTCCGAAGGCCGCGGGTTCGAATTCTGACCGGCCGTGCACCAATGGATTTTATTTATTAAAAATATATGTGCGCTAATTAAAATTGCTCTTACGGTGAAGGAAAATATCGTGATGAAACCCGTGGCTTAGCTGGCTCCAGACAGACAGCTCACGAGTTGTTTCCTCTGGACGAGGTCGACTAAGCTAAGAGTGGTATAGGTGCTGGGCAAGCCTACTCCATCTCATAGATGTATAAATTAAAGTTGCTGACGCTGTATCTAAAAAAAGAGCGTCAAAATTATTATAATATCAATACTATTTACCTAGTCTCTCTCTCGTATAATACATTACACAAAAAAGTTTTTTAAGATAATAATATATTACAATTTTTTTTTAAAGATTATTTTAAAAATAATTAATCAAGTACTTAAATCTAAACATAAAAATGAACTAAACCCAAATATAAAAAATGAACTAACTCTAATCAAACAGACCCCTCCTCAACGTTCCCGGTGCAAAGCTCTCTCGTTTTAAGTTACTAGCTGCGCCCTGCAGTTTCCCGCGTCCCGATCCTGTGGGAATATCGGGTTAAAAGTAGCCTATATGTTAATTCAGGGTACCAGCTATCTAGATACTGTGTTTTATCGCAATCGGTCCAGTAGTTTTAGCGTGAAGGAGTAACAAACATACATACACACACACAAACTTTCACATTTATAATATTAGTAGGGTTACACAAAAAAGATTATTGAAGATAATAATATATTACATTTTTTTAAAAAAGATAATTCAAATAAAACGAATTAAGTACTTAAATCTGAACATAAAATTAAATTAAATGAAAAATAAAAAAAATTAACCCTAATCAAACAGTTCCCGGTGCAAAGCTCATGTTCTTTGGATGGGTGTGTTCCAATATCTATAAATATCCATAGAACCTTGACCAATATCCTTCGTAGAGGTCATACTAGATAGGTACCAACATTGTCGTGATCTTAGATACTAACAATTGATAAAAAGACATACACATTTAACATTATAAATACAAAAATTAATTACCAGTTAGTCAAATAACCCGCCCCTTATCGTACCCGGCGTAAAGGTTCCCATAATGCTAGAAGCATTGCCACGCTGAATGGCGATGGCTAACCTCTGCGCCAGAAACGAGCCGGAGCGGGAGTCTGCCCCATTCCCCCTAATCCTAACACCCAACTCTTTAACTAATTTTTTGGTGTCGTCTCCCCAGCACCCCAACGTCTCTACAGCAACAGGCACAAAAATATAATTGGGCATCAAGTCCACATATTTGGCCCGTTTTTTAATGGCAGCGTCTTCTGCCGCCGCAACAGGCGTACATGTAGTCCTAGGTAAGTGGCTGGCAGCAACAGTGTTGACGCAGGTAGCGTCCCACACCAGGCACCTACCATTACTCCAGGGCACTAGGGTCAGCCCGTCCGGTCTCTTGCCATCTGACCTACTGAGACCCGGAGGTTCCAGGATACAGGGGACATTGGCCGACACGAAGGCTCTATGGACTATGTCGTTAAGAGCATGATGCCGCGGGAACCTGCCTGCACACCGACGACAGCTCAATGCGTGATGCCCGTTCTCTTCCACCGTGGAACCGCAGATGCAAACATGTTGTTCACACACCTTACATCCCAGGCGGAGAGCTGCCGCGACACGCAGAAAGCTATCGTCTAGTAAAGTGCCTAGGTGAGGAGAGGGAAGGGCATGCAGCCAAGCTCCGGATTCTGGCTGCGACACAGCCCTGAGCCTTGCCAAATCCTCCCCCGTGACACCCAGCAAAATCTCCTCGAGAACCCTTTTAGTCCCCACCTCGTCCCAAGCCCTCTGAATGTGAGAGGAAGTTGGACAAGGCGCGCCCGAATTGACAGCGGACCAAGCCGACACCGCATCTGACAGATAGGGAATGCTCACCCCGCCACCATTGGAATGTAGAATAGCAGTGACAAGGTTTGCAACCCCATGCGCCGATGCCAGAAAAGCCGGCAAGCCAACATCGTGAGCGCACCTCACCCCCAACCCCCCACAGCGAATGGGAAGGGCAGCTTGACTCCATTGGACATCATTGAGGGATATGTTGAGAATCGACTCAACCGTCGACCTCAACAGATAGTCGAAGGAGGCCACCTCTTCAGGACAGAGCTAAGTAGGAGAAGTTCGAAGCAAGTACGTTATTTTTGGCAATGCAAAACACATACGCAACAACACCAAAGCCACGTTGGCAGAAAGATTTTTAAGCCGTTCTTTCGCTAACAAGAGCAATTTCTTACGGGAGGAGATAGCTTCAGGAACGGCATCAAGGAAAATAGGAGATCCCAAGAGGGTGAAAGTGGAAGTGGAGAGTACCCGAAGCCCAGGCAAGAGAGAACGGAAACTAGAGAAGTAAGTGAGAGCCTCAGAACTACATGGAAAAAACTCGCATTTTTCTGTGTTCACCTCCAAGCCCAGCTCTTTGAGACGAGGGATAAGGGAGCGTAGGTCCTGAATTACATCCTCTCCTTTTCCCCCAATCGTCCCGTCATCCAAGTACCAAAGGTTCAAAGGAGACTTTACTTCAGTAATAGCTTTGTGAATGGCGAGGCTAAAGATGAGCGGTCCGAGCGGATCTCCCTGCTGGGCTCCCACTTGAGAAAGAATAAGATTATTACTAAAAAAGAGATTGGATGGAGACCGATAAAGCTGGTGGAGAAAGGGATAGAGAGACGGAATTTTCTCCCTGGCCTCGCTCAGAAGCACCTCTCTCTCTAAAGAGTTAAATGCATTGCGTATGTCAAGCTTCAAAACAACGCACTCACTGTTGACAGGGTCCATAACGAACGAACGTGTGGCGTGGATAGCCCCTTCGCAACCCAGGCGTATACCGAAACCCAGCTGGTGCGGCTGCAGGTATGCAGACATCTCCTCTCTCACAGCGCGACATGCCAGCTTAGCGGTCAACCGGCGAAAAACACTACCAATAGCGATAGGCCTCAGACCACCATCCTTTTTGTCCAAGGCGCAAAGAGCAGCCCCATACAAGTACGGACACACGAATGGATTGAGCTGCCCACTCAGCAGAAAGTTTGACAGTCTAGTCAAGGAGACCATCAAACGCTGTCCATTGTCACCCGCTGAACTGGAGGTCAGCTCATTCAGATGGCCTGGTCGGATACCATCCAAACCCGCAGCAGAGCCGGTACCGAAAGAACCAAGAGCCTGAGAAACAACATCCACCGTAACTGATACACCAGTGAATAGCGCATCTGGTGCTGGTGGAAAATTAAGCGAGCGCGATGGAAATGGGTGTTTAAGTTTTAAGGCCTCCAGCGTGTCCGGACTCTGGCGAGCAAAGCTATCACCCGAGGTCAGCAAGCGGACTGCCCCTCGTAAGTCTCCTTCGAAGACTTTAGACTCGATAGCTTTTTCGATCGAACGTAACTTAGAAACAGACCGCACGCTGCCAAATTCATCTTCCGCCTGAGGGAAGCCGGAAGATTCAATGTTGACCTTCACCTTGCTTGTCACGTTGCCTGGCAGCGTTTTCGAAGGGACTTTTAAAGCAGAAAAGGCGAAAGAAAGGAGCGCATACCAGTCCTCTTCACCATTGAAATCTATACATCTATCAATTATTTCGCTTAACTTACCCGCTGCTCGATTCCGAGCACCCTTAGGGACGTGCCGCAACACTGGCGTTTTTTCCCTCAACGTGGGAAGCAAATGAAAAGAGCACTGGCGAGGTGCAGACGGCGGCGGCGTGGACACCACCGCTGACGTAGGCTGGTTTACCTGTCGGATATCTGCGACGCCAACCCACGGGGTGTCGGCTAGACTCCGGTGGGAGAAATCCTTGTGCTTGTGGCCTATGTGGATCTTGAGCCCATGTGCACTAAATGTGCGAACAGACCCAGGGCAATGGACACACGACACACGGCTGTTTGGGGCACTCATGATTTCTAAAAAAAACACACTTAATATGAATAAAAAAAAATTACATATTTAAATAATATTATTAGAAGAATTTAAAAAAAAAAAGATATAATCAATTCATAAACTCCTCCAAGTTCTCAATTCAGTTCTTGATTAATGGCGACTATTGACTCTTGCGTTGCAATTCCGCCAATGATCAGTGAAAAAACAAAGGACGTTGGCCGGTATCAAGAAGATTGATTGGAGATGTATGCAGCTGGATCATCTAAAGCACAGATACTGTCTTCCAAGAATTCCGAGTCCTCCCAAACTAAATAAACAAAGCTGTTACTGACACTCGATCACTGTCAGACTGTCAGCTTGGCAAGACCTCAATATCTCCACAGGTCCGGATAATATATTTTTATATTTATGAATATATTTTTGATAAAATATATTCATAAATGATAAGATTCTTGACATTCAATATTTCATTGTTTCAAGTACAAAACTTCATTGTTTTACTCGTTATTTAGAGATGAGCCAATATGTGCTACAGTTTTATTGACATGAAACTTAGTTATAAAATAAGTTAAATTGTATAATTTTGGTAGAAATTATTCAACTAGCTACGCCCCGCGGTTTCACCCGCGTAAGTCCCGATCCTGTTGAATTTCATAATAAAATGTAGCCTATAGCCTTCCTCGATAAATGGACTATACAACACAAAAAAATTATTCATTTCGAACAGTAGTTCCTGAGATTAGCGCGTTCAAACAAACAAAGAAACTCTTCAGCTTCATAATATTAGTATAGATTTAGCTTCATAATATTAGTATAGATTTAGTTTCATAAAAGTCTCTTCCATAATCTCCTACAATGTTATAGTAAAGTGGCCACCGCTTTATTATAGCTCCTGGTTTAACGAACTATAACGACTTTGACTGATTCGAAACGCTTTTACCCCGATTCCTGAAAATCAGGCCATAATTTGATGCACTCGCACTAGCCGTGCGAAGCAATAATTAGGTTATTAGAAAAAAAAGAGATCAAAAGCTTCTTCATATTTTTTAATAAGATTCGTCTTTAACGTCACATACTAGGTTGGTACCTAGTATGTGACGTTAAAGAATGTTTATGCAAAATTTGTAGAAGATTGGACCAAGGAATCACGTTGTCCCATACAAACTTTGCCCCCCCTTTTCACCCCCTTAAGGGTATAATTTCGGAAAATCCTTTCTTATCCGATGCCTACGTCACACAAAAAACACACCCTCCAAGTTTCAGGTCTCTACGATCAGCGGTTTAGGCTGTGCGTTGATCCGTCAGTCAGTCAGTCAGTGATTCAGGACAATGCATTTTATATGTATAGATTTACCTTAGGTTCTTCGTAGGTCGATTTTTTATCGGTAATTTAATGATGCATACTAAACGCACTAAAGCCTTCCGCATACTGTTATTAAGGTTAAACAGGAGCTATACTATGCCGCCTCTATCGACTTAAGTTTGGATAATCTTAGTAGAAAACACAAGGATTTTATGTCGTACAAACGGTAGGTATACTACAAACAACAATAAAAAAAACACTTAACAATAATTTTGCATGTAATAATTTACAATTTCATTCATAGGTAAAAGGCTTGCCTTTGGCTCCCAATTGCGCACTAGACTATGCTAATATCAGCATCTAATAATCTACCATAGCATAAATAAAAAACTAAATACCTACTAAGTACATATAAGTAGGCATGTTTTAAATGACGAGCTATATGTACCTAGGTACTTGTAATTTACCTATAACCACGTTCTTGTTGTTCGTCATCTATACTAATATACTATATTATAAAGCTGAAGAGTTTGTTTGTTTCTTTTTTTGAACGCGCTAATCTCAGGAACTACTGGTTCGAATTGTAAAATTATTTTTGTGTTGAATAGTCCATTTATCGAGGAAGGCTACTTTTTATCCCGATATTCCCACGGGATCGGGAGTTACGCGGGTGAAACCGCGGAGCGCTGCTAGTTTACCTATAACCACGTTCTTGTTGTTCGTCATATCGGATAAAAGATTTATTTTTCCGTGACAATCACACAGAATCCGGTTGTTTGAGTAACAATGTATTTCAATGTTAGTTATCCTTGAATGTAAACTAGGGGAAAGGAACAGACACTAACCTGGTATCTAACATAACCTGATTAAATGAACAGCTCACTAGTTATTTGCCTAGATAAAGTTGCTACAGATTTAAATCGATTTGCAGAACGAAGAGCAAAAGGCTACTTCGCACAGGAAGTTTTTCAGTAAGACCTGTTTTTTTTTTTAAATACGATATAAATTAAATAATGAATGAATTTAAATAAAAACGATAAATTAATACAGATTATTTTCAATTGAATTGTCAACGAGCAAGTTTCTTAACTTTAGAATCACAATAATAAATTTCATATAACATATTACAGTCAAAATTAATTCCATTAATCATTTCTGACTATAATTACTTGACTTTTTAATTCCGTAAAAAATAATATGGGACGAGTTCAAGGGAAAAAAATCCAAATATTCGTCCCTTAATAAGTCCAAGGGTCACTCGACGCAGCATCTTAAGATTATGGCACACGAAACGTCGTCGTTAGGGACGATAATTTTACGTGATAACGTCATAAGAAAACATTGATGGTAACCATAGTAACGATAATCCGCGTCTATGGTTACCTTGTCAATAACATAACGCACGACGGGATCGTAAGCGATGACGTCACACTTTTTTGTGAGTGCCGGTATTCATCGATTTATAGGATGTTAACTCGTCAAAAACAAGCGAATGATTGTTCTGTATCTAAAGTGACCTAAATACCTAATTTTTTTCAGTTGCCTAACATTCCAAAATGGCCGACGGGGTAGTATTCGGTACGAATGAGAAATGGCGTATAAACCGTAACATCTTCGTCCTGGGTTTCGCCTTCATGGTGCAATTCACGGCGTTCCATGGAGCTGCCAACTTGCAGAGCTCTGTTAACAGCGACGCCGGGGCTGGAACATTTACTTTAGCTGCCATTTACTTCTCGCTCATTATTTCTAATATACTCCTGCCTGCTGTTGTCATCAGGTAAGTTCTAAAGACCAGACAACAGTTACAAAATAATATCGCAAAATGATGTACTCACTTGTAAAAAAAATGATTGAATGTATAGTCGGTTAACGGACGATAATTTTACGTGAGAACTTCATAAGAAGTCTTTTTTATCGTTGACATTACCATTTTACATACTTTAATACGTTGCTATAACGGTAACGTGACATGACGTCACACTTTTTTGTGAGTGTAAGTGTTCGTCGATTTATAAGACATTATCATATTAAAATCGTTTAGACTTGTGTGACGGTTGCGCACTGCGTAGAGGCGTCACAATGCGCAGAAAATAAAAACAACGACTTTCTTAATTTCATCTCTATTATTTGAATCTCTCTAGGTGTAGCACGTTTGCCTTAGAAGACTGTATCAGAACCTGCCTTTGACACTGATCTAATCTCATCCATAGATTCCTTCTTCGAATATTACACAAAGAAACAAAATACTACAAATGACTATAGTTTCTAATCTCTTCTCCACCAGATGGCTCGGTTGCAAATGGGCTGTAACGGTATCGTTTCTAGCATACATGCCGTTCATAGCAGCCCAGTTCTACCCTCGATTATACACACTAGTTCCTGCTGGTATGATGGTCGGATTTGGAGGTGGACCGCTTTGGTGCGCCAAGTGCACTTATTTGTCTGTGGTAAGTGGTAGAGAGTAGAGCCAAGAACGTTTTGAGTTTTGGCGGGAACGAGTGAACAACATGTCGTGCTGCAGTTTTATTTTCATGAAACTTAGTTGTAACCCGAGTTGAATTGTATAATTCTGGTGAAATGTTATTCTTTTTAGTTCTGTGAAAGTGCACAAGTGTAGTGAAAGTAAAAATCAGTGTCAAACATGAAGTTTTCTCGTTGCCTCCAAATCTCCTATTAAGGTTATGGTAATTTGCCACCGCTTTCTATATATACCCTGACTTGACGGACTATGACGACTTTGACTGTTTTGAAACACTTTAGGCCCGATTTATGAAAAATCGGGTCATAATTTGATGCAAAATATAACTTGACACTGGCTAAATGCACAAGCCGTGCGAAGCCATAATTAATAGAAAAAGAAAAAAAAGAACGTTTTACACAGGTTGGAAAGATTGGGCCGCCCGGCCGGTACCAGCGCTATGACCATCATTTTCATTTTTGTCATTCCATAATTAGACCACTGAAGAACCGCCATACTGGTACAAATTACTTAGTATTTTGTGTCACCATCTCCCGGTCTATGAGTCGAGGCACACGTTCGAATCAAAATAAGGTAATATATAAGGTAGATAGGTTCTACAATAGATTAAATGCTTAGCGCTGTTTTGATTGTTAATATCTTATTTGTGAGGATAGATATTCAGATGAGTAGATACATATAATTAATCAAGTTATAAGAGGATGGGTTACTGATACCCGCGAAATTAAAAACTAAAAAGATTTTGTTATAATCACCCAATTAAAAAACTATTTTATGGTTTGCGAAATCAGAACATAACTGTTTTACTTTTTAGACATAAATTAGTTTTTGCAACTATGTATGACAAATTGAAAATAAAGTGTTGTCAAACATTAGTGTAAAATTACTATAAACATAACAAATGTATTCCAATTTTAGGGGTTTCGAGAATCTTATTTTAAATTAATGTTCGTGAAACCCCTTTGACTAGTTCAATCGCAGATTACAAATAACGTTAGGTATCTTACCTACATTCGATTCCTTATCGTTTTCATAAAAGTGACCAAGTTATGGTCATGAAAAAGATAAGAAATCGAATAGGCAATAAAAAAGCAAAAAAAGGAATTTTGCGTGCATCTGGTGTGTTGTTCTTAATATCTATTTAGTGTAGGTTGTAATAATTCCATAGATTACTTAATAATAATAAGCGTTGTTAGAGTCACGATAATAATCGATAGTGTATTTATTATTATTTTCATTAAATCACCATTACAATATACAATCATGATAAAGGTATGAAACCGTAATATTTTATTAAATGTTCATTCGTATTTTATGACGTTGTGGTTAAATCATCTTAATAATATTATTAACTAGCTGCATCCTGGTGTTTCACCCGAGTAATTAATAACGAGTTATACATTGAATGTGTGTTATTCCAGGAATCCAGCTATCAATTGTATCTATATACCAAATTCCATTGCAATCGGTTTAGTAGTTCTTGCATGAAGAGGTAACAAATTTACTGAAGTGAAAATATGAACGATCCAGTTGGCACAATGGTCACCATGTCGGACTACCAAACACAGGGTTGCGGGTTCGATTCCCGCCACAGACAAGTATTTATGCTTAGACATTTGTCTGGGTCTCGTTGTTTCTATGTATTATAAGTATATATGTACAAAAAAAGAAAAGTATATTAGTAGTATTTCTGTTATCTAGCACCCTTAACACAAGCCTAGTTACTTAGCTTGTGGTTAGATGGCGACGTGTTGAATGTCCTGCAATATTTACTTATTTATAATTTTTTGCGCAAATATTTTTTTTTCTTTCATAAGAACTTTTTGCTGCAGTAACATTCACAACAAAAAATAATAAGCGATATTGGTCCAGAAGTTCACGCGTGATGCGATGACAAAGGATAGAAAACTATGAGCGATAATTATTTTGACTAAATACCTATCTGCTATCGTATCCTACATAAACAATAAAATACTGAGGGCTATCTCTGACAACGTTCAGAGTACTTTATTTAAACACTGGAAGAAAACAGTACTACAGTAAACAGTAATGACTATAAATGAGTATTATTGCTTCTATGTTTTAGAGATGTTTTATCACTTATGTACCTATTTTAGTATATTTTTACATATTGTATTTTCATTTTTAACCTGATTTTGAATTTTAATTTGACTATACTTATGTAATATTTTTCCAAAATGGGGCGTTATATGCCTGCAATAAATGACTATTTATTTATTATTTACTAGATACCGAGTTTCATCGCAATCGGTCCAGTAGTTATTACGTGAAGGAGTAACAAACATACACACACACACACACAAACTTTCACATTTATAATATTAGTAGGATAAACCCATACTATATTGTTTTTTACAACTGTTAAAAATAGCGAATTGTATAGCTATAAAACCTAAGCATTTGATATGGGTGTTTAAAATCAAAAGCGTTACGGTATGACATCGTCAGTATGTAAGCAATGGTTTTTGATGGTATTTATAATGTAAATAATATGTAGAATTAGTTATGGTGATTACTATTCAGAGATTGTGCCGTAATGTGTGTTGAATGAAAACGATCTTCATTAAGTAGGTACCTACCTATAGCTACCCAATCCGTCTATTATCTGTGCTATTATTGTAATTCGGAAGGTCATAAACGTTTTTGACATCGCAACCAAACTGTAAAAACAGTACTCTTATACTAAGACTCCACTGTTCGTCTGTCTGACACCACATCTCATGAACCATAATAGTTTAAATTTTCACAGATGATGTATTTCTGTTGCCGGTATAACAACAATCGTAAGGATCTCTTCTCTTTTATATATTTTTCTCTGATAGAAATGAAGTAAAAAAATCCAATATTTATATATTTTTCATTTAGATCACACATACATAGATCCGGAGGCTTATTCATATGCGCTTCAAACCTATTGCTTTAAAAAGATAATTTTTCCATACATTCGTTCCAATGGGCTCTAAAAAAATTCTTAGGTACAAATATCTTCGCGCTCCGACAAAACAAAAAAAAAAACAGTTTTAGCTTCCATAGAACACCAAAAATTTAAAGTAAAAACAATTGTTTTTCTACGATATCGTTAAATAACAAATGGTGACTTTACTATTACCTACTCTTTTGTGTTTCATATCTGGTTCATATGCTAGTTTTAGACTTACCTATTAAAACATTTCTTTTTCGTGAACGCTCCAGGTCGCTGAACCATACGCGAAGTTATCAGGGGTATCAGCTGACGTACTGGTGGTCAGATTCTTCGGGCTTTTCTTCATGTTCTACCAGATGGCACAGATTTGGGGAAACCTCGTCTCTTCAGCTAGTGAGTATTTCAGCGCTCTCTCCATACAATCCAGCGCTCTCTCCATACAAACGTAGTCGACTGTTTTCTCCCTGGATAATGACACTAGCACAAATATTTTTGTGCCATAAAACCTATAACTACCATGACTATGCTTTGGTTTTTTCATTTCAAATTATAATAGAAAAACAAAAAAAAAACAAAACATAGAGGCATGGTCATGGCAGTTATAAGTTTTATGCAACAAAAATATTTAGTGTCAGTATCCAGGGAGAAAACAGTCGACTACGTTTGTTATGGGGATCCCTCGGTATCCTTTCCTCTTAATCTTTAATTTAAGTTTATTTATTTGTATTAATTTAGGTAGGTACAGATATTTTTATCTGGTCTGGGTATTCTATATGTAGGTATGTATTTTTTGAAGAAAAAAAAATAAAAAAGTATAAATATTCTCTCCGTTATCTGACCACCATAACACCAGATAGTGGCTTAGCTTGGAGCTAGATGGCGCTGTGTACAATGTCTGAATCGTCACCGTTTGATGTTCGGCTCCTGCCTGGAAGAGATCGCTTTGAGCGATAAGGCCGCTCTTTGTAGCACTAAGACTTAAGCTTTGATTTTATTTAATGTTATTTGAAAATAGTGTCTACAAAAAAGAATTTATCTATCTATCTCCTTCATCAAGTACATACTGAGACGCCATACTATCCGCCTATACAACGTCTAAGCGCTAAGTTTTACCTGTATTTCTAGGACTTGCTATTAAATCCATACTAAATATTTTTCCTTCTTCTAACTCCATAACAGACAAAACCAATGAGACACTGTAAAGTGTTGCGCACGCGTCTTAATTCAGTCACCTTATTTTTTTGTCACATATCTAAAAATACCCACGATTAATTTCCTGTACCTACAAGTACATAAATGACAATAGCTACATAATATATAACCAACAGTGGAGGGCAAATGAAAGTATTAAGTTTAACGAACGTGACCTTGTCGATGCTTAATTGTCCAGTCCAAGTCTAGTTTTGACATAAAAACTTAGCGTAACCGGAAGTAGCTTGTTAACTTTACAAAGACAATTTACACACTGATTATTTATGCTAATGTACACCACAACATATAGGTCGTTTGGTAAATTAATTTTGGTATGCACCATAAAACTAATTATGGTGCATCCCAACAATCGTCTTTTGTTGCCATTTCGTTCGTAGGGGCTCCGAAAAGGTTGAAAAAATCTAAACAGTTCAGCGCTTAACGTCTCCCTTGGCATAGGGGACTTTCCGAACTTATTTTAAATTAGCGCTTATCGTGATGTGAGATGGTTATAAACAGGGGGTTCGTTGAGCGTAGGGGAGCCGTTGGGTGAGCCATAAAGCGTGAACAATAACAGCATTGATACCACCAAGGGCTACTTTAAATGACAAAATTATCTAGTTTGTGGCAAATAGTTTTTACAGATTTTCCATTAATCAAGGTCCATAAATCTATCCTTCCAGTTTTATCATCTTCCCTCGGTGAGGATGTAGTATCATCGAGTATGAACGAGACGCTGTCAACTGTAGCCACTTTGATCACAAACACTACAGCTGCTCCAGTCGACGTTGGAGCAACTTGTGGTGTCAACTTCTGTAGCGGAAACGCTGCGCATGTTAGTAATAATAAATAAATAATAATAAATCATTTATTTCAGGCTACAAAGGCCCATAGATACACACCTTATAGGCTAACATACATATTTTATAATAATAATTGATTGTGTTAAAGGAGATAGCTTAGAACTATGTTAGTAGCACTTCCATTACACTACACATTCGTCTTAGTCTGTTCTTGTGGAATTTGTCCGCGGAAGCGACAATAGTATCAGTAGTATCAATATTCTTAGATATGTACTAGCTGCGCCCCGCGGTTTCACCTGCGTAATCATTTTCTGCGCAACTTTCTTAATATTTTCTTTCATAAAAACCTTCTCTTGACAATATCAAAGACAACAAAAAAAGAATTGGCCAAATTGGTCCAGGCGTTGTTGATTTATGCGCTTACCAACACATTTTGCGATTCATTTTTATATTATAGATATAGAGGCCGCCCACTGTAAGCTATAGATAGCTGTAGGATTTTTAAAACACACTCATAAAGCTTTCGATACTACATAGTTTAAATTGACGACCCAGTTGGCACAATGGTCACCATGCCGGACTGCAAAACACAGGGTTGCGAGTTCGATTCCCGCCTCAGACATGTATTTATGCTTAGATATTTGTCTGTGGTCTGGTTGTTTCTATGTATTATAAGTATATATTTACAAAAGAAAAGTATTTAAATAGTATATCCGTTATATAGCACCCATAATACAAGCTTAGTTACTTAGCTTGAGGTTAGATGGCGATGTGTGGAATATCCCGCATTATTTATTTATTTAAATTGTATTTTGCGCCAGTTCCACATCTGCCATCTGTAAAAGTGTAAAAATAGGAGAATTTAAGTATTTTATTAAACTATCGAAAGCTTATTCAATGTTTGTGAATAAGGAATAATATGTTGTTATAGGTCTACTTAAAATACATACCTCCTAATACAAAACGTTGAATATGTTCTAGCAAAGAAAATTACAGATAATTTTGACGTCGTATACTTAATTCACTTGAGCTAATTCACCTAGGTGCATTAAATTTTTAGTAAAATTTAAGGCCCTGGGTGCATTATAATTACTTTTTCAAAACATTATTTACATGGGTATAATTTTATTCATTTATCGACTCGTAAGTTTTAATTGTAATTTGAAATAGATATTTTTTACTACGTCTTCAGGACAATACAAACCTGGAACCACCTTCTCCGTTGAAGATCCAAGTGATAGCTGGCATCTACCTTGCTTGTATGGCTTCTGCTGTTCTATTGGTGGCTTTCGGAGTTGACTCTCTTACAAGGTAAGTTTCTTGACTCACTTGCTTATAGATTTTGTATTTATAATATTGGGATGATATTTTAGCAGCGATTTTTATTCATAAAAATGTGAACCTGTTACTTCCTGAAAAATGACTCTAGAGTTATCAACGAACCAAGGTTTGTTGTAGATGCGACTGCCCCTGTGATTTACTTTTGGGTTTTTAGAGGGTCATACTTCTAGTAATTACTTGTTAGAAAAAAGGAAAAAAGAGGGCCATCTGTAGTTGTGTCCAGCAAATTTAGGCTTTATAAAAAATGCTCTTGAGGCATTATTTACGAAGAAAATGGCGGAATACATTTGAAAGGAGATAACAGCGTTCTCCATACAAATGTTGAACACATTGTATGTACACAATTTCTTATTCTTATTGTTATTTTTTTCTCTTAACTAGAAAGTTAGAAAACTAATTTTTTTTAAAAATATTAGGTTTCTTAATTTTGGCATCCGCTTCCTCCCTATAATTAATGAGGATATTTTATGAGGCACGACATGACTTGGTTTACCTCCAAGGACTTACTACAGATTTGTTATTTAAATTACGGTTGTAATAGAGACTTAAAGGTACTTGTACATATACGGGCTATTTTCCGTAACGAGACCTTTTTACTTGGGGGTCCTTTTTGCGTGACGATGGAATTAGGCTTGCCCAGCACCAAGACTATAAGTACCATATCAGCTTAGTCGACAGTGTTCAAAGGAAAGAACGTCTGGATGGTTTCGTTTGGATGGATGGATTTCGTAGTTAATAAGCTTTCTCGTCCTTTTTGTTATTTTCAATATTTTGTATGTTGTACAAATAAAATGTTTATCTACCTATTTATGGCTTCAGACGTATTGATGAGTTCTTTCCTCCACTCCATGTCGCAGGTTTTGTAAGCAATGTCAATTATCGCACAAGAAGAAGAAGAATTAACGCACGTGATTTTGTCACTACGTACAAATGCTAATTATGATGCTATTTTACTTATATTTCAAGGTACACAACAGGACGTAAAGTAACATCTCAAGGACAATCCGGATTCCGACTGCTGGCAGTGACCTTAAGGCAGTTGAGGCATAAATATCAGCTGCTATTACTGCCTGTTATTGGCTATATTGGAGCTGAACAGGCCTTCATGGCTGCTGACTTTACTCAGGTACTTGTACTTGTAAATAGGCTGTTTTCCGCCATTGGACCCTTTTTAATTAGGTCCCTTTTTACGTGAGGATGAAGTAGGTTTGCCCAGCATCTACTACACTCTCAGCTTAGTCGCCCATGTCCAGAGGAGAGAACTTGTCAATACTTCTGGAGCCAACTAAGCCGCGGGTTTCATCACGATGTTTTCCTTCACCGTAAGAGCAATGTCAATTAGCGCACATCAAGAAAAATACATTGGTGCACGGCCGGTTGGGATTCACTCATGTACCATGTCTTGTACTTACACTTCTGCACTTAGACAACGACCTAAATTACGGCATCAGGGCGTCCTATGAAAAACTTTACATGGAACTGTTATAAAAAGTGACTGGTGGAGTCATTTTTTGTCACCTATGATCTTAATCGTTAACTTCTATTCTCAATTTAGATTTCGTTAACATTCCGCCTTGTTGAAGGTGTTATTGGATGCATATTTTTCTTGCTATAGAAAATGTAGAAAACGCGAGCATCTTATTTCCAAAATATTCATATAAAATAAAATGTACTAAAGTTATTAAAAACAAGATAACATTTAACATGTTTATTGCTTTTATTTTGTGGACCTCTATATTTCGATGCTATTACAAGCATCATTTTTAAGAATTCCAACATAAACAAAGAACATGATAAACTCTCCATTCTTTAAACTTTACCAGTAAAATAACATGTTAGTTTATAACCCTAGAAATTTAATGTAAACTTGTGATTTGCACAATAAAATTAAACTCGGCCAGGCCTTAGATGAACCAAAAAATAATAGCAACTCGCAACCTCACAAAATCTTCAACAATATTCAGGCGTTCGTGGGCTGTTCGTTCGGCATCAGCAACATTGGATTCGTGATGATTTGTTTCGGAGTGTTCAATGCGCTTGCGGCGCCCATCGCCGGCGCCGTTGTCAAGTTGACTGGACGATTCCCGGTCATGGTTACTGCTTTGGTAAGTATAGAATCAGGGGCCCGCGATTGTACGTACGTCGGCTGCATAATTGCAGCCCTCGGTAGAGATCGAAAATTACTATTGTTGGAATGTTTTAATTCTAATAATTTTTGTTTGATTAATTGATGTGTTAGAAGACTTTAAACTTCAACTAAATCAAGTGTCTAGAAACTTGCTTGTGTTGAAAACATTCTTATAACAGCCGTTTTGGAGCTCTACGGTGGGTCTGCAATTATGCAGCCGACCGTATATAGCTAAATCGCAAAGTGCACTAGGATTTTATTTTTTGTGTTTTTTATGTTTGTAACGAATACGCTCCGAAACTACTGGACAGATTCTGATGAAACTTAGTATAAGGAAGGATACATTGATTCATTGGGAATACCATAGGCTACTTTATATCCCGATATTCCCACGGGATCGGGAGTTACACGGGCGAAACCGCGGAGTGCTGCGACTGCAAAAATATTAGCAAATTCCTAAGACTCTATTTTTGGCCCTCTTGTATATTTAGTTTACATTAACGAAATTCGTCAAGTAATCAAATCTTTGCCAGAAGTTACTCTTGTTGTGGCGGTTGTTTACGATATCAACATTTATTTGCAGCTGTTAAATCTGTGTATGATTACTGCCTTGCTGCTTTGGAGGCCGAATCCTGAGCAGTGGATTGTATTGTACATCATGGCAGCCATTTGGGGCACAGCTGACGCGGTCTGGCTAGTTCAAGTTAATGGTGAGTTTCAAGTCATGTAATTTTGTATCCTACTAATATTATAAATGTGAAAGTTTATGTGTGTGTGTGTGTATGTTTGTTACTTCTTCACTCTAAAACCACTGGACCGCTTGCGGTAAAACTAGGATAGCTGGAGACATAGGCTTCTTTTATCCCAATATTCCTACGGGATCGGGACTTACACGGGTGAAACCGTGGGGTGCAGCTAGTAAGTAATAAAACTAGCTCTGACGCTTGAAATAGTGGTGTTTTGAGTTTTGCTTCTTTTTTCAATTTTGGTTAGAAAGTGAATATGAGAATTGCTCAACACATTTTAAGGCTATTTTTCTTCAAAGGACATTTATTAGTATTACTCCTATTAAATTTTTTTCCTTCCAATATTTCAGCATTATCAGGCATTCTATTCCCTGGTGATGAGGAAGCAGCGTATTCTAACTTCAGGCTTTGGGAAGCGACCGGCAGCGTGCTTTCATACGCATCGGCTCCATACTTGTGTGTTAAGACAAGGTAGGTACATTAGATGATTTGCACGACTAATGTCAAAAAAGACTAATGTCCAGGTGCTTAATTCCATATCCAACTATGGAATCGCCCAATCGGAAAAACGTTCAAGTATAAAAAAGACCAACTAGAAAAATAGATTACTGTTATGATACTCTGCTAAAGACATAGCTAAATACATCTCTAAATAAAAACCTCAAAACCTAAAATCTATTTTGTTGAAAGTATGTGTGTTTTTCCTCCGAATAAACGTTTTATCTATCTAATAAATCAAAGTGAAAATTTCGTACCAGTTTTTTCGACTTTAATCATATACTAGATACTAGACGAACTCTGTGGCGCGGTAGGCTAATTTCCTGCGACATATAGTCGGGGGTTCATTTCCTGCCGTGTGGAGCAAATATGTGATAAACAAAAAATGTTTTTCTATGTTGATATTTAAACAAGAAAGTACACAAGTAAACTGTTATTTGATTCTGATTTTACAAGCCTAGTTGCTTAGGTTCAGACTAGATGGTGTTGTATGAAAAAGCCTATAATTTTTTATACACAAAAAAGACGGAATGTTTTCATTTTAAGAAATTCACCTTATTTGTACTTTTCCAGGTTACTAATCCTCCTAGCACTATTAATACTGGGTTTCTCAGGCTACACCACAATAGAGGCTCTCGAATATAGAGCGAAGAAGGCCCATCATTTGGAGAGGAACTTCGAACTCGTCACCAAGAGTGATGCCGACGATTTACCAAAACTTAACACTTGATTTAAAACTTTAAAAAAATGTATCAGCTGTTGTTTCAGGAAATACCCGAATATATTTATTTGGAAATTATTTCAATTTCTAATCATCAATGTTTTTTGTTTTTGCGAATGACATTTTACGTCACCGAAAGCGTGACAAAACACTAACAGATTCACCGTTTATAAAGAAGGGAGTAAAAACTCATGTTAAGCCTACAGGTCTGTGTTAATGGTTAGGCTAAACTATTATAAATTAAACAGCAATGATTATTAAAAGATAATTTGGATCAACTACATCACGTAAGTACCTGTAAGTCAGACAACACTGCCCCTTTTAAAAACTTGCATGGTAATAAGTCTTATTTAGGTAGTCTTTTTTATACAATTTAGTATAGGTATAGTTTTCCGACGTCTATTTCAAAATCAGCGAGATTAGATAGATAGTTATATCTTTATTTGGCCAACAACAAAACATATTGATCTACACAACTTGATAAGCCGTTGACTTTGGCAGTCTTTTCCAAACCATGGGTCGCAACTGCGACTCACGATTTGCGAACATCTTGCGGTTCAGAAAGTTGAATTTGCTAAATTAAAATGTGGGTCCGAAAACTGAGAATCACATTCATAAAACGTTCATTCATACATAAATACAATAATAGAAGGATACTGCAAAACGGTTCAGCGAGATATGCTAAGACCAGAAAGTGATAACTTAAAAATGTATGGAGAAATTGTTAAATTCTCTCTGGCTTTGGATAGATAATGTAACTTTATGTAAGAATTTTATACTTAAGTGAAATGATGAAATTTTGTAAATATTTTTTAATAATTAAAACAATAATTTTACTAGGATTTTTAAATAATAAACAAAAGGCTTTCAATAAATCATCGTTTTATTTTCTCCACATAAATAAATCCAAGTGGGATAGCTGAATTCAGCTATGTAAAAGCTATACTAAGTACATACAAGATCGCGAAATTATACAAACTGACTAAAACCTCCTTACGAAATTATACTCAAAGTCTTGTTATGGATAATTTACAGTAGAATGAAAGAGGAAAAAATATCAGGCTGTATTCAAAAGCCGTGCGAAGTCATAATTGACGAAAAAATAGGCGTGACACTGGCAATTTAGCACAAGCCGTGATTTGCCATGATTAAAAAAGTTTGTCAGTAGTTTTTTATTTTGTTTCTGTTCAAAATTCGAAATTGGGGTTGTCACATACTCGTCAAGAGCCAAGTTTCGCACCGTATTTTTGTGAACTTAATATCACTATTCCCATAAAGTTTGTGGTGTTTAAGTTCACAAATACAAAAAGGGGTGGTTTAAGTAAGATGTGTTATTTTTTTAAATAATTTAGTATCTTTGCCTCTTGATAATTACGAAATAAATCCATTGCAATTAAAACTAACGACAAAATATTATTGCAATATGTCACATTGGAAATCGAGTAGAGTATATAAAACTTTTCAATATTACTTCAAAAATCGTAAGTCACTGGTCCATAAAATATTAGTTACAATAAAAGCTCAAATACTTATACTAAATTATTATTTAACTATTCTATTATTATATTTATCATAATTATTATGTATTTTAACGTCTGATTTAAAGCGTAAAACCGTAATACTTTTATGAAAAGAAATATTATATTGTTTTTTTTAAGGAAGACAGTCTAAGGCACGGATATAGTTATTTAAAATTAGCACCTTATATTATTTTCATGATATGATTTATTCTTACAAGAATATTATGGTGGTCACTTTTTAAATACATAATATTATCTATTAAGTTTATAATTATCATGATATTTAATCCTGTAAGTGACCTGAATTCTCTAATATAACTATTTTGGCAATTAAGGAGACTACCACAGGTTTAAAAAACGGCAATATAATTAATTGTTAACATAGAAGGAAATAGTGAATGACATTATTTAATGACAAAGCAGTATTATGTACAATATTTAAAAATATGTGATGCATTTTAGGGAGTTAATACAGTGTGTAACAAAACACCAGTTAAAACAATCTCTCTTGGGTAGGTACATGTAGATAGTTAGGTACTCCCGACCTTAACAAAAAAAGAAATGGAAAATAAAGACTTTCTTTAATATTCTAATCTAAAAATATTCTAATTATTCCAGATTTTGGGAAATTTTCAATATGTGACAACACTATTATTCACGTAAGAGTCAACGGCCAATAATGATGTTGCCAATTCTAATTATTCCAGAGTTTGGGAAATTATCGATATGTGACAACACTATTATTCACGTAAGAGTCAACTGTCAGTAATGATGTTGCCAAATATTGAAATTTCCCTAACTCTCTAATGAATTAGGGTAATTATCTTTAGTTTTAAATTAAATTGTTACTTTAATTTTTATATTTTTGGTAGTGTCCTTTATGTACCTGTCACACACTGTATAATAGAAAATTAAGACATGAATGAGACAACTCCAACAATACTTTACTTTACAAGTTGTTTATACAACAAAAAATGCGATTATGTAGCTATAATATAAAAATGTTCCAAATATTTTATCCCTATTTTTTATCTAAAAGTTGGTAAATACAAAATATACATTACTGTAGTTCGGTACATATATTCTGAGCTTTATTCAGGTGTGATGTATTTAATTCTACAACTTACAGCGTATGTATACAATACAACTACAATATATACTACAAATGTATATACACAAACAAACTTTGTGACCCTGTATATACCTACTTAATTATACAAGTAGCCTCGAATATAAACACGTTTATTTACAAAGAAAATCTACAATTTTATATTTTACCTGCTCGATTAGCACCAAATTATTAATTTCGTTGTTCTCAATAAGGAACCAAATTGCATTGAATGATATTATTATGCATTTATAAATGTTTTATTATTTCGATTTATTAAATAAACTAATTTTATAATGGCTTTTGAGCAAACATATTTAGAAATAAATATTTCTTGGCCACAAAATCTATTTATTGTCGTCAATTTGAAACACCCTGATATAATTTTCTTTTAAATCACATTGTATAGAAGACTCCATTTTGGAAACAAAATTTCAAATTTTATGAATAAACATAACCACTTACATGTTATATTATTTCCTTCGCACACCATTATGTCTAAATTATACACATCTAACACAATTATAAACATTTGGACGGTTTTTTTATATAAAGTATGTATTTACATTTCAAATTATTAAAATCACTTACCCTAAAGCGGACTTAAATGTAACTAAATGCAAAATTATATGAACAGGAAGACTTGATGAACTTTGAATTTATGACAAACAATTATAAACTAAACTAAGATCGCGTGCACCAGTTAACTGTCAAGTTAAAAACAAGTTTATAGAAAGATCTCTTAAGACAAATAACTTGAATTAAAAGGTCTGTAAAACTAAATGCAGTCTGTCATTGACAAGCAAATCTGTTGGTCATTAATGATAAGAAAACTATAGAATTGGATCAGACAGATTTTTCGTGTCAAACAAAGATTGCAAGAGCGGACAGGAACAAAACAATAAGAGAAAACAGAATTACGTTTAAAATAGACTGTTGCTGTCTAAATCTTGCAGCATCTAAAAAAATACTTCTCTTTAAACGTATTTCCGCTATAAGTGTTCTAACTTTCTAACTAACTGGGGCTCGTTGTGTTGCTTCTGGGCTCTGGTTTGACGGCGCCATTGATCTTAGGGCCGATGGTGGGTGGAAGGGCTTGGTGCGCGATAGCAGCAGCACAGGCTGAACACGGCTCTAGTCTACGCGCGAGAACTGCGCGCAGTTTCAGCGCCGGACCCAGCTTCATCGCCAGCATCCCTGTTAAGTGCTCCTCAGTCAACAACGGCAGCCCAGCTCCGTCGATCCTCTGCTCGCGGAAATTCTGCAAAGAAAAAAACGTACACATTATTACACGAACCACTTAAAATGTAATTGCGGCTTCGGTTAAACGTGCACCTGTCGCTCATCGGTAGGTATCACCGTCTACATACTTGGCATTTCATTGTTATTGTTCGACCGTTCGAAAGCTTTTTACGAGCATGATTGCTGTTTAATAAGGAAGTATTTCGGTTTATGTAGGTACCTACATTCTAAATAGAAGTATCATTCTGGAACGAGGAATTACATAATATGGTTGTATGGTTATTCAAACTAAGGTAGCGTTTCTACCGATTCAGTAAATGTAAAACCTGACTGGACCTTTATGTGCGCAGTTTTTATGCGTAGTGGTTGACAGAGTCGGTCGGTTTGTTCGGAGTGTAAAGCATGAAGAGGGTTCGCGTCTGTGCGGACAGGTCGCGGGCTCAGCGTCCACCGACCTGTCATCTCCGCGGGAACGTTGACAAAAACCGCGGCGGCTACGTGACGTCCTGTACCGCGCCCGCCCCGCCCGCCCGCTCACCCTTGCCCGCATCGCATCTCCGTTCACCGCCGCCACATCGCGCCGCAGACCAAGAACCACTTTTTACCGCGCGACATTTGCCCGGAGTTCGAACCGTGTCATCCGACGTATTCCTTTTTTAAATTGCGCCGAGCGATGTTCGATTATTTTATTTTTAATTTTATAAGGCTTCGAGCAACAGCCGTAGAGCGGTAAAAAGCGACGGCGTACAAAAAAGTCTATGAATAATTAAACTGAGATAGCTACTGGCTAGATCATGGGAACGGAATTATTTAGCGGCGACAGGTCGGCGCGCGGCGGCGGCAGTACTCGCATTGAACGACAGGTCAATTTGCGGGAGGAACCTATTTTGTTTCTTTTGATATTGCCATTAGCGCTATACCAAAGCGGGACGATAGAGTTTGCTTTTATGCAAATTAAAACTGTCAGGTTCGAGGGCAAGATAAGAAAACATTTTAAAATATGTATAGGAATTAAATAAAGTAGAAGGAACGAACGCCGAACGGTCAGAATAACCCAGGTAACCTTCGGACGTCGTGGTTTAGGGGCATATTTATCTTTAATGGGGGTTAGACGAGAGTCGGACCGGGACTAATGCGGGTGCCCCGGGGTCAGGTGTGACCTGCGCTTTCAATAAATGAACCGGAATGATATTCGAGAAAATTGTTTAATTGGGGTTCCAATTACAGGTTCCTTTCTGAGAAGAATCTTTCTAACTCTCAACCTGTTTTGTTGATTTGACCTTTTTGGGCGCTGCATTTGATAAAAAACATGCCCTTGGCCTGTGACACTCGTGCTCGTTCGTGGAGGTAACGATGTAAGTCAATGTTATATTTTTATTTAACGTTTTTTGTCCATTGCTTGGAATAATGATTTTAAACTTTTATAAAACATGAATGTATCACTAAGATGAAAAAGAAATAAACAACTTATTTCCCTGAACAACAGAATAGGTATATGGAGGGTATAGGTACATCAACCATACTCGAATTGGTTATTACCACGAATAAAATTATCGTTATTCAAGTTATTTCTGCGATGAAAAACATTGTCCGGTCGAGCACCGTCCCAAGGCCTCTTAAACGAAGTCCTCGAGGGATAACTTTACCGCATAATATTTACGTAGGCAGTATAGTTAACAGGTTACAGATACTGCGTATCGCCTGTGGCCATGAACCAGCCTTTATATTGCTATGCGTCTGTGTAGCCACAGCAGCCGAACAGGTTGCGAGGGAGCAAAAAAGGTTAAAGTATGTTCCCTTCGGGTCGGAGTCGGGGGTGGTGTGTGGCAGGGGAGGGGGGAGGCTAATGACAGGGGCGGCGAGGCGCCCGCGGCGGCTACCGCGCGCAAATTGATGCCTGCGCCCCGCTGGAACCTTTGCTCCCGGCTAGTGATGTGCCTGCTCGATAAAATAGTGACAAGGTGCACGCTCGAGCCAGAGAATTATAGTCGCCCGGTTATCGCACCACAACATGCCTCGCGAAACTCGTAAACGCTAACTATTTACAGACAGAACCGAGTTATACTTAACTTTATTGTTTTCTCTAATACTTATTTATTATTTTTAATGACAAACGTAACGTTTCATTAGCGACAGTAATTCCTTTCCCTGAAGTGGTTTATTGCAGAACATTTTATTAGGTAGGTATTCAATTAAGTAAATCTTAACTGAGAACTTGCCAAATAGGTAATAAGGAAGTCTTAATGATACTAACTTATAGTTAAGTATTAAATGTAGAAAGTAACCGAGTGCTATCATTTTATAAGAGACTATTAATTTGTACATAATTTAACGTTAGACAACAAAAGTCCAAACATACAATCGGGCGGCGAGTAATCACAGAGTACCGATATCGATAGGTAGCCGATAACATCACTATTCAAATGCATTATACTATAAAGATTGCTATTAACTTGAAGCATATAGGTATATAGAATATAGAGCTGCCGATGCACGGCGCTCTACGTAATTATAATCTCCGATCGCCATGCTCGATACTTTTTTTTTTCAAAGTAAGAGGTAAGGGGTCACGGGTAGACTCTTTTCGTTTCTTTTTTTTATCAATTGTCGTTTTGTCGATACGGCACTTTCTAACTTTTACTTTGTAATGGAATCATTAAATATTAAAGCACTTATGTTATTATGCGTATTCTTTTTTGCTTCGTTCGGTCAATTTCGTTTTTCGATCTGGAATTAATTGCTACTTAAATTGTGTAGTTTTTTTTAATGAGTTGCTATACAATTGGTAAAGATACAGTTTTATTATTATTTTATTCATATTATAAAGCGAATCACCTGCTTATTGTCTTAAAATAACTCAGACCAGTATCTACCTACTCAGATCGACAGTCTTTAATAAATAATAAAGAACAGTTATCAGAAATGTTCGCCTTAGTTTTATAGGTATAAGATTTATTCCTCGTTTGTCCTAAAGTTTTGAAGTATTCTATCACAAATAACGATGACGGCACTTAGAAATGTTTGAGTATATAATTTCGACTTAAACGTTATAATATTTGGCATTTCTATTGAATACAAATGACTCTGCCTACTGCCTAGAAAGCTTATCATCTCCGGCATCTTTGCGCGGGCGCAAAAAGCTTCTACACAATAATTGGAAAATAGCCTAACGTTGAGTAGGAGTGGCCTCGCGTTAACCGGTGAGCGAGACGAAGTGACGTGACATGTTCACGTCGAGAGAGATAGAGAGTGGAGGTGGGCGGGAACACCCGAGGTGAGGCGATCGCATCCGAATGTTGGATAGAAACCGCCCAGCTGGGTTCGTTCGCAGCGCCCGCGCCGCTGACCTCCGCTCGCTGTTTATGCAGATTGACTCATAGGTCATATTATATTGGCCATTACAGCAACAATGCGAAGTGTTCTGGCGATGCGTCTCAATTATAGGTATTACTCGTCTAATGTATACTCACTAATTTGAATATTATGTTCTAAGTAGGTATGCTTGGATCGCGATCATCGTAAACACAATAAACAAGATATTCGATTTACATAGTCTACGAGTATTTGGGATTTGTGTGAATATTTTGTAAATATGTTAATCTCTTATTGAAGTTGGAAGTATTTTAATTGAGTCGAACGTTCATGTTTCTTGGCTTTTACGAGTAAAATGGCAATGAAAACTGAAATAAAAAATAAAATAATCCTATAAAGTATCTTTTACATTATATTTAAAGGAACATCAGCTGTTTATAAAAATATAGACCATTATGTTTGAAATAGTGGTCTAATCTCAATAAACTCCCAAGGCCAATGACCTCCAAAAACAGCTGATTTTTGAGCAAACAACCTCACAATTTGAAAAAACGTTGAATAAAAGTTTTTCGTTTAGATGTCTTAATAACCATCATCGCCGGCATCTTCCGGAGGCCTGTAGCAACCTTAAAAAGCTGCTAGCCTTCTGGGAGGACCTGGGATGGTTGAAGTGACAAGTAGGATATTCTCACACACACACCGGCCCAAATGATGCGGAAACAGCCTCATAAAACTAAACTTAACTGAAACCGTCGTCGCAACGCATTAAAACACAGAAACCTGTGTTCCCTTACCCCAAACAGTTAATCCTCATTTATAAGCCATTTCTCCAACAACTACCGGCAAGGTTTATAATTGATTTACTTGTTGAAACTAAATTAAACACAGGGTCACAAGTGAGGTTAGTGAAGACGATAATTACAGTACAATATTAAATAGTGATGTGGTATGGAATCTAATACGTATCGATAGTCATATCTAACTTCAGAGGGTTCTATTCCTCCCTATTTCCTTCCTGAAAAATACTTTTAACCTCTAGACTCTATTCAGGAAGAAATCTGGGACATAAATTAGTTTAAAACAAATGCCGGCGCGGCGAAATACTAATGTCGAAAGAGAACTTTTTTGCATTTTTGGTAGTAAAAAATAAACAGAAGTGAAAACTTAAAATATAAAACGCTAGCTGCGCCCCGCGGTTTCAACTGCTTATCGATAACTGGACTATCCAACACAAATATAATTGGTTCAATTCGAACCAGTAGTTCCTGAGATTAGCGCGTTCTAACAAACAAACAAACAAACAAACAATATTAGTAAGTATAGATTTTCTCCTACCAAAAATAAAGAAGTTCACTTCACTGAGAAACAAAACTAATTAAAACAAAATAATATTCGAACTTTAACTATCAAAAAAAAGTAACTTTGTGTTGAATTTTTCAAAATTTTAGCGTAAGCCTAAGTCGTACTATCTGTGTGGCAAAATTAATTTTCAATTCAACACTTACCAGTCCCTGTTTGTTTAGGGGGATCGTGAAAAGTTCTTAACCGGGGGGCCGTTTTCCGTAGGGGGTAAAGTGGGACGGTTAATCGTGAACCTGCCGTTTACCTCGATTCATCTGGTTTGAGCTGTCGGTCAGTCACTCAGGACTTAAAATTTAATATATATAGATAAGTGCTGTCAACTAAAAGACAAATTAAAGTACTTATAATAGGTACCACTTACCTAAAAAGGTGTATTATACTCAGTAAAACTATGTAGTTCAGTAAGTATATGAGAATAATTTCAGGTTTTTATCATTTACGCGACAAGATCAAGGGCTATTGTGTTGTCAGTCCCGTTTTCTGTTGCAATCATGGAGCGACCATTCTCCTGGACCCGTTAAACAGACATTCGACGTGATTGGAAGTATGTAGTAAGTAAAATATACATTGTTACGGACTTGTTACAATGTTTACCTATTTAATTAAGTGTTTGCGAGGACCTAGTCCAGATAAAATCCAGTTCAATCCAGTTACGCGTTACGAAAAATTGTGAAACGAAAAACCGTAATCCCTTACATATTATATTTTTCTTAGCTAGTTCCGAATCGCTTATAGATAGCGGGTTTTATTGATGCTGTAGTTTCTGGACAAGAGAACGATGAATTTTTTTTCAATTTTACCCAGCCAGGGAAGGCAAAGACTGCTGAGTGAGCCCATATAGCGTCCTTTTTATGAATCCATCGAGTTTTACTGCTGAGATGCTGCTTACTATCGAGCCACCTAGAACTAGTCCTTTTTGAGTTTTCGGGTAACTTTGAAGTAAAATTTGTGACAGTAGCGTGACTCAAAAGAAACGCACTTAAAGTAACAAAATACTTTAGTAGGTATCGCTCAAATCTCGCATCTTACGGTGACAATAAAATGTGGCAGTATTTAATGCTCTTTTGTGCTAATAAGATCTAACAGGCACGTAAGCACATTTTTATGGCTTCGCGTGACAGAAATGTTTTCATTTACTGCATTAAGGGCCTCTTGCATAAGCAATATTCCAAAAACTCGATTTGACTATACCTAGATTTGGTCCATACATTTTTAACAGAAAGCTTAAATCAGTTCCAATTTGTTAAAAATTCTGATTTTATAAAATCTAGATTTTGCATTTCGTTACAAGTATGTTGTGTTTAGAGCTGTAAAAGTTTGTTTTAAAATATTTAACTCGTCAACTTAAAAAAAATATATAATATGGTTGTTTTGTTTCCGTATATTATAATTTGAAAAGGTCAATGTTTTATTTACACTAATTTTGCCAAATAAAAGTCATTTCGAGATATTTATTCAATATTTGTAAATATGTTTATGATACTGTTGAACAAATATTTATGTTAATATTATAGTGCTGCTTTATGCACAGTGTGATATATCAGTATTATATTATTTGCTTTTTTAACCAATCAACGTTAAGTTATATTTTGTTCAAAAATGTAAACACCTACGCAAACAGGTAATTTATACCTAATGAAATATAAAAGAATTATTAATATCTATAATAGTTAAAAGGCCTTACTGACTGATTTTACAACGTACAACTCAAACTAATGGTCAATAGGGAATTTGGTACACAGGCATCCCTAACATTTTTGCTAAGCATTTTGGAAAATTCAAAACCTAAAGAAGCTAGCGGAATATAAAATATTTAACTAAAACTCTAGTAGTTTGATAAAAAAGATCCCAACGAATTGAGAACCTCCTGCTTTTTTTGAAGTCAAATTAAAAAAAAAAACAATTTAGAAGCACAAAGTTTTCATACAAACTAAAAATCTCATAAAAAAGACATCAACGAGCGCACAGAAATTTTCTCTTAACATTCGTGACAAGCATGTTCACAATTATACTTGTTAATTGATATTTGAGCCTTTTAAGTAACATAAAACAAGTTCCAAGTCGTTGATATTAAATCTCATTAATATACCAATTACCATAAGTCGTAATTATAGCTATAAAGCTCTTTACTGACCTTGGGCTTATCTTTGATAGATGTAAAATAATTATGCAAATAATCAATTCAATAAATTAGTTTCTCAATCAATATCAAATACGAATAAGTATACACGTAATTTTTTTTCTATTAATTATGGTAAGGTACGGCTTTTGCAAATCCACCCAGCTAGTATAAGCTATATTTTGCATCAAATTATGACCCGATTTTCAGGAATCGGAATCAAAGTGATTCAAAACCGTCGTCACAGTTCGTCAAGTCAGGGGCTGTTGTAAAGCGGTGGATACTTTACGAGATTTGGAGGTAACGAGAAAAGTCCATGTTTGACACTGATTTTTACTTTCACTATACTTGTGCATTTTCACGATACTAAATTTAATAATATTCCACCAGAATTGTACGATTCAACTCAAAGTTTCATGTCAATAGAACTGCAGCACGAGACATGTTATGTCCTTCCCGCAAAAACCTACTCGTAATATTATCGAATGACAGCATCGATTCAATTGATAGAAAAAAGGTTTTAGACATACTTAGAATTCGCGGTTAACAAATCAAACAACACTAACAAAATACTTTCGAAACGTGAATCGATACTCACGATTATATCAATGTTATTAACAATCGAGGTAACAGTTGTCGGTATCTGTAAAACGCGGTATTCTGGTGAAACAATCTACTTGTTCATCGATACTAGATGATATCGGCTCGTGCCACTTGTAAACTTGTAGTGATGTGCGAATCTTGTTGTCACTCATATCGATATTTAGCCAAAGTTAGACAACGGCAACGCGCCGCGGGCGCCCGAGCGATATATATTATGATTTATACTAAAAATAAATAAATAAATAAATTTTCTTAAATGAAATGCTTATATGTAACTACTATAGGGTGACGTCTACTTTTAGGCATTAAATGTCTGTGCCAGAAGGCAATAAACAGTTAAAAACATACCTTATAAATACAGTACTCTAAGTATGAGATTGCAGATCCAAATAATAAAAAAAATATATACGTGAGGAAATTAAAAAATATCGACAAATGAACAACCGAAGTGATCCCAGCCGTAACACCGCACGAGTAGCGGTCGCGTGCCGGCGCGGGCGCAGGCGCGGGCGCGCCCTCTTGCCTACAACCAAAGAAAGTGCGCTTACGTTGCGCTGCTTATGGACAGACAACCATTATGACCAGATCCACGATTCTAATCAACATTCTATAATATTCTCTTAATAAGGAGCTATTGATACGTTTTTGGGTTCGGGTGACATTACATTCCTATTTATAATGATAGGATTTTTCATGAAAATGTACTACATATGTAATGAGAGCAGCCCCTTTTGATGTTTCTGGATGGAGTACGATGGAGTAGGACGAAGTACTTTATATACTAACATATTATGAAGTATTAGAAAAAAAGACGAATTCTAACCTCTTTATTTGTTTAAAGTTGGTTAGTAAGTTTTTTTAAATAGGTTAAATAAATTAAATAGGTATTTTTCAAGAGTTACAAAATATTTGAAAGTAAATGACGTGTACAATTTGGGGGTATCTAAGTCGTGAGTGAACATCTTCTAGGAAAGCATGCTAGAGCTTAGACTGCATCTTCACCTACCATCAAGCAGGTGTGATAGTGGTCAAACGCTCACCTATAATTTGTAAAGCGAGCCATATTACCTTTCAAATCAAATTATTTTCAAGTAACATCTAAAACAATACAAAAACCTGTTCCCACGATTGAACTGCGTTCAGAGAATAATCCTATTCAAGTGTATACAGAAATGTTAGTTAAATTTCGTACATTGGCGAAGTTGTTAGCGTTGAAGGGTGATCCAATATTCGCATTAGCGCTACATTGCGTACACGCAACTTTATGGAAAGGGTTCGAAGAGGTGAAACAAAAGAGAATTAAAGTGATGTTTATGCAGTTATATAGTAAAATCTTTTAGAGCGTGTAAATAAAAATCGTAAAGTATAATATATCCAAAAGGTACCCAAAAACATGTTCAAAAAATGAAGTTTGTGAAAATTACTATGATGTACCTACCTAGAGTTTGGTGAATTTCTAAAATGTGACAACACCATAATTAACCTAAGGGCTGATTTTCACATTTTGAAAATTCCTTATTTCAGTAAACTAGAGTAATTTTCCTGAACTTAAATTAAAATATTTGTATGCAAAAATAAATTCTCCCATTTTTTATAATAATCTCCTGGGAATACAGGGTTATGAAACCGCGAGGCGCAGCTAGTAAATTATCAAAAAAATACATACAACCGAATTGAGAACCTCCTCCTTTTTCTTAAAAGTCGGTTAAAAAAAACCAGACTGCAGAGAGCTACTATTCAGCAAACTGTTTTTTTTAATCTATCGACCGATCGCTAAGTCATCGGTATACGTTCATAGTAAGAGAAAATCTATTTCCGATACAAATAATGCAATCAATGCAATGGCGAGCGGTACACATCTGGTTATTAGCCAGGGCCACTTTCATCTTGTAAGTAGTTCGGTGGCAGAATCTGTAACCTTTTAAGGTATCTACGCGGATATAGTATCTATCTACTTAATAAGTAGGTACGTATAACTAGGGTGACCATCATTTGACTATACAATGAAATGAAACAATAGATACGTCGTAAAGTGCTAAAATTACTATTATTGGAATGTTTTTATCCTAATTATATTTATCTAATAAATTCTTGAGTTGAAAGACTTTAAACTTGAATTCATAAAGACCTTAAAATCTTGCTTGAGTTGAAAACATTCTTATAATAGTAGTTTTTGGACCCACCGTAGGGGTCTGTAATTCATACTTTTCGAAGTAGAACAAGTTTTCTACCACCTGACAATACAATGGAACAAAATGACGTTAAGACAAAAACGCAATGCGATAATGACATAATTATTGTATTATTTCGATGTACCTTTAGGTCAATAACTTTATTTTCTTTCTAGTTTTGGAATAGACAGTAGTTATTAAAAATGAATCATCAAAATTGGTTCATAAACAAATATGTTATACCCATACATAAAAAAATATCGACGGTTAAAAGGAAATAGGGTATAACCGCCAAAAACCAAATTGTTCAGGACAGCTGTTTAAAGTTTGAAATTGCAGAACAATGGTCACAACTTTCTTATTTATTATCGTAACGTAAAAATGAAAACAGCTTTAAAATCGAGAAAAATGAAAGCATTAATTGGTTTTTTATTTATAAGAGTAGAATGGCATTCAAAGGCCATTTTTGTCAAAAATGTCGCTTATGCCCTATTTCCTTTTAACCGTCGATATAAAGAGTCGAATTGAGTATCTCCTCTTTTTTTGAAGTCGATACAACATATTCGTTTCTTCGGTGGCAATAAATGAAAGTTCGGAACGTAATACGTAACTTTATAAGAACTATGGTCACCCTACAATCCCAAGCCTATATCTCGAAGTAAGACAAGATAGGCCATGCGTTTGTTTCTGTTCGTATCCGCTGAATATGCATGGCCTGTACTGTTCGTGTATCGCTTGTCTACAGATATTAGACTCTGTAATACCTTTGTTTATTCACCTCTAAGGCTCTTAACGACCGTAAACTACATGTACAGTATGCGTCATAAGCACAGTCGGCTGCATAATTGCAGCTCCCGGTAGAGTTCTAAAATTATTATTATTGGCATGTTTTCATTCTAATAATTTTTGTTTGATAAATTAATGTGTTAGAAGACTTTAAACTTCAACTAAAGCAGGTGTCTAGAATCTTGCTAGTGTTGAATTATTATAACAGCCGTTTTGGAGCTCTACGGTGGGTCTGTAATTATGCAGCCGACCGTACACTAACAGTGTGCTACAATAATACAATAAACAAGTATTGGACTTACGACCTTCTTCTATCAGACGGTACATACAAACATAAATGCTTGAATTAAAAGTACTCAGTGTAAGTATTATTTTCAACATGTTAGCTATGTCTTTAGTTGGCCGAGGGCTACAAGCCGCCACCCGCTACACCAAACGACGTTCGATCCACAGGTTACGTTGTTATAATGTTCAAATAGTGCTGCACAGGATTGTAAACGTTACGGTGGACAGAGACTTTTGACCGTTGATTGTAGACTTAATCTACAAATATACTATCACACCTGATAGTAAGAGATGATGCAGTCTAAGGTATAGCTTACCTAGAAGATGTAAGAGATAATGCAGTCTAAGATAAAGCTTACGTCAGGAAAGACAGACAACTGATTTCATTTTATTTCCAATTCTGATTTAAGTAAAAACCTAATATGGTTTGAGGTGTGGTCCAATGGGTTTCAGGAAGAAATTTTATCCATATTATAAGAGATAGCGACAGATAAAAACAATTTTCGGAGTAAAAAAATACCCCAGCAAGAAATTGAAACCTATAGGAAACTTTAACACAGTTTCATGCATAAGGTTTAAGCTGGATACGTTAATTGATCATATTATTTCACCAAAATTGGTTAAAATAACAGCTAAATATTTTGTTATACCGATACAAAAACAGTTCAGTTATTCTTATCCGAATTGAATCAGTTTCGTGCATAAAATACGTTATTCCAAACAGCAATGAAACTACATCTTTATCTATTAATGAAAAAGTATACAACTATGCGTAACGAACGTTTTAAATTTATAACGTAGGGTTGGTATTACAAATCACCTTTACGGGTTAAAGAGTCGATAAATCTATCCAGTACACCCACAGCTTGCGCAGATATCGATACTATCGCGACACTAGCTGCTTTGTGCCTCGACACAAAATGAACTGTAGCCGTAAGCCGAGATTTGTGTACCTTGATAATTATTCGTTTCAAATATTCGAAGAGTCTTAAATAATAGTTAATTCGCTGGTAGAAACTTGAGTTTTACGATCGCAGGATCACCGAACATAACACATGAAATGCATAAAATACTAATGTCAAAGAGCAATTTTCACTACACTAATTAATTCCAAGTGTAAAACGTTAATTAAGACGACATAAAGTATAAATTTTCAACTCAAAAGCGATAAATATATAAACTCTCTATACGTTCTACCATTCCAAAACCTTTATAACATGTTTATTCCAACTATAAACATAAACGGAAAAGAAGTACCGATTACGACTGTCCCATTTCCACATCCCGCACAATAATTTCTAGCAATAAAGCCGTTCGCTTTAGAATAATGACATCTATTACAGTCGGGAGCAACAATCATGTACCTAAGCTAAGTTTCCTTTTAAAGCATCCGATCGACATCCGGCGACTAGAGTAAGCGGATCATACGATCCGATCTGATTCAAGTTTAATTATATTGTTATACAGGTCGTGAGGTTACACCAAATAGATTATCTTTAGATGAAACTGGCTGCCGCTTGGGTCCTCTCTCGTATCGAAAGCAATCGGATTCTTTCGACCGGGGTCATTATCATTAGACCGGGGCACCGCACAAGACTCTTTGATTGCTTTTTGTAATTTGGAGCATTCACTTTGAATTTTAGAGAATTCGTATTGTTGTTTTGGCACGACTTTTTGGAGATCACGATTTTTTTAATTCAATTGATATCAATAAACATCATCGTTGTCAATTTTAAATATCTAGACAAATCGGGCTAGTCCCGAGATCTTTGCATTGTGACATGGCTCTAGTCGAGTCGATATAGAGCTTTATGTTTAAGCGAATGCGTTTGGTAACTAACGCTTTTCAACAAACACTTCTACAACTTATGCATAATGAGAGCATACATGGTTGGAAGCTGGAGAGAGCACTTATTGCTGTTGAAAATTAGAGTTAGGACTGTAGGTGACATCAACAAAGCCTTTAAAATGTCATGATTCTACATCTTGTGGTAAAATGGAAATCTAGTTAACAAGTAAAATTCCAAGCAAAAAAGACCCAATAAAAAGAGTTTATTAAAGATCTGGGTTGTTTAACAAATAGAACCAAACGCAAAAAGACCCAAATTAAAAGTTAATTAAAGATCTGGGCTAGTTAACTAGTAGAACCAAACGCAAAAAGACCCAAATAAAAAGTTAAATAAAATTCTGGACTGGTTAACTAGTAGAACTAAACGTAAGAACGACCCAATTAAAAAGTTAATTAAAGATCTAGGCTGGTTAGCAAGTAGAACCAAAACGCAAGAAAGACCAAAATTTAAAGTTAATTAAAGATCTGGGCTGGTTAACTAGTAGAACCAAACGTAAAAAAGTACCAACTAAAGAGGTCTATTTGCAGGAAATAGTAGGTATAAGATAAGAATTAATTATGTAATATTTATGCATGTTACATTTACCTATGTTCAAATATCATGTGGTAGATAGGTAGATGACATTTGCACATGCGCGATATACGTGACAAACAAATTACTGGCAATAAATATAAATTATGATAAAATTAATCCACCTATTGTAGTCGGCTTGTTTTAAAACTGTTGTAACTCGATACCTTAAGTTTTTTAGTAGCATTTATTATGATTTATTTAGTAATAAATGCTTTTAAAAATCTAGTTTCGCTTTGGGAGTGCCAAATAGTGCAAATGTGATACATATTAGAGAAACGCTGTATTATTAGATGCTATTTTAAATAAAAGTTTGTATAAAACGAGTGTGGTGCTTCAATTATTCTGTCTATTTAGTTGGACCGTAAAGGCCTGTGGACAACTATAAATAGTTAGAGGCACGTGGTGAAATTTTCTTAAAAAAGAAAAGAAATTTGATTGCGAACAAACAAGAAACAAAATTATTAATTTCAGGCACTATTAAAGTTTTTTTTCGAGTTGTAGTTGTTCGACAGCAGTCATTATGTCATCATTATTCAACGAAAAAAGTATTAAACAATTTCTTAACTCGACAGACAGTACATACCTTTGGTTTTGCATGTACATTTCTAAATTGCTGTGGTTTGTGCACCTGCCACGTTACGTGCGCCCGCGACACGCACGTCTAATGATCTCTAACTCAAAGAGGTAAAATACTTATAGCACTACCAGCTGCGACCTGCGGTTTCACCTGCGTTAAGTATCCTAGGTCCGTAAACTAACTATCTTTATGCCGATTTTCATTAGAATCGGTGCAGTCGTTTGACCGTGAAGAGGGAAGAACAAAACAAATAAATAAACAAGCTTTCGGATTTATAATCTTTATATATATAATTCTACTGTACGTGTGTATGTCACTGAACACCTCCTAAACGGCTAGATCGATTTGAATGTATGTATTTTTTTGTATGCTAGTATTTGTTACAATTAGGATAAATACACGAAACTTTATTTTTTCTTTACCAAAACTTTGATTTAGATATTTTAGGAGTTCCAATCAGGCTCATCAAACAAGTTTCTGCTGGAGTTGCAAAGAACTCGAGATAATTTTAACCACTTCAAACACATTTCAGTTTTCCGTCGGATCCTGATAAACCCAGATGATTCTTTATGTCTCATATAATGTGTGTGCAATACAGCGTTTTTTTTTATCTAAACGTAGCTAAGAACACTCACGGAGCTACGATGCCATGTTAACAGACATAAAACAAAAATGTCCTTGATTAAAATTAACTATTTAATTTCTTATTTACCTAGATAAGTATTGTTAATAATATGTCTGACATCAATTAAACTAATTATAACTTCAACTAGACTCGAGTTCTAAGTATCTACTTATAAATATTGGCCCGAGGACAAAAATATAAGATATCAATTTGACCTTTCGACAAACCTAATTACATGAAACACATTGTTGTAATCGTTGCCGGCAGCAATGATACGTTAGCGGAAGAGTAGGTAGGTACCGATCGCCGTGGGCGCAGAAATAAAACAACCAGCTTAATGGAGACGCGGATTTTTGACGAAATAAAAATAAAAGAATAAATGAATTTAGGTCGGCAATAAAACTATTTGTTTCAACTTAGATTGCGATGTTGTGGAAGATGTCCAACATGTTTTGTTAGAATGAATCATTAAGATCAACATATTTTGGAAGTGCTTTGAATGGTAATGAGATCGGTTTGATTAACTCCGCTTTATCTGAACCACATGCAGATAATGCCTTTATATTATACAAACTAGCTGCGCACCGCGGTTTCACCTGCGTAAGTCCCGATCCCGAGGGAATATCAGGATATAGGAACTGCTAGATTGAATTGAAAAATTAGGCTACCCTTTGCCTAATTTTTCAACTCGATCTAGCATCCTGAGATCAGCACGTTCAAATAAAGAACGGAATCCCTCAAAGATAAATAATTTTAGGCGTTTTTTCACATTTCCCACTGATTCTTCGCTATTGGTCGCAGCTTGATGTTATATAGCCTAAAGCCTTCCTCGATAAATGAACTATCTAACACAAAAATATTTTTTCAATTCAAACAGTAGTTCCTGAGATTAGAGCGTTCAAACAAACAAACTCTTCAGCTTTATAATATAAGTATAGATAAGTATAGATTAGCAGCAGTGGCGTTAGGTGTTATAATGTTATTGTTTTGTTTTGTAACTAATAGAGTGATATAGTCGCCCAGCGACAAAACTCTTTAAATAAAATAATAAAAAATAAAATAAAAACTTAAGTTTGTAGAACAAGAAATATGCAAAAGCAAGACAAGTTAGGTGCAACAAGGTATTTAGAAAACTTTGAAATCCGTAGAATTTTTTTATAATAAATAAAACTTGAGAGGTGTCAAGGGACACCCGGATGGAACGAAGTTTCTTTCGATTAATTAGTGAAGGAATTGTAATAAAATCAAAAAGTGTCGTTACAACTTTTGGTATTATGTTTTTCCGTCTAGCCCTCTTTCGCAACGCGCCATAAGGAACTAAGTTCCAATATTGGTCTTATATCTAGGTAATTTTATATAGCGCCAACAACTTCAATCCTATTTATTATAGGCCTTATTGAAGGCTGTAGTACTTGGGACATGTATTAGATGGAGTAAGTTTGCCCAGAACCTATATCCTACCAGTTAAACTAAACAGACCTTCTCCATCCTAAGGTTGCCTGGAAGAAATCGCTTTAAGCGATAAGGTCGCCTGTTTGTACAATTTCGTAGTTAATAAGCTTTCTCGTCCTTTTGTTATTTTCAATGTTTTGTGTGTTGTACAAATAAAGTGTTTATTTATTTATCTATCTGTATCACCCTCTCAGCATCTATATTTTTTTTCTAAAGTTTATGTACCTACGCTAATTATACCACTCTCTTAGCTTAGCCTCTATGTTTTTTTCTTACAAAGCTTTTATGTTTTATTAGCTGTTGCCCTCGACTTCGTATACTTGGTAGTTGCTGTAGTTGTATACTTGTTTTATATACTTCAACATTCGTCTTGAATTACTCTGCATCAAAATCAGTTACGTAGTTTTAAAGATGTAAGCATATATAGGGACAGACAAACAGAAAGTGACTTTGTTTTACGCTACGTATTGATGATAATTATTTGTTCTCAAGTGTATTTAAAATAAAGACACCCCAACGCCGCCATTTACGGTAAATCGATTCGAACTCATTTGACATTTAGCCCAAACGACCTTTGTGAGCCGACCGGCTACTCCTACAAGACGATCTTGTTATTCAAAATACTTATTCATATTTATCGACCGGCCCACGGCTCGCCCACACCCCAAGAACTAGATCTTGCCTCTATTCAAGAATGGAGACCACTTTTTTAAAGTGCCTGTACAATGTTCATGAAGTACAAGTTATTTGTCGAACAAATTAAAAGTTAAACTCTTGATTGATCGGGAAAATTGCACATAATTTTCAACGACTTTTTTAAATATATAATTAAATGTGTTTTATTTAATTCTATATTGAATTAAAAGTGCACTGGCACCGCTGGGGAGGGGTTTGTTCGATTAGGTTTAGTTTTAATTTTTAGATTTTATTTTGTTATTGTTGTATGTACGGTCGGCTGCATAATTGCAGAAACACTGTAGAGCTCCAAAACGGCTGTTAAAAGAATGTTTTCAACACAAGCAAGATTTTAGACACCTGCTTTAGTTGAAGTTTAAAGTCTTCTAACTCATCAATTTATAAAACAAAATTTATTAGAATGAAAACATTCCAATAATAGTAATTTTCGAACTCTACCGGGGGCTGCAATTATGCAGCCGACTGTACCTATGTTGTTATTGTTTTAATGTGAATAACGATTTGTAAACTTGGAGAAAAAAATTAAGACCTGATCGACTGACTACATCAACGCATAGCTCAAAATATTGGACGGATTTGGCTCAAAGGCATACTATTATATTACAATGCAGGGTGGTCAAAATTTAACCTATACGTGGATGAAGTCGCCGAAATCGTCAAAATTAAATAAACATAAGTTAAGAACACTTATGGAAATCATAATTAAAAATATTCCACTTCTGTGGTTTGGTAAAAAAACTACATTCAAATAGTATTCCTTAGTCTTAGAGCTAAGCTAGATACGCTACGAATACTATACTACTAAAATTATAAATATGAAAGTTTGTGTGTGTATGTTTGTTACTTCTTCACGCAAAAACTACTAAACCGATTGCGATGAAACTCGATATCTGGAGACCTGGATTAACACATAGGCTACTTTTTATCCCGATATTTCCACGGGACTTACACGGGTGAAACCGCAGGGCGCAGCTAGTTACATATATAGCGCGCATTTATAAGTACTACCTATAGACAAACAGATACAGGGATGGAAACTAATCAACGCCTCTTTTGTCGTTTGTGGTGAAAAATAGCTACACGAATAATTCTACAGTAGCTTATCCATTTAAATCTTTGACGTGATGTGTGAAAAAAAGAGCTTTTACCTCGATAATTAAACTAGACTTTATTTTCTTCTTTTCTTATAATGGTAAACTATTTTTAGAGTTCACGCCGCCAGAATGCCTATCTAACTTGCTTGAACGACTTCTACCAGAGATAGCAACTCGGACCACGGCCTTCCAAAGCATAAAGAGACTCGAGAAAACATTTTGCCACTCCATTAATCGGTCACCTATCGAAATAAACACCGTATCATGCGTTGCTTAACCCACACCATCATCGCAATCATCGAGCACAGCTAGGCCATGGGCCTCATTAAACGATAGGATAATTTGTTTTGTTTTAACTAATTTCCTTAATAATTAAGGTCTACTGGACTCTTACTTGAGATAGTGAGTTACCTACCAGTGTGTAGGTAATACTTGTAAGACATTTCACATTCCTTACTTCAAAGTAAAAATATCAATTTTAGATGCGTTCATAAATAAGTCAAACTTTAGTTAGTGAATGTTTAGCTAATATACAAAAGTCGTGCAAAGTTATTTCTTGAAAAAAAAAACCCAACCGACCAAGTGCGATATTCAGTGTTATTGTTGATACATCTCTAAAAAATGTCTACTATCTAGCTATCACAGTTCATGAGATACAGCTTTATGACGGACAGACATAATGACAAACAGACAGACAGTCTGGCCCGTTTTACCCTTTGGGTACGGAACCATAAAAGCATTGTCGCATTTAATAATTTTCCCTCAATCCGCAGGAAAAGTGCAAGTATTAAATGACAACCACAATATGAATCATATAAGCACAAGTGGTGGGTGGATCGACGGGTTTTTGCCATACATCATATTTTATTAAAGAAAGTTAATTAATCTATTAGTAGTCGAAGTCATTAGTGTCGGACGGTTTACTCTATCGGTTTTTTGTTTAAAAGCATTTGAGTTAATATGGTTACTAAAAATATCTAAAATTTATAATAGAAGCGTTTATTATAAAAGACACTTTGAATTTATGATTGTGACATTAAATCTGGATCTACCAACAAGAAAACTTAATATAATCCACCACCTACTCTACTAGTTGTCACGGTTTATATCGACGGAGCTTTATCTGTAAAGAGATCAACACTTCTACAAATTACAAAAAAACACGAATAGAATCAAGAAAATTTATTACACTCATAGAAATCGTAATAACATAGTATTACTTTTTAATATACGTTTATATTTTTATCAATTACGAATCTAATAGATTTATACTCAGTAAGGCCATATTTGTTGAACGGGTTGATCTATTGCCTTTGGGTGAGCACGCGCCACTCGCGCGCCGAGTACCTACCTACCTACCAGCCTTTTCTATACAATGACTTTAACGGTGTTATTTGTGATTGAGCGTTGGGTCAATAGAGAAAAACATAATCATAGACTACAATAACAAAGGAACGGAAAATAAAATAAATAAACGCAAAGTAATTTCGAATCCCATAAAAGTGATTTATTTGAGGCTTTAGTGCCCAATTAAGGGATTAAATATCTAACTTTAAATGTTTATTTTAATGGACTTTGACGATGGACGTATGTATTAGTTTCTTAGTCAGTTATATTTTCTCATAACGTTTATATGCCTACACAAACACATATATTTGCCAACCTAATGAAATCGTATATTTCTTAAAAAAAACTTTGTAATATTTTTCATTTCAATATCAGCAACAAAATAACAAGAAACAAACGCTATCTATTCTCCATTACAGGTATTAGTGCGCGGGCGCAGGGCCAGTTGTTAGCACCAATTTATTTACTTTCTATGCGGATCTTAGCTTAGTACTCTACATCTAAACTGGACCTTTTAACTTAGCTATGTATTGTATAGGCGATTGTTTGTATATAGACGGCTCTCTTTAAGCCGCGAGGAAAATATTGACCGCTCTATTATATTGATCATTTTTATCAAAGTAACTCTTTAACTTTAAAGCGGGTACGACAAATTGCACGAATCTTGTTGTATCTATTCTACACATTTTCTAATTCCATTTTGAAAAGTTTGATAATGTTTTAAAACCAAGTATTATGAAATTTTGAAGATTTACGAGATCTAATTTTTGATTTCTTTTAAACTTAGAAGTCTATTATTTTAACTAAACATGTGATCGCGCATAATTATTTTGAAAATCACTTTGAAGTTACGGAAGAGCTACAGACTAGAGTGATAAGTGTCGTCGTTCTTCGTTGAGCTAGTAATTTTTAAACTATCCTTATTTACGAAAAAAATCATTCGGGCTGCGACTCACAACCCTGACAATATCCAATGATATGTTAGAATTCTATATTTATGGTTACCATGCCGGACTGCCAAACACAGGGTTGCGGGTTCGATTTCCACCTCAGGCAAGTATTTATGCTAAGATATTAGTCTGTGTTCGGGTTGATTCTATGTATTATAAGTATATATTTACAAAAGAAAAGTATATAAGTAGTATATCCGTTGTCTAACACCCATAACACAAGTCTAGTTACTTAAATTGGGGCTAGATGGCGATGTGCGGAATGTATGTTCTGTAATATTTATTTTTTATTATTATTTATTTATTTATTATTTTTATATCATAATATTCTAGACTTTTGTCTATGCCTTTCACTCAACAAAAGCGGTATAATCAAAGGTTCTGTCCGGTCGAACCTACAGATCTTGCAAATGACCGTCATCTGTACCGCAGCCAGCAATCTATGCCACCCCCTATCGGAAGTATTTTGTAGAGTTATCATTGAACAATGACCACCTTGGGTGGTATCTATACTAGAATTTAAGACACGAGGAGGGGGGAGCTTTAGTAAAAAAAGTAAAGAAATATAAGTTGTTTTTTTTGCGTGTAAGATCTAGACAAACTCTAGAGCACCCTTAAACCCTGCATACTGCAGGATTTAAGGATGCTCTATGTCTAAAGTTTGTCGAGTAAATTTTTTACATCTTTAGTAAGGTACATAATCTAGAAGTCATCCAATCGGGAAAATATTCATAAAACATTGCTCTAGCAAGTCAACTTTCTAACTTTTCTGTAGGTAATATCGATAAATATCCGCTATCTATTCGTAACTCTGACAAACTACTGACAAATTCAAACTATCCAATTTATAAAGATAAACGATAAGCTAACTGAAAGTAAGTTAGGTAACTATTGATTGCCAGAAGTTGTTTTTTCTCATGAATTTCCCATCAAAAATGTGATATAACAAGGACGTGTATGGATGAATTAATAATTCAAAGTATGACAGGTGGCAGTTTGAAATAATTGAGTCGATAAAGTTCCTGTCTCGTAGATACGAGAGCTGAATTCTAATGTCGCTGCTGAAGATAGGGCTCTCATGCAAATCGGTATGGACTACTGATTGATGAAGACAACTCCTTGTTCTTCCGCCTCTCTTGAACTAGACTTGTTTAGTAACATACTTCATTATAATAGAGATGAATAATAAAGAGTATTAAGGTATTAAACATAGATATAGGAATGAGAAAGAGAAATAAACATTTAATTATACAAAATCTAATCACTTTTCGTGCAAAAAGACAGAAAAGCGCTATTTTTCTCTTCAAAACTAAACGGAATTAACTACAAACATGTCACTAAAAATTTTTGCATCTATCCTAGAATAAGTCTTATAATAAACTGGGTAGGAATAGGTCATTTCTTTTTTTTGTTGTGTTCTTAATTAAAGGTTATAAACAAACTCAGTAGCAACTTCAAAAACACCATTAGCAAAGAGATGTATGTAAGTACATAACCTATCTGTTTATGTATCAGTCGTGTTCCAAGTTTGAATAATGAGGGTAGTCAGAGATAAACTCGTTCCGTCGTCGACAGATGTCACTGGTGACTTTTACAAATGATAGAGCAAGGAGTTTTACATAATACTGAGACGAGCAACAACATAATAATCATAGTAAGGAAAACTAAAACCTATACATATAATAAAGCAAAATGAATCAAAGAATAGAATACGTTCATTCAAATATAGGAAACAAAGGAGGTACTTGTTTTAGTAATATAATTAAATAATTTCACAAGTAACAATTGATTTTAGCGACTTGTAAATAGTACTAATAATGACTATAATGATCATAATATATTTTAATCATTATAAAACACAAAGAGGTGTCTCATAAGAGATTGTTTTTCATACTTATGTAATAAATTATTAAATAAACTATATATTTTACGTCTTACTATAAATGTTAATGTTTACGGGATGTGTTACTTTATGTTTTGTACCTCCACACTACACTCTCGTAACTGTACTTTCAGTGTTTAATTAAAGTTATGAGAAAGCATAGTCACATCAAAAGTTATATCTACATAGTGTGGAGGTCCATAGATTACTTTTTATGTCGATATTTTGACAGGATTGAGACTTACGCAGGGTTTAACCGCGGGGCGCTGCTAATATGTATCCTCTACTAGTATCTAGATTTTTTTCGTTATAATTAAGTGTGGAGCAGTCGGCTGCATAATTGCAGACCCACCGTAGAGCTCCAAAACGGGTGTTATATGAATGTTTTCAACACAAGCAAGATTCTTTGCACCTGCTTTATAGTTAAAGTTTAAAGTCATGAATTTATGAAACAAAAATATTAGAATTAAAATATGCCCATAATAGTAATTTATGAACTCTACTGGGGGCTGCAATAATGCAGCCGACTGTACATAGATTCATTAGACGTACCTAATATAAAAAAACTAGAGTGGAACTTTCTGTACTAGATAAGCCATAAAAAGGGGAAAATAAACATCTACTATTATCTATATATTTCAAAGCATTTTTTACTTATTAACCGTTACGAAAGAGACACCTCAGCAAAAACCGTACCATAAAATAATACCACTTCGATCATTACTGAATTATAGCTTGACAATCTTTATCTAGCTCAGTGGTAGAGCAATTTGGTATTCATTACAGGGGTATAAAGTCGATAATGGTGGATAATGACACGTAGCAGTACTTTCAGACCGCGGCGGGCGACGCGCGACGTCAAGTTGACATTCCTAGATTGAAAGGTCGCTAACTGGTTCAACGATTAGGTACAGTAAAGCAATATAATAGTACCTACGGCATGTATAAGGTTCGTTAAACATAACATTGACTGATCCGAAATTAAAGAATAAATCGGTTCATACGATTGAAACTGGTTTTATGAACATTTCTGGATGAAAATATTTTACAGACTGTGAGACCGCTTGTTGAAGCTTTCTTTTGTTTACTAAGAATCTTTGAACGGACACATTACACAGTAAAAAATGATCGGCATGTGACACGGCAGGCAGTGGTCGCACAGATTGCTGGCCATTCTGCCAATCGGCCAGTTGCGGCGACCACGGCCATCTGCTGAATTGCCATCATTACGACGCTCGCGCACGCGACCGTGTGTCGCAATTTCCGACGCACCGCGAAATGAAACGAATGCGATTGAGATACTAGATTGTGGACAATTTTATTTGGTGTGATTGATTTTGCAGGTTCGTCCGATGGCATTTGTGATATCAGGATCAGCGAGCTCTTTGAAAAGAGCCGATTGAAACGTCCATACGTGTGTATTTTACAATAATGCGAGTTTAATTAGTATCGAGACATGGTGATAACGATGAGTGGATAAAGTTTTATTTGCAAAATCTCTCTATAACATGTTGTTAAAATGCAAAGTTGCTTTCTGTTTCTGTTACTAACACCTAGTTATTTTTCAATTACAGGACTGTCTTGCAGACGAAATATCTAAATCGAAATAGCAAAATGTGTTACATATTTTCATGTCACTCGCTCGCTTCCAATTTAGTTTAAATCTGTCGCTAGATTAGCTTCAGACGTGATACGATTCCATCGGAGCTGCATCAATTTGCGATATGTCGTATTGCAACGCAGGTGTGCTCAGGGCTTAAAGGAATTACTACGGATTGAATCTCAGAGGACCCCCTACGTGCGCGGAGGTTCGAGTGAACTATCTAGAAAATTATTTTATTGCAATGCAATCGGAATATTCGATTTACATTATAGTAAGCGCTCACTTCCTATCGAAGAGTTTAATGTTTTTATAGTCTTGGTACTCGTATTTTAGCGTCGATATATATTTAAGCTTTCTACCGATAAAAATAGCCACGTAATTCCGACCAATCGAACGTGAACTTTTTTACTATTGGTTCGTTCGCACCAACTGAACTATTGAACTTTGGTCACATGACTCACATGGTCTCATGTTGATAACAAAAACGAAATATGAGCAGTGTTCCTTCAATTTAGATCCGAAATAAAAGCTGAAATAACACAATTGATTTGAGATCTCGTTTTAGCATACGTTAATTACACGGTTAATTAAAGCCACGTGCAGACTGCGGGCTCTGTTCGTTCGGCTGCCGATACGATCGGCGCACTATCTCCGCATCTGGACATCTCTATTTAAATGCACGCCGAGCTCGATTGAACTGAATAAACTAACAGGATCGTATGTTTGTATGTAGATATAAAATAATGATTTATAGTGGTAAGGTTATTTAGATGATTTCGTTGTACTTACCTATACGAAATAGTGGGAAAAGTTAAGGCAAATCGTAATTTTTACTTCATATACCTACCTAGGTAAAGCAAGCTCTAGACGAAAATATTTACAGTAAAACATAGACAAGAATTTTATGATACACTAACATTTTTCCGAGACTTTCTAAGCGGATGCTTACTTTGTTAAAGCTATCTGTTTGATAAGTTTAAGCCCTATCCGTCGATTGTTTTGAGCTGTGCGTTGATATATCAGTGAATCAGATTATCGGCATCGTGTGAAATAGTGGTCATGCGCTGAACTAAGTGTTTATTATAAAAAAAATTGATTAGGACTTTGAACTATACAGTGTTAACACACTGTATAGTTCACTTAATTAAACACTTAGTTAAAATCCCTTCGCTGGTTACAGCGATCCCTTCGCTGTAACCAGCGAAGGGATTTTAATACAAAAGGGAGTTGTTCGCGAACAACCTTTGAATTTCCAAAAGTCGTAGAACAAAAGTTGTTCACCTAGACGTCTAGAACAACCGCCTTTCTGTATATTTATAGATTTTTCGTAAATATCCGTAAACTAGGTATAATATCTAGGCTTTATTGCGTATAATTTAAGAATGTTTTGCAATAAATCTTACTTATGTCCGGACTACTACTGACTACTAAATCAGTGTCAATCATAATTTTAATTAAAATAATTAAAATCGTGACACATTATGTAAATCGACACTATATTGAGTCGTACTATGTCGTATATAAAGACAACTCGTACATATATTTGCAGACTGTAGATAGGTATCTGTGAACATAGACAACAAACTTTTCGATTGCTCGAAGAAACGACATTTTCAAATTAAAGTCGTTGCGTTGTTGACACCAACTGCGGACCTGTCGCTCTGTCTCCAATTTATAACTAACATTCTTAATTATTATATGATATTTTTGTGTTTATCCTAACTATTTTGTAATTAGTATAAAATAAAGTAGTGTGAAACGCTCATCGAAAACATATTTTTCTTAACAAAGTGTTGTATGGCTCATCAGTTACAACTTTTTAAGGCGAAACGACTACTTACTCAATTCTTTCCCGATATTTTGATATAATTTTAATACAAAAACTCCTTTTAGTTCGAATCCGAAATTCAAATTTCAACTAAAAATAATTTGTTGACTATATTGACGGGGTATATGCATTTAGCAGCCTTCGAAGGAGATGTTAACATTATTTTTTTGTTTCCAATAATACAGTCGGCCAGCTATCGATCGATAGACAAATCTGTGGTCTGCTTTAGTCAATATAATGACCAATTTATATTCAGTTAATTGAGTAAATAGTTTTCTGTTATTGAACTAAGGATTCATTAATACACATGCCACACGGTAGGACATAATATACTTATGTTTATGTCTTTTCATTATGGTGCAAATACAGAAGACAAAATCAAAATGGCTTTCGGCTAAAATTATTATTATTATTTTTGTTAATTTATTTTTGTTCAAAAAACAATTAATATTGTTGTATCACACCTGATGGTAGGCAACGATGCGGCCTAAGATACACGCTTTCCTAGAATAAAACTATTTACTTGCGAATTGAAGACCCCCCAAATTGTAAACGTCAGGAAAGACAGACGCAGGCAATCGATTCTATTCTCTTGCGGTATGAATAAGGAATGACGATGCATCACGCGTGTTGTTTTGTGTATTGTATCGTTTTTAAAGTTGTTAAGTTCTTTACCTAATTTTTGTTATAATTTAATGACGAAAATTACTAGACGTTTTTAAGCTTTTCCAAACTTGTAAGTGGAGAAAAGACGGCATAAGTTACTCTTGCTTTTTGGCCCCTACATGCACCTTAATACTATATATATGTATATCATTTAAAAAAAGTGTAATTGTATGTAATGCCAATTACTTCCCCTCCAATTACCAATTACCTACTCTCAATTGAGATTCTCCGTAACAATCTCTAATTGTTTCGACCACTAACTCCACCCGTTAAGTGTTTTACGATCTATCCATGACTATCATGTGAAGTCACTTCGACGACCCAGTTGGCACAATGGTCACCATGCCGGACTGCCAAACACAGGGTTGTTGGTTCGATTCCCGCCTCAGACAAGTATTTATGCTTAAATATTACAAAAGAAAAGTACATGAGTAGTATATTCGTTTTCTAGCACCCATAACACAAGTCTAGTTACTTAGCTTGGGGCTAAATGGCGGTGTGTGGAATATCCTGCAATATTTATATTTATTTACATTTCATATAGGGTATTTTGACCTACGTGCACAAAAATAAAATCCTAAACATTTCAATAATTACAGGAGAAAATCTACTCTTAATTATCTTTTTAAATTTAAAATTTAAAGTCTTTATTGACTGACTTATATATCAATGCGAAGCTCAAACAAATGGATCGAGCAAAAAATTTGGCATATGTATAAGTATTATGACGTAGCCAACCACTAAGAAAGGATTTTGCAAAATTCGAACGAAGTCGCAGGTAAAATCTAGTAATTTATGTCTTGTCTTGTTGCGCAGCCCTGTACAGCCGGGCGGGCTCTTCGCTCTTTATTGGTGGTCCTCGGTTCTTATTAGCCAGGTTCTTATCATCTGGCATCGATGCATTCGACTACAGTATTCACTAGTTTGTTTTTAATAAAACCTTCACGGAAGATGTCGTTAACTGCCAGTTTGAATTTGAAATTCGAATGAAAACTATTTGAATTAAAAATAACGAAGTCGATATGTCTATCAATTAAAAAACACACCATTTAGCCCCAAGCTAAGCAAATAAGCTTATGTTAAGGCAGCTAGACAACAGGAACTTATATACTTATCATTTGTAAATATGTACTCCCATACAGAAACACCCAAACTCAATATCTGTACATAAATATTTATGCATTTGTATTGTATTTGTCGGGAATCGAACCCGCAACATTCTGCGTCACCACCACATAACACAGGTCGTCTATACTTGTTTCCTTTAGGCTCAGACATTCTATTGCACCACGCTATTAATCGCTTCAACGTCCATTTTCCATTAAATATCTCAAGAACACTGGGACAGCAATTACTCACACGGAGATCAATCCAAAGATGTTTAGTTTATTAGTTGCAGAACAACGAACCCCCTTTCTCTTAACGAAAGGTCTCGGTTTAAATTTAATTCAATAAGACTTGGGGAACATGTGGATATGTTTAATTAAGCAAGCGTATTTTCGTTGTAAAGATATCAGAAATAGAGTCGGTGGTATCATTCGATCTAATTGAGTTCAAGGGTCGTCTTGGTCTTATAGCCAATAGATGACTATATTGAACGGTCGCCGGTCGCACTTGGAGACATTGGATCCTACCTACTCTGCAGTGGCGATAAAATTTACAACCGCTCGTAATTTCTTTACTAGGAGTCCGTTTTATACACATTTCTACTGTATTGTGTTTTATGTGGAAAGCTGCAGTAAGAGCTTTCATTTCTCTTGAGTTTTGATTTTATTACCAGAGTTTTATACAAAGAAGTAGTCAATTTGACCCTTATAATTAAGTAATGTTTGTTTTGCATTATTCTTATCGTATCAATTTCTGCCGTTTTTCTTTATAACCGATTTCAAAAAAGGAGGAGGTTCTCAATTTGTTGGGATCCTTTTTTTTCTATATACCTCCTTTCCCCGATTACTCAAACGCCGGGACCGATTTGAAAAAATCTTATTTTCAATCTAAATTTTCCTAGCCCTGGAAGACACATTTAAGGCGACGTCTGTGGCTCCCATAAGGAAAAAAGAAACAAACATACACATACCCCTCGCCACTCATACTTCGCACACTTTGAACTTCAAGCTTCATATTGTTAAGTTTACTTAGTTATAGTTGCTAAGATGTTGCCAGTTGTTTGCACTGCAAATCTTAATAAAAATAAACAAAACAAACACAAGTTCATAATTTAAAATGAGAAATGTACACATTCAGCTGTCAGAACGCGGTTACAGTTGAGTTCAAGTGTCAACCATTATAATTAATTCTACCGGTTTCAAGATCAGGTGCTTTAAATAAATCAGATGTGTATTTATTTCGCAAATAACCTCGATGTCATCTGTAATGTGACCGACGAAGTCGAAGTGAAAGTGTGATGTGTGATACAATTAGTGACAGATGACACTGAAGTCGCCGCTCGAAACGCTGCCGAATAGAATCTCGAAATTCCAGTTTCGAAATTCAAAGTATGATGTTAAAGTATTTTATGAAGATTGCATTTTCTAACAAACGAATAAGACAAAAAGGCAGAATGTTGTAACTCATCATAAACGAAGCAAAGTAGCCATAAAGTTTGCCAGAAGCTTCATAGAACGGATATTTATGATATAGTTATCGTATTATTCCTCAAAGTGACCTTAGTCGACGACTTTCAACAAAATAATGTACAATTTGATGACTTCTAAAATTAACCTAATAGGTCTAAGAGCTAATAGTGATTTATATTACCTCTATAACAACAATACTTCGCAACTTCAATAGAATTACATTTCCTAACAAATTACACTAGTTGTCTCAACAAATTGGATTGTCCCAAATCGTCGCTTTCTTAATAAATTGACGTAAGTGTGAAATTCGAATTTAATGACATGAAAACTTACCGACCTAACAAGAGTAATATGTGCCTATCTCATGCAGTTATTTACTTCAAATGTGTCGGTGAGTTGGTGCGAGGGAATGCCGCCGAATTATTGCCGCTTCGTTTGATACCGAGTTTAATAAATTGCCGCCATTTACAACTCACGACTTCGACCGTATGAAAGTAGATGACTTTATGAAACGCGACTTTACGGGACAAATGATATATGAACGGTTTTGGTCAACAAGTAGCTGATTTGAATTTGTTTACTTGTAACATTCATTGATTTTACATCATATTTAAATTTAATGAGTCAATACTAACTTACTTCGTTCTGATATTGTGACGGATAATTGAATAAATAAGTATAATTGGATTAGTAAAACGGTTGGGGGTTTCTCATTAGAAAACATTATTACAAGAACTAATTAAATATTATATACATTTGAATTTCAGACATAATATACAGCATTGAGAAATCTATTGGAAACTAAATTAAGTATTTTCATTAGATAGATCGTCGTGACACTTGATACACGAACAAGTGAAATCTGTCTGAGCACCGATCATTTTGCGCAACTAATGCGAGGCCCACAATCCCACATGCTATAAGATGACCCGTGACCATTTTCGATTTCATGTTTAAAATCATAACAATATGTCCGGCGAATGGTCACGATAGAACGACCATTACAGTAATTACATCTCATAAATACAAATTTAGTTTTGCGTTTGGGATAATTGTGAGTTATTTGAAAGTTTGTGGTTTGGTCGTTACGGCGATTGCTCGCGTATGTTGGTTTTCAGTACAACAATAGTTGATGAGTCGTGTATGGCTTCGGGTGATGATGTCTTCACATTGTTTGTTTTTGAAGAGATATTTAAGTTGAGTAATGTTTGAACTTAGCTTATTGCTGTCGGATTTTTTACTACGTGTGTGGCATAGCGAGACGAAGCATCGTGTATCGCTGCCAATATTTAACTTATTTACTTTATTTATTGTATTGGTAAACTATCACTTTTTGGGCTTATTGTCAAATTATTTGATAGTATGCTGCTTTGTTTGAAGCGTTTGTCACTCTACGTGTTAGATGTGTTTTATGGAAATTCTGATTGATGGGCTTTTTGACAAATAAATTTGAAGGTGAGCGGCGGTGTTTGCAGGTTTGTACATGGGTTTGTAAAACAAAATTTCAGTCGCCACTACCTAATCTACGAGCAAATAAACAAATTTGTTTGATTTTTTGTTTGAACGTTTAAGCTATTGTTTGACAAAAACGTATTTGAAATTAAATTTATACATATAATCACTTTATAAATAAGCAGGTAGGTACTGTAGGTACCCATAGTGCGTCGTATCATGGTGTCGTGAAGTCGTGTCCGGACACTTAGAGCTTAATGTGCTAATTGCGAGCCACAGTCACAGATTGCACCATTAATCTGGATTCAGATCCTGACACCTCGAGATGTTACTACTGATTGGGTATACGATAACATAAACTCTGATCTAGTTAAACACACACAAGGAAATCTTAAATTATTAAACAAGAGTTTAAAGTACTTAGACGATTCAGCTTCGACTGAAAGTGTTGATAGCAATTTAGATGTAAGGAATAATCATTCATTTTATTAAATTAGATATTTAAAGATTACTATCTTTTGCCCCCGACTTCGTCCGTGTAGGGTTTGAATTTTCCAAAATCCGTTCTTATCAGAAGTCTTCGTCATACAAAGAACACACCCTCCAAGTTTCAGGTCTCTACGATCAGCGGTTTAGGCTGTGCGTTGATCCGTCAGTCAGTCATGACAAAGAATTTAGTTTTACCGCTACCGTGTAAATTGTCTGTCAGAAACCTCTCTAGCCCACTGTACGCTGAAGTATAAATGACCTCGATCGAGTATTGCCATAATTTGAACATATTATATGTCGCACAAAGTGAAGCAATTTATATAAATCACGGTGTGTGGTAACACTGGATCACGCGCGCACGAGTTGCGCGGTGACAAACTGCAATTAGGATGGAGAGGATCTACGAGATCACAGGATGTCTACCATGTTATTGTGAAGAATATATAAAACACTAGCTTTCGGCCGCGATTTCGTCCGCGAATTTTAGCCTGAGCCAATGGACAGACATTGGCTTGAGCTGTGCGTTGACATATGAATCAGTAAATCAATCAATCAATCAGATCTTAGAATATTATTTTTAATTCAACCTATAATGTCTTTCAGAATCCTTAAATGAAATCATAGTAAAATAGATGTAGAAATATGCCAAGTATAGATCAATATCTTTCTAAACTCGATAGGAAACTGAATAGTCCTACGACGAAGAAAGTCATAGTCTTAATTGGACGCGAGGTTTCGAAGAATGTAATTGGCTTTAGCAAAATAAGAAACCGGTACAAAGATAGAATAAATAACATAATTGATGATTACAAAAATTTATACTAATCTGACAAAGTATAGTGGATGACTCTTAATTATAAGTTCGTTCATCAGAAAATTCAGAAAAGTTCCCTACCTAGGATATGTATTGACACATGATTTGTACAAGTGCAACGACTATGATGGGAAAAGTCACGGGCAAAAGACGAGTCGATCAAAAGAAAAAAATCTTGGTTGCGTAACATCCGGAAGTGGATAGGGATTATGCCGCCGAATTATTTCGCCTGGTACAAGTTGCAACGACTCTGATGGGAAAAGTCACGAGCAAAAGACGAGTCGATCAGAGGAAAAATCTTGGTTGCGTAACATCCGGAAGTGGATAGGGATTATGCCGCCGAATTATTTCGCCTGGTACAAGTTGCAACGACTATGATGGAAAAAGTCACGAGCAAAAGACGAGTCGATCAGAGGAAAAAATCTTGGTTGCGGAACATCCGGGAGTGGACGGGGATTATGCATCCGAACTATTTCACCTCGCCAGAAATGGAGAAGAATATTCTAAACTGCCAACCTTTGTTATTCGGAGAGGTACTTTAAGAAGAAGAAGCATAAATGGTGATGTATTTAGGAACATCAAGTGTTTTTATCGCCAATCGATCCAACTATTTATTTTACTAAGAAAAGTGCAATAGTTCTTAACTCCATCGACACCCTCTATATGACCTTAATCCTTTGTTACTTTGTTACCTATAGTACTTACGTAGGTGTGAGCAAATAGCACGAAATCTTACAAAATAGGTAGGACGATTTGACAGTTGTACTCTGACTAAATGGGTTCATGGGAAACGGAGTAAGACGTTGCGAAATGCCTTAAAATGTTTTCAAATAGGGCTCACTTGACGACTAGTTTAATTATACCTTTTAAGTCGTATATTAATAGGGTAGGACCACTTCCTATCAAATAAAAAAAACTGAAAGATATCTGTGGATAGTAAAAATCAACGAAGTCTGTTAAGATAAGGCTGCAGGGCTCAGCGCCCTTAGGTTTAAACTGTTTGGCCAACGACATCATGGAATCAGATCCCGTCTCTAGAGCTATTGGGAACTAGTTAAGAACAAGAAGCTAATCTGAGTGAAGCTTATTATTAAAAAATTAAATATTTTTAGGTCCCGGTCGGTACCGGCCAGTACTATTCAATTTATTAATTTGTATGAAAATCTTACTAACAAAAAAGTAGATCGTCAAATAATGCTTTTAAAATATAAGTAAAATAACGCGTACTTTAAAACTTCAACTGTACGGACTCAATAAATCATAATATCAGTTTACTTATTAACTTGTAGACAATTAATTCTGACACAGTACCCTGTGACACCTTCCCAACGAATAAATCAAGGAGTAACTCGATATTGCGGCTACTGTTATAGTTACATACTGCAGGCTTGTTTGTAGTACAGAAAAGCAAGCAATTTAATGTTAAGAACTGGCTGTGTCTACTGGAATCCAGATAAATAGTAGCCGCAGAGCGCAATTACGTGAGGCGGTCGTAGCTTTTCGTTAATAATTCAGTTTCTACTTGATAGATTTTGATGTAGAATATAACACATCTATACTAATATTATAAAGCTGAAGAGTTTGTTTGAACGCGCTAATCTCAGAAACTACTGGTTCGAATTGAAAAAATATTTTTGTGTTGGATAGTCCATTTATTGAGGAAGGCTATAGGCTACTTTTTATCCCGATATTCCCACGGGATCGGGAGTTGCGCGTGTGAAACTGCGGAGCGCTGCTAGTCCTTTCATAAAATATAGCTATCCAATGGTGTAAACCAGATTTTTATCGGTTTAGGATTTGTTTTGCATTTATGCCCTATAATGAATACAAATTGTGTTTCTTAATGTATTTAAGTCAGCCTTAACATATAAGTTTGTCTTAGTTGTGCATTTCACATTTACTATAGTTTAAATAGTGTATTTCATTACCTATAAAATAGTCACAATATCGAAGAACACAATGTACAGCGTTTAGTTATAAATTAGTCGAAAGCGAATGTATTATTTATTCATGATATAGCGACTGTAAGTTCGTGATTTTATTCCTCCGTGTGTAACCGTGACTGTTCACTTGAATTGTGAAATTTGTGATACAAATATTATGGAAATTTAAAATGTACGTTTTCGTTTCCCACGTGTGGGTTGCTTAATGTTAGCATGGTATGCGTTTTGCGACGTCTGGCTGTGTTATGGGGGTGATGCAAGAGTGTACAAAGACCTCAATTATAGCGGGATCCGCGTCACGAATCTGGGTACTAACACGTATTAAACGTTTCTCCATTGGCCAATAATGTTTGATGCATAAATAGTTGCTGATGCTCAAAGTAAATATTTGTTAATACCACAGATAATCTATCAATTGTATACCGGCTGTTTTTCCGCAATTAGACTTTAGTTTAATTTTGCGTGAAAGATGGGTCCGTAGTTCTTTCCTCTAGATACGGTCAACTAAGCTGAGATGGTAGTACCTATAGCCTATACCTACTCCATCCTCGAAGTAAATAATTTCTTTAAAATATCAGAGATCAGACATTTATAACCAGTTATAATGTCTTGTCCAATTAAAATAATCCACCTCGATATCTAAAATATACCTACTTAATAAATTAGACATCTATTTAGTAGGTACCTAATAAATATACCTACTCAATAATTTATTATAGACATAATAACATTATTGTTCCGTATTAACAGTTGTTTTTCATAAAATACACGACACTAATATCTTCTACACAAGGAAAGCTACGACAGGTACATAACCGACTAATATTTAAATATAAAAGGCGATAAACTTGCAACTTAATGGGAGCTAGATTCAAATCCTTATTTACAAGCATTCGATAATAGTATTATAAATATATTGAACATTAGATATGTACTATAAATAAGTTTTACTAGATTCGCTCTTTTTTTTCTAAACTAGTTTCGAATTGTTCGTTTGATAGTGTTAGAGTTCTAATCATACCATAGTCTCCGGTGAAGAGAAGCCATTTTTTACATGGTCAGGGAAGGCAATTTTCTGAGTGATAATACAGCCTCGTATTCTTCAATAGTGCAGGAAAAGGATTGGATTGCCTGACGATAGTGCGACACTGGATTGCACATGCGGTCTAGAGTCATGCTATCATAAATATCGGGCCAATTAATTAATTATCCTGTTTTGTATTTCTATGGTTTTACTAACAATTAGTTTATAAGTCATACTAACAATACTAGGGATTTCAAAGTCTGAAATAAATGAATTGAATTTACAAACTTTGTTAATTTTTTGGTCATAGACATTTTTTTAATCCGGTACAATGGTGTTGCCATTTGATCCCATTTATCGAGGCATAATAAAACTAGTTTTATTTTTAAGAACGCCTTAATTGTGAATTACTTTAAATAGTAACTTCATCTAGCGGTTTAACTTAGTCAATTCATTACATATTTTACTAGATACATGAGCTTAATATGTAAGTTTAATATATTCATTTGTATTAAGTATAAATTAAGTTACTTATTATCGTATGTTCTTTGGATATCGGTTTCTAAGAAGCTTTTTTGTTATTCCAAGGGTTCATCTATGATTAAGCAAACACTCAGACATACAATCTTTTGCATATATAATATCGGTAAGTCATAAAAATATATACTAACATATTATCGTAGAAAACGTATCTGTAAACCAACTAATTCATGGACTTATACCAATTAAGATTTCATTTTGAGATATTGAAGGCATTAAGTTTGAGAATCAGTTAATTTTCATCTAGTTAAGATGTTACATGATCTAATGTTATGGAGGAGTTGAGTGTTGGTAGATTTAGTGATATCATACCTAAATATTGTAAACTAGCAGCGGTCTGCGGTTTCACCCGCGTAACTCCCGATACTGTGGCAATTCCGGGATAGAAACTAGCCTATGCTATGTTACTGTCAATGAATTAATGTATCCTCATACCAAGTTTCATTTTAATCGGTTCAGTAGTTTCGGAGCCTATTCATTATTCAATAATGCAAACATTGTTTGTTTGCATTGATTTTCATTGCATCTTTCCCCTTTATAATAAGATAAAAAAAGACATTCAAAATATTAGTATTGATGTTTAGTTTTCGTTTTAGTATGTATGTATATTTGTTAATCCTTTACGAAATAGCGAACAAGTATAAATATGAAAAAAAAAACAGAACTTTTAAATAGAGATCTTCTTTTTTTTAAGTCTGTTTAAAATCCAAATTATCTTCTCATTATTTACAAACAAAACAGTTTTAATAAGAAAATTACGAAAACAAAGGTTATTTTTTTGTTTCAAATCCGTCAGATGTCCAAACTTAATCTTATCGCGTTAATTAATCAACAAAACACAAGCTTCGCTCGTGCTATATTCTGCTGCAAAAACAACCAAATACTCGAGTGTAATTAAAAACATATTTTATCTGTTCCCTTTCACTTGCAACCGTAATTAAAATTAATCATAAAAATGTAACGAACAAACAAAATATATTGTCTAGACCTATCACAATCAGGTTAACATTTACCAGTGTATGTAGAGCTCTTTATGACTTAATTTACAATTGATACCCTTGAAGTAGAAGGGTCTTGGTATAATAGACAGGTGCGGGTGATGATCGCAAGAAGCAATCAAGATGATTGCTCTGAAGTACGACGCGCTTTACCGCTCGCAACTAGAGACCTTTTATGTCATCATCATCGTAACAATAATCGTTAAAACTTAAACGAATTAGTTTCGACTTATTACGTTTTATTACTGTGATTGCTTTCAATCACCTTCTTAAAGAAAGGCAGGTATATTTTCAACTAATTTAGTAGCCGACATTAATTTTGCCATGCCAGATTTGCGATTTTTACGATTTTTACGATTCATTACTCAACTTAGAACGTTATAAACTTTATAGACCAATACAAGAGACGGTAGTACTTTCGTGGTATAAAATGTATTGCCAGACAATGTTATATAGATGTATCGATTGATTTATTTGGCATTTAACCTTATTTCGGCGACCTTTTCAAAGTTACATAATACCTTGATCGGATCCAATTCTAATTTAGAACACATTAGATCTCTTTTGTTATTTTGACAGTCAATTTGAAATTCGGAATTTGATCATCTAGTTTTCTTGTAAAATTAGTGATGTGCACTTACCGTGGCATATTCGGCGCATATATCAATAGAGTTGACAAAGTCGTAGACGTCGTCAACCGTCCACGCCGATAGTCTGGCGCGTGCTTCGCTGCACATGCAATCTGTACGGGTCTCGCTGCGATCTAGGAGAAAATATCGATATTTATTTAATAATAATTAATGCAACAATATATTTTATATAGGATATATCGCGCTTAAATATTAAAATTGACGTATTTTTGAGTTGAATATATTTTTTAAAAGGATTATACAAAAAGTTATTGGTTCCAGATTTGCTTAACTTTACAAGATTGCAAAATAATGGTAATTTTGTATTTTATTTGACTGATAGTAATATATTATATTGTATCGACACTACACTTAATAAAGAAGAGCTGTATCTAGTTGTTGATTAAACGTTTAATATCGAAAGGTTTCGAGTTATGAACATAAATCGATTCCTCGATTATACTATTATTCAATGTTATGGCGGTGGCATAAACAGATTATTAACAGAAGCACAGCACGATAGAATACATTAAAAGCCAATTTACATAACGAGCGAATAATGAGCTTCACTTAAAAATGAGACGATGCATCTCTTGAATTTGTAGAACGCGTGGCTACTCTAAAATATACATACATATATAATAATATTTTTTGTGACTGACAAATTAATTTGTACAACTGTCTCAATGTTGGTAAACACATCTTTTTGATGTGATATCGTCTTATAAATTGATTAAAACCAGCAGCACTCACAAAAGCGTGTGACGTCACGCTCACGTACCGTTATTGACAAGATAATCATAGCAACGTCATTCACGTTCCGAGAACATGAGTTATTGACAAGGCAACCATAGCAACGAAAATACGTTACCATCAATGTTTTCTGTTAGACTTTATTAAATTATAGTCCGTAAACTGACTTTACAGACAACCATTTTTAACAAGATTTATCGATGAAGAATATATGTATATGTATATCTATGGTTTGGTACATGCATATAAGCAACATGCTTTGGTATAATTTCTAAACCTTCTCCGTTGCTGAATCGATAATTTTGCTATCGATAGTAGAGCATCACTTTTTAAAGTACATAAAAACTGAAGCAACGAGCTTACCATCACTGGAGCCTCGATCCCGTTCATCGCTATCGCTTCTCGTGCTAGGGCTGGCGGAGAGCCGGGCTCGTTTCGCGGCGCTCTCGCCGGCTGCTGACAGGTCCAGGGGCGAGTGTTCCGGCGCGCCTGTTCCCAAACCCGTGCGCTTACGTCGCGACCGTCCGCCTCGACCCACACGCGATATCGCCAGCAACGCCTGTACACAAGGAAATGTCAAAATAAGTTAAGTAAAATCAAGCTCAGTTAATACCCAGCAAGATTGACAAAAAAAAAAACAACCGTAACCACCATAAATATTTTAGATTCCGTAAAGTCATAGTCAAGTTTACACAGATAGAGCACCTCCTGCTTTTGCTTAAAGTCGGTTAAAAATGAATGTAAGGTGATCCAAAAACGATGATAAAAAGGAGAAATCTATGAAGCGAGCCGTGAAGCAACGACGCTAAGCTAACACAGAAAAGCCAGGAGGTTATTATCTGATCGAGAGCGGTGTTGGATCGTCAGGCGCGAGCATTCATCATCATAACGTTCTGCCGTCACGCTCGCCGCTCGCGCGGGTCAAATTGCAATCTATCTTTTTTAATTGCCACGCGCACTAAAAAGGCTAAGTGGAGTAAATTTGAATGATTTTCAAAGAGGCACGCGTGCACATAAACACGGCTCAGAGTGCGCGGGCGCGTGCCGCACTCGACACACCTCGCCTACGAGCTGTTAACCCGGGACTAGACGCAATAAATCAAACGATTTATATCCCTGTTGCTTCTGTTACTCTCTACATTCTCAAGTAAATTGAAAACTATTTATCGATCGTACTAACGAAGAAAAACTTCGTAAATCACGTTATCCACGCCTGCGCCCGCGCCGGCCGGCTATTATCGACCCGCGACATGAAACATTTTCTAATGCAGAAAAACGTCAAGTTTTAATGTCAACGTAATTTTACTAGAAAGTTGAAAACGGTTAACTGTAACGCTGCAATTCCGCAGTCGTGTGCAAAAAGTCATCTAATTTCAAAGTCGAACAGTTAAGATTTCACATCCCATCAGTGGCGTGTCGTGGGGCGCAGTGGCTGCGCGCATGCGCGGCGCGTGCCTCTGCCAATTAGTGCAGCTCCAGTTCCTTTTACTGTGGAGAGTGCGGAGACGGTTCGGTGGCGCGCGCGCGCGCTCCAAGGAGGTGGGCGGGGCGAGATGCGAGCGCGCGCCGGCGCGGGCGCAGCTAGGCACCGCGATATGCGCGGCCACCGCGAACACAGGCAACCGAGCCGTAATTAACACTCTCTCTATGTTGTCTACCTCTACTCTACCCTCTGCAATAGTGAAGGAAGTGTAAAGGTCGGGAGCGCTATCAGATTTAATTGCCACCATTACCGCTGTGAAGGAAGCGGAGCGCTCATCGCACATTATGATTTTAAAGAGGTTTAAATTAACATAAACGAGGCACGTTCGATGAAGATGCCACTTGCGATAACGCTATATGAATTTTATGATTCCCGAGACATTTTAATCACAGCCGTGAACTATGAATTGGTGCGCGATGTGTAATTAAAACAGGAAGGTCAGTGAGCACTTGCTTTTATAATTAATATGAATTACAAATGTGCTCTTTTGAAATGAAAACCCAGCTGACCGTAAATTATTTCATAGGGGTACTGGCCTTGTCTTAAGTAATGTACATTATGAAGTAATAAAAACTGTTTTTTCTTCTTTGAAATTATTATCTTCTAATAACCTTAAGAATGGATGTGCGCTGTTGGGTAATTGTGCTGTGATTTCGGACAATTCGGTTAAATTTTTATCATGAATTAAGTCACTGATCTGCAAACTCATTAAAAGTTGGTTTGGTATTATTAAAATTCAGAAATAACCTATACATATTTTGGGATATAAAATAATTGTTAGAAGTAAAGAGATTTTTATCATTTAAATGAAGACTCAAAAGTTAACAATAAATATAAGTAATCGGACCATCTTCTCTACGTGTAGCGAGACACATTAACCAATTTCTAATATTAAAATGATTACAGACATCCTGTGGTTCAACCAACACGCAATCCTATGAAAGTTATATTCAAAATTAATGAAAATATCTTAAAAATTAAACAAACCTACAAAAATTAATAGGCTAATAGGTTTATGAGTATCATTAAATTATACGTAGTGGAATTAATATCCATAATTTTCTCTGACGGAATGAAATGATCATGAGAACCGTATAAAGTTTTGACAAAGTTGACTAATAATAATATTAGCTAACTAATATGCGTGACGCGGCACTAAAATTATAAAATGTTCCTAATTAGTAGGCCAATATTAATATTTGAAGAAATAGATTTGACAAAATTAATAAAACAATTAAGTAAATCAATAAGTTTTAACAATCCTAATAAATATTGGTAATTGGATACGTTGCTATTTTACAAGTAGGTGGGTTATAGCTAAATCTTGTCATCTAACTGTGTATGGCTCATTAACTTAATCAAATTCTGCTATGCAAACATTTCTAGCTAATTAGACATAGTCGATGTTTACTTAATAAGTTTATCAAATATAAAATCACGAAGATATTTTATAATTACGACCTAGGATTTTTAAGGTCGATTAAACGTTTTTGCCCGTACACCTGTTGAAGGTTAAAGTTGAAATGGTATATTAAGACCAGAATGTTATCAACTAGAAACTTTTATACCTACAGAAAAATTATAATGTGTTTTACCTTTGTAGAGCTCATATCTAGCATGACTGGAAAGGCGGGAAGTCGCGGTGGACCACCTTGCTGCTTTGCCAGCTTTGTAAACAAGCCTCCGAGAGGTGCTTCTGAGACCTCGGTCTGTGCAGGGGATGATGTCGTCCTTGGCTCCACTGAGAAACCATTCAGCCGGTGGAAATAGCTGTAGATAAAATGTAAATTTTATTAAGCACTTGAAAGAATCAGATTTCTAATATTTCTTCTCCATTGCTTTCGGGAAATTAAGCCGAGACACTCAAAGTCATAATGTTATGTGTGAATTCTATCGACGCACGTAAAGATGCACCTGACTGTTTTTTTATAAAAATTAACATATATTTTACGACTTTAATGTCATCCTCATCCAATAAATTGTGGGATTTACTGCGGCGACTGTGTATCGGAAAAGCGTCTCATGGCGCCGAATGGCCTATCGTGCCGGTAATTAAAACTCTGAGTAGCAGAGGTCAGCGACCGTCGATAGATGAGCAATTCATTAATATAACATAAGTTCACGCGGAGAACACTGGTTCTCACGAATCATGTAAATTTGTCGACTAAACGTAAGTTATCGAATCGATTAATATGCTAATTACTTTGGGCATCACTAGCCTGTCGGTCGGTGAACTGCACCTCGCACAATGTTGTCACATTATCCGTGTGAAAGATTAATTGTCAACATTCGAATATCACTATTGCATGTGTCTTAATACTGTGAAAGTTTCTCTTTCAAGGTGCCATTCATGCCGTTGGTCATCAAAATGAAAAAAAAAAATCTATTGCGTTCTCGTAATTAGCGACGAGTCGTTAACGACCTGCCGCTTTTATTTATTACAAAATAGCGTGTTTCTTTCTATCTGCATTTATTGATCTGTATTTTATCGACTACTTCAATCTCTCCTTTTATAATTGACTACTAAATATTATGATAGGAATGTTCAAATAATAACTGCCGTCACCGCGGGATTATTTATATATCAACCAATTCCACGCTCGGAACCTTTGTGTCATACATTATATGAACGCTACCTCTAAAACTCAACAATACGGTAACTCTAACACAATCATTAGTTACTTGTATTTTTTTTATGCAAAAAAAACTTACTCATTGTTAGCATGCGTGTTATATCTGGCTGCTAGGGAGCGCATGATGTCGGAGTAGTTACGCGGCGGGTGTGCGGGCGCAGGCTGTGGCGGCGCGTGCGGGCTGCCGCGCTCCGGCGGCGTGCCCGGGTACGACGACGTCGATGGAGTCACGCTGCGGGATCTATACACAAAGTACGACTTAATTAGGGAAACTACAACTAGCACTAGCCAGAGGGAAAGAAATGTAAGGCTGCTTTTGCACCAGAGATGTGCTAGGAAGTTGAGTGGTGTGAGGATGCGTAGCGAAGCTGTTAAACGGTGCGCAAATGCGCGGTGCAATGCAATGATGTAGCTCTATTCACTAATTTCTTTAGCGCAGTGCACGTCGCATTTCTTGCACACATTTCTTGAGACTCGGAAATGAAGTTAAATTATATTATTGGTGGATTTTTCCTCGTACTACGCTCAGCTTCCTAGCATATTTCTGCTGAAAAGCAGCCTAAGACTGTACAAAAGTCGCCTGTACTCGCTGAGTCCGATTTTTTCATTGAAATTTCATTGCTATAGCTCAATTCTGTCAGTTGTTTGCTAGTAAGAAGACGCTCGGTTAAGTGGCGGGGGACATAAGAGTATACCGTACCCTACAGTGAGATTTCCGGTAGGGACACGCGCTTGTGTTATATACAAAGCCTCATGGATGATCTGAGCCTATAATATTGCTCCTTTGGCTTCAAATTCTGGTCTTATCTTGGCTAGTTGTTTAGGTAAGTAGTAATTACCTGGATGCGTTGGAATCGTGCGGGCTAAGCCGCTCGTTCTTGACGTGGGCGTGTGGGTGAGCGTGCGGCACGGGGGTCGGCGTCGACGTCGGCGCGTGCGCGGCGGGCGACGCGGCCGCATCGCGCGCGCAACGCCGCGCAGCTGCGCCTCCACCCCCGCCTCCGCCTTCACCTACAACAACGAAAAGATATATCTTAAATTTTGTTTTAGTTCAGCTATCTTACAATGTTAAATCACTTTGGACAAGCCGACCACATTATCAGTTATGGCCTCTGCAACCTTTGTCGGTCCATATAGATATGTAATAGATTTGTTTGTAGATGAGTTATTCAATTTATAAGTTTGTACCATAAAGGACATGGTCAAATATTGTCGATGAAAAAGATGACAATTTGAATAAAAACTTGAGTTCAGAATGCGCAAAGAACTAAACTGTAGTCGTATTAATTTTCAAGGAGCTTGCCTAACAACGATTAATCGTAGCAAGATAAAAGAAAAAATGACAAAGATGAGTGTCACTTAAAATTCGCGCTGAACTTGCAACACTCAGGGGGCATCTTTCAATCTCAGATACGATCAAGTCGGTTCGTTTGAAGTGGCAGGACTCAAAGTTTACGCTCTCGACCAATCGCAGGACGACATCTTATGAATTAATGAGGTCGATGTGTGAAATAAACACATTGTGAATGTTGAAATTAGAATTCTGTGAATTTAGTAAAAGAATAAAGGACAGCAAGTATTACCCGTTGCCAGATTCGCTGACCTAAGCAGCTATAACCAACTAGAATACTTAAATCGATTTAAAAGAAAATGTGTCATTATTAAAAAGGCATAGTTTATAGAATTACTATATACCGTAATTTGTAGTTCAAAGAAGGTTATCATAAACCAATAAATCTATATTGGCAATCATTACAACCTACCTACCTACTTTTTCATCGATGAAAATTAATTTACATAGCATTAGTAGTAGGAAGCGTAAACACATCTGTATCTGTCACTATTAAAATACTATTTAGAAATTTTCAAATCATGTATACAGTGTAATTCTAGGTTATGTCTAATCTTAATGTTAATCTATGTTGATATAGACATAAAAATTATAATTATAACCATATAGTGGGTTTAACATCTGGTAGGTAGTATATGGCAGAGAAACTGGACACTTTATATGGTGTTATTAATTGCTGCGTATAGGTGTTGTGACAGTTCACACAATGTATCATGCTTATTGAACCATTATTTTTGCTTTATACCTACTTCCTGCTCATTATTTGTATCTACTAGTTACCCATTATTAAAATTAAAGTTTCTAGTAACCCTGAGATTTAATAATAATGAGATTTGCCTCCTGATTAAGTAATTAACACCCGTTAATTTCCCCAATTATAAACGCTTTTAAAGACGCATTGTCATTTTCAAGTTGACCACTTGCTAAGTCAGGAGTCAGGGCTTCAGAATAAAATCACTAAGCTTTACTAAGTAAAATAAATCTATCTGATCTTTATCGCATTATTTAGTAAAGAAATTACATGCACTTTGACAATATGAAACCCACGTTTCTTAATATTTCCAACGTATACAAAAATGATTTCGTTTTGTACAGTCACTGCGTGTGACATCACAACTTATTATAATAAAATAATATCTTATAATAATAAAGGAGGCAAGTGAGTGTGCGTGGGTGTTTCAATAGGTTTATTTGTATAATATAACATACACTATCACAATGATAACATTATGTTAAGAGATGATTACCTACATTACTGTTGTTGGACCACAAACGTTGAATTTTTCGAGGTTTTCCAATGATTTATAACAATTTGTCTAAGGAATGCAGTAGTTGGTGTTTCATGATGGATTTATTCAAATTGTGTTTAATAAAATGCTGGACATATCGTTTACGGACACGTATTCTGAATTTATTTATTAAAATTATTCGTGAAGAAATACGAATTATTTCAACAACATTGTCAACTTTTGAGTGCAACTTGATCTACATTTCAGTGGGTTTTGAATAATATACAACTTTAACGAAAACCTACACATTTTACACTAGGTATAATATAAATTATGTATATAATAAATGAACAGCTATGGTAGTGCTAATTTTTTCGGATTAAAAACATAAAAGGTTTTGAAATTCCGGAGAAGAACTCCCTAAGCATTTTTTCAATTAAAGTAATTTCATTAAAATGTGCTATTGTAAATTTAGTTTCGGTGTGATAAAATGGACTATAATGATAAAAAATAATTAATTGAACACATTTTCGTGTCATAGTTGCTAAATAGCAGCTAATAAACTAAATAGATAGTCACAACTATGTGATATAACCTTCAGTTTAGTACATACAAACATAAAATAAATAAATGATTGAATAAACAGACATTTAACCTCGTTGCGTAAATAATTTACGTAAAAACTAAATAAGTCTAATTGATTACTTAATTTGTTGAATTCTCACGTTTTATAACAAAAATTTTAATAAGAAAAGGTTTATGGGGTCTAAGAGTCAAACGAAATGTATTTCGCAGGAAGTGATTGGTATATTTATGATGGCGGTCGATGAGTGAGAACTTCCGGTCAGTTATGGCGGGGTCACTTACTTATTATAATTAGGCAGGTACGTATTTGGTTGGGTTTAGAAGGGGCATTCATTTGAAAATAGTGAATGAACCGTTGAACTTTGAGTTTCTGGCTGCTGCTGTAGAAATACAAACAATTTCTAACAAACAGAGTCAGAGAAATAGTACGCCGGAAACGAAATCAAATTCTCTACGAAATTAAATTTACGCATAAACTAGTTATAAATACCACAGGAATACTTATTGTCAAGACTTTCAGTTTTTTCACGCGAGTCACAAAAACTTACTGTAAGAACGCTTTATTCGATAGAATTTTCGGCTATACTTTGCGAAACTTTTTTCAAGGATATTAAACATTTTAATACACTTTAGTGAATATTTATTTTCCCCCTGTTCAGACCTTAATCCGAACTCTTGGAGGGTACCTAGTGCCGTCGCCTGTTGTAGAGTGCAAGCTAGCTAGTTAAGCATGTCATCCAGTTATCTCGAGTGATTTGTTGAGATCGTCGTTGATTGTCGATTGCATTCGAGTTATCCGGCTTTTATGTTTTTTTATGAGATATTATAAATGCTAAAACGAGAAGGGATTTCGTTTTACTCTAGAGGTAGAGAAACTACACTCGGGTGAAGTCTGTGTTTTCAGTAGACATATTTATGTGCGATTTATTATTTCTAGAAAAGTTTAAGCCTGACCAAACAACATAATTTGTACTTGATAAATGGTATTAAATAAAATAAAATGTGTTTTCGTGAGCCCTTCCGTGCTTCAGAAGACACGTTAAGCCGTTGTTCCCAGTTGCTACCTTTAGTAGCAGTCGTTAGGTCATAGAGCAATCTGAAAACTCTAACAATAGGTGAGCCACACCACTATAAAAGAAGAAGAAGAATAAAATAAAAATTAGTTTGTTTTGTTGAAGCTCTCTTCAATCTAGATATAGCCAGTCAAGCACAGCAACCACATGAGCGTTTATGAAATCACTAAAGTATTGCCGGTTTGTTCAGGACTTAATACTAAAAGTAATTATAGTAAGGTATTTTTGTATATTTTTCCAAGAAGTGCAGTTTACACTGCACCTTGTCCGGTAGGGTCAGCAACTGAGCGTCAACGTCAAACAAGGCAGGTACCGTTGGCAGCACCTGACCCGAATTGCCATCCAAACACTGTCTAAGTGACCAACCGTTTACAAATATGTACTCTGCGCCCGCGCGCACGTGATTATCGTGACATAATATACTGTAAAGATTTTTGTGTTACTTTGAGGAATTTGGTTTTAAAATTAGTTAGGTCCTTAAGGTGAAAGGGTACCGGCGCTCTCTCCATACAAACGTAGTCGACTGTTTCCTCCATGGATATTGGATAATGACACTAACACAAATATTTTTGTGCCATAAAACCTATAATTGTCATGACTATGCCCTATGTTTTGTTTTATTTTTATTTTCTAATTATCATAGAAATTAAGATTAAAAAAAAAAATTATAGGGGCATGGTCATGGCAGTTATAGGTTTTATGCAACAAGAATATTTGCTCTAGTGATATTATCCAGGGAGAAAACAGTCGACTACGTTTGTATGGAGAGAGCCCCCGGTACCATTTCCTCTTAATATAATTTAATAAGAATGACAGGTCTGGTGACAAGTGGCTATTAAGGATGAACAGTAAAATGCAAGCCATTGGTTTAGTGTATAGGTTTCTAGTTACTGTTATTCGCAGACTGCGATTTTTTTTATTGCAAACCATGTTACCGCGAAAGCCTATGAAAGCGAAATAACAGAACTGCAATGTGTGGTATGGCGAATCATTGGAACTACGAATGAACAAATTGGGAAATTGGGAGATGCAAGCCATTGGTTTAGTGTACAGGTTTCTAGTTACTGTTATTCGCAGACTGCGAATTTTTTAACCATGCTTTCGCTAAATCCTAAGACAGCGAAAGGACAGAACTGCGGGGTTGGTCAGTTGATACTAGTTGTCTAAAAGGTCTAAGGAGCTGAATAAGGCTACGAAAATCGTCATCAATTTTCGTATACCGGATGGGAAGATTTCTTATGACATAATTATTTTTCAAAATTCATGAGGTTTTTATTTAAATTCGGTTACGTTTCGACTATAATACCATATAGTGGACGAAGATCTTTATTTGTTACTGTGCATTGGGCGTTGATACTTATAGTTACCAGTTTTCAGTTTGCGACACGCTGTTTGTTTATTGTTTGAAGAATGATGAACACATACCACGTCTTCTACCGTCTTCTAAGAAATCGTTGGACTGAACACCACAATAGGAAGGCAGATTTGGATTCCATATGTCAATGTTTGATCAATACTCAACATTCTGATGGGTTAAATAAAGTAATATTGAATAAACAGATATTTAAATGAAACCTATTCGGCTTAAGGGAAAAAGTTATTTTATAGGTCTTTTACACCATTTTATAGCTTCAGTCGTATTGACCTGCAATACGACTAATTTTTAAGTTCCGTATTTAACTAATTGTTCCAGTTTCGAAGCTCAAAATTATCTAACAATTTTGAGGAATTTCTTCTAATAAATTGTAACACAGAAGTTTAGGGATATGGATACTTATTCCACCATCCATGAATAAAAGCGTTCAGTGGTTAAATCAATACATTTTTTTCTTTTTGAGTGATACAGAGAATAAGTTTTCTTGGGGCATGAAACAACTCTCTCCATAAAGACGCTAGAGAATTATGTCTCGTTTTTAGTAAACATTCTTGAAAATAATAAGCAGTATTCTTAATTTAAAAATATTGCTACCGCTTATAATTTTCATCATTTTTTATTAAAAAAATATACTTTAGTGTCTAGAGGAAGATGATGATTTCTTGCGCCAAGAAATCTTTTTTCTATGTGTCACTCAAACATTCAAAAACTTAAGCAAACATTATAGTGCACTTACCACACTGTATAGCAATAAAACTGTACTGTGACATTCATTTACTAATAGGAAAACCAACAATATTCCATGGTGACAATTTGGATTGTTTGGAGATGCGACACGTGCGCGCGCGCCACACTGCTCGCGATGTGGGCGGACCCTAATGATGACCTCCCGTGAGCCACCATCACCCTCGATGTAATGTAAAACGTCTGGTAATGGGAGCTTCGAGATGTCGGAATCGTTTTGATCTGATTTGTGGTCAGAAATAAATGAAACCAAAAAAGTCAAATCATTTTGACGAAAATCTGGGTTAAAATCTTTTGTTTTTTTATTTTATTTAAGATTAGGCTGTGCGTTGATCCGTCAGTCGGCCATTCAGGACAAAGAATTTTATATGTATAGATACTCGTAGTCCCTATAGGAATTGGCGGCATTGGTTTTCAACCCCAGGGAATAATTTAATAATAATTAAAAATTCCTTCTTTCAAGACGTAGTAGACTGATACTGTAGGTACACTCCACATATAGTAAACATATTTGTTAATAACTTACGCGACTTCGTCCGCGTAAAAGTCAAAAATAGACCAAGGAATGACGTTGTCCCATACAAACTTGGCCCCCCTTTTTCACCCCCAAAGGGGTAGAATTTTGGAAAATCTTATCGGATGCCTACGTCATACAAAGAAAACACCCTCCAAGTTTCAGGTCTCTACGATCAGCGGTTTAGGCTGCGTGCGTTGATCCGTCAGTCAGTTGTTCAGGACAAAGCATTTTATATGTATAGATAATACCGACGACTGGGTCTAAGAGTGTGATCCAGTGAGTGTTTCTGCGGTCTATCATTGATTTCTCAGTTAAATTTCCTGTGACGAATCACAGGTCATGTTTCTAAGCGATGACGTTGCAGAACGTATCGTGACCCCGACTTTTACCAAGGTCACGACGCAGGTGGCAGACGCAGGCAAACAAAAACTGGCACTGTTTACCTACCGCCTGCCTTCGACAAACAACAGGTGCCTACTCCCGAACACTCGTGCGCTTCTCTCCTCCGTTTGTGTTTGGGTTCTAAGATCTTTGAACGATTGACTATTCGAATTTCTCAATCAGTTTGTCTTGAAAATATTTAAGGGAGTTTGTTTGTGGAGAAACTGTGGGCACTGCTCTACTGTGTGCCCAGTGCCTACTTGATCTTTGTTTTCAAATGTTTATGTGGTTATTAATATTTGGACCGAAAGTAGACGTTAAGCTTAAATGTAAGAATAAGCTGAATCGGGAGCTTATTATTCGATAATTCGATAATTGTACACTAAAACACATTTATTTTACTCGGTGGCCAAAATATTAACAAATTACTCAGTGCTAACTATACCAATACAGCAGAAGAATTCTAGACTATACAATACACAATGTATTGTATACACAATGTATTGTATAGTCTAGAATACTTCTACTATACAATACACTATGTATTGTATAGTTTAGAATACTTCTGCTGTTTCAGTTTAGTCGCCACTGAGTAATTAGTTAATTTTATGGCCACCGAGTAAAATAAAAGTACAATTGTCGAATTATCCAAGAAGTAAGACAGCACACGACATATATGTACCTAGTTAAAAGCATAAACTTAAACAAAAAAAACAAACAGTGTTCAAACAACTTGTAACAGTTAACGAGTAGAATTCCTCTGATTCTATGAGCCCTTCAAAGGAGTACCATCGATTGGTCAACTGTTTATGTTAGTACAAAACATTGTTTAACTGACGAGCAGAGGCAGAACTTGAACTTGCTACTTACACTTTTATTTTCCTAGTTAGACATTAGGTAGGTATATTTATTGTTAAACGACAAATATTATGTTTATTAAGTTATTTATTATTGGAATATTTTTTAGCTTCTGGCAACAATTAATTACATTAACAAGATCATCAGTTCAATGCATTAGACAATGATATCTTATATAACAAAATAACAATAAGGTCAGTGAAGTAACAACATCAAATTAATAAGTGTACTACACACACATTATTTCGATGCAACTAAAAGAAAGGAGTTGAACCCATATATCAAGTATTCATCCATGCTATTCAGGGCGCACGGGTGTAGTGCACGGGACATGTGTTAGATTGAGAAGGCTAGCCCAGCACCACCTAGCTTAGTCGACCGTATGCAGAGGAAAGAACTTGTCAATACGTCCTGAGCCAACTAAGCCGGGGGTTTCATCACAATGTTTTCCTGCACCATAAGAGTAAGAGTAATGTTAAATGTATTGCATATTTATTGTATAGTCTAGAATACTTCTACTATACAATACACTATGTATTGTATAGTTTAGAATACTTCTACTATACAATACACTATGTATTGTATGGTCTAGAATACTTCTGCTGTTTCAGTATAGTCGCCAAGCAGGTAATTACAACATAGGTATGCAAACTTTTTGGACATTTCGTAGCCGGAAATGCCTTCATCCTACCCACCCTTTCTATTGGCGAGTACTAAGTAGTAGTTTTATTGCCGCTCATTTCGTATGACAAAGAGAACTTCGCCCATAATCTTTTATTTCAACAAAAGTGTCGAGAACTTCTAAATTATTTACGTAAACACACATAAACGGTCAAAAGTTTAACCTTTCCCTAAAAGGAAACTAGAAAGTTCTCACTAACGTCAGGGCACTGACTCGGTAAAAACTGACGTTTTTAAAATTCAACTGTTGTCACTGTTTTCTAAAGGCGAGCTGTGAATTCGCAATTAACCTGTATTTGCATTGTCGACCCTGTGTCGTGACTTGCGACCTACCGTGTCCTGCACATCCTGTACGGATGTCTTGATTATTCTATCTTGATGATTCGCTCTTGCTGTTTCATCGTTGATGCGACTTGGAATGCAGTTCGCAAACGTAGTGCTGTTTTGATTTAATCAATCGCTTTCGACTCGTTTCGAAGAAGGATGCGTCATTTTCTTTGAATATTAGTTTGAGATTTTTACAAAGTTTATTGTTATTTTAATGATTATGGTGCGATCTGAAGATGCAATTTTATTAATGTTGTCTTTGTGCTATAGATTCTATAAAATCTTTTAAATTCGGCTAAGTGTGACTGTATGCATCTCGCTACGAAATCTAATAAATACCTCGAAATAATAAATTACTAAACAAAAAAATGCTAAATGTGATATAAAAACCTATGTGCCGCCGCAAAATAAATAGGTAGTTATTATAAGTGTTTAAATTCTCAAATATGCTACTGAAAACATACCTTTTTACCTGCTTCACTACTTGCGGTAAGTAATACTAAAAATACTCGTCGTACTTTGTACAATGTAGGTAGGTATGTGACGCGGCATCTTTGTCAGTGTAGGTAAAAATTCGTCGTTTCCAATGTCAAGGCGAGGGCCAGGGTCGGAGAGGTCGTGAGACGCGCAGGTCGAGCCGATGTTGATTCACCGGGACCAAAGGTTGCCCACCTCTGACATTTTCTTAACGTTCGTGTATTAATCGCTGCGATAACTGTTTTCGTGCGGCTTATGGTAATCACTGCGAGATTTGTTATGGAGGGTGGAATATGTTCTTGGTTTTAAGTATGAGTTTCGTGAACGCTTCGCTCGTGCTGTGTGAATATAATAAGCTTTAAGGAGGTAATGAAGATTCACTACATGATTTTAAGTAAGTTTGATGGGATTCGTTTATTTATTTTCTTATCTTAGTAATACCAACAGCTATTACTAGAAACAGAAATATAATTCACATGACCATTAACGTATCCACAACTAAAACTAAACAATTGAGCAATTATGTAATACATATTATTTTAATTATTTTACTTTAATTAGCATGTTAAAGGAGCAAACGCCATTGTGAAGATACAAAACATCTAAATCAAGGTTCACCTAAAAAGGTTTAGGTTCATTATTGTGAGGCCCAAATAGATTTTACATTCCTGAATTACATACAATAGGGGTTCAAATGGAATACTAGAAATTCTATTTTAACATTTCAATCTCACTTCTGATATAGGAAACAATGAGTTCAACTTGCATTCAGCCATTGTTGAGACTCTGACAATGCAAGTTTATCCTACACTTTTGGCATGGATGCATGACCGTTGGTTCCTTTGTCAATTAAAAAAAACTCAGGTACAGGTCAGGTATTTTTTGTCTCAGGTACATTTGTCCCTTCCGAGAAAAAATCACTTGCGAAATTTCTTGAAATAGTTATTAAGTCAAAGGGATAGGGGTGGTTATTACGTATTTTTTTTAGTTGAGAATTTGGTCACGTAGAAACTTGTTCGAAGTGGTCACAATTAGGGGCAAATAGATGTATTTTTTGTACAACAAATATGTTAGAATATTACTTCATGTGTAAACTTTGATATTATATTACCGTTACTCGGTTGAGTTATTTGACAAGCAATGTAATGATTCGTGTAATTGAATAGATACTAATATACCTATATTACAGAAGATTTAATTATTTCCTTAATATCAAGTTAATTGGAATTTATTAAGAAATAGTAACGTTAGGTACATTGTTGTAAATTATTGGTAATAATATAAGAAAGCACTTGAGGGCTACTTATATGCACCATAACAATACATTTTTGATCTACGACTTTTGGAAATAGAAATATATTTTGGAAATTATAGGGGTTGTGTTAATTCGATGATCAACAGATTTAAAAAAAAACAGAGTCTCTTCTTCAGAACTTCATACTCAAATCAGTGGATACAACTTACAAAATAATATCTTAAGGTTAATGAACTCCCCGTGTAAGTAACAGCTGATTTACATAAAACAGGTAAACATAACCCCAAAATATTCGAAAGAATGTTCGAATTTCCAAAAGTGGTAGAACCAAAGTTAGTTGTTAAAGTGCATAGAAGTAGCTCTTAACCGCTTGCTTGTTTGTTGCTATGTTTTGACATTAACGAACTAATTGTTATTGAGATTTGGAAGTACAATCTCCATTTAAATACAATATAATAGAATACGTGAAACAATGCAACATAAACGTATGTAAGTACTTTATATTATCATCATTACATAGTATAAAACAAAGTCGCTTCCCGCTGTCTGTCCCTATGTATGCTTAAATCTTTAAAACTACGCAACGGATTTAGATGCGGTTATTTAAATAGATAGAGTGATTCAAGAGGAAGGTTTATATGTATAATACATGCAAACCCTCCATGAGTTTCTTGTGCCTTCTTCTCATTGGTGTGCGCGTTCCGAAGGCACACATCTTAACTTAGTTTTTAAGACGTGTCCATGTGATCTTATACCTAGGAATTAAGCATTCAAAGGAATAAAGATTTTTGACTTTGACTTTGCATAATATAGCCGTGCGAGGCCGAGGCGGGTCGCTAGTTATCTATAAAGGTAAAATACAAATTCTGGACCACCGCTATAACAACGCAAACCGGAAGATGCTAAGATTTGGCATACAGATAGCTGTTATAAAGTAAATGATTTTGAAAAACTTGCGGTTAGTTTCAGTAAATAGACAAAAACTGAAATAAGCCACAATGGTCTCTATGCCGGACTGCCAAACACAGGGTTGCGGGTTCGATTCCCGCCTCAGACAAGTATTTATGCTTAGATATTTGTCTGTGGTCTGGTTTGTTTCTATGTATTATAAGTATATATTTACAAAAAGGAAAGTATATAAGTAGTTTATTCGTTGTGTAGCACCCATAACACAAGTCTAGTTACTTAACTTGGGGCTAGATGGCGATGTGTGGAATGTCCTGCAATATTTATTTATTTAATCACTAACGACAGTTAGCCACATGTTACCTTCGAGGTAGGTCTGCCAGGTAAAGTGGTCAAACGTAAAATATCCACTAATCCCACACTTAAACCACTGTTTGAAGTAAGCCGTTCAACCTTCCTTTGTTAAACAAGCCTCGAAGGGGTAATTTTTGGTACCTTTTCCTGCATTAGATGTCTTTTACTTTGACCGTTCTACCTGGATTGTTATGACAATGGTCATTTTTTAACCTTTTCTCTAGAAATATGTAATTTCTAAGGTTAAAATAGACAGGTTGTGCATTGTCAAATTTTTTTTTAGGAAATATAATTAATTTTTAGATTTTCTCCATTAGTTCTAGAAGATTATATATTTTGTTGTAATATTTAAGGTTATAGTAATTTCTAAAGTTAAAATAGAAAGATTGTGAATTGTAATTAAGTATTTTAAGAAGTTATACTTAATGTTTGGTTTGGTTTTCTCCAGCAATTGTAGGAGATCCTATTTTTGGTCTTTCCAATCGTATGTACACGTCACAAACTTAAGGCTCTCTCCATACAAACGTATCCGACTGTTTCCTTCCTGGATAATGAGTTAATGACACTAGCACAAATATTTTTGTGCCATAAAACCTATAACTGCCATGACTATGCCCATACGTTTTGGTTTTTTCATTTTCTAATTATCATAGAAATTAAGATTTAAAAAACAAAACATAGGGGCATGGTCATGGCAGTTATAAGTTTTATGCTGCAAAAATATTTACTCTAGAGTCATTATCGAGGGAGAAAACAGTCGACTACTTTTGTATGGAGAGAGCCTCCGGTAACCTTTCCTCTTAAGAGGAAACGCGGGCATTGCTCTCTCCATAAAAATATATTTCTCTATTTCCATTCTGAAAGCAATCATTTTTCCATTATCCCTACCTAGGATTGCTGCACACATACTCCCCAGTTTTCATTTTTTAACAACTAATTACAAAAGGATATATTTTATTTTTTTTCTTTAAAAAGGAAATCAGAGGGTACAGCAAACCAAGACTTAAGAAAAAAAAATGTTGAATACCTTTGTACGGAGAAAGCATTGCCCGTCTACGCTTTTAAATGTGCGGAAATAGAAGATTTTTAATACGAGGCTGTGGGTAGGTATCCGAACCTATCGTTTGATACTGTACAAGCAGACGTAGGCCCTAAGTATGAGATTAATAAGTAATAAAAAAAAACTGGCGGAGTGTGAGTCGGACTCACGTATGAAGGGTTTCGTAACATGTTGTATGGAAGCCCGCCTTAATAAATTAAATAGGATACAGCGGCAACAGAAATACATAATCTGTGAAAATTTCAACTGTCTAGCTATCACGGTTCATGAGATACAGCCTGGTGACAGACAAACGAACGGCCGGACTGTGAACTCTTAATAATAGGGTCCCGTTTTTCCCTTAAAGTACGGAACCCTAGAAATTATATTCGTGAAACTACACAATTCTCGCTTTTCTTGCGTATTTTTTATATTGATTGCGTGCGTTGATGTCTAATACATGAAAGTTTACCGACGGCCGCGGTACGGTCTCGTAGCCACCTTTTTTTTTACATGAAAATCGTTCAACTAAAAACGGATTTATGCTTATAAAACTGTGGAGCACAGCTAGTAATATATACTTACATACAATCTTTGCATGAAGAGAAAACTATATCAAAAACGGTTTATTCGTTCGAGAGCTTCAATGCCACAGACAGCCAAATACACAGTTCAAACTGATAACATTCCTCCTTTTGGGTCTCTTGTCACCGTAGATATACTGACCAATTTATTTTATAAACTACTAGCTACGCCCCGCGGTTTCACCCGCGTAATAATCTTCTACGCAATTTTCTTAATTATTTCTTTCATAAGAACCTTCTCCGGACAATAACAAACACAACAAAAAAAGAATTGGCCAAATTGGTCCAGGCGTTGTTGAGTTATGCGCTTACCAACACATTTTGCGATTCATTTTTATATTACTAGCTGCGCCCCGCGGTTTCACCTGCGTAATCAATTTCTGCGCAACTTTCTTAATATTTTCTTTCATAAAAACCTTCTCTTGACAATATCAAAGACAACAAAAAAAGAATTGGCCAAATTGGTCCAGGCGTTGTTGAGTTATGCGCTTACCAACACATTTTGCGATTCATTTTTATATTATAAGATAAGACTACCTATAGGTATACTTAGTTATAAGTTAAACGAAAATATTTATGGTCGATCCATGATATTAATTATAAAGGAAGTTATAATTACAATTAGTAAATAAAATATTCTCTAAATATGTTAAACAGTAGCAGCCACTAATGCTTATCTGAAGGATGTACAAATTATGTACCGATTTGCGATAAAAACATCAGATTGGTACTAATGTAAACTATTAATTATAAAAGCTTACTAAATATATTGACGGTAATGAATAAAAGTAATGAACGAAACGGCAAACGACGGTTTGCGCTAATTTGACGAACTATTTTGTTACTAATTAATTTAGATGATTTATACATGATTTATAATTATTATTTTTAATTAGATTTAAAATTGTTTAACTTTTTAGTACTAATATCTTACTTTCAATAAGTTAAAACTATAATCTCTAAGTGATGGAAGGGCGGAAGCACTTGTTACAAGTAACCTCATTAGGTGCTTAAAAAGTGCTGTCATAAGGATAAAATTGTAAATTTCGATTAAGAAATTGAAATAAACATTTTTATTATTATTATACAACGCCAGCAATTTAATCCATGTTATTCAAGACCCTATATCTGGAACATATATTAGATGGAGTAGCCTTGCTAATCTTTAGCACTTTATCTGCTTAGTCGACCGGGTCCAGAGGAAAGGACTTGATAAGGTGACAGGGTACCGGGCGCTCTCTCCATACAAACGTAGTCGACTGTTTCCTCCCTGGATAATGACACTAGTACAAATATTTTTGTGCCATAAAACCTATAACTGTCGTGACTATGCCCCTATATTTGGTTTATTTCAGTTTATAATTATCATAGAAATTAAGATTTAAAAAACACAAAAAAAACCATTGAATGGTCATGGCAGTTATTAGTTTTATGCAACAAAAATATTTACTCTAGTATTATTATCCAGGGAGAAAACAGTCGACTACGTTTGTATGGAGAGAGCCCCCGGTACCCTTTCCTCTTAATACAAATTAATAAGAAGGTACAGGTCTGATGACAAGTGGTTAGTACGGATGAACAGTAAGATGCAAGCCATTGGTTTAGTGTATAGGTTTCTCTTAATTCGTCTGGCTTAAGCTTGCGTGCCTAAAACTTACTGACCGTCGCTGTCAACACGGGAGGCGTAGAATGATAAATTATTTTATAAAGAGAGGTGTTTGTATCCATATAATCAGCTATCTATAGGTACAGAATAAATAATAGTACCTACAGTTAACTATTAAAGGTCATTCAATATTAAAAAAACGGCAAAGAACCCGAGCATTGAAACACGTTGCCGATCTTAACCGAATACCCAAAACCCTGAGTTCATACTGAGGACTCGTAACGTTCACGGTAATAAAAGACATCAACGCGCGCTTGTTGTAATATAGTCCAACCCTTCCAATCTTCCAACCCTGTATGTAATTAATTATTTAGTAAGTCCTTATGTTCCTTTTGTATGTTATTGGTTAAAAAGTGCCTAATTTACAAGATTATTTGGAAAATATCAATTCTGTCTTACAGGGTATTTAACATAGTACACTGGAATGTTAAATAAACTAAAACAACATATTAAAAACCTTTATATATCGCACTAATATAGTAGCTCCTTGGCTATAATATAACTTAACAAAGTGTTAACCTACACCAAATATTTTAAACCTACTCCATCCAAACAAAAGATAATAAATAAATAATTAAACAACTCACGGTCATCTAAATCTTCCTCGTAGTCTGAGAAACACCTTTCATCCTTCAGCGTCTGATTTTCAGGCTGTTGGTAGAACCTTTCCGACTTTATATACATTTTAAGATACATATCATAAACGTATTGTCAATAAAGTTCATTGAAACACAAGGTCAAACACTTGAAAAATTCACTGAAAATAGTTTATAGTAGGCAAATTTGAAGTTCACATTCAAGAGTCTTGTAAGTAAATCGATATCACTTCCACAGATCGTTCAAAGTCACGTTACGTTGGTTCACGGAGAAAACGACGCGCAGGCGCAGTACGCGCGGTCAGAATGAGGTGCGCGCGAGCACTGCGCGACCTGACGGTAAGTTTAGTTAAAAAAAACTGAGCAGGTAACTCGGAGGTTTCGGGAAATGCACGTGGTGTTTATCAGGTTCGGGGACTCGCTCGTGATTCGGTAGTTGAGATTGCAATTTTAATGGATGGAAATAACCACTTGTGAGATGTGATTGTATTCTTTGTGTTTTGGTATAGTGTGAATCAGAAGCAAATTATTATGTGTATTATCTACCTATTTAAATAAAACTACTTAATCTTGCAGACAATATGTAAGAAAATAGATTATTTTTAAATGATTATAAAGGTTTTTTTGACGTATTTAAATATAAAGTATAAATAAGACTTATAACTTTTAAGTGATTTGAAACAAAACCAACTAAGAAGAAATACGAGTCTTATTTCTAATAAATTATACATATCTTCCTCATTAATCACCCTGCCCATTTGTGAAAACCGTATGAAAATTCGTTCAGTAGTTTTTGAGTTTATCGCGTTCAGACATACAGACAGATGCGGCCGGCGGATTTAGAATAAGTATAGATTAACCTTTACGTCGATTCTAATAAATTCATTCTTCTCATAAATAAATTTAATTGTCACTTTGACACGCAGTTATTAGATTAGTTTCCAAATATGTAAAGATAATAAAACGACATTGACAAAAATGTTATAAAGAAACCTCATCATTATATAAAAACCATCGTAAATCTGTTTGTCTGTTTAATGATAACAATAAGACCGATTTTTTTATATATTTTATTTAAATATGTATAATTTTATGAATTATTCATTGGTTCAGCTACTGTGTTACCTACTAAATAGAAGGCAGTGTTATAATTTAATTTTAATACATTAATTAAAGGTCTTCGCCCACAATACTGGTCCGGTTTAGTTCCTCGTATGACACAGTATAGAAAGTGAATACTAGATGTTAAGTAGGTATAGACATCTATGGTGACTGCCCAAAATCAACCCACTCCTTTATATTTCAAACTAGCTGTGCCACGCGGTTTCACCTGCGTAAGTCTCTATCCCGTAGGAATATCGGGATAAAAATTTCTTGTTTTTTGGTGGTTGCCGTATTTTAGTTAGTATTATGTACAACATTTATAAAAAATACCAATTGTACATGGACAAATTAATAATAATATACTATTTTGTTCAATTTTATGTTATCTGTGAGTTTTTCATATAAACCAATAGCACTCTGCGGTTTTACTTAACCTATGTTTTTATTCGTGTTGGAATGTATTTTTAGAAAATATAATAAAACGGACTGCAAAAAAACCTTGCCAAGTGTTCTTTGTTTAAGAAGTTGCGGAACCAAAACGCATTTAGGCGTGTTTAGGCACAGATAACCTTCTGAAGCCTATACAATGTTCACATAACACGTGCGTGGGCGCACATTCTACTAGTTTCTATCGATATCACAATAAACGCAGTTTTTTTCTTGTTCTGCCCATAACAGGTGAAACTAAAACCAATTTTAGCAAAATTATTGTAGATCAAGTCAAAAGTTCAACAATTATAAAATCCTATGGATCCATTTGGAAATTTTAGGTATATATTTTTAATGCTAGAATTTCTATTTTATATATTGGATAACTATCATGGTTTTTTTTACTACTAAATGTTTACCATTTTTTTGTTGAAATAAAAAACAAAAAATAAGATAAATAACCCGTTTGAAAAACTTTAGGTTTTAGGGTTACGTATCTCAAAAGGTAAAAAAGGAACCCTTTTAAGATCACTATCTTGTCCGTCTGGCTTTGATTTTTAACCGACTTCAAAAGAAGAGGTTTTATGTATGTTCGCCGATTACTCGAAAACGCCAGGACAGATTTGGAAAAAAAAAACGGGTTGCACTCCGGGAGTGCCGGCAGAAGTGAAAACTCGATTATTAACGTTGAGCATGTTTGATATTTTGGAATGGTTAGGGAATAATTTTGCATCAATTGCTTTATCAGTATAAAAGTACTATCATTTATGTGGTAGAATACAATATTCATTTATTGCGCTATCGTACACAAACATGACAATTTATATTACATTAAAAATTTAACACTTTAAAACTATTACAATTATTTTACATTAAAAAGTTTATCTCTCCGAAAAATCAACTTTCATCCATATTTTTTTTTCTTTTCTTTCTCTGAAAAACGGAGATTATTTATTATCATTTTATTTCATTTATTTTCATTCGAAATTATTTGTTTGGTAAACCTACACCGCACATGTGCTTATTGTGATGTTATGAAAATATAGGTTAATGCTATAAAGTATAAACATATTACAAATGTTACATTTATACTATGTAAGTTCATATGTATCTAAAGGGTGTAAAAAGATCCTTAACGTAAACGAAAACCACATATTCTGCCCATCATTGGGATCATTTTTTTCTTCTAGACAATACCTGGGAAACCACAGGTTCTGGAGATATTGAAGGTCAAAGTGTCCATTTTTTTTTCAACTTTTTTTGCAAAATCGAATTCTAAGCGTTAACACAAAATTTTCTTCCAAACAAACATTGCCAAAATTTTTAAATTTTCTTAACAAATGACGCATTTGAAGTTACAGAAATGCAATGCATGCCCAAGCGCTCACCCACACTGACATAGCCGCGAGCTCGTTCCACGCACACACGCGCGCGGTATCAGCTGTGCCCGCTGTGCGCGTGACCTCGAGTCATTCGAGTTCAACGCATAAATGAATGCGAGCGGCCGTGTTACAACCCCGCGCACGGCGCCGTAGAGAGGGGATAGCTGTCTACTCTCCATCCGTCTTACGCTTTTTCGATCAGGTCACGTGTCCTGACGCGAGTTTAAGATTTTATACCCATTACAGAAGAAGTGCGCAACGCCGCTAAAGAAGTTTTCACTTCAAAAATATTTGACTCACAGGTGGTCCCATAAAAATTGGATGAAGATCTTATGAGGATCTTCGGAAAGATTAACAGAACTGCACCTCGAGAGTGCAGGAAAATACTCAGTTTTCGATTTTTCTATATTATTTTATACTTATTTGGAAGTGGTTAGAAAATAGATGCAAATTCGTATTCTAGTTTCGTAAAAACCTCTTTTATTTTTATAATGACGATGTTTCTGCCTACTTTCCATAAAACAACAAAAGATCATTGGGAAATAAATGACCAAATCTTTTGAACTGATTTTCGAAACAATATTAATGTGATCGCATTCTTAATCGATCAATATGATCAATAAATAATGATGTTCAATAAAAATATAATGATTCGCCTTTGTGTGACACACTCACGTAGTTTTTATTCACAGAATCGACGATAAAAGAATACCTACGCGGACTTAGTTTAAGGTGCAAAATGTCGAACCTTTTAAGATACTAGAATTAATTCACTCGAAGTCACAGAAATTGAAATTTTTATATTTCTATTGTACTTTTCTGTATTTTTAATTTTTATTTTAAACTTTTGTTCCTGTACATGTCAGTGTTCTTATGTTTGTTTGTCACTTATCTTTAATGTTTTGTGTCGTGTGCTTTTTTTTTTCTATTCTATTCTAAATTATTAATAGAGATGACATATTCAATTACGTAAAAACTTTATTTTTATTTTCTGTGCAGAGGTGACACTTTGAATTAAAACAAAAACGCATCTTACTTTCGGTAATATCAATGTTGTTCTCAACTAATTATTCAAAAAGAGTGCCACATTCGCTCTAAAAACATTGTAATCATTCAAAGTTTTAAAAATAGGAAAACAATTTATTCATACTTGCATTTTACACAAAAAATAAAGAAAACAAAGAACAAAATCTAATTCAGTCATATTTTTGGTTGTGTCCCTTAAGGTAGATATTCAGCCAATCCACCAAACACCCTGTATATTGAATGAATGAACGACTGTATGAATGAAAGAATAACTGAATGAATAAATTATTTATTTATATTGAAAGTCTTTGCTCAAATTTTTTTTCTTAGATAAATGTAGTTTTGATGTAAATACGATCATTTTAAGCAGTTATAATTTGTCAAGCATTTATTGTTATTGTTTTATTTTTATTTAATAACCTTTCAATTCTTCATCGTACATGCTCAATGGCGGACATAAATGATATTATTATAAATATTTACATTTTACTAGAAATTATAACTTAAATCATTATGTACTAAAAACTAATAAAAAATAATTAGTAGCAAAGTGGAAAAATGGAGATTTTTATTTTTGTAGCCCAACAGTTCCTCTTTTGGAATTTTCAAGAATACCAATTTGACGTTTGGAGTTTTAAGGGTATTTGTCTTTAAGGGTATTTTGAGCTATGAATATTCTTGAAGGTATTTTGGGCTGATTCGTGTGCGAATTCGACTCGCACTTGGCCGGTTATTTTTTGTGTTAATTATTGTCAGGATATAACGAGAAAATTTTAGAAAAACTGAACAAGCGTGATCCGTTTTGCGCAGCTAGTATGTTATGCAACGACTTTAGAACCTTATTTTTAAAACTCGGTTAAAAATTAAACAATAACTAGCTGCGCCCCGCGGTTTCACCCGCGTAAGTCCCAATCCCGTATTTTAGGGTTTTCCCGGAAATTATTGGATTTTTTCTCGTCTTTTAAACCTTCCCTAGACCTCATAAGATAAATCCGTTCAGCCGTTCTCGAGTTTTAGTGAGACTAACGAACAGCAATTCATTTTTATATATATAGATTAATTTCATTTCTATTAGTTGTTCTGCACCAGGCTGTATGGTATAATGTTTCCGCCTTGTGATTATAGTATGCGCAGACGCATACCTCGCCTTATTGTCGTTGGCGATTAGCATTGAGAAGGTCGAACCTTGCTTGAGGTAGGCGTGCCTAGGAATGTCGATTGGACTTTGTGACATTTCGGCATTTGAACTAATTTATTAGCTGCTTATTGGCTGTTTTGTTTCCAATTTGGTATACTAAAGAAAGGAAGGTTATAATAGGAATACGATAATAATATAAAAACAGACAAGAAAGTGATCTTACAAGGGTTTCTTTTTTTCCTTTTGAGTAACGGAACCCTTATAAAATAAAAATATTACAGGAGATTCCACACATCGCCATCTAGCCAAAAGCTAAGTAACTAGAATTGTGTGGGTGCCAGACAACAGATATACTACTTTCATAATTTCTTTCGTAAACATATATATATAATTCTCGTGTCGCGGTGTTAGTTACAAATCTCCACCAAAACGGCTGAACCGATTTGTATGAGATTTTGTGTATACTCGTTAGGTCTGAGAATCGAAAATTTTTTGTAAATGGCAAAACAATGTTTGCCGGTACAGCTAGTATAATACATAGAAACATCCAGACCACAGACAAATATCTAAACATAAATACTTGTCTGAGGTGGGAATCGATCCCGCATGGTGACCATGGTGAGAGATTTTTCTTACTATCCTTTCCTATCCTACTTCACGCAAAAACTACTGAGCCAATTGCTAAACTAGAGACTTGGATTAACCCGCATAACTCCCGATCCCGTTAGAATATCGGGATAAAAAGTAGTTTGTGTTACTCGCAATGAATCATTGCATACCAAGTTTCATGTAAATCGGTCCAGTGGTTTCGGAGCCTATTACATACAAACTATCAAATCTTTTCTGTTTGTAACATTAGTATCTATAATATAAAAATGAATCGCAAAATGTGTTGGTAAGCGCATAACTCAACCACGCCTGGACCAATTTGGCCAATTCTTTTTTTGTTGTGTTTGTTATTGTCCGGAGAAGGTTCTTATGAAAGAAATAATAAAGAAAATTGCGTAGAAAATTATTACGCGGGTGAAACCGCGGGGCGCAGCTAGTAGATTATAATTACAATAAGTACCTTTATGTATGGATAAGATAAAGAGAAAAGGTTTTCCTTTATTCGTAATAGTAAAATTAGTTAATACGTACTTTAAAACTTACGTGGTATTTTCTCACAGGAAAATTACATAAGACGCGACAATAAACAATGTACTGTCAAATCAATCATTATACCACTGTCAGTTCCATTCTATCTATTGTTTTTAGTAACAAGTTGACAAAGTGAAAGTTAAGTCTGTAATCTGACCACTAGGATTAGGTTATGTTAATTTGGCCGAGACTTTTTGATCCATTAATGGGATGATAAGTAAAGGTCAATTTATTTAAATTGATTTTTTAATTTATCGGTACGTATAAAAGGTTATCCTGATTGACGGATTTGTCAGATTATTTGCACACTTGTTTTCCTCAACTGGACTTCTTTAGTTGGATCCTTTTTGCGTGAAGATGGAGAAGACTATGCTCAGCACCTTTACTACCCTTTCAGCTTAGTCGACCGTGTTCAGAAGAAATAACTTATCAATACGTTTAGAGCCAACTAAGCAGCAGGATTCATTTGATAAGTTCTTTGGTGCACGGCGTGCCGGGATTCAAACCCACCACCTTCAGAATGAAAGTCGAGGTATCTACCAGTAGGCCAATACCGCTCTCCTTCTGTTAGTTTATATAATCGATTCACAAGTATTCAGGCTAAAAGGACCGCTTCTATTTCACGCAGACTATTCTAAAGTCGACATTACATTACCGTTGAAGTTGATCGAAGTAACCCGAATTAGATAGTGTGGAGAGCCACTTCGGAGTACTTCGGGGAACATCGTCTTGCCTCGGTTGATTTCCGCTAGTTGTCGGTATTTGTGCACGAGTCAAAGGGCGCGAGTAGACGCGGTGTTCGAATACATACGTTTCTCGCGAAGTTGCATGAGTGTGTAGGCACGTACTTCGAATCTCGTCCTCGTCGAACACTTCGTCGAGGAACTTCGCGAGTAGTGTAGTGGAGGCTTAAAACTTTCTCATTTATAATATTAATTTTCTGAATTCCAAAAAATCTATTTTCGTGAATGATGCAGATATTCGTAATATGATGAGTGTGTCAGATAGAATGGCCTGCGTAGGCGCAGAGGTCATCATTGGTAGGTGATTGTGTCTATTAGAAACTAATTCTAAAAATATTACGTATAGAAAAAACTGGCCAAGTGCGAGTTCCGTACCAATAAATTCTGTTTTTAGTATTTTTTGTTATAGCGGCAACAGAAATACATCATCTGTCAAAATTTCAACTGTCTAGCTATCACTGTTCATGGGACCCTATTAGGTACTATTAATAGGGTCCCGTTTTACCCTTTGGGTACGGAACCCTAAAAAAGTAAAAATTAAATAATAATGGTATCTGTAAACTCAGAGGCGTCAGATTCTATAACAGTTTATTATGAAGCAGTTGTGCAAGTAAATTATAATAAGATACTCCGTTATAATTTCACGGTTAAATATCTAATACATCGAAGGAGGCAGTGTCCGGGGCTATAATTGAATATTTCTTATGATAAAGTAAAGTTAATCATTGGAATTAATTGAAATCAGACATTGTAAGAAGCTCAGAGGAATTCGAGCAACTCGTCCCATGTTTGCAACTTGTCCAAAATACAGGTTGTTCAATTCGCAGTTTTTCGTTTACATATCAGCGTTTGACCGCTATCACACCTGCCTGATGGTAGGTGACGACGACGGCTTAAGATGTATCTCATTTTCCTAGAAGATACATGTTTACTCACTACTTGAATACCCCTAAAGTTCGCAAATCGTCGAATTTTTAATTATGTATTCGCAACTCATTTTTGGACACCCACCAACGGAAAAAGATTACCCGGCAGACCCCGTCAAAGGTGGCGAGACGATATGGACAAATTTATGACAGATTGGCAATCCGTCGCACAAGATCGCGATCAGTGGAAGGGGAGTAGAGAGGCCTTTGCCCTGCAGTGGGACACTACAGGCTCTTAATAAAATAAAAATAAAAATCGCAACTCATCGAATACGTTGCACCGCAGTGAGGAAACTTTTGTCCATCAATAGATATACAAAAGTTTCTTCTCTGCGGTGCTTTACTTATGACTATCTGTTGTACGTATATGCAGAGAAAAGTCACTGCTTTTTATCTACGAAAAAACATAGTTAGCAACTCAGTTCGTTCGCTGCGCCGGGAATTACTATTTCTTTAAGTATTATTTCGTTAATGAATTATAGTTCATAAATAATTGTAAAATGTGACGTTATTCGGAGATGGCTGGGCAACGGGATATTTATTTTGAATATTATATTTAAAATGTCGCTGGTCAAGGGAAATACTTCCTCATCAGTTTAGGAGCCAAAAGCAAAGTGCACATTTCATTATTGAAGTGCTTAAACCAGCATTAGACATTTATGAAAGCTCAAAAGAGCGCACATAAAAACGGTACACTCAAAATTACTCAGCAATAATTTAGCAATAATTTAACAATTGAGTTTTGGAAATATTTTGAAGAAAAATTGCATTTCCAACTTTTTCCATAATTTTGCATCGCGTCGTGGCGAAACTTGTACAAAATTGTGCACCCTTTTCATTATGTCAGTTGGTTAATTATTGCATAGACATTTGTTTTTAAGCGTTTTTGAGGTAAGTTCTTATTAAAATATTTGTATAATTTTGAGACGAAGCTTGTCTGTTTTAAGTTTATACAAATTTAAGCCCATAAAAGCAGTAGGTATTTTATTGTTTGATTTTTTGGCTAGGCTTAGAAAGATTAGCAATTTTCTAAAAATTATATCATCAGTTATATTATCAGTTTTAGTTATCAGCGACAGACATTAAAATGTTTGCGTTTGGCACCTATATGCACCTGCCGCATATTATGTTGTTTAAAACAATAGCAAATAATAATACACTTACAGGTTCCTGTCAAAGAATATTAACGTCAAAACGTAAACTATAAAGTACATAATAATTCATTCTGAAATGACGAAAATATTTACTAGCAATAATTTCCAAGTTCAAGGCGTGTCATAATCCCCGCTTGATACAAGTTCACAACTAGCAAAATGCATTAAAACTTCTAAAATATTATTCTATTCAATTCTCGTACATATATGCACATTAGTGTAAACAATGTTCATCCCACAAACAAAGTATAGTCATAAATACAAGTGTTTACGGCAGGCGAGCGTTGAATCAGTGGTGACGTCACGCGCCCTCTCGGGCCAAATGTCACGCCCGCTACCCACGTGACATGCGACATACCAGAGTGACTATATTTTTGGCAGGATATTTCCTGACGTGAATATTATAATAAACCACATTCAGTCACTAATAATTAAGAAAAAGAAGAAATAAGAATCAGAAAATTAAAATGATGTCGAAGTGTCGAAGGTCCGCTAAAACATCATTTTTTTCCTCTATCCCAAAAAACAAAAATCCTTTATGAATAAAACGACAATTATAATTTAGGAAGTAGGATATGATAAAGTACAGATTTTTTTCTAAAAACAACAATGAAGCCTGGTATCCCCACATATAACGTCACCTAACTCCGAAAATGAACTTAGTGTAGGATTTGAAAATGGATTTCTTTTTCGGTATTTAATCGCAGATTACAAGTGATGAGTCACAAAATGTTTAGATAGGAAATGATGCATTCAATTTCTTTGACATTTGACATCATAATCCTAAACGTTTTGTTTGTTTGGATTCATTTGCATAAAGTTTAGTGACGTTGAGTATTTTTTGAGACTAATCGTCATGTAAGTTGATCACAAGTGGGTGTGAGTTGAATGAATAAACATTATATTAGCTGCGATTCGATTTATATTTTAATCTAGGAAATAAGGATGGGCATTATGTTTACCATGTTTGACATTTTTATCTTTACATAAATAAAGATATGGTCAATAATGGCCATGCTCTCAGATTGTTTAGAGACGCTTTTAATAAATAGTCAAAGTAGGCTAAATAAAAAAGCAAATCATATTAGCTATTAACTTTTGTCTGCGACTTCATCCACGTACGTTTAGAAATTTCCAAAATCGTTTTTTATCGGATGTCTACGTTATAACAGCTATCTTTATGCCAAATTTTTATCCGATTCGTCCATTGGCTGTGCGTTGATTATATCAGTCAGTCATAGATAGTTTAGGACAAATAAAAATAAATCATATTATAAAGCTGAAGAGTTTGTTTGTTTGAACGCGCTAATCTCAGGAACTACTGGTTCGAATTGAAAAATTTGTCCATTTATCGAGGAAGGCTATAGGCTACTTTTTATCCTGATATTCCCACGGGATCGGGAGTTACGCGGGTGAAACTGCGGAGCGCTGCTAGTTGGTTATAAAAAAACACTACCACAAAATAAGGTTATGTAGTTACCTACGTCACTCTTTACTAAAAAAAGGTAAAGACATTCCTATATCAGATGACAGTATTGACATTTCGTTGAAAAATGTCACATCGTTACCTACGTTTTTATCTCAATCGGTTTACTGACGCGATCAACAAAGCGGGCGGCGGCGTGCGTTCTCGGAAACCGTGCATTGCCTTGACATTACAGTGTCAAATGTCAAACGGCCACTGACCCCGGCCCGCAATCTTAAAACATAAGTATAAATATTGTGTACGTGATTGTACGTACCAACATGTTGTTTATTTTTTATTGTTTTAAGGCCGATCGTAGACTAGACCTTACTACGAGTACGCTCCCAATCAAATATGTACTCAGATAAAATAAAATAATAAATTCTATTCAATTCCTACCGCATCGAATATTTACTACAAACCTCTTAAGATCATAACATTATATGATGACATTTTTTGATGGTTTGGTTTTAATCCCTAAAATTGCAGTAAAATGTTATGTTATTGATGCCAATCGCTCCAATAGTTTATTTACTGGGCTTATTATGTTATATTATTTCCAAAAAAATATTAGTAGTACCTACCTCAGAGCAACCTTTTTTTTTGATACAGTCTTGGTATGCTGTCTGTTCAGCAAACCAAGACTGTATCAAAAAAAAAGAGCATGTGTAGAGCAATCTTAAGTCTAATAAAAATTGCTAAACAGCCTTTATTTATGAAGGAAATAGGTGGATACTTAATTAGAGAAAAACCCGCGTTCCGAAACACATACACACAAATCTACTTTACCAATGTAGATATATTGAGGAAGCTTACACTGCATAACTTAGTAGGCAGCTACCAGCAACAAGCTTTTAAATTGTCGATAAGTAATTTAGGAAGCTGAATTGAACTTTGCTTTTAAAAGGTGATCCAGTTTTTATTCAGAGTGTACGATTTGAATAATAAAAACAGCCAACTGTTTAACGAGACATTATTGTAACGAGAAACTTTGCCTTTGTAATTTAAAATATTACTTTTGAATCTCTAAACATTTCGAAGACGATCAAGCATCAAGCCTAAAATAATAATAAATAGATAGATAGATAAACACTTTATTTGTACAATACACAAAACATTGAAAATGACAAAAAAGACGAGTAAGCTTATTAACTACGAAATTGTACAAACAGGCGACCTTATAGCTTAAAGCGATTTCTTCCAGGCAACCTTAGGATGGACAAGGTCTGAAAATATCTACCTATAATAAGGAAAACGATACAACAGGAGCCATAGCATCCATAGTTTCTCAGTATCCAGTTCATCTAACATTACAACACAATAGGCCAAGTAGTTTTCTCCTGTATAGTTTATTAATAGTTCTATCCAAACCTGAGGTTGTCCTTGATTGTATTTTTGAAGTGAAAACTTCTTTAGCGGCGTTGAGCACTTTTTCTGTAATGGGTATAAAATCTTAAACTCGCGTCAGGACACGTGACCTGATCGAAAAAGCGTAAGACGGATGGAGAGTAGACAGCTATCCCCTCTCTACGGCGCCGTGCGCGGGGTTGTAACACGGCCGCTCGCATTCATTTATGCGTTGAACTCGAATGACTCGAGGTCACGCGCACAGCGGGCACAGCTGATACCGCGCGCGTGTGTGCGTGGAACGAGCTCGCGGCTATGTCAGTGTGGGTGAGCGCTTGGGCATGCATTGCATTTCTGTAACTTCAAATGCGTAATTTGTTAAGAAAATTTAAAAATTTTGGTAATGTTTGTTTGGAAGAAAATTTTGTGTTAACGCTTAGGATTCGATTTTGCAAAAAAGTTGAAAAAAAATGGACACTTTGACCTTCAATATCTCCAGAACCTGTGGTTTCCCAGGTATTGTCTAGAAGAAAAAAATGATCCCAATGATGGGCAGAATATGTGGTTTTCGTTTTCGTTAAGGGTCTTTTTACACCCTTTAGATACATATGAACTTACATAGTATAAATGTAATATTTTTAATATGTTTATACTTTATAGCATTAACCTATATTTTCATAACATCACAATAAGCACATGTGCGGTGTAGGTTTACCAAACAAATAATTTCGAATGAAAATAAATGAAATAAAATGATAATAAATAATCTCCGTTTTTCAGAGAAAGAAAAGAAAAAAAAAATTATGGATGAAAGTTGATTTTTCGGAGAGATAAACTTTTTAATGTAAAATAATTGTAATAGTTTTAAAGTGTTAAATTTTTAATGTAATATAAATTGTCATGTTTGTGTACGATAGCGCAATAAATGAATATTGTATTCTACCACATAAATGATAGTACTTTTATACTGATAAAGCAATTGGTGCAAAATTATTACATTTAGGAACATATCCGGTGTCCTCGGATATGTTCCCTAACCATTCCAAAATATCAAACATGCTCAACGTTAATAATCAAGTTTTCACTTCTGCCGGCACTCTCGGAGTGCAACCCGTTTTTTATTAAAGATAGGGATAATCGTCGGTGTCGACATCATCTTTTGCTATTATAATTGTTATTACAAAGTGCCTATCTGTTGTCTTTGGCTTCACGCACACCTTCCAAAGCTCCGGAGCTCTATAGCTCAGTCAATCATTAACACTACTCTTACATTGAAATCCAGCTGATTATCCAATTAAACTTATAATCTAATTGACAGAGAAAGAAATACGTCCACATTTAGCTGATCGAATTATTACATCATTATTTAAGGAGAACAAAGCGAAGTAAATAACTTTGAATCTCTCAATGCTTATTGCTAAGTTTGGAATCAAGAATATCAACAATCTAGTTAAGAGTTTGTACGTTTGTTAAGTAAAATTTTAGGCTAAAACAACTCGACTTGACCTACTGGAATATTTTTTGACAGAGACACACAAATACTAAAGAATAAAATAATATTAAAAGAGAAGAATAATTATTGTTTCACCCGCGAATTTGTCTGAGTGAGGTTGAAAATTCCAAAATCCCTTATAAGCAAGATGCCTAGCAGGTTTCTGAGTGCTAAAGTTTAGCCCAATCCGTTGACATATCAGTCAGTCAGTTAGTTAGGACTTTAGATTTTATATATATAGATAGATTAGGGTTTACCTACAGCAATATGTTTCGATGTTTTGTGTAGATAAGGGACTCATAGTCATAGATCCTAGAACACGATCTAATTACACATTTCAAAAGATGGCTAGAAAAAGTATGGAACCTGAAATTTTGTACCGAGGTACAAATGAAACCATACAGAATATCTAGTCTAGAATAAAGTCTCAGTATAGAATAGATAATGTATGTAAGAGTTAAATCACACATTGTGTAATGAAACAATTGGACAAACGTGCTTCCACAATGGAGTTGCCGCCTGCTGCCTGCCGCCTGCCGCCTTACGTTTGTATGGCTTTTAGAATAAGTGATTACGAGAAATCGTTTTATTAACTCTACATCTAAGTTAAATATACATATTTCTAAACTTGGAGCTATTTAAATAGTGACTCTCAAGTTATGGAATAATTTGTATGGCGACCGCCTCATATCGTATTGCCGAGACCAGTCCTGTCCATCATTCGTGTAAGGTCTAAAAACCTTCCAAAGTTTGGTTCTTCTCTCCATTTCTCTCAAAAACACTCGGAGTTGTACATATTTAGTTTGCGACTCCGGTAGATACTTCAACTTTCATTACATTTTTCCTTAAGAAAAATGTATGTGCGCTAATTGTCATTGCTCTTACGGTGAAAGAAAACATCGTGATGAAACCCGCGGCTTAGTTGGCTCCAGAAGTATTGACAAGTTCTCTTCTCTGGAGGATCATGATTAAGCTGAAAGGGTAAAAGGTGGAGTTGGCAAGCCTACTCCATCCTCACGCAAAAAGAACCAAATTAAAAAAGGGGTTAATTGCGGGAAACAGCCCAAACAGCCCATACAAGTGGTACAGGTATATGTTTGTAAATTTTGGCAGCATCTCGCGTCTCTGCGTGCGTAGTGACTAAACATATTGACATAATTCGTTGTCATACGGCGGCATGCCAAAACATAATCCGCTAAACAGACAACAAACAAGGCTATGAGGTAACAGGCTATGTTATAACAATTGATAACAATGACCGAATGTAACTCTTGTTTGTAAACAGGTAGGATATTTGGAATATCCGAACGGCATCGGCGGATCAAAATGCGCAATCATTTTCTGAGTATTTAGAACTCTGCAGATTAATTATCTTTGTATGAATTAACTAGCTTGTGCTCGCGAGTTCGTCTGCGTACGATTTGAATTCTAAAATGCTTACTATGATATAACAGTTATCCAAATTTCAAATTTTAGCCCGAGCTTTGTCTATATTAGAAGAAATATTTTATAATTTGTTTGTTTGAATTGAATAGGATTCGAGACTTCTGGATCGGTTTTGATAAAACTTGGTATGAGGATACATTGATAGTGCTATAGGCTACTTTTCATCCCGATATTCCCAAGGGATCGGGAGTTACGTGGGTGAAATCGTGAAGTATTTTATATTAATGAATAGATGTTAATTTGTATTTCCGATCTTCATTCATATCTCGTATCGCGGTGTTTGTTACCAAACTAAAAATAAACGGCTGAACCGATTTGTATGAAATTTCCGTCTCAGAATCGAACAACATCTATTTTTTTTTATTGTAAATGGCAAAACAACGTTTGCCGGTAAAGCTACTTTACTTATAATTATGTGTTTTAGTCCTACCATGTTCTACTAACCTTTGTTAGAATGAACTTCCTACTTGTAATAATGAAGGTTCTGACCTCAACACAAGCTCAATACTGATTAACAATAATCTAATTATCATTGCTATTGTTGTCGACACTAATTAATTAATTATCAGGACATTGACAGCTAGGAAAAATAATATAACTTGCTTAGTGTTTTTACAATTTAGTTTTCGGAGTCTCAATAGAAAGTGTGAGAGAGTCGCGTATGGATGAGCCCAAAATTGAAAAGAGGTAAAAAATTTAACATTTCTTTTAATCTTTACTCTAAATAAGGTAACTTTCTCTCTGAAGAAATAATCTTCATTAAGGTTTAACTCTTTGGAGTTTATATTATTTCCAAACTCATCATAGGGTTAGTTCCTTAGTAATAATTTCATACTGTGCGTCTAATATATGTTGGTTTCTTGTGTTACTAAATAAATTAATAATATAAATGTAATTTATCACTAATCATGATTAGTGTAATGACGTCTCACCAGGGACATTATAAAACCGATAACACCATGTCCCGACGCCAGAGGTAAGCGACAAATGTCTTTATTATTCTGCCCACGCACAGCCGCTAGCAAGCTCATAGCAAAGATGGGGAACGAAGACGCGACGATGAAAAAAAAGTGCCTAAGTATGTATAAAGTAAGCATGTTAGATAAGTTCAGATCGTCTTTTGTTTGACCCTGAGACAAATTTTTAATAAAGGTTAGGGGTCGCGGATAACTTTTTTTAAAAGTTGGATAGAATAGTTGGACCACCATTACACGCATGCAAAATTACCAAGGAGAATTTTGACACAAAACTTATACAAATTGCAGTCAATTACTGGCTGGAGGAGTCCATTTGAATAACTTAAATTTCCACATTTACTTTGTTTATATTGTTTTCTATATTCCTTTTCGTGTTGTAAAAATAAAGTTATATATTTTAATTTAGGTACGTACTGCCAGAGAGTTTTAGTTTTATAATCACTACTATTAAAATAATCAAAATTATTTAACTAATTGTAAATTTTTCTGGTATCAAACAAATTAATGAATTCATTTTCTCTTCCATTCATATTTTTAGACGCGTCATCGTTCTAATCAGTGTCTACCTTCTGTTTCTTTGTATAGTCTATGATCAGGTCACGCCCAGGGCGTCTGCCCACGCTCGGGACCAAAAGGTTACCTATAAGTTATTTGCTTATGCTTGCGACAATATGCAATGATCGAACGCGTGACAAAAGATAAGGTCGTAGGTATTGATTTATGATAGTACTAGCTGTTGCCCGCGACTTCGTTTGCGATGTGGTTTTGGGTTATATAGAATACCTAGCATTTTTCGGCATAGATACAATTTATCATTCGGTGTAAGTTATAAAACAAAAAAAGGTAGTTACATTGTTTTTAAACTATATTTTTAATTGATTTGGCGAAGGCACTTTACTTACTCATACTCCGAAAGTAGGTCTAAAGATGCCTGAAGAGCGTGTAGAAAGAAAAACTCATCCATACTGCCAGAGTATTGACAGAGAGTACATAATAGGTTTTTTCTTAGTAATCGAATTCAGGTAGATATATTTAGTTCAAGATATCTTATTTAATAAAATAAATGTAAAGGTGAAAATGGTCAAAGCGACGTATGACCATGCTGCGCCTCTGCCGGCGCCCTGTCAAGATGTTGCAGATGTGGCTTTATGCGAAAAATACTGGCAGGAAATGCTTGCATTTTGAATGATTTTAATTAGTATTATCTTTTGTTATTTTATTATGTTTTTGTGTTAAGTTTAATCTGGTTTTTCATTTATGATTGTGTATTTTGTGTAAATAACATTTTCTAGACAAACCGTGTTACAAAAACTGTAATTTAAATCTACGGACTTCGCGTCATTACTCAGTGTTGGATAAACTAATTAATAAAAATCACTTTGGTAAGTACCGACGTATTTCAGTATTGAAAACATGTTGAAAACAAATAGCAAAAGCAAAAAATCTACATAATGTATAACCTCTTTGGCCCCAACCTTGTAAGAGGATCAGGTAGTATGGAGTCTCTCATTCACTCTCGTTATTAGAAATAATTTTATGTTTATTCGTAATGAAAAGCACAGTGTTTACCTCGGGTTTGTTTTGTTTACCCAAGGTGTGAAAGTCACTCATTTAGTCCCTCGAAGTATTAGCGCCCTCGCTACGCTCGGGCGCCAAACTCCGTCTCGGGACTCAATGAGTGACTTTCACACCTTGGGTAACAATGTACTATTTTTGTTAGTTTTTTACAAATAAACCATAATACACAACAATATGATAAGCTGAAACTATGTCCAATTTCTATACGCACAAAACTTTCAACATACTTTGTCTTCCTAGTTATCTTTAGATTTTTGTAAATTAAAGAAAAAATAATTATCAACTACCTTTGTGTCTCGATTCATATTCTTCAATTAATAATATAAGAGGTTATTATAGTATTTATAACACAACATCATGCAAATAATAATATATTTTGGTGCAAATAATATTTTACATTGTTTTTATTATCAATTAATAATATTAATGATTAAAAAGAAAAGCAATTGGACAGAACAAATACTAATACTTAAAATAACGCGATGCACATTGAGATCCTTACATATCGATAGCAGGCATTACGTTGAACAAAAAATGCTATCACACCAAACATCTAAAGCATCTCGGAAACGGGCTATTTGAAGGAACGTGATGTCCTATGATTTCACAAAAGTGCACGGTGCTCTTTGAGACTCATACCTATCGATAGAGGGCATCGAAAAAAAAAACAAATAATAAAAACACCAACCCTCTAAAGCGTTTTCGATACAGGGTTTTTAAAAAAACGTGATGTTCCTTGATTTTCTAAGAGTGCGCGGTGACTTTATGCCAAAAATAATTGTGTAAAATTATGTTATGCCTAGTTTAGGTTTTTATGTCAAAACCGATTATTCCAAAACCTTTATGCCAAACTACAAAAGGACATTCAACTTCTAAAGCGAGACGTTTCGGAAATGGAATATTTAAAGAAAAATGATAACCTATAATTTTACAAAAGTTTTCGGTTCACTTTAAGTCCCATACCTATCGAAAATGACAAATAATGCCATCAAACAAAACCTATAAAGCGTTGGGCATAATTTATTCATCGGGTCTAAAATCACAGCGCAAAAAACATAACATATATTAACATATAACCACGCTACCATACTGAATGTCCGGTCCGGACATTTTTTCCTTTTCCAATTTTCTAAATTCTTGACCAAAATACCCAGTTTTTTTATTAGGTAGCTGGCAGGCCTACGTAATTTTGGGAAAAAAATGATTTTTACAAATAACTACCTACCTGTATATTTTTTAACCGACATCAAAAAAGGAGGAGGTTCTCAATTCGTCACGTATATATTTATTTTTTTATGTATGCTCGCTGATTACTCGTAAACTCTTGGAGCGATTTGGAAAATTCTTTTTTTGTTTTTACTATTTAAGGTTTCCGCTACTTGAACTCATAATTCAAACTATAGCAGGAGAAAAGCGCGATAGAAGTGTACCATCGGAGGTCTTCGGTAAAGGAGATCGGTAATATTATGTAGTAGTACCTCTTTGTACTAACCTCATTTTCAGTTTCACGTACGTAGTATAAAATGCAAACTATTTGGTTTTATGACAGCTGTCATCTTGAGCGGAGGCATGTACTGCAGCCCTACCATGACTTTTTGAAGAACTCGAAAAAAAGAAACACTTTTTCGATCACTCTCTTGTCCGTTTGTCTGTCAGTGTGTCACTACCGATATTCTCAGAGACGGGTGGACCTAGTAAGTTGATTTTTAGGAAGTTTCATAGTAAATACTAAATATATTATGTTTAATCGAATACGTAAAAAACCCGTGGTAAGGGTACTGTTCCCTTCTGACGTTCGATTACGTTTTACCACGGAAAAATGTTTCGATTTCACATTTCTTAAATGTTTTTTTATCAAATATCATAATTATTGTATTAAACTCAAATTGAAACATACCCTAAATGTTAATCTGATATTTCCTGAACATATTTGTGTGGACCTTGTCGAAATCTGTTCTGTAGTTTATGAGATTACCTGGTTCAAACAAACAAACAGACAGACAAACAGACAAACAGACAAACAGACAAAAATTCTAAAAACCACCCTATCGTGTTCAGCTAACGATTTAAAGACGACCTGTGTATTTTTTTTCTGGATATCTTACAATTACAGATTTTTTGATGTCTACAGATTTATTATATGTATAGATATTGTTATTTGTAATCGAGTCTAGCCTTGTTTTAGTTTTTTAATAAGTTTTTAATTGATCGAGGGAGAGAAGCGTTTCTGCTGCAAGCCTAGCATTTTCTTTCCTCTGTCATCATGCACAGTCGGCAATAGAATTGCAGACCCACCGTAGTTCTAAAATTACGGTTATTGGAATATTTTCCTTCTAATAATGTTTGTCTAATCAATTATTGAAGCAGTACGTTAGAATGTTGCTTGAGTTAAAAACATTCCATTAATAGTAGTTTTGGAGTTCTACGGTGGGTCTGCAATTTTATAGCCTGATTATATGTAAGTATGTTAATCTCTTCTATAAGTTGTATTTTACAACCGTTCTGGATAAAACTTAGTAAACAGGTTCAACGATTTGTTAGAATTAACTGAAATTAAAATAAATAAATATTGCAGGACATTCCACACATCGCCATCTAGCCCCAAGGTAACTAGACTTGTGTTATGGGTGCTAGACAACGGATATACACTTATATACTTTTCTTTTGCAAATATATAATTATAATACATAGAAACAACCAGACCTCAGACAAATATCTAAGCATAAATACTTGTCGGAGGCGGGAATCGAACCCGCAACCCTGTGTTTGGCAGTCCGGCATGGTGACCATTGTGCCAACTGGGTCGTCAATTATATCTATGACTAGTAAATTATCGACGAAGTTTGTAAACTTGAGCCTGTATGGGCTCAGTCAGCAGTCTTCACTTTCCTGACTGGATGAAATTTAAGAAAAAAAAAGTATTTTGTTGACCAGAGACAACAAAATACTTTTTTTGCTATAAAGCCCGAGTCTATCGAGCGATTCTGAACTTGCGCAGTTTCAATTAGGAACATAAATAAATATGTTTGATAAATAGGCATACATATATCATTGAAAGGCCAACAGTTTTATAATAAAGTTATCATCGATCTATCGGTTTAAAGCCGGGCTTAAAGCAGTGTACTCACTATATTCTCGTCACCTCTGACGTTTCACCTATAGAACTCTAAGAACGGCTGATAGTTTGACGGCCTTATATGTGTACTAGCTGCACCCCGTGGTTTTACCCGCATAAGTCCAGATCCCGTGGCAATATCAGGATAAAAAATATATGTTAATCCACATTTCCAGCTATATAGATACCGAGTTTCATCGCAATCGGTCCAGTAGTTTTTGCGTGAAGGAGTAAGAAACACACATACACATACATTAACTTTCACATTTATAATATTAGTAGGATCTATGTATTTACATAAATATAACTTGACTGCAGCAGTAAACATCCACATTATGCCCACTTATTCAAGTCACTGAAAAACATTGTATTTATTTTTAATTTTAGCAAGAAGAATTAACAAAGAATTCAATAAAAAATAAATAAATATTTGGAGCCTTTAGCGAAGCTAAGACAAAAGAAGCTAAGACTGAGCTGCCTTCTTTCTTTATTAAATTAAAGTTAGGTGTAGAGCAAAGTAGACTGGGCGGGGCACGTGATTCGAATGCATTCTGATTGATTGGCCAAGACTATCACACAATGGGTGCCAATGCGGCAAACGTAGCCGTGGCAGACCCCGTAAAAGATGTCATGATGGTCTGAATGCATTCGATGAAGACTGGTCCAATATAGCCCAGGACCGACAGGCTTGGAAATGGATGAGGGAGCCCTTTGCCCTGTAGTGGGACAATATAGGTTAATTCAAAAAATAAAAAGAATTTAGAGGTGTCAAGGGACACCCGGATGGAACGTAGTTCCCTTCGTAATTAGTGAAGAGTAGGTAATAATCAGTAGTTTTGGGAAACAGATATACTTATCTAGGCTCGGCTGGTTTCAATTAAAGAAAAACGTATGTTAATACAAATATACAGTATAACAGTTGAATAAATAACGATATAAAACAATTGTACACTCAGCCTTAACAAACACATGGTCGGCCATCAGTAAAGGTCTAACTCAAAACCCGATCACTTTCCTTTCGGATTAAGATCCAAAATGTCAGTGGCAGTGACATTTTTATATCGCTCGACATTTTGATGGTGCTTAAGTAATGTCAGATAATATCTCACAGATGAGAATTAAATTACCTATTGAAGAGAGAGAAAATTTGAACAAATTTGTAATCCGGCTTCCAAACGTAATTCGGAACAAGACGACATTTTTTACTAAAATTTAAATAGGTTTACTAGCTTTTGCCCGCGACTTCATCCGCGTTGAAGTCGAAAATGGACCAAGGAATCACGTTGTCCCATACAAACTTTGACCTCCCTTTTCCACCCCCTTAGGGGTAGAATTTCAGAAAATCTTATCTTATCAGATGCCTACGTCATACAAAGAACACACCCTCCAAGTTTCAGGTCTCTACGATCAGCGGTTTAGGCTGTGCGTTGATCCGTCAGTCAGTAGTTCAGGACAAAGCATTTTATATGTATAGATGACAAAGATTTTTCTTCAATAATTATACTAATATATAGGAAAATAAAGTTACCTACAAACGCTACACATAGCAACACTTAAAACAACAATTTTCCATGCAATATTAAACATTTTTTCTTATAGTCGACGGCCATTCTGAATTTAAATAAATAAAATAAATATTGCAGGACATTCCACTCATCGCCATCTAGCCCCAATGTAAGTTACTAGACTAGTGTTATGGGTGCTAGATAATGGATATACTACCTAAATACTTTTCTTTTGTCAATATATACTTATAATACATAGAAACAACCAGACCACAGACAAATATCTAAGCATAAATACATGTCTGAGACGGGAATCGACAACGCAACCCTGTGTTTGGCAGTCCGGCATGGTGACCATTGCGCCAACTGGGTCGTTGGTAATCTATATGCTACTAACAATGAGCGCCGCCCGCCCCAGCCCGCTCAATAGGTTTTAGCAAGGGTGCTATTTCACTACACGCCCACGAACCATCTATTTGTGCTTTTCTCTGTCTTTTTGTTAGTTGGTACTCCTCTAAAGGTCGTTTTACAACTGATCTGGACAAAATTTATGTCTATTTTAAGACGTAACCACACAGCTAACGTGGCGAGCGTGTGCATAGCGTGTCTTCTACGTCTTGGTAGGATGTTGTCTCTAATCTCTATTCCTATGTATTCCAAATATCTTTGTATCTCACCAATCACAAATTAATATATATAGGGTCATAGCCGACCGTGGGATTATGCAGTGATTATCTTGTCGTAAAAATGGCGTGTTGTCTCTTGTTTGACCTCGTTCATGATTTATGAGAGCCATAGCATCTAAATCAGTTGACCATCTGTTTTCCATGGATTTTTCGGACAATCTTTTTGTTTAAATATCACACATTCATTTTCGTAATATGAATCTTTGAAGGACAATACGATAATTTATAGAGGTAGTATATGTCATCTTGTGTCGTGTAAAGAACATGACGAGGCATCTTAGACGAAATAAGAAGAAAATGTAACGTGTTCTTGTCTACTCATTTTAACTCTATTAATGTTGTATTTTCTAAGGTTTTCGCGACTTGAATTCATAATTATAATTATATTTGAACGGATATATTCGCGTTTTTATTTTTGTTTTAAACCTGACGTTTCGGGAACTTTGCAGATCCCATGGTCACAGGCAGACTGAGATGACATTCTATTAATATTCATTGCATAATTTCGGAATGGAATTATAAAGGTGTAAGACTGTAGGGAAAGGGAAATACAAGATACAATTATCATTTTTTCTTTTCTCTACATTATTAAACCCTGAACAGGGATGATAATATGTACTTAATAAGTTAACACATTTTCAACGCATTTTAACTGATTTCGAAGCTATATAACTTATAACTTAGTTAATTATCTTAAGTTTGAACACCCTACCCTTCACCTTCCTCAACTTCTTGTCCATCCAAAGGTTGCCTGGAAGAGATCGCTTTGAGCGATAAGGCCGCCCTTTGTAACACTTAGACTTAAGCTTTGTTTTTATTTAATGTTATTTGAAATTGGTGTTTACAATAAAGAATTTATCTATCTATCTATAATTTCTGGACATTATAGTATTTTCCAAGGTTTTTGCGACTTAAACTCATAATGAAACTAATTTAACGGTTATAATCGCGTTGACGTTTATACCTACTAACATTATAAAGAGCAAAGTTTTTGTTTGCGAATAGGTTTCGAAGCTTGGTATAATAATGATAAACGATAAATTTGTTCATTGGGATCGGGACTTATGCGGAAGAAACCTTGGGGTGCTGATAGCATTTCGTCAAAAAAAATAAGAAGACGTAGACGGGTAAAATTAAGGCACTTACCCTACCTCTAAACCGCGCCCTTAATGAATAATAAAATATAGCATTTAGAATTGTTATACCTTAAAAACCCACATGCGTTTAGAACTAGTTTTCCGGCTATCTTTAGCTTTATAGGGAACGAATGGAATGTTGGTACCTACCTACCTCCAGTTATGATACAAACAATGGACTGTAGGCGAACTTGATGGAGCCCCTGTCGACTGATAGCTGCGTCATCAGGTGACCTGTGCGTAGGTCTTGTTAATAATGGTGGTGAGGACTGTGTTTAGTAGATTATATCGCGATAATATACCCATATTGGTTGAGATATACAATGTATTTCAGTTTCATATATTTATTAACACTATATATAGGTACATCCATATTTAGCCCCCTTAGACAAAATTGCTTTCTATTAGCGATATCGCCAATCGACAGACGTTTTTTCGTTTTTTTTTGTATGAAATTGACATAGGCCAATGAAAAGTAACGTCGCCTTGCGTTAGAGAAAAAAACACGGTAGATAAGTTCCATCTGATGTCAATTTTATACAATGCTTTATGTAAATTTCATAGAATGAAATCTATCTATTGGCGATATCGCTAATATAAAGTAAGCTTGTCTGGATCATCATAGAAAGATTGCTGAAGGAACGATGCATTTTTGTTTTATTTGACTTTGGGTTACATTTGAAAATAATGTGATTTTTTTAGCGTGGCACAACTCCATAGCCAGAACTCGGTCTGGAAAGCTTGAGGGAAAAATTTCAACGTGGCATAACAACGTCGTAGCTATGAGTCAGAATAAACAACCTTTTTGAAAAAAAAAAAGCGAAAATAGCTTCCGCATTTAAATACACGTAATCATTCAAGAAAATATATTAGACTTGTGGTAGACGGCCATTAAAAAATGAATATATTTGTATCAAAAAACCACAACAAAATACAACTTCTCAAGTGAATCAATGAATGAACTACTTTCACTGAACTGCATTTTGCTCCACATGTAATCGTTTTGTAAATTATCTCAATACTTGACAATATTGACTTAATTTTCTACTTAAGTTACGTAACTTGTGTGGGAAAAAGGTTGTTCCTTTGATATCAGGAAGTCATATTTTTGTCTTTTATTTCCATTTTGATTAAAAGACTGGCTTTAACTAGTGAGAATAACATAATGAAACAGATGAAGATGTTCATCATATAAACACGGGTTGCGATCGCGTTATAGCACTAGTTATTTTAATAGCCCCGACGTTTCGATCGAGTTGCACCGATTATGATCAGGGGAAGACTCGGATGAAGATGGTCATTTATTTTGCTTTTTCGATCATCATGAATCAATTTAACTGTCAACCTGAAAAGGCCAATTCTCAGACTGATAGATGGATAAAAATATCATAATTTTTAAATGGCTAATTTTCATAGACTTAGCTTAGAACAGACACTTTATTTAGCTTTTAGGTAAAAGTTTTGACGCACGTTTTGTTCCGACTTAATTGAGAAATTGAGAGAGGCTAAGACCTATGAGTAATTTAAAACAGAAACAATGTCTCTACGCATACCGTAATACAAGAGAGTAATATTCTTGTTGATAATCGAAATAAAATTCATAAATTCCACCACCACAATCGCAGTGAGCTAAAAGCTGGAACCTCGTTTATCGACACTTGAACAATCAGAGAGTCAGTAAATCAATAAAAGACATTTGAATATTTAAAATCAATAAAGCAGTTTTCAAAGAGATACGTACCACCCAGAGTGGTCGACGCATACCTCACAACTACCCCTAGTCCTCGCCATCATTATTTAAGATAAAGTCCCGTACACTGCGAGCCATGAAATAATATGCAGGCCTCTCATCTTGTAGGGTTGGGTGTGCTGCATATTTAGTTACATTTTAGTATTACTTGTGTGATAATTGAATGTGTTGATACTATTTTGTTTTGTTATCATGTTTTTTTACGCATTTTAAAAATAAAAAATAGTACCTACTAACATCTTGTAAGATGTTCAGGCGCCCATTTTATTTGTTAAAATACGAGTATATGTTAATTTAGAAAATGTCGACTTGTCTTCAACTCACATCGATATTTTCATCCCTCATCATCATCATCATATCAGCCACAGGACGTCCACTGCTGAACATAGGCCTCCCCAAAGACTGCCAGAGCATCCGTCGCATGCTATCTGCGTCCAACGACTTCCCGAGACCTTAATCAAGTCGGAGGCCGTCCCGCGCTGCGCTTTCCGGTTTTCATCCCTATTGAGCATAATTACACTTTTCTCAGATCATAAATACCCGACCATTTCAATTGTGGATTGTCTTTCAGTAATCTTCAAGTAGTTTCAATAATGAATGAACGTGATAGGAAAGCATTTAACCTAATATTACGATATATTTGAGCTCATTCTGTCTCAATGCAAAACAAAGCCTATTTGCAATGTAAAGCCTATTTTCAGCATTGGACAGCAATGGCTTACGTGGCAATCACTTAACCGACTCCGGACTCAAGTAGGCCGTTGTAGACAAAACCTGAGCAAATGGGGTATATTGCACCGACTGAGGAGCGTTGCGAGTGTGGAGCCCCATCGCAATCCATGGTGCACCTGCTCCAATGCCCATTGGGCCCTAACACCTTGGAGGACCTGATAGAGGCCAACGCTGCTGCAGTTGCAGTGGCTAGCTACTGGGCTGTACAAATTTGACTGGTCGAACGTCACTGACTCGAAAAGAAGAAGAAGCATTGGACAAGACGTCCATTGCTGAAAATAGGTCTCCCCCAAAGACTTCCAGTGCGATATTGGTCGCATGCTCTCCGCGTCCAACCACTTCCCGCGACCTTAATAGAGTCGTCCGTCCGTGTCATGAAATACTTTAAGAAAATACTCCGTAATATAAAAAAAACACTTCACCATGCCGGACTGCCAAACACAGGGTTGCGGGTTCGATTCCCGCCTCAGACATGTATTTATGCTTAGATATTTGTCTGTGGTCTGGTTGGTTTCTATGTATTATAAGTATATATTTATAAAAGAAAAGTATATAAGTAGTATACCAATTGTCACACACGTCTAGTCTAGCTTGGAGCTAGATGCCGATGTGTGGAATGTCGAGCAATATTTATTTATTATTTATTTAATTAATAATATGCGTTCGTCGACAACCCTACCGTTCGTATGGAATAGATCCCCGCCTACACGATTTGCAAGGTGCAGGGGCTGCGGTCAGCACATTACTTACGTAATGTACTTCTATCCTGACCCAGAACTAGGTACTCGACCTGTACTTCATATATTGAACAATAATATTGTTTGGGTACACCCACTTCATGCAAATAGTTAATTGATTTTTAAACTAAAATCTTTAGCAACACTAATTAAAGAGCTTGGGGGAAACTTCATAAAAAAATTAGGTAGGTATGCTAAGTTAAAGCCCAGTAGAAAAGTCAAAACTTTTTGTTTAAAACAAATAATTCATTATTATTATCATCATATCAGCCACAGGACGTCCACTGTCGAACATAGCCATCCCCCAAAGACTTCCAGAACGATCGGTCGCATGCCCTCTGCGTCCAACGACTTAATAAGTCGTCTGTCCCGCGACCTTAATTAAGTCATCTGTCCATCTAGTCAGAGGCTGTTATAATTATTCTCATTATAATTATGGAATAAATTAAATAAACATCACTTTTAAATAGCTCTATCTACATATACCTATGCATAAGTCGTGTAAAGTCTCAAAAAATTTTTTTAACCTCGGGTCTTATGTCTAATTATCTTCTGCCTGGCTTTTTCCAATTTATTTGGGGTTGGCGCAATATGTCTGATATCTAATGTCTAAATATCACTTATCTACTCTTCTACACGAATATAATAAAGAGGGAAGTTTTTTTGTTTATAACGAATGGCATGCGGATACAATGATTCATTAGGAGTAACTTAGGCTACTTATTATCCCGATATTACCATGGGATCGGAAATTCAGGTGAAATGTCTAATAATGTATAAACTTTAATCGAAAACACAGTTAAACTGTTTCAGAAGCTAGTTGTTACACACAACCTTTTAAAAAACTTTCGAAACTTGATCAATAGATAGATCTAAAATAAAATTCCTAAACTTTATAAACAATATTGACTATAAACATCTCGTAACATACAAGTATTAACACATAAAGCCTTAAACATCGACATTTCAATCTATACTAGAACTTAAACGTAACAGCGATCTACTAAAATTCACATTTTAATACAATGAAAGTGTGTTTCCTAGTCGTACATACACATTTCAGGCAACTTTATTTTGTCCCCGAGTGTAAAGTAACAAAGCTAGGTTCATTCGAGTGCTATATAAATTGTTCTGTCACCGGACGCCTACATTATCTGGTATTGGTATGTTGCGGGATAGAAGCACTTCTGCACGGTAGCAAAAATATTGTACGAACGTTTATGCCGGGGGGCGTCTTGAATAAACTTCGATAGCTTTACGACGAGAAATCTAGAAAGGTGTTTTTAATATAAATCTACGCGAATATAACCGTCCTAACAACGGATCTCACCAGGTTTCATGAAAACGCTACAGGGTTTAATATCAGAATTACTATCTATGAAATGACCGTCTTAAAAATGATGAAAGTATGTTGTTGTGATTTCAGATAAACAGACAAACAGCCATAAATAAACAATCGAATTTATAGATAAATCAGTCAGAAAAGTAGGGGGTTACTAGTAAAAACTAAATGAATGGGGTCAGTTTTTGTTCCACTGCCGTAGACCCTCGTTTATTTGGGGGTCTTTGCATTGCGAGATTATATATGTTTCTTTTAGGAAAGCGTGACCGCATCGTTACTTACCAGTGTGTGAGATGGTGATCAAACGCTGGCCTATTTGTGTAAAAACGAATTACGGGTACGACGTCACAAATATTGTATATTTTGTAACGGATGTTGCTAATCCAACCAACTCTTGGTTATTTAGCTTATTGCATTAAAATAATAACTCTTTTTTATAAAAACTACTACTACAGCCTCAGTTCTATTCTTTCCGAGACAAAACAGCGTCTTCAAGGGCAGTTATGAACCTTATAGTAACGTAGACCGTAATTGGTCCAGAGCTTTTATAGTTCGGCCAAAGATCACTTATTAAAAGAAATCGTGTTTCATTGGTCCTCCAATTATACCTACCAAGGTACAACGCCGGTAAATCAGTGTTCAACAAACACGCAAGCAGTTCGACAAAATTGAGATAACGCGAGATACATCTCAGTACATGAGTGTGCGTGTCGCTAAATACGATACTATATAAAGCGATTCTAATCGAAAATTTACATAATAAATAATATTTATATGTCTTGCACGACCTTACGAACTGTTGAACGGCAAAAAGTTATGGCTTATTTTTGTATATCATAAATTATGGTTTAACCACATAATTATTTCCTATAGTATCAGTTTTAAAGTTACTTAAAACGGAAAACTTACCATGTTTTATTTTGTGGACGTCTATTTTTCGATGCTGTTTCGAACACCATTCACACACCATTTTCACGAGATTATAATAACTGATTTTAAGGCCATCGCCATTCAGCGTGGCAATGCTTCTAGCATTATGGGAACCTTTACGCCGGGTACGATAAGGGGCGGGTTATTTGACTAACTGGTCACTTCATTTTTGTATTTATAATGTTAAATGTGTCTTTTTATTTTATTCTGTATTTTTAATTTGATATACTTAATTTGTCTGTTTAATTATAAAATGAAAATAAATATTTTAAGGCTTCTACGTGTTTGCTTCGGATGTACGCCTCCGAATTGTCCGGGGCTCCATAGCCCTGTGATAAGACATACAAATGAGTTTAATAGTGAAAACAACCATGGTAATTTAAAATAATTTTTAGGGTTCCGTAAGGGTAAAAACCGAACCATTTACTAAGACTCCACTATCCTTCTGTCTATAACCAGGCTGTATCTCATGAACCGTGATAGATAGACAGTTCAAATCATCACAGACGATGTATTTCTGTTGCCGCTATAACACTTGGCACTTGGCCAGTTTTTTCTAAACTTTATTACGAGCAACATCCTTTTCTTTTCCTTTTCCCTTATAATATTTATTGCGACAACTGATGGAACGTACAATTTCTCTACATTTTATGTTACATCCTCCCATCTCGGTAAGCATTAAAGAGCATAGTTAAAATTCTTTGAAGAAAATCTTACTTTCGAAGTATCTCTCACCACTCTCAGCCCGAGAGGAAAGATATTAAAATTACAGTTGAATAGAAAGAACATCTCCAACTGTCCCTGAGATAAACTCTTGTGGGTCAAAAAAATCGACCCACTACTATTTTTGTATAAATTCAGTAGGCTCTTGACGTTGCCTTCAAGGCGTGAGAATGTCATCAGACACTTGAACCAAGAAGAGTAATTTGTTCCGGAGTATGGCTACTTTTCACCAAAAACGTGGATGGGTCATTTCTTTTGGTGGTTAGTGTTTTGTATAAAGATACATTAAATTCTTGCAAGTAACATAGTTAATTTTTGTTCCTAAATTCCCACAGGATCGGGAGTTACGCCGGTGAAACCACGAGGTTTTGCTAGTCTTCTATACTAATATTATATAGATACTAGCTGCGCCCCGCGGTTTCACCCGCGTAAGTCCCGATCCCATGGGAATAACGGGATAAAAAGTAGGTCTCCAGCTATCTAGGTCCCGAGTTTCATCGCAATCGGTCCAGTGGTTTTTGCGTGAAGAAGTAACAAACACACACACACACAAACTTTCACATTTATAATATTAGTAGGATTTTTTTATTTATTTTTGTTTGTAAGGAATGGGGTCCGAAACTGCTGGACCGATTAAGATGAAACTTGGTATGAGTTTTATATTGATTCATTGGGAATTTCTACGGAAATAAGCGTTATGCCGGTAAAACCGCGAGGTTTTGCTATTTAATAATATATTATGTTCTCTTTATACTACTGTAGTAGGTATCTTTGTAAGTAGTTAATAAATTAAGTTCACCTGTGTATTTTCATTAGCTTCCATAGTAAACAAAGAACATTGCAAAAGGGGTAGTAACTTATGAGTATGGAAACTGGCATAGTCTTCATTTCGCGCGTCAATACGTATCGCTGGCCGTCTCGTAATATGTATTAAGTAATACCTATATAATAAATATGATAGTCTGTAAGTTAATTATTATACGGGTCATGTTCTTATTTTAAGTACTGTTGTCACCGGTAATAAGTAAATTTATTTATAGTAGTCGCCTTAATCTATTGTTTTTTTTTCCACGCAGACATATTTCTTACTATAGCAATGTATAGAGGATATAAATACAAACAAAAATTTAAAATCTTGTAAATTACTAGGTTTGTTATTTGATAAAAAAAAGATTTTCATGACGTTTTACGAGATTGACATTTGAATAAATGTCTTTTATACATTGCCATAGGTTGAACGATAGCGCATAACTAAAGGTCGCTGCGTACGTGACGGGATAAAACCTCGGACGAGACGGAGATGTGACGTGCATCGTTCATATATGTAGTCTCTAAACATACGTTACGTGATTTTTCTCTTGGTTTCACATAAATATATCACGTTCCGTCCGGCACGAGAAACATCACTTTATGTATGCAGCGACTTTAAAAGAAAAAAATGGCTGACCGTATACTTCGCAAAAATGTTAAAACCCTTTAAGTAAATTCAATTTTACCCATCACAATGTAATGAGCTTATTCTGTAAGTTATTCTGTTGTGAAGTTAGCAAATCTTAACGTACAGTATGCGTCATAAGTTCAGTATCGTTTGCTACAATAATACTATCAATAAGTATTGTACTTACGACCTTCTTCTAATAGACGTTACACACAAACATACTTGAATTAAAAGTACTCAGTGTAATTATTGTTTTCAACATGTTAGCTATGTCTTTAGTTGGAGTGGTATAAGCCGCCACCCGCTACACTAACCGAGATGGGCTCGATCCACAGGTTACGTTGTTTATAATGTTCAAATAGCACAGGATTGTGAACGTTACAGTGGCGGTGGACTTTTGAGCGTCGATAATAGTTCATTTAACCATAAATCATATATAGGTGTTACATTGTTAAAAGGATTATTTCAATCGATATTGACAATCTGGTGATAAAAACAGCAAGTTTATTCAAGTTAATAAGTGTTAGAGACTTTATACGTAAAAGCTTAAACCTAGATGGATTTTTCTTTTTTGTGCTTTTACGGCGAAGATAAACATCGTGATGAAATCCGCGGCTTAGTTGCCTCCAGATGTATTGATAAGTGCTTTCCTCTGGATCAACTAAGCTGAGGGGTGGTATGTGCAAACTTACTCTATCTAATACATGTCCCAGTACAACAGCACTCTGAATAGCATGGATTGAAGTCGCTAAAGGTGTATGAATCATCTAGACTACATGTAAAGGCCAATTTTATTATAAACGGTATGTTTTCGAAGATAAAATAATTAGAAACAATAATGTTAAGAATTAATTTCAGAGGTTATGTTAAGGCTTCTTCAGATACGACATTGAAAACAATGCCACATAACCTAAAACTAAGCAACTAGGCTGAGTTTGGGGCTAGGTTTTCAAGAAACATTGGGTTTTTAAAGTTATTCTTCTTCACCGCGCAAGAACATCATGCTTAGAACTATTTCCCAAGTATTGGTTCCCAAGTTACACAAGTCCATAGGATCAATATGCCCTCATGTACGGAAACTGCGTTTGTGTCTGATGCTAAGCCCGTAACATATGGTGTACCTCAAGGGAGCGTTCTGGGTCCCCTCTTATTTATGCTATATATAAATGATTTTGTCACAGCTTCGCAAAATGCCATGACTCTATTTGCTGACGATAGCACAGTACTTTTTGTAGGCAATAGTTATGCAGAACTGGAGCGTGAAATTAATACTTCCCTAAATAGTATTATTCAATGGCTAAAATATAATAATTTAAAAATAAATCTAGACAAGACTTTTATAATGAACTTTCGACATAGGCAAAATAGAGCAAAATATGACATGCACATCAGTTATCAAAACCATATAGTTAAAGAAACTGATTCTACAAGATTTTTGGGTATAATAATTGACAATAGTCTGACATGGCAGGAACATTGTGAATCAGTTATCAATAGAATAGCAAGTTTTGCATATGCGTTGTCAAAACTGAGTAATGTAGCCAATTTATCGACATTGCTAACAGCATATCATGGTCACGTAGCAAGTATACTTAGTTTTGGGATAATTTTCTGGGGCAACTCAACTACTAAATTAAATATATTTAGAGCTCAAAAACGCTGTATAAGAGCTATATGCCGTATCAAGCAGACAGTTTCATGTCGACCGCACTTTAAAAATCTCCGAATATTAACTTTTCCTTGCTTATACATATTGGAAATTGCTAAATTTGCAAAGGAAAATCAACATCTTTTTGAAAAATATTCGGTAGGAAATAGACGTGAGGGTATGTTTCGATATAATTTGAATTCTCACTCTCATCATCTTCGTGTCAGTATATTTTTTATGGCAATTGAAATATACAATAAAATACCATCACATATTAGGGGCCGAGATGGTTTAGATGATTTCAGACATGCTCTGCGTGAATTTCTTATTGAGAAAACATATTACACAGTTGACGAATTTTTAAGAGACAAACTTGTATAAAATGTTAATTCTATATCTTTCTTTATTATAAGTACTTAATTAAAAATTGATGTCGACATTTGTTTCTTACCGTGGTGCTGGCTGTTTCTAAAATGTTTTTTGTTAATTTCGACTTTTATAATTGATTTAATTTTGACATAATTTTGTACGCCAAAATGGCAAGATCTAGAGTACCATTTTATTTTATCTTTTAAGAACTTTGTTTTACCTAGACCTACAAAATAAATATTTATGATTTATGATTATTTTCGCCTTCGATTTGCGTGATTTTTATATATATTTTTGCAAAGGAGAAAAATAAGAGCAGGAGTATTTTTGTGTCAATATTAACTTCCGAGCATATAAGCTACATTCATTTTAAAATAGAAATAAAATATGGGACAAGAATTTCTTTCATTTTTAACAGTGTAACGAAACAGAAAACCAAACGTTGCCTTATTGCTTATACTATTGCTTAAAAAGTAGGTACAAGTAATACATATATGCAAATGATAGTTATCGGTATCAATAATGTAGAGACCATAATATCTCACTCAACAGGTACCACCATTGTGAATCTAAATCTACCTTCGAACCAATCGGCACAATAATTTGCACCTCACTGAAAACGGACATTTTGTATTCGAAATAGAAGTATTTATGCACGAGATCGTTATCTCGGTATTAAGAGTGAAAGCAGACAAAGAATTTTTATCGGGCGATAATATTCGCAGATCATCAAAAATAATTTTCGCTTTTTTAGAATCCTAATAAGCCTGGCATACATCAATAAATAAACTTTATGCAAAGATGCAAAGATTTGATATTGGTTTTAATGCACAACGCAAAACTATAGCCCATAAAAATAGGGGGAAAAATGAGATAATAAATCTCACTAGTTTAGTTAACGTAATTGTTTAACTGAAGTAGTGGGAAATAAAGGGAAAAATGCCGGGCCCGCCTGGTATACTGTTCGGAAACAAACAAAAGACGATTGAAACGGAACAAAAGACGATCGAAACTGAAACAAAAGACGTTCGAAACGGAAACAAAAGACGATCGAAACGGAAACAAGAGACGATCGCCGACTGGAAGTCAGTAGTCTGTATCGATCCTTAGGGAAAGTAGATGTCTCGGAAACTATGAAATCTAGTGATCTGCATAGGATTTACCATAGTATTGTAAATTGTACACTTATCGTTGAAATACATCTATGTTTGTCTGCTAAAGTTAATAATGTGATGATAATACTAATAAATACGTTTTTATCGGATATCTGTCGACGTTAAATGATGGTGTAGATTTCATTTAACTGGTTCTGTGTATATTAAAATCTATACTAATATTACAAATGGGTAAAGTTTGGATTGATGTTGGAAAGAGATTATATTTCGAACTACTTGATGGATTTTGATAATTCTTTTAAAGCTATGTTATCAAAACATGTCGGCATACTATTTTTCCCCAGATCCCCTTGTGATTAGAAATGAATTGAAGCGGGGTGCAGTAAAATTGGAAAATTTTTGATTAAACCTTTATTTGGTCGGTACACTTTTGGCAGGATGCTGAAATTGATTTTCAAATTGTGTCTAAAATGTAATTCTGGATAAAATCAAGGCATAGCAATTTCGTTGCAAGTGACTATTAGACATTAGGTAACAATATTTGGGTTATTCCATAAAATATTAATAAAAATGCCCAACGGGTAAATTGTGAACTTTTCGTTTACAAATCCCCATCACTTGCTGATCCCGACTCTTTTTCAATAGGGATTTATGAAATATCTCCAATATTTCATTTTACCACTATGATGCAATCAATTGTCACCAGTGATGACGATTTTAAATGCTACGTACAGTGGTAAAACATGACTAAATCAATTAATAACTTTAGTAGTGAAAATAACCTGCATGAGTCTTCAAGTCTAAAGTGAATAGATACCTTCTAGGCGAGCATGCTACATCTTCGACCTCATCTTATCTTCCCATGAGATGAGATGAGGTCAAATGCAAGCCTATTTTGTTTAAAAAAAAATTAGTTTAAAAATTGTATACTGTAATATAACCGATCTAAATTGTATTATAGTGACTGTAAAAGGGTGAGTAAGTTCGATATCTATCCGTACAAGTGCGTTACGAAGCCGGTCGATGTCGCGCGACCGAGACGCCCACACGCTCACCGGTCCGAGCGTAAATATGAAGCAAGGAATTAGATCTAGTGCTTATTTATTGTTTGCCCGCAGAGAAATCGACCAGGGATGGAACTTAACAATTTGCGGAAAATAAATTTTATACTTCGTTAATTGGCATTAACATAGTATATAAACTAATCGAATATCTTATAAAAAGAGATATTCGATTAGTTTATTTTTAATTGAATAAAACTGGAAGCTCGGGCTGAGCTCAGGCGGGCAAAGTTCTACGTTTGTTGCTACATTCTATCTTTTATTCAGGATTTTGGATATGCTGATAGTTAATGTACTGTGTGAATTTTTAAAATTCATAATTGGTGAAGTGCATAATTGGTGAAGTGATTCTTTTTTGTTTTTGTTTTGATCGTCTTTTGTTTCTGTTTCGATAGTATTTTGTTCTTGTTTCGATCTTCTTTTGTTTAATCGCGAGTTAATTTTTTAAATGTATATTATGCCTTGGGCCTTTTCAGAGTCCCGTAGTCCAACTAGTTGGACCAACACCCCGCAATCGAAGTATCATGTGCTCATCCTTAAGTTAAATAGCTTTTGTCATTTCCTGATCGAGCATAGTTCAAGACGCGCGTTCAACTAGTAATGTCCATGTAATGGACCTTTATTTGACGCCGTAAAACTATATTTAACCTCCATCCTTAGAGCAAAGGCTCTGGACATTTACCTGTCAAGAGAAAACTGTTTTATCATACTGTTACAGACATTTAACGTTTACTAGTTATAGACTTAACTTATCCATCAAAATGAGTATTCAATAACAGTTTTACCTAACTTTTCTTTTTCCTTTATTATCAATGTAAAAAGAAACGTAAATAACATTTATTATATGTAGCTTAATAAACCACAGAGGTTTGTAGTAATGTTTTTTTTTTGTAATATTTTTTTTTTATTTTTTTATTTTATTTCGTTTATATTGAATTTGATATGTTAATTTGACAGTTTTCCAGTACCTCAGTATTTTAAAAACTCAAATATTTATTTATAAACTTTTTACAATAATTATTTTATAATTTTTTTCGAAAAATCTATTTCCAAAGGTTATTTACAGCAATTTGAAAATGCGGATTTTTTAATTAATTTGGATTGAACAGAAATAAACGATAACGTCACAGGTCATTTTTAAAGGCTCACTCCATAGAGGTTTTATATTTTTTCCGGTAAAATGGATTACAAGTAGACGTTGTGGTGGTACTCTAGCGGCGATTGCGATTCGTCTCATGTAATCAACAAACAAATAAGAAATAAAACGTCCTATCGGCAAACAGTCCAAAGGAGAAACGACTGTCGGATAACGCTGGTACAATCACAAATAATAAGAAACATTTTGATTTAATAAAAATAAAACATTTGCAACATAATATTTTACTGCAATTGTATAGATATTGTTAATCCTACTAATATTATAAATGTGAAAGTTTGTGTGTGCGTGTGTGTGTGTGTTTGTTACTCCTTCACGCTAAAACCACTGGACCGATTGGGATAAAACTCGGTATGTAGATAGCTGGAGACCTGGATTAACATATAGGCTACTTTTTATCCCGATATTCCGACGGGATCGGGACTTATGCGGGTGAAACCGAGGGGCGCAGCTAGTCTATTTAATATTAGCCACAATTCCCAACATATTTCAAAAGTGATCGTTACCACGACTGTCAAGTACCTACTGTTGGTATAAAAGTTTTGATAAGGCTTCAATACTCTATTTAATTCGACTGTAATCTTAATCTCTTTGTGCTGTATATTACCTACCTCCAGTGAATGTCAATTACGTAACGCGTAACAAACTGTAACAGGGGCAAGATCTCACTACTTTGTTTTTATACCAGGACCAGTCTACCTTCCTTTTATAGATTGCAATTTTGTAATTATAAGTATATCAGTAACATTATTCGTGCTAATTAAAACAATTTCTCGTTATAAATTATTGTGTCTCATGGAAGCTTTATCTAGAGCGATGACTTTTTATGTCTTGACATTTATTCACATTTGACATTATGGTTATGTCGCACCTCTGCTCAAATAGTGTCATAACTCAAAAACAATATTATTTATTTCATATTTTCAAGAAACCTAATACACTATTTTACAAAGCTTAAAAATCATTCAAATCTACTGAAATGTTCATTGTTCATATCGCTAATTCTATTAGTTTTCAAATTAAGACTAGACACCGGAAAAACAGACTATTACTTTAGACACCTTTTTCTCGACAGTTGTCTTTTTTGAGTTATGACACTATTTGAGCGGAGGTGCGATGTGTCTAATTATTATCTGTGGGCGTCGGTTGTCAATGCATGGCTGATGGATAACCCCGGCGAGGACCAGTTCCATTCCGCCGGGTTTGTGAATGTCAATTTTTGTCGCTCTAATTAAATCTTCTTCCTCTTTGAATATAATAGGATTATCAATATTTCAAGGTATTGTGTTTAGAGCAAATGTCAATATGGCCATCTGGTATTTTAATGGTCACATGTCATATTAATCTGAGTTTGATCTCTATTTCATATGCTACGGAGTATTGGGAAATCATTTTGAAATTCTAATACCGGTAAATATTGCGTGAAGATCTGGATGCCTATATGGAGACTACCATAGAGATGTTTGGGAGGATTTGAGACGTTTGCTTAGCAGTGGGACGATGTAGCTTGACTAAAATAAACGGTTCCAGAAAATTTCTACGAAGGTAAAAAAATAAAAACTATATTATCAAAGAGAAAATAATTTGGACCGTTCACTGTTCCTTCTAACAAAGAAATTAGATTAGTTACCTACATTAGAATTGGGTCTATTTGACATTTCACAAACTTTACTAAGTACGTCGCAGTCAGAAGTACAGACCCACCGTAGAGTTCTAAAACAGCGATTATTAGAATGTTTTCAATTCCAACAAGATTCTAAGGTCTTCCCGAGTTAAAGTCTTTCAACTCATAAATTTATTGGACAAATATGATTGGAATAAAACATTTGAATAATTGTCATTCTAGAACTCTACGGTGGGTCTGCAATTCTGACTCCGATCGTACCTGATAAAGCTTAACAAGTTTATAAAAAAAATACGCTTTTGATCTAATTAGTGACAGATTAGTCATAGCTAACCTAACACAAAAAACGTAGGTAGGTAGCCCGTATGTATTGAACGTAGGTAGGTACCTATCTACTTATATATTTTATAGGTGTGGAAAGAAATAACATAAAATAGTTTTTATAGACATAATGTGACCTCGGCAGTGTCATTTTTAAAGGTGATATGAAACAAAAAAATGTAGATTAGTTCACTTAGCAAGTACTGACCCCACATATTTTAATATGGAGAGATATTTCGGGATATTTTGTTCCTATATTCTACACAAGATTATAATTGAGGTAAGTAGATAATTTTAAATGACCATGTTTTTTTTTTAAATTAAGTTTTATTAATTATTAAATAAAATTTACTTAAAACAAGATATTTAAAAAAAACTGATTGAAAGATGATGGATATAGTGATTTAGTTTGGTGAAAATTGGTTCAGTAGTTTGACAGTTATCTATTACTAGCAGCGCTCCGTAGTTTCACCCGCGTAACTTCCGATCCCGTGGGAATATCAGGATAAAAAGCCTATAGCCTTCCTCGATAAATGGACTATCCAACACAAAAATATTTTTTCTTAACTGACATTAGCGCGTTCAAACAAACAAACAAACAAACTCTTCAGCTTTATAATATAAGTATAGATTTAAAAATAAAGTCCATCAACTCAAGCAGGATATTAAAACCCTGCTGGAGTTGAAAACATTCTTAATAATAGCAATTTTAGAAATAAACTTTTCTTGCGTTATTATGGAGTTAGACTGTGTTGATCTTAAACAAATCTATAAAACTGATATCCTTTCAAGACCGTATAAATTTTATAGTTCCTGTAAGGGCTTGTAAAATTCTGGCACAGTAAACGGACAGCCATTTCTTTTTAGATATTCATAAATATAAACACATCGCAATTTGAAGAGTCACATCAATCTTTGTTATCTATACATATAAAATTCTTTGTCCTGAATGACTGACTGACGGATCAACGCACAGCCTAAACCGCTGATCGTAGAGACTTGAAACTTGGAGGGTGTGTTCTTTGTAAGACGTAGGCATCCGATAAGAAAGGATTTTCCGAAATTCTACCCCTAAGGGGGGAAAAGGGGGGGGGGGAGTTTGTATTGGACTACGTGACTCCTTGGTGTATTTTCGACTTTTGCGCGGACGAAGTCGCGGGCAAAAGCTAGTAATTGATTTATTGTTACATTATGTTTGTTTTTTGACGTGATACCGTCTTATTAATCGAATTATATACCGGCATTCAAGTATGCAAAATTGTAATGTTGACGATGCAAAAGAGTTCGACGTTATCACGTAATTTTTTATATATATATAATAATGTTCTCTATACACTGCCATAAAAGTGGAAAAGTAAGGTTTGAAAGGTAGCCGTACAAAAGAAAAATTAAATATTGATGCGACTACTATGCCAGTTACTATACTCTTATGTTACTATTCCTTTTAACTATAGAACACTGAGTAAATTATCCATTGAACTTACATTTTTATTGGTCGAGGAAGTCTATAGGTTGTTAGATAGGCACTTGTTTTTATTGAATCTTGTTTATGACCGTCGATCATAGTAAAATATGAATCGTAAAACGTTGGTTTAATTAAAACTAGGCAGTAGTTGATGGTACCTTGGTTATTTCAAGATTGAATTTACAAGTTACCAATCCATTGTTATCAGAGTGAAATCCCAAGTCAGCAAAATTTATTGTCACCGTATTTTAGTTAGTCATTTAAGGTACTAACTAAGCCTTTTGGATTCCGGGGAAATTCCGGGATAAACAAGTAAATTGAAAATAATTGAAAACAAAGTGTAGAATCAGGTAAAGTAATTGTCGTGTTTAGAAATTTTCGCGAAAATCTAAGTATGGTTTGTTCTTTTGATCGCGTTTACCTACGCGTAAGTCCCGTAGAGTATAGGAATAAAAAATTAACCTATCATACTTCCAAAGTTTTAATTTACCTTCATACCAAGTTTGATTAAAATCAGTCCAGTTATTTTAATTAAGATAGTCATGGCAGTTATAGGTTTTATGCAACAAATATATTTGTGCTAGTGTCATTATCCAGAGAGGAAACAATCATTTGTATTGAGAGAGCGCCGGTTCCCTTTTCTCTTAAGTTGCTCTACCTTAGGATTAAGGTTTAATTTTTGTGAGAATCTTAAAAAGTTTATGTTAGTGGATACTAACATAAACTTTTTAAGATTCTCACAAAAAATTAAAACTAAATAAAAATGATCGTTTTTAAAACATCAAAGTAACTTTCGGATGAACTCACACGGGGTCACAAATAGCCATAAAAGGCTTGCCTTTAATCGAGTTATACCGGTACAGATATCGATATGTCAATCAAATCGATAACTACTTGCTACTCGATACAAGTAAAAAGTGGTCCGAATAATTTATGGTCTTTTTATGATCGAAATTTTCACTAGGTATCAACATCAGACTAATTATTTTTAAGCTAAGAAAGACAGATATAAAAATGAATGATTAATAAAAATATTATGTTAAAACTTGCAAGAGTTTATTGGTATCAATTTTAATTCTTAAAAACCAACTAGATAATATTTATTGCGAGTAAACTCAGCGGGCGTCGACTATAGTTTATCATCTTCATATCAAATTACTTTCAAATCCTCCTACTAATTATCTACACTAATAATATTTTAAAGAGGAAAGATTATTTTGTTTGTTTTTATGTTTGTAAGAAATAGGCTCCGAACCACTGGACCGATTTGGATGAAACTTGGTAAGAGGATACATTGATTTAGCGGGAGAAATATACTTTTATCCTGATATTCCCACGGGATCGGGAGTTATGCGGGTGAGCGCTGCTAGTTATAAATAATATAAGTTTTTTTAAGCTTTTCTGTCTGTCTGTATTTGGTTCTTAAAAATATAAGAACTGAATTTTGAAGACATTTTATGTAAAAATCCAGGTAGCTGGATTTCATATTCAACTTTTAATCTTGATTAAACGGAATCGGGACTTCTGTGGGTAAATCCGCGGGAAGAAGTAGGTAGTAATGTTTATCAGTACCCATTTCTAATTAATTTATATGGATTAAAAGATTAAAATTAGGATTATAACCCTTAAATAAAAATGGTATAACTTAATTATTGGAAACAATTTTATTACCAACAGTTTGGTCTTAGGTGTTTATTTAATAAAATAAAATGTTATAAAATTTATGGCTATGGAAATGTGAATAAACTATACCTACCTATCTCATATAGCTAAAAGTGTACGCCCATTGTACAGTTACATACTACAGAATAGCACCCGTCTTTTCGCGCACTTTAATTTTTAACCCCTGACGCAAAAACGACTGCGTGTTATAAGTTTGACGTGTCTGACGTGAACGGCTGAACTGATTTTGATCTTGTTTCTTTTGTTTGAAAGGTGAATTAGTCGGTAGTGTTCTTAGCTATGTTTATTAACTTTTGAAGTTTCTAAACGAAGTATGTTACAAATTACTTTCGAAATAATTTATTTCTGGTACGACTTGTGCCCCCAACACCCCATACCGTAGCGTTGCTCTGGTGAACTAAGATAAATAGATAGACGCTTTAATATTCTAAATAAGAAATTATAATTCGAACATACCACCCTAATTATAAAAGAAACTTAAATATGAACAAGGGTTCAAGGGTTTCATCTAATCGAGTCAAAATTGTTAGAAATTATCTCTTGATATTTCTCAAGTTCAAGTTCAAAACTTTAGAAACATTATAAGGATGGCAAAAACATACTTCATTACGTTTGTTTTGTACTAGTAAGTCCGTTGATGAAACAATCATATCGGCGGCGACCTTAATTCAGCTTTGATGAATATTTAACCTCTCAACGATCGATAGTCGTAAAACTAAAAGCAATCGGTGTAGTTTTCTATCGATTTAGAACATATTTAAAATTCCAGAGGTCAATAAAATTGAGGTATTTTCAATTGGAGCCCCGTTTAACAGATAAACTAGATAAAGATTTGATTTATACATTCTGTTTGTGATGATTTTGTAGATACTATTTCATTCTAACTTTTTAGAGGTTAACTTGGAGCTTTTAAAAAGCTTTAAAAGTTTGAAGACCATTGACGTGTTATGTATAAATTAACAAATCAAGGGCTTTTTCGAAACCTTGAAATTTTCTTTCTAACTTCATATCTACCTAACAGAGGCTAACTTAGAGGTTTAATTAAAACGTTACAAAAGTTTAATGCGATTCAAAGTAATTAACAAATCTAGAACTTTTTTCGACTCCTACACGACCGAAATCACGGGCAAAATTAATTACTAAAAAAGCCTGGAAGGTATTTCCAATGTTTTACTTATCTAAAAAGCAGAGAATTATATCTAAAAATAATGTGTAATTTACGCAGGTATGGCGTAAGGCGGGCGGGCGGGGCTCGAGGGCGGGTCAAACACCTGCATCTGCAGTAGCGAACAAACGCATGCAGTAAAAATACTATATTAACGCGGCAATCTTTTATTTTTAAACGTCGATAGCCCCGAGCTAAAGGTTAAGACAGTATGGAACTCAGGGTTTAGTTTCAATTAATTCTTTGAAAATTCTTAGTACCATATTTAAATAGAATAGAACAAAAATATTTTAAAGGAAAAATGAGTAATTGCTAATTGTTAACGACGAATTTCAATGTCTTAGCTCGGGGCTATCGACGTTTAAAAATAAAAGATTGCCTCGTTAATATATAAGAAAAATACACAAAAATTGACAAATAAAAAAGATAAACAAAGATAAGAAAGATAAGCCTTGTGCTGTCCCAAATGGGTAACTTTACCTATGAGACACAGTCAAACATGCTTGGGTTGTATGCAAAGAGCATTCCGGTTTGAAAGAAATTGTAATAATTGAATAAACTACATGTATTCCAGAGTTTCTATATTAAAATGGATAATTTCAATCGCTTGGAAGTTACGAATTTAAAGTTTCAAGTTTCAACGTAGGTGTTTTTTTACACTTAAGATTTGTACCTAAGTCCAACCCTGTAAAATATTTCGGCATCTGGCCGGTCGGAGGCTGCGATCCGGCATAGTTAGGGTCACTGTCCCCTCACACACACTTATATAACCACCAACACACACAGACAAACTTTCTTAATAATACACTAGAAACTGGAGCGACTGTAATCATTGTTAGTTTACTATAGGTTTATGTCTAGTTGACTACATTTTAAGAAAGCTGTGGCTTTGTTTAGTTAGGCGATGGATAAAATTAGTAGCCATTTTACAAATGTAGTTATTAAGTACATATTTTATTTTTGCAATTATGACACAAAACGCGACCGCTACGAGTGTAATATTACAACGTCTACATGCAGTAGGTACCTCATTTTACCGAAAAAAAAAAAAAAAAAAAGATAAAACCTCCATGGAGTGAGCCTTCAAATAAGACCGTCACCGGTGACGTCATCGACTGTTTCGAAGGTTTTCGTGCAAAAATTCAAATGAATGAAGAAATGCTGATTTATCAATTATTTAACGTTATTTTCGGAAAATGATAATAAATATAAGAGATTTAAGTAAACGTTTTAATTTTAAAATAATTACCGGAAAACTGAAAAAGAGCCAATCCGCGCAACATGACAAACTTTGAGTGGCAACACTGTAATCGTATGAAAAAGAGAATGCAGCCTAATTGGAAACAAAAATGGGTGGCAGAAAACAGCATCTTTAAATTTTGTTAAAGCGGAAATAACCAATACATAAGTAAGTGCCTATACGTTCTATAAAGGGATATGTTTTCCACAAGTTATCACTTCTTGCTAACCTGAATCCTGCATAATAATATCGTAAAGTATCAACACAATGACATCCTACTTCAATTCATAATTCATAAGCGTCTCCTTACTTGGCGAATTTAAACGTTTTCTGCAGAAAGCTTAGATATGTACGATATCGAGATTTTGAAGAGGAAAACGGGATATTTAATTATAAAACACAGCACAACTGGTCCCGTGATGCTGACTGCGAGTATTTAGAGTATTTTGACAATAATTGACGAATGTCGCTTAGCGTTTGACAACAATTGACTAATGTAATAATTTAAGAACTTTGCGTTACGTTTGATAATAAATGACAAACGTCGCTTTCCGTTTGACAATAATAATTGAGTAACGTAGCGTTGCGTTTGACAATAATTGACGAACGTTGCATTACGGTTGATAATAATTGACGAACGTCTCGTTTCGTGTTTGATAACAATTGAGAGATATTGCGCCCCGTTTGACAATCTGATGAACATTACGTCGAGTGGAACGACTATATGGCGAAGACTTTTGATTCCTTTTAATTAACAAAATATTCAAAGTTATGGTTGCAATAATAATTATAATATTTGCAATACATTAAATAACGTCTGTAAAGTCCAGTAGCGCCTATCAAATGTTTCTTGTTCTATGCAAATAGCACCGTGTTGAGATAATCTAAGGACAGTAATTAAATAAATGTTGATAATAAATGTATGACTTTCACCGTCTAACTACTATGTCAAATAAAACATCTAGGAAGCTAAGAAACAGACATGACAGACTATCAGAGCGTAGGATTTATAATTTCACTGTGTAGTTATTATGAGCAATAAATAATAATAAACTGTGTTTGTATAAGACTTGGTTTCAGTAAAGCGAATGCAGACGAGAGATTTGTAAAGATAATTAATTTGATATTTTACCTCAAATATGACAATCGAAGTTTATTTTGTAGTCTGAATGAGTTCGGACTTTGCCCTAATGATGGTTTTACAAAATAGTTAATCCACAAAAAATAACATTGCAGTATATTTTACACAGCATTGTATCACCAAGATAAGCAAGGCTTGTGTTATGGTGGTCAGATAAGTCAAAAAGTGTGTGCATGCGCTTCTACTTTCAATTAAAATATTTTTTGCCCGACTGTGGTGAAATCAAAAATAATTTACTCTTCAAAATAATTATCCAAAACGCAATCGCGACCCGTTTAATTAAAAATATGTTTTTGGCCCATATGCATGTAAGTAGGTACCTATGTTAATTTGTTCTTCCATCTATCTTTTAAGGTACTATATTCACTCGTAAAACTATTCGCCTTTTCTAAGGACTAGTTGTTAAACTCGAATCAATAAACCGGAGGCAGTGATCAGAGTTGACAGCCGATACTCATCGAACGATGGACGCCTTCCTCAGTACCATCTCATTAACCTGAACGATTTAAACACACGTCCGGGACTTGTTTAAAACCTCTTTTTGTTGCTTAACAAAGAATATAGGAAAATACCTAGTAATTCTATTTTAAATCTCGCAGATCCAGTAAAAATTGGGATAAAAAGTATGTTTTTTTCCAATAAATCAATGTACTCTCAAGATACCAATGTATCCTCAAGAAACCAAGTTTCATCAAAATCGGTCCAGTAGTTTCGGAGCCTATTCGTTACAAACAAAAAAACAGATCGCTTTTAGCGGTGCGAGGCTGGTTAATGTGCCACTTATTTTTCTAAAAGAAAGCTTTTTAAAATGTTTTTATAATTTGCGTTTGCTATTTACCGAATATTCAAAATAGATCTCTCTATTTTGAAATAACTTAAAAGTTTATAAAAAAGCTGCCATGACAGTTTTTAGTTTGCGGTATACGTATAGGAACCTACCTATATTATTATATCGATAATTCCAGAGCTCTAACCGGTTCATTAAAATTACTTAATAAATAAACAAAGCTTTGATTATGTAAATAATTAATAAGGATTTCATTTAAAACGACTAAATGTCTAAATATTTACATCTATGATAACAACATCGTAAATAACGTTGCATTGAACAATAATCAATGCCATATTTCAATTTTAAAACATTATCTATATAGATGACTAGCAGCGCTCCGTGGTGTCACCCGCGAAACTCCCGATCCCGTGGGAATATCGAAATATAAAATAGCTATAACCTTCCTCGACAGATTTACTATCCAACACAAAAATATTTTTTCAATTCGAACCAGTAGTTCCTGAGATTAGCGCGTTCAATCAAACTCTTAAGCTTTACAATATTATAGTATAGATAACCGAATATTTGATCGGCCGATAAAAAAGTCTGTAGTCTAAACTTTACTTTTCTTCGGCTTCGTCAAATAGAACGCGACTAGGGCTATGTCAAAACGTTATAGATAAGTCTGCGCGTACGGTTAAATATGGAACATAATCAATTACTTTCGATATTTTGACCAATCGCCATCCGCGGCTTAGTTGGCTCCAGACGTAGCTGACAGGGACCACCCTATCAGCTTAGTCGATCATGCCCAGACGAAAGAAGTCAATACAAGACAAGTATTTATGCTTAGATATTTGTCTGTGGTCTGGTTGTTTCTATGTATTACTAGCAAACCCGGCGAACTCCGTTTCGCCACCAGATTTTCTTGAATTTTCTTTGCTATAAACCTCACGGTGCCCGAGACCTTTCCAACGAATGCAAAACCGTGGAAATCGGTTCGTGCGTTCTGGAGTTATAGCGTCAGAAAGGAAAACCCGACTTATTTATATATAGTAGATAAGTATATATTTACAAAAGAAAAGTATATAAGTAGTATATCCGTTGTCTAGCACCCATAACACAAGTCTAGTTACTTAGCTTGGGGCTAGATGGCGATGTGTGAAATGTCCTGCAATATTTATATTATACTAGCAAACCCGGCGAACTCCGTTTCGCCACCAGATTTTCCTGAATTTTCTTTGCTATAAACCTCACGGAGCCCGAGACCTTTCCAACGAATGCAAAACCGTGGAAATCGGTTCGTGCGTTCTGGAGTTATAGCGTCAGGGAGGAAAACCAGACTTATTTTTATATATTAGATTTATAATACGTCTGGAGCCAACTAAGCCGCGGTTGGCGAGTGGTCAAAATATCGAAAGTAATTGATTACCCTGGGATGGAGATTGAGTAGGCTAGCCTAGTCCTTATTGGTATAAGGTAAACATAGTGTGGATTATATTAAGGTGATAGCACTGCTGTTATATCATTAAGATTTTATTTAGTGGAATATGAATCCGCTTGACCACCCATTTTAAGGTCGAGGTAGTCAGCGCAGCTAATTAAACAAGAACAAAACGTTCTACCATCTCAAAAACACTATTGCCTAATGTTTATGTGCGAAATTAACTTTATACAAACGCAAATAAACTGCCTTTAAATGTGCAATTCCATAACCCCCCAGAGAAATGTCCTCATGTAATTGACACTAGATATATGTTAGGAAAAGGTGAAAGGACCATTATTAGCTTCAATTCAATACAATCACGAATGTTTACAACGACAACAGAACTATGCTATTTTATAATAGAAAATCTCTGCATTTCAACCGCTAGCGTCCGTTTATTCTGAGTAATGCGAATAATTTCTTTAGAGGATCTACTTCGTGAGCTTTAAAAGCTGTATCCATAAGGTACATTTTAGGTTAGAAAGTTTAATTCAAACTTTTCAAACCCTATTGTGTAAAAGCATACAATAAACCTATGAGTTTAATTGAATACATTAACAATGTGTGAATTGCCGTAGTGTCATTACGTTGGACTTAAATGTTCTTTAAAACGGCTATACTTCTGGTATAAAGTTAATTTTCCTGTCAAAATGATACAAAATAACCTTTACTTTATTATAATTTATAAAGTTTATGTAGGCGGTTGTCTATGAAATTAAAATTAGTTAAAAAATCTATTGGAAAATTAACTGTAGCACTTTAAGAATTATCATCTTTTCAATTTAACTAAAAGCAGGAGCTCCTTTAAATTCAAATTTCTAATGTGTATCCATAAATTGAATATAATTAATAACAATATATTGTAGAATTAATTGGCTGTGAGATAATATGCAAATGTAAAAGCGGTCAACTTTGTTGTTTATAAAATATTTAAGTACACTTGCCCCATAAAATGACACTGATTTAAACGAGATTAAATTAAAAGCATAAAATGTATGTAAGTAGACAAAAAAAATTTTTTTGAACTGTTACTGTAAAATTGTCCCTATAGGTACTTGGGACCTCCCGATCGCAGAAAGTCAAAGTAGTAAAAAGTAACACCGCGATACGTCTAAAGATCAGTAGGTAATTACCATCCCCAGGATATAGGTCTATATTTTAACAATAAAAAAAATATTTATTTTCACTATTTCTATTTAAATAATGGTATTAAAAAAAAATCATACCATTTTTAAATTAGGGTCATTTTTTCCAAATTTAAAACTTTTTATTTATTACCAATTTATTTTTTATCTTTGTGATCCGGGATCTTATCTTCTTCTTATCTTACTTCGGGGTCTGACAGAGCCAGCAACACTTCGACCCAGTGGGATCTTTTGTGTTTACCACTTTAATGTTTCTTACTCTTTGAAGAAGTGTTCGATTAGTCCAAAAGAGGGCCAGGATAATCTACATGACCTAAAATAGATTACAGGTTTTTTCACATTTTTGTTGTGTTAATTATTTTAAGCTATAAATAAACTATCACAATCAAATGCCAAATATTAATTAGTCATATATTTAGTACACCTGTTTAGATAATAATCTGTACCTACTGAAGTTAATAGTTTATTAATTACCAATATTATTTTAAATATTAAATATTTTTCTGTCATTTGATATTTTGTGTCCAATTTATTACTTCTAATCATTGCATCTAAAACTAAGTAGTAGTGATTCCGTCTGACCTTTTATCTACACATAAAAAAAACGCAATCTATACTAATATTATAAAGCTTTGAAATAAAGCTTATAATGAGCTTATAATAAAGCTTATAAAGCTTATAAAGAGTTTGTTTGTTTGTTTGTTTGACCGCGCTAATCTCAAGAACTACTGGTTCGAATTGAAAAAATCTTTTTGTGTTGGATAGTCCATTTATCGAGGAAGGCTATAGGCTACTTTTTATCTCGAAATTCCCACTGGATCAGGAGTTACGGGGGTGAAACCGCGGAGCGCTGCTAGTATAATATACATGTGGGGATGAGTTATTGTTAGTTAGGCAATTTCCAAAAAAGTGGGCTATTTGTACATTTTTTTTACAATCAGAAGGTCTGTAGCGGAAATATTAATTTTATTTTGTTATCTTTTTGTTTTTTTTTTATCTAATTGTTTGTATATAAATAGTGTTTTTTTTAAATATCTATTGTTAAATAAGTGCTTACTTACAATATGAAGCTCCGCAAAAATTAGCAGTCTTACCTGTAACAAAAAATATAAAATGATTAAAAAGGCTATTTTGAAAGTAATAATCACGTTTTTATATGGGCTAAAATTGCTAAAAAATAGTGATTAACTTCCTTAGGTGCTAATATGCTTATATTATTTCGATATGGTTATAATAATAAAATGAAGAATATGAAGATGTTTTAATTAATATTTAGCTTTGATATATTAGCCAGTCAGCCAGGACTCTGTATTTTATATTTACCCAACTACGGCGAAGCCAAAAGGGAGGGTTATGTGTTGGATCTGTATGTATGTATTTACCTATAGGTAACCTACCTATATAAAAAATCTACTAAAAACTTTACCGTGATTCGTAATACTTTCTTCCGATTTGAGAAAATAAACCAATCAATTTGAAAACAGTAAATTTTATTGAAACTTATTTAATTAACATTGAAGAAAGTAATTCATAATTTTACAATCAGCACTAAAACAACGTATTAAAATCGAACATCATTGCGTCCGGCATTGTCTGCTTTCGAACATAATTAGTGCACTCTCTACTTTTATACCACACCATCTCAAGTAAAGAAGGAAAGCAGCCCGTACACGTTCAAGCAATGCGTCAATTCAAATTAACATGGTTATTGTCAACACTTAGGTTATTTGAAACGGTCGGTATATTTACAATGATTTTTGTTTTTATTTTGTGGAGTTTATTATGCGGAAATAGCATCTAAAAATCAAGCCCTAAGGACATAGTATATTTCAAATAGGTTATGTATTAAACATAAAGGTAATATATGATTGATTAGGTCTATATAGAAGAGGAACAATATATGCACGAATATGTTACCTACATATTCGTGCATATATGGTGATTTAAAATCCGTTTTTAGAATATAAAAACTTAATTTTTTGCTAATAAAATAAAGCTGAAACAAGGTTCCTAACTAGTGCCTTGATTCTAAGAAAATGACAATTCTACTTTGAGAGAAGTATACTATGTATATGTTTAATCTATTTACACTTAGATGTGTAAGTAAGTATTAAATTTTTTGTGAGTATAATATCTCGTAATTGTTAGAGGAAACAGAGCATCTAGCTTGCATGATTCACACATTACCCGTGCGTAGTCTCCTGTTTGATGTTTGAGATTGACATGATACGTTGCTTGAACGTGTGCTGGTCACTTAAAGAAGTTAAAGCTTATTAAGTTTACGAGCCATAAGATGTAAAACTCATGTAAAACATGTTTAATTCGTGTATCTATGTCGGGGCGAGATATTAATGTAAAACGAAACTGTGATCTACATATTTTGGTAAAATCATCGCTACTGAACTTTCCGACAAGTAGACATGTTTATCAGTTTAGAATATTTGAATACGTTACTACGCCAAACGTTTTACCCATGTAAAAATCAGTATGAATATTAAATGATTTAATGAACTTACCTTTTAATGTTCTATTTTAATTCAACGAAGAATTATATAAGAATAAATTGATCAAATGTAGCGTATGCATTGAGTTCCTATGTTTCATTTGAGGGTTCAAACAAAAAGTTTGCACCAATTGCAGCCATATTAATCAAATAGTTACAACCTGGGAATCTAATATATAAAAATAAGTCGGGTTTTCCTCCCTGACGCTATAACTCCAGAACGCACGAACCGATTTCCACGGTTTTGCATTCGTTGGAAAGGTCTCGGGCTCCGTGAGGTTTATAGCAAAGAAAATTCAGGAAAATCTGGTGGCGAAACGGAGTTCGCTGGGTTTGCTAGTTACCTATAAAAAAGTAGGTATTTTTAAGCAGGTAGTAGGTACTTAGTAGGTATAGAAGATAAGGGTGATAGGTACACGGTAAAAGTTAAGAAATAAGCTATCTTATATACTGGATCTTGGTGTAGTTATCTAAACTTAATTGAAAACTAAAATTATAAAAATATAAGCATGGTAAAGGCACTCCATTTTTTCCATCTAGATGTGGTCATGACAAATAAAATTTGAAAAATGTCTAAACATTTACTTAACTTAAATTAATATATTTAATTGAGGTGTGAAATTTAAATTTTCTCAATCGCCCATTTCGTAACGACTTGAATTATAAGTAATTAATCTCTACTAACAGACGTGATTGGCATCAAAAAGACGGCATTACTATAAAACCAAATTAGTTTTAATTAATAAAACCGATATGATAAAACAGCGTAAACGTCGGCAATTCCATTAATTCCCTTCATAAATCAATTATAATTCAATTTTTATTGATTAAACTGTAATCCAATTTAATTGTTTAATTATTTTTCTAATTATATCGCTGGTGGTTCTGAGCACAAAGTATGAAATATGCGTGTGAACGCCTCAGGCTCTTTAGGACGCACAGACAAAACCAACGCTACAAAAACGCAAGTGTACTTATTCTTTACATAATTTTGTTAGTAGCTGCGCCCCGCGGTTTCACATTTTTTCATTTATTCTGTGACTTCGTGTTTGGTGGGACGCGTCGTCACCGGCAGGCGGTTCTCGAGCGTCTGCAGTTTTTCGTTGATTACTCAGGTTCTACTGATTGGATTTCGATGTAAAGTATATCACGACCTTTCTTGAAAATACAGCTATCGAATAGTGAACACATTACAATTGGTTTAGCAATTGTATAAATAACAAACAGACATTAATTATAAAATCTAAGTACATTTTTCTATCTACTTTTTCAAAGTCCCCTCTTCCATGTAGGTATAGACATTTTGTCCTCTCTTCTTTTATTATAAGTATAGATAGATAAAAAAATATGTAATCACAATTGTCTACAAGTAGAATGATTGTCTCGGTTAATAACAGTTATTTTACAAAGAGTACTTACCTACTGAACGAAACTGGTCTAGTACACACCTGGAGGTACAACTTATTTATAATTTTAAAGTCACTTACCTTCTGTAAAATTGGTAAGTACAAACCAAATAATGATTATCCTGTATTTCTCGTTATGTATTTGCAGCTTGATTTACGAGTTTTTGGTCTACGGAAGTTTAATGAAAGGCGCAGTAACATATGAGTATGGAGATTGGCACACTAGTCGCCTCTTTATTTTGGTTTTTATGTTTTTTGCTCGCCCTTTTAAACCTATGGCAATGGTTAGTGGATATAAATACAGTAATTATAGCACAAGCCATGTAACAAACTCTAAAATTTTATTAATACATTACTTTGTTGTTTATATAAATACTCTCAATACACTTCCAAAGACTTGAAAGGTGGTCGCACAACTAAAAAAAATGGCTGACCGTTTATAATGCCAATATGTAACAACCCCTTTCAAAGACCTTGTCTATCGCAGGAATCCGTCGCAAATTTAATAAATAGCTAATATTATTCACACACTATTGAAGTGTTAAAGATAAATAACATTACGTAGTCATAAATAATACAATAAAGGCGCATCGGTAAAGAGATTTAATAATTTATCTTTAATAAGCTATCATAGTTTGTTGTTGTGTAGTGTCAGTAAATCAGTTATTTTGTTATTTATATTACGTAAGCTAGCATTTGGCATTTCTCGAAAATTTTCTAAGATTTTTTTCCAAAATTACCCGCACGCTGTTTTTCCTTGTAATATTTTTGAGTAATCCAGTATTGTTACATTTAAAATGTATTTTAAAATCAGTTCTTATATTGATAAAAAGGTTAAGATTTGCAGCATAATTGCAAAATCTAGATTTGATTAGGTAAATGATAGGTAAATAGATGGACTATTTTAAACACAATTTGAAACTCAATTCTATTTTTCTGAATAAAAATGTATGGATTAATAGGTTTAGTAAGTGAATAAGTCTGGTTTAGTAAAAATAATATATTGCAATTTCTGGCCCTCAGATGTTATCTCTATTACGATGTAAATGATAAAACTCTATGCGAATCAGTTGTAACGCGGGGATGCGTTGGCGCAGGCTCGTTACCGAAGATTAGGTACGCCTAGTCTCCGATACGGGAATTTCGCACGTGACCAGTTTATCTCGTACTATGCATTTTTACATTTTGTCACATTCCTTGACGAATGAGGATCAAATTATACACACACATTACTTCCTCTCACAAAACTCACACAATTTTTAAAATTAAATCAATTAAAATATGCGTCCTACGCGCTATGATGTGAACTAGAAGAATAAGGTGAAAAGCTCGAGAGGGGGATAGAGGATTAATGGATTAGGACAAGAGGAGAGGGGCATATCCCCTTATGCCCCTCTGCTTTTGTCCTAATCCATTAATCCTCAAGACAAGGACAAGAGGAGAGGGGCATACCCCCTTATGCCCCTCTCCTCTTGTCCTAATCCATTAATCCTCTATCCCCCTCTCGAGCTTTTTACCTTATTCTTCCAGTTCACATCATAGCGCGTCTGACGCATATTTTAATAGATTTAATTTTAAAAATTATGAATCTGTAATTGGCAGTAAGTTTAGTGAATAGTTTTTTGTTTATAATTTAATTTAAGTGCTGTTGATCCTATGTTCATTAATAATATAAATAAGTTGGCAATAAAATTCCTCAAAGCGACTAAATCGATGGAATCGGCCGTCTACGATACCGTAGTTTCTTAATGAAGAAAAAATATTTTTTTACGAAATCGGTTTAGTAAAAACTAAATCGAAGCGATGTGTGGAATGTCCTGCTAAAACAAATATTCAAAAAGTAACAAGTATTGAGGTTTTAAATAGGTACTTGTTATTTTTTTTAAGTCGAAATCTTTCAAAAAATCTCAGATTTATCCTAACCTCCTGTTTATTTTAATCTATACAAATATTATAAAGCTGAAGAGTTTGTTTGTCTAATTGAAATATTTTTTAGTGTTGGATAGCCCATTTACTTTTTATGCCGATATTCTCACGGGATCGCGAGTTACGCGAATGAAACTGCGGAGCGCTGCTAGTGTAGAAATAACTTTAAAGTCCGAGTGGGTGTCTTCACATTAACTCGTATATCCAACTTAGGACGGTTATAATAGTGTATATTTTTTATCTTAATATTGTTAAACAGCATAACACGGTGTGAACTCGTTATCTTATCCAGTTACAATAAAAATGTTATTTATTCTTTACTAACCTATAACCATCTTGTCCTATGGTGTTAAATGGGGTTAATATTCAACCCACGGTTTTTGGTTTTGAATGCTGTGTGAAGAAATAACTTTATAGATTTAAGAACTTCTCAATATTTGTCTATGATGACAGTCAAGACATGTAGTTAATCTGGCGTATAACAGGCAGCTAGACACCTTTTTTTTGCATTTCTAAAATAAAAAAAATTTGGCCAAATACGTTTTGGCCTCTTGCGTTTAAGGGATTACACGTTTTTGGTCTCTTACGTATATTGGCCTTTCGCGTTTTTGGTCTTATATGTGAAAGCCATAATAACAATAGGTATAGATAGTCTGCACTTGAAAAAATGAGTCATGTCTCTCTTTCTATTTGTTTCTCTGGTAACTTAAGAACTGCTAAACAAATTGAAACTATTGGACAAAAGAGACTGCTAACCATCACTATTGAATAGCTCTATTTTCGAGTAAAGTTGTGGTATACTTTACATCGAAATCCAATTAGAAGAACCTGGATAATCAACGAAAAACTACAGCCGCTCTAGAACCGACAGTGACGAATGCTACGCAATCGGAACTTACACCGCGAGTCTATAAAAAACAATTAAAGGGGATGCTTTCTTATTCTTATCGTAAAGCTAGGAAATGGAATCAGTTGCCTGCGTTTGTCTTTCCTCATGCATGGGTACAATTTGGGGGTGTTCTAGTCACGATTGAGGAACACGATTGACGTGGCATGCTTTCCTAGAAGACCTACCTATCCAGGTCTTCTAGGAAAGCATGCCACATCTTAGACCATTAGGCATGTGTGATAGTGGTCAAACACTGAACTATATTTTGTAAAAACAAAATAGCCGTTTTGGTGCAATCTGTTACTGGAGCATTCGTATCACTGAAGGCCCCCAATTTCGAAATAATCAGAGAAGAGTTCAATTGTAAGTAATAAAAGGCAACCTCGTAAACATGTCATTATGTTTTACACCCGAAGATAAACTTACATTTGACGCTTCTGATGCTTTAATTGTTGGTTTAATACAAATAAATTATTCAATGATAAGACGTTTCATTAACAATCTTTATTGCGGTTAGAAAATTAAACCTTTATGTGTAATTAAAATAAGACTTTACGTTCATTTATTGTACCAAAATATATAATTCTTTATAGTCTTCTAATGAGTGAAGAATAAAAATCAGCAAATCAGTTTTTTTAAGCTATTGCATAGCTTTTATCGCGGGCTTTGAGCGCGGCGACCGAATCCAGAAATTCCGTAACAAAAATATACCTAACACCCCCCACTCCGCCTACCATGAAGCACGTCCAAGCGTTCGCTTAACGTGTATGTATATGGTACGATTATACGAAGGTCGCACGATGCAATAGCTTTACCGCGGCAGTCCCCGAGTGCCACACGTTTTTTTTTTCTTAGAATTATTCGCATAAAATCATATTGAATCGTTTTAACATCTACAAGTGCATAAGAGGAATTACAGGGTTTTTACCTGATTTCAAAAAAGGAAGAGCTTCTTTGTTTTACATTGCATTATTGTGTATTGACCATCTTTTAGGGGATCTACTACGTGATCTCCTTTCCTCTACGTTAGCACAGAGACGATTTGCCGAATCATATCTGAATTGAATTTTACCTTGTCTTTGACTTTATATTAAAACCGAATTGCTTTATGACCATCGCGATTTTCTTGGACATTACAAACCCCTGCGACCATCGCGATTTATATGGTGATACAAATTGAATCATTCAAAATTGAACGGCGCCAATCTGAGTAACGTCTTCATTTGACACAATTTTCCGATTTGCAGTTTCTCCAAGTTTCCGTCCTGGCGTCTGACTGCGCTTCCTAGCCTCTATTACCAAACATCTGTGTAATTTAGAATTCCCGCAATAGTTGCAAGTGTAATTTAGATGACAATGTACAGTCACGACAAGTGTTGTTTATGAAATATTTAGGTCTGTCGTGTGTGGATGTCGCGCGTGTCCAAAACTTGATTGTCAATAATTATACTCGGTACACTTCATTACGTTTTGTTATTTTACGAAACACGGCTATTAGTTGTTTTTACATCTTTGTTTTGTATAGAGTTCATTAAGCCCTATCCACATTATTCTAATAGCGCTGGAATAGGCATGTTGGATTGAAAAGTAAACTGCAAATCCAGTTAGACGATTCTAGACGACCTCTCAAATAAATATTTGTTTACAGATATTTAGTATTTGGTCTGGGCGTTTCTGTATTTATACTAATATTATAAAGCTAATGAGTTTTTTTGTTTGAACGCGCTAATCTCGGGAACTACTAGTTCGAATTGAAAAAATCTTTTTGTGATGGCTAGTCGTGTGAAACCGCGGGGCGAAGCTATACTTTTATGATATCAAAATAAAAAGTAGGCAAAAATATTTTTTCAAACCGGTAGTTCCTGAGATTAGAGCGTTCAAATAAACAAACGAACACACTTTATAATATTAGTATGGATTATAAGTAGGTTGTTTGACGACCATAACACAAGCCTAATTGCTTGGCTTGGGGTTAGGTGGCGTTGTGTACAATGTCCTGTAATATTCACTGGATACACTACGTTCCAGTACTTAGACCAGTTTATTCTGGAATAATGTGAACTGGACTTTACGCGTTGAGATTATTGTAGTTGATAAAATAATAATTTCAAGCAATTTTAATTCTACTATCGTATCACTATGTAAATTGGTTGTCATGGTTACTCGTTGTTAGGAGAAAATTAATCTCTAATTACCTAACTTATATTCTAAATGCAATTTTAATTTACCGAAACATTAGAAATAAATTGCAAAGTAATAAATACAAATTAATATTCATAATTGCTAGTTATTAGCTGATTGGCCATAGAAATAAAGTGAGGCGTGACTGAGAAAATGCAAAGTAAGTAGTACAAAGTGACATCATCCGCAAGTTATGAAGACTTAAGTTATTTCAAATGACATTTTCTATTAAAATGCACTCGTATCGATAGAGTCGGGCTAACCAGCAGGTCTAAAATGGCTACTTTCGAAGAGGAATCGTATGTAAATTAAATTGGATTTAATGTTAGTCTTATTACCCGACTTCAAATAAGGAGGAGGTTCTCAATTCGTTGCGTAGGTATATTATTTTGAATTTTTACATAGGTTTTTTATTCATTTACTTATAATAATCATACACAACGAAACGACTGGTTGCGACGTTTTTCAAGATGGCAAACAGTCGAATTTGCGATTTTTTATGACCAAAGAAATCGCAGTCGTCGCGGCATTTCGATCTTTATGACCATACAAAGCCCATACATATGAGTGTCACGAGCGGAGGGGGGGGGCTATATAAACTCTAGCTAGATGGGTCTGGCCGGAAGATCAGCGCTGCAGCTAAGCATGCTTGTTTGCAGTTTTTAGCTGAGGTCGACGCATTTGGGTCAGCACACGACTCCTCATTTATGTAGTTTTTTCTTTGATAATATTTTGTTTTTTATTTAATTAATTTTCATTGTCATGTTCATTTCTTCCTTCTTGTGTTTGTACTCAATAAATGCTTTTCCTTTTTCTTTCTTACAAATCACCGCAACGATTCGCATTTTATTTAAAATCACGCACAAAATTAGTCAAATCCAATTCGTAATATACAATTCGTTGGAAAGTAGTCATTTTAGACTCCCAGCTCAAAAGACTCACTTTCAACGAATCGCTTTTTACTCTTTACGACCGCAGTATAAGTACAAGTTAATGCAATTACAGGTTAATCAAACACTTAAAATGACATAAAAACAACTCTATTCCCATGCTATAAAGCCCTTGCTTTAAGAAAAAGTAAAAAATTAAATAGAGCGGGAAATAGATTGTGGCGCCACCGTAATTAACAACTATCGACATCGAATTTTATAAGAGTAATTGCAATTAGTTTATTACATATAATAATTTAAAAACACCAGTTTCAGATAAAAAAATTATAAAGTAAATCAATTTCGAATTTTGTTAGGTTACGAATGTTGAATGTATATTCTTTGTGATATTAACAATTCCAACATGCTTTCATTCTTTTCTCTGGATACGGTCGACTAAGCTGATAGGGTGGTATATGTTCTGGACAAGCCTACTCCGTTTAATACATGTCCCAAGCACTACAGTGCCCTGAATAGCATGGTTTTAAGTTGCTGGCGCTGTATATGTAAATCATATAGATTAGTTATAAACGGCAATATTGTGTACAGGGTTATTGGTAATTATACTAGCAAGCCGTTGAGAGCTACTTCTGTGCACCTAAATAAACAACTTTTGTTCTACGACTTTTGGAAATTCGAATTTTTTTGAACATTTTGAGGTTAGTTTTACCTGAAAATCAGCTATTCCATACACGGAGAGATCATTAACCTAAAAATTTTACTCTTTTTTTAGAGTTTTATCTACTATTTTTAGTCTTAATGACCTTTGTTTTAAAAAATCAACTGTTTTTTGGAATTTACATAACCTCAAAAATATTATTTTTTTCGAATTTCCAAAAGTCGTAGAACAAAAGTTGTTTGTTAAGGTGCCCAGAAACAGCCCTCAACGGCTTGCTAGTATAATTAACAATAAACCTGTAGGTATAGGTCACCGTTTGAACACTATTTCACACGATGGTAAGTGACGACGTGGTCTTAGGTGTAGCATAATTTAGAGGTTGACTCGTGACTTAAATGTCCCTAAATTTTTATTTTCAAGGGACGTGAGTAAAGAAATTCAATGAAATGAAAACTCTTCCGTCTTCCTTTTCAATGTAACTAAATTCAGTCTCACACGAATACATAATCGACTTAGTTAAATCGATTTTACTGCAACAAACATATTTTGTGACCTATTCGATTACAACAGTTATTCGAGATGTTAAGAATAATCGTATCGGTGTAAACAAAACACTTCACTATGCATTAATAAAGCCATACTCGAGTGACTGCGGCTATAACGTTTTAAATTTACACCGACCGTTACTGCCTGATATAAAAATGTCGATATAAACGCATTTTTATCCATACCGGCAATCCGCGGCTCGTTATGTCGCTGAAGATTTCTTCATTTTTTATATTAAAAGTATCGAATCGATAATGTCCCAGCGCAAAACGATGGACCAGTTATAAAATTCGAGAGCAGTTTTTGGTAATTAAATAAAAAGATCTCGTTCGTTATTTGTTAGAGCTGAAGATATATTGGGTTCGTCTTTTATTCTTGTAATGTAATATTGATGTATGTTGGTGATTTGTTTACATGGATTTATTATACCTATTTGATTTGCGGTCAATGCACGAAGTAAAACAATTATGAGACAAATTTTATTGGAACGTAGTTCCTTATGGCGCGTTGCGAAAGGGGGCTAGACGGGAAAAATTAATACCAAAAGTTGTAACGACTCTTTTTGATTTTATTACAATTCCTTTACTAAGGAGAATGGTCTTTCTGGGCCTGGAGGCCTCATGAAACGAGTCATATATCAAATGAAAGGTGGTTTCAAGAGGAACATTTTATTGTAGGACCACTTTTTCAAATTAGTTGTGAGATCGGAGTTATAGGTCATTAATGATATTTGATCGATTCACTCTCCGTACACCAGTAGGGAGTATTAACGCCTTAATAGAATCAAATGTAGCCATCGCATAGCAATGAGTCATATATCAAATGATAGTTTATTTCAAAAGGAATAATTTAATGTATGATGATTTTTAAAATTATTTTTATTTTTAGTTTTATAGGCCATTTATGCTAAGTAGTAGGTATAGGTGACTGAGGTCTTCTCTTGTGCAATGCAAAAAAATTGATTAGAACCAGATGATTCTGAATCAGATTCTAGATTAGTGAGGTAGGTATACTTAGGTATATATGATTAGTAACATATGTAATTAGAAGTTACGCTCCGGTAGCGGGCACGAGCACTGATTACGGAGAAAGCAGCACGAGTGTTATCTCTAATTGAATCCGCTCGTTCGCTCGCACTGAAAACTCCGCCGGCGCATGATTCAGCTACTTTGATGACTTTTAAGATTTATTTAAAACCAACTGCACCAGCGGTTTCACGAGTTCGATTTTTTAAATTTTCTTCTATATAAATCTTGTCATAACAATAACTAACACAGAAAACTAGATTTATTCGATTTGCTGAAGTCGTTTAGAAGTTATGCGCGTATATACATTTTTATTTGTATAGATTTTCTACCTACTGCATTAAAAACTTTGAATAATAAATAAGGTTTTTTTTTCGACATTATGTAGGTTATTTATTACTAAAAGCTTAAATAGACATACATATTTAACATTATAAAAACAAAAAATGAAGTGACCAGTTAGTCAAATAACCCACCCCTTATTGTACCCGGCGTAAAGGTTCCCGTAATGCTAGAAGTTGAATAGCGATTTTTAAATTGGTTATCAATTATAGCTTTTGTTTCTTGTAACTATAATCAAATTGCACAAACCGTGGACATTTCCAAGCTCTTGGAACTTCCTTCTAAAACCAAATTACATTTTTAAGTGCATTATACTGCGATATGTGTGAGAACAGTTGATGGGTTCATAAAATAATTTTAAATAAAAATGTTCATACGAACGACATCTTTATTTCAAAACGGAAACGATATCCAGGTGATCAAAGTAATGCATTTATGAAATTATATTACTCAACAAAACTTTGAAATAAAAAGTTATTGAAATGATTATGAAAGTTATAAAATATTTGAACGGAAACTTAAAATTAAATAACTGGGTTCTATACAAACATTACGAAATATGGTTACGACCACGTACCTATAATACCTATAATAATATCTATATATACAACCTCGAGCCATCAAACTCTTGAATTTCCATGAATTCCTTATTTCTTTAAATTTTTTCACGCGGAACCCCAAATATCTTCAAGATCTAAGTACATAACATTGTAGCACAAATGGAGACGTTTTTTTAAACATGAAAATGTAACCTAAATAAAAATATCATAAGTTTTAAGTACCTCAATACTTGATTTTAATATTTCGAGTTGAAACGGGATTTGGCGATGGTCATTTAAATTAAAGCAGTTCTTATAACATCCTTTTTTGGTTGTATTTTAATTTTAATATTAAATTTATGATGTCATTAAAAGTGCCTCTTAACCTTATTGATTTGATTACATACGTACCGTTAACTTTAAAATATTATGATTTTGGAGGTAAACATGCTGTTGGATCATTAAAAAATGTAGCAGGGTCGCGTAAATACCTACTTAACATTTTTAAATTTAAAGTTTTATAATAAGTTTACAATACTTTAAATTTAAAGTAACGGAGACAACAAGCCAATTTGTTCCTTTCAAAAAAAGCGGCTTGGTTTTTGATAGAAAAACGTCAAGTTATGTGCGCAGTATGATGCTTAAAGTTTGATGCTTTGCGTATTCGTAGCACATGCATCGTAGGTATTTGAGGCTCTACGAGAAAAACACCCAAATTTTAGACCATTTCATACATAAAAAATATTATTTTATCTAATCCAATTTAATCCCCAATAAAAATCCATCGCGATATTCGGATTTTCCATTGACACTGTCATTCAATAAATACCTAAATGCTTATAAGTTCTGAGCTGAATGGAACGGCGCGTGCGCCGCCCACCTCCACTCACATTACCATTTGAAATGTCATTCAAACACACACATGGACATAAATATTGTATAGACAAGTCGGTTAGAACCAGCAGACTACAGACAAAAGTGTTAGATGATGCTTTTCGCACATTTTAAGATCAATAAAAAAGATAATCATAATCCGTTGCTAATTTTTAGGGTTTAGGGAAAGTATACACAGTTTTGGTGTTACAAAAATGAAAACTAAAAGTTCGCCTTACTCAGTAATGGCATGCTACGATTTTTACCACCATGTTTTTATTTAATTATAATAATATATGGTTTAGCTCCCCAGTATCTAGTCCACTACCATCCCATAACAATAGCTCATGTAGTTTTGTCCTGAAGATTATCAATAGTTTTATCCAAACCGGAGGTTGTCCTTGGTTGTACTTTATAGTGTAGGCAGGGATAATCGCCGGTGTAGAATCCACCCCATTGTTTATTATTATACTTATTATAATTGTATTGCACGGGCTCCATAGCCCCGTGATACAGGATGAATAAGATATAGTTCATGTCAGTTGGAGAGGTCTTAAAATATTTTAATTATCATTGTAAAGTAAAAAATTCAGTCAAAAATACAGTTTAGTGTACTTGTTAAATCGATCGCCCAATTTAAAGTCTGATAGTCTGCGTAACTCATAGCGCTTTTACATCTTAGTGGATATTTTATTTTATAGTTATATATTTCCTTCCCACGCAGGATTAACCGATTGATGTGTTTGTTATGGATTCATTGGGTTGTAACAAATTATTAAAAAAGACAGTAAATTATCAAGTTCTGGTACAAAACGGATGTTTTAGAATCGTCTTCTGTTTTATAGGTTTGGTTTGAACGGTACATATATAGAGTTATTTGGTTTTATTCACATCGATTGAATGTTTTCACTAAAGGTCTCCGTTCATTGTACCTGCCGACCCGTTTTTATCTTCCCGTAATTTAGTTACGACTTTATTTTACACCTGAGACTGCAACCGTCGGGATACAGTTTAAGTCCTCTCCGGAGGACTTAGATAAGTCCTTAGCTCCGGCTAAGGACTATCACACTGGTCACTTAGGACCGAATTATAGGCACTTGGACCTTTCTTGGCATCGTTTTAGTTGAATATGCGACGAGTACGCCCACTCCATCGCCTCTAGAGGTAGATTTAGAACAGCTCCCTTGTCCTCAACAATAACTTCACTATGCAGAAACGAACTACACTAAGATTACTAAGATATTTTTTTTTACATAAGCTCGAAACTATTGGACTGTCTTTTATTAAACGTGGACCTCCTCATTCCAAATCGAGGTTTAAGGATAGTCCGAGATGTGGATTTGAACCTTAGATTTAGACACAGATTTGCTCGTAAACTATAGTCTAAACACTATCCTTATAGATTATATAGGGAACTATAGTCTAAACCCTATCCATTTAGATTATATAGGGATGGTGTTTAGACTATAGTTCACGAGTAAATCTGTGTCTAAATCTAAGATTGAAATCCACATCTCGGACTATCCTTAAACCTCGTTTTGGAATAAGGGGGGGTTGGTATATGAAGATACATTTAGTAACATAAACTTTTTATCTCAATATTCCTATGTGAAAGGGACGCAGGTGGAAAAGCGGACTGCTGCTAGTCGTAAATACTATCTTTCCACATGCTCAATTTATTTGTTTCAGCTACTTAGTTGCACAACTTGCACAGCACAATTCCAGCACAAGGACTATTTAAATAAAATTTCCACTCTCACTCGAAGTTAGAGCCGACTATATAAACTGGATCGTCATATAACTTTCGCATTTATTATTATTAGACTTAGGTCAATCAAGTTATTAGCTAGAGCAACTAAGGTCTAGTCTACATTCTCCTACGGTGAAGAAAAACATCGTGATGAAACCCGCGGTTAAGTTGACTCCAGATGTATTGATGAGTATCTCCTGGACACTATCGACTAAGCTAAGAGGGTAGAAGTTCTGGACAAGTCTACTCCATCTAATACATCTCGCAGGCAATACAGGCGCCTCTAAGGTGAAAGGGTACCGGCGCTCTCTCCATACAAACGTAGTTGACTGTTTCCTCCCTGGATAATGACACTTGCACAAATATTTTTGTGCCATTAAACCTATAACTGCCATGACTATGCCCCTATGTTTTGGTATTTTTCATTTACTAATTATCATAGAAATTAAGATTTAAAAACCAAAACAAAAAAACCAAAACACAGGGGCATGGTCATGGCAATCATAAGTTTTATGCTTCAATTTTTTTTAATATTTAATAAAAATATTTGCAGCATTATCCAGGGAGAAAACAGTCGACTAGGTTTGTATGGATAGAGCCCCCGGTACCCTTTCCTCTGCTAGTGCCGTATAAATCTAGATGAGATGAAATGGTTAAAATTGTGGGAGAATATATTTGGTATCATTTGGTAAAAAATAACCGGAAAACGAAAGGTTCCGTACCAATAAATTCAGTTTTTAGTAATTGTTGATAAAGCGTCAACAGAAATACATTATCTGTGACAACTTTCTAGCTATCATGAGATACAGCCTGGTGACTGACAGACAGTGGAGGTGGAGTGTTAGTAATAGGGTCATGTTTTTGAGTATGGAATCTTAATGATAAGTGTACAAATTAAGTTGAGGCATGTTTTTATTCCAATTTTCGTACAGTCTGAATAAATAAATATTGCCGGACATTCCACACATCGCCATCTAGCCCCAAGTTAAGTAACTAGACTTGTGTTAAGGGTGCTAGACGACGGATATACTACTTATATACTTTTCTTTTGTTATATACTTATAATACATGAAAACAACCAGACCACATCTAAGCATAAATACTTGTCTGAGACGGGAATCGTTCCCGCAACCCTGTGTTTGGCAGTCCGGCATGGTGACCATTGTGCCAACCGGGTCGTCAAAAATGAAAGTAATTTGTCATTTGTAGCCGTTTAAAGTTCCTTATAAAGAAATCAACTAATCTCCAATCACCCTGTAAGTATACAACAAAAACAAATACAGCTAAAGGAACCTACTTGCTGTTTAATATTCCTAAGCATTTTGCTTTCAAATAAATAATGGATGAACATTGAATTAGTAAATCACTTCACTTGTGTACAGCAAGTGCGATTTGTTTTCAATGAGGTTTCTGATGTTATAAATCTTTTCCGTGATTGTCGTTCAAGATAAGTTTTTTAAAAATCCGTACCCAAAGTGTAAAAACGGGACCCTATTACTAAGACTTTACTGTACGTCCGTCCGTCTGTTTCACACCAGGCTGTACTCCGTCGGACCTCGACTGTTGGCGGTAACATCGATGGGTTGTTAGTGGGTAAGCCTCCGGCCGCCTACCATCCTCAGGCTGAAGTCAGCCCTACATACCTCCGTCGCCCCCTCCCCCTCAGGACGCAACAATGCATTTTCCCATCGATAAAAATACTGTATCTCATGAACCCTGATAGCTAAAGAGTTGAAATTTTTACAGATTATGTATATCTGTTGCCTTTCAGGGAACTACAACAAATACTAAAAGCAGAAAAAAATACAATATAGTACGGAACCATTCGAGCGCGAGTCCGACCCGCACTTGTTTTTTATACCTACTCATATGGGTATAAAAGTAACTTAAGTTACTTTCAATTAATCGATGTATTGTCATCAAAATCGATCCAGTTTTGTTTGTAATATTTAGAGCGGTGTTGGTCTAGTGGTAGATACCTGAACTTTCATTCCGAAGGTCGTGGGTTCGAATCCCGGCTCGCCGCCTTCAATGGATTTTTCTTTAGGAAAATGTTTGTACGCTATCAACATTGCTCTTACGGTGAAGGAAAATATCGTGATGAAACCCGCGGCTTGATTGGCTACAAACGTATTGACAAGTTCTTTCTTCTGGACATGATCGATTAATGGTATACAATTATTCCATTTATTACATGTCCCAGGCACTACAATACCCTGAATAAAGCATATTATTATATTGTTGATCTCATCTACATTAGATTTATTTATTTATTTATATGTTAGATGGCTAATATTATTATCAGTAGTAGCAATATTAACATTAGTTTAGTACATTGTAGATGCAGACGAGTGTAAGTGCAGCCTAAATCAGGGCAATCGGCTTCTCAAGTTCTCATAAATATACAACAGCTGTCTCATGCGTAAAGCTGTGTCCACACGACTGTAGACATGACGTTTGAACACCGAACGATAAATGCTGGTCTACTTTCACAGGTTCGAAGCAAAGGGTTCTCGCTGACATAACCCTACAACGCAGGCGAAATACATGGTTGAATGAAAACAGCTTTCACCAACGACTTTTCTATGTAGAGGTTAAATCCTTTCTTAGTGGATGCCTAGATCATAATAGCTAAATGTTCGCCAAATATTAAGCCAATTCATATGTCAATTAACAAATTTTAACAAACAGGGCTGACTAAATGAAACCGTTTAAAAAGACACCGACACGATGAAGTAATTTTTTCAAAAAAAAATTAGAAGTTTCGCAATTTATCGCTAATACCTACCTAAATAAAATAAAAACATACTTTTATTAATAGTGTTATAACTACAATCGTTCATCGATATGCGTGAAAATGGCCTTACAAACCAGGATCCCGAAGATCGTGCGAAGTGGAGGCGGAAAAGCAGGAAAGCGGACCCCGGGCTCCCGAGAGGGATGCATCCGGGAACATCGCTCGGATGATGAGGAACTACAATCAACCCTCGAACAAGATACGAAGTATAATCAACAAGAAGTGTCAACAGTTCTTTAAAACTTGATTCTTTATAACCTCCATCGTTTTTCAACGAAATACAACTTCGCCTTCGAAACTGCTTACCGTAATAATGTGCTAATGACTGTAATCGTTATCGTGAGAAATTGTTCTCTAAAAGCTTCGAAAATGATCGAACAAGGTGTTAACTGAACAGTGTCGATCTTCGTCGTTACCGGTAAGTAGGCAACTACTTACCGTTTATTGATTTTTAGGGTTCCATAACCAAAGAGTAAAAACGGGACCCTATTACCAAGACTCCAATGTCTGTTTGTCACCAGGATATATCTCATGACCCGTGATAGTTAGACAGTTTTTTGGAAATTCGAATTTTTTTTGATTTTTTTTTTTTTCAGATTTTTTTTTAAAACAAAGGTCATTAAATCTTATAACAGTAGATACAATTTAAAAAATAAGTACAATCTTAAGGTTAATGACCTCTCCTTGTAAGAAACAGCTGATTTTTAGGCAAAATTTTGTGGTTATCAAAATTTTCAAAAAGTTTTGAATTTCCAGAAGTTGTAGAACAAAAACTGTTTGTTTAGGTGCACAGAATTGGCCCTCAACCACTTGCTAATATGATGACCAATAATCCTGTAGATAGATAGATAGATAATCACTTTACACACAAAACATTGAAGATAACAAAAAGGACGAGAAAGCTTATTAACTACGAAATACTGTATATTGGTAGGGAACCCTTCGTGCACAAGTCTGACTCGTACATGGCTTTTATTTCTCTACAGGTACCTAAAGAGGTTTAAAACGAGAGTCATGGTATGGTATGATTTGGACATTTTTGTTTGATATAAAAATGGAATAAAGAAAGAAATAGGGGAGGGTATTATTGATTAGTGGTATACAATTAGCTATTAGTTAAGGGATCAAAACCTCAAAGTTTTGATGAATAAAATGCTCACAGCATAATGTTTTTGCGAATAAAAAAATGCGTTTCTTTTTTGTATATGTTAATGAGTTCATTAAATTTATGTATACAACTATGTTAATGCTGTCTTACTCATTAAAAACTATAAGAAACAAATCGCAAATTGTAAATTAATTTTTAAATCGTGTTTTTTTGGAATCTTTGTGACTTTTCGATTCATTTCTATATGTCCTCGTATTGGGGATACTATTTTAGGACAGAATTTCTAAAAAATTCAATCCGAATTGCCCTGAATTCAAATTAGGCGGTCTTTCTGAAATCGGTAATAGGTTTTACTAGTGAGAGATTTTGTAGTAAATTTTTTAAAGTAATTTTGTGATACTATAAAATATTTACCTACACATTTCGTGTTGTTCAAAATGCAAGCTATTGCTTAGCTAGAAAGACTTCAAACAACCTTTCTCTATATCTATAGCTATTCGTTTAATATATTGAATCGAGCAACATCAGTTCCAGTTCATGTTTAATGAAACAAAACTCCACAACACTTCTTGTCCGTGGCGTTGGACCGGCGCGGGCGCAGCGTCGACGTATGGAAATGACCACCTGTCACTCAAACCACCCACAGAGAAGATAAACGCGGTTGACTTCTGCCGCTCGTTAGAATTGCAACAGGGATGCCATTCTAAACTAAACATTTTCACTTTGATTTGCTTCCTGTGTTTTATTCGATATTAAATCGATTCGTATATAGAATGCAGGGATATAATCATATAACCATAAGTGCTAAGTCATTCAGTCACGTAAAATACCAAAACTTGACAAGTACAAGAGTATTATTTGATCTTTTTTTACCCGACTGCCCTAAGCTAAGAATTTTAAACTATAACGTGGTGATTTTCACCACAATTACATCTATACTTTATATTATAAAGCTGAAGAGTTTGTTTGTTTGTTTGTTTGAACGCGCTAATCTCAGGAACTACGGGTTCGAATTGAAAAATTATTTTTGTGTTGGATAGTCCATTTATCGAGGAAGGCTATAGGCTACTTTTTATCCTGATATTCCCACGGGATCGGGAGTTACGCGGGTGTAACTGCGGAGCGCTGCTAGTGGTAAATATGAGGGTAATAAGTATGTTTATCAGCTAATGTATGTTTGCTTCTTTGTGGCGCTCTAGAGACCAAACGCGTGGGCCGATTTCGATGATTCTCATGTCTGTGTTTGTATTAATCTTGTCACTAAACTTACTTAAACTTTTAATTGGTTTTTAGTCTTAGATTCTCTGTATAGACCTCTACATAAATAACTGTACTGACTTCTACCACTCTACTATACATAAAATAGGGTTTCTCTTGCCAAAATCAGTAATTAGTCAGAAAATTAACAACTTTTTTTTCATGAATATTTAATTAAATAATATCTCTATAAACTCTAGAGTCCTTCATCTCTTCTTTATTTTTTATCCTTCTTAAACATATCAAAAAAATCACGCAAATGCGATACAAAAATAGTCCTGGGCAATATGGGTTTATATAAGTCGATCTAACAGATATTTTTGGCAATTTTATGAGGATTGAAGTGGAAGGGTTTACGCCCGTCGGCTCCCCTAGACTAAGGGAGACGGTGACCGTTAATTTAAAATAACACCCCGGCGTTTTCGTCGGGGGTTAAATAGATTCGAGCGCTTGTTGGCTCCCCAATGCTCCGCCAGGGGATTCGTCGGGTGTTAAAAGAGCTCAACTAAGTATTTATTTCAAAACAATTTAATGTGTGTAGTGTGTTCAGTACCTGAATAGCACCATGCGGGCCAGATGACTGGTGCTTCCTCCAGCTCTCTCCGTGACGACAGAGAGGCGATCATCGGGTCAGCTCATCCGGTACCCGACATTCCCTACAAATTACAGTTTCTTTTGTAGAACGGTTCTAATGAGAGCTTTGGACAAGCTCTTATCTAGCTTTAGGTAATTAATTTCTTTTTAACTATTTTAGTTTTTAACGTGGAAATTTTAGCAGTATTTTACTTCGTTATTTTAAAACCTTATCAAAGGTTAAAGTAAACTACATTTTTCAAAAGGCTAGTAATTTGTGAGGTATATTATTATGTAAAGGTACGTAAGAGACAAATCTTTTAAAAATGATTGAATATGATTGGAACTCAGTGAAATATTTAATAATATAAATTTTTTTTGCCAACGCAAGATTGTTTTTAAAAACTACGGAATTCGGTCCAAGGTACGACAATTAATGATAAAATATAGAAAACATTTGGTAGGTACTACAATCTTATTAATATTTATATAAATGAGGAAAAACGAAGACGGCGCCATCATATCATTGAGACTCGCTATAAAATCGATCAGTTACGGTTCGACAACTAGTTTTGAACGAATAATTTGTGGTCGAAATCAATTACCTATCTACCAACGACTGAGAGTTAAAATTACACTTTTCTAGCATCTTTGAGATGGCTCGAGTAACAGGAGGAGACTTAACCCCCAACCGAACGCAAAATAGGCGCTCAGACGTCGAGTTGCGGAAAACAGCCCGACAAAACAAATACACAATAAAATACTCAACTGTCAAAAAATATCAGATCAACCATTGGTCGTTGATAGATAGGATTTCAAACATTAGGCAAATTGGTACATTTGTCAACACTTACTTTAACTCACAGACGGATATCTAAAACTTTAAAATCTTTCCTATAGTCAACTGTCAAAATGTTATAGTTCAACTCTTAGTCGTTTATAGATAGTATCAACGACCAAGAGTTGAACTGTAATTTTTTTGTAATTTTTGTAATTTAGGCCAACCCTTGGTCGTTATTAGATAGTTTATTGATTTTGAACACTAGGTAGGTTGGTATTCTTGTCAACACTTATTTAAACTTTCCAACGGATGTATCTAAAACTATTAAATATTATGAATCATAGCATAGACACTAGCGCCACCACTAATTGTATAACTAAATATTTAGTTAAACGTGTTTGGCAATTATGTCGCATTTTAATTATAAATTAAAATTTCTCGAATAATTATGGTTCAACTCTAGTTTATTGGGTTGATTAATAATTAAGATGAATATTGGAAATATTATATTGAAATTTATAGAGAGTGTTGTAAAATATTAATTTATGTGACCCCCCACTTATTACTTTTTAACCGACTTAAAATTGGTGGATGTTTTAAGTTTGTTTCGTGTATACATTTATTAAAGCGATAATAAAAAGTAGTCTTTTTTAAAAAAGGAAGCCTTATAAAACACTTTTTTGTGGATCACTCATTAAATCCACATCTCGGACTATCCTTAAACCTCGTTTTGGAATAAGGGGACATGAGTTTAGTATTATTGTTATGGGTCTAAGCAAAGTAGTTGTAAATCAAAATACCATACACATTATTCAACCCAAGATAGTTTGTTCAATAGAATATACTCAATAACTGCAACATAGACCTACCCTGAAAATAGTGAAAGTCGATACGGCAAACAAATTGTCCAGTTCACGATCTTGCTATAAATCATGTAAATATGCATCAATTTCTATCAAGTTTTCCGTGACAATGGTCAAATTTGACGCAAGCTAGCGTTGTAAATTGAAATAGGTGTAAAGCAAGATACATGTAAAAGAGAAAATTTCTTAAGATAAAAATAATTATAGCGGAATCTTATTTATTTATCATTCTTAGATTTAGAGATAATGATTATTATATAACAGAATAAACTAGAAAATCAGTTAATCAATAAGAATTCACTTCCCCGCTCTAAGGAACATCACTAAATACAAAACCGTTAACCGCCTGTCACCATCTTAATTGATTTCCTATATAATGCAAGTATAAAACGTTACTTAAATTTTGTGCCTATACGAATCAAAGCTACCCCGTTGAAAATCAAATGGAATCATTTTTTAATGACAGTCCCTGTCCACCGTAGAACTATGGAGGTCAATGGTCACGGCAAATACCTTACTAAGTGTGAAGCAAACTTTACAATTGTCTTTTTCATAATTTGTGTGCCTCCCGCCTTAATATTGGTTGCACGCGCCGCACCGTGCCTGCGCGCGAGTTGTCTGTCTGCGCCCGCGGGCAGTGTTCTGCTTGTCTAACACTAGGGTTGCCACTTTGATGTACAAATTGTATGTTGAACTCGAGGTCAAATAGCTGTAAATTTACCAACTACGGAAATCGATGTTTGTCGGATTATTAAAAGCTTAGACAAACTATATGAACTACTGGAAGAAATCGCTTTCAGCGATAAGGCCGCCCATTTGTGCAACTTATACTTTCTAGCTATTACTTTACTTTGTGATTATCGTGTTCTGTCTCTTTTGTGTTGTACAAATAAAGTTATCTATCTATCTATCTATGACACAGTAGAAAGTATCCTGCGTAAACTTTAAGTCAATAATTGGCAAGACAGGGCAGGATAGGGTGCAATAGAAGACACTCGTTTCCGAAGTCTAATAAGTCGAATAAGTAAAAACTATGAGCCTACCTCGAGAATCAGATCAAAAACAGAATATTTTAATAGTACAGGGGCTAGATGGCGATGTGTGGAATGCCTTTATTTATTTATTATTTATTACATTTGAGCAGGTATAGTTATGCAGTACTAAAGTATGCAGATACCCTTAGATAGACCACCCGTGTATAGGTAATCGCCTAGACGCTTCAATTAAGCTAGTGAAAGTGCTTTTGACACACCAACTATCGGCAACAACATTAATTAATCACTTTTAGTTGAACTAGTTGCTTAATACTAATTAAAAGCCTAACATGTTGCCTAATATTTAATGTAACACTCGACACATGTGTGTACACTAATCGGCACAATAAAACAGACATAGAGGAGGAGTATCTTTTTTCAGCGTAGGTTAAATTCGCTACTAGAGTGGCGATGTTCACCTATCTAGCACTACGCCTAAAAAGTTAATAATAAGTTAGCGCGTAATTAAGTAGGTTCCTTGGGCAGAGGGTGTGTTGACGGTACATAAATAGGTGTGAGATTTCACGAAATTACACTTTTTATTGGCCATTATTGGCCAACCCTACTTCTGCCAGGTGGTTGTGTCGTGCGTCGTAGATCGCAGGTCTTTGCTGCACTCGTCAATTGCCAGAGCAATTGCGGCTTTTTTCCGAACGCCCATTAGAGACGACACGCGAACCGTTCTAAGATCTTTATATAGCGTGTATTATTTTTAGAAACTTTTTTATATCGGTTCCATATAAAAAAGTCCCAAGTCTTTTTGGTGGGAAATTTCAGTGAGTTCTTTATTTGAATTAATGACTTTTACCAGAATTTTCTAACTGGACAACTTCTTAGTTATTATTTTGTATTGTAAACATGTTGTTAGGCAAACAATCAAACTATACTAGGAACATTTTAACCCTACTGCGTAAAGAAGAAAATAATAAGACATTGCTTTATCCCTGTCTTTTTGTTCGATACTCTTCAGTTAAGGTGTGAAGTGATGATGAAATTAAAGTATGTGATGCAACATTTTTCAAAGTTTTAAGGTGAAGATTTCCCCTAACTTTACGAAACAAGAAAAAGGCAGAAAAATAAATCGTGTTATTATGTTGTATCAGATAAACAGAGCAATACAAATGTGAAAATGTCATGTTTAATTTAACCAAAGAGTTCTGATCTATGATATTAAATGAGAACTTTGATTCTCATTGAATTTAATTAAAACTCCTTGGTTCTAGACTGAATAATAAAGAGGTTAGATTAGCAACATTCGTTACAAATAATTACATAGTTAGGACCTTATGTTTACGACGTCATGTCCTTCTACTTCTGACCTATTTTAAAGACGTTGAGGCTGCCTGTCCACAGGAGGGGAGCAGATTCGCTCCTCTCCGCTCGAAAGAAAGAGTATATAATACGTCAGACGACTAAAGTAAGATGCACAACTTTAAACTGTTGATAAAACTAGATCATTCTGTATATCCAGTGTAGAAAGCGATGCCAATTACCAGAGCGACCGGCGGACGCGACGACTACGACGCAGCGGACCACCGCGTGAGTTCGCGACAGTCAGCGTCTTCATTTCGATCACATCTATTTCACGTCTTACTTCCTACTAGATCGTTTATTTACTGTACAATCACGAATATACTTGTGTACTTTCAAAAACGGAATAATCGTTTTCAAAGATAATTGATCATCGCCATTTTCTGGATAACTTAAGAGGAAAGGGTTTACCGATGCTCCCTCCATACAAACGTAGTCGTCTGTTTCCTCCCTGGATTTGCTCTAGTGTCATTATCCAGGGAGGAAACAGTCCAGTCGACTACGAGAGAGCGCTGGTACCCTTTCCTCTTAATGCTCACATCATAGAAATCACTTGTTTGTGCCTCATACATAGTAGAGACAAAACTAAAAGGAGTTTGTAGATAGGTAAATACTTTGATTTTAGTGGCTTTGCATCAAAAATAGTTTAAAAAAACTTTGCTTTGCATACCGTTTCCGAATTAAAAGGCTCCGAATCAGAAGGTCTATAAGGGAAAATGTCATTGTTTTTAGAAAGTCAACAAGTTAAAACGTCTATTAGTTGACAATGTCCAGAGTTTACTTTTAAAGTCGCATCTCAGAAGGAATATACAGAAGTCAAAGCCGTATTAAAAAAAAACAATATGCAACCATTAAATACCTATTATTTTTTTGTAAAAACCTCAATATAATGACCAACTTTCACGTTTAGACAAGATAGTCCAAATAAACTTTTCAAACTCACACGATTTGTATTCATAGTAATTATTCGAAACGTCGAGGTAAGAGAAATACAAATAAAAAATACGCGACGGAGACCCGGAAACATAATTACTAAGATAGTCCAAAAGTCTTTGACTTAGACCAATCTTTGAGATACAATAAAAAAGGATAAAGCTATCATTTTCCAACGTTTATTCCGATCACGATATCTGATTGATAACAAAATCAATAACTCTACATCGTCAATATTTAATTCAAACATGCAGACATTAAATATCATGATTAAATCTGTTGTAAGACAATCGATAAAGGCCAGGGATGTAACGGTTAGTGTATCGATATTTATGAATGAGCAGTGAGCAACTCTCCGCGGTAGGTGAACTATCGCTAAGCAAAGGGTTATGATATATCGATTGTCTTGTAATATATCGATTAATCGATTCGTTTTGTTCTCTTTTGTATTGTTGGTTAGTAGTTAGGTATACTATGTAGAGTTTCTTTTTTCTCTGTTTCAAAAGTAGTTGGACCATCACCCCGCACTCCATAAATATGGCCTGACGTATTTCTGGTATAATGCGTAACAAAATTTGGCAAAATGCGTTTTTGATATAACGTGTAAGTAATAAAATTTGGCCGAATGCGTTATTGGTATAACGAGTAATAAAATTTGGCCAAATGCGTTATTGGTATAATGAGTAATACAAATTTGGCCAAATGCGTTACGCGTTTTTGGTCATATGCGATGAAGCCGTTGAGACTACAAAATTGTGACATGTTTTAAGATTTTTAAACGAGTTAGGCATGTATTATTAAAATTGTTTAAAACAGAACATTTATCATGTTTTTACCCGACTGCGCGACGTAAAGGAGTGGTAATGTGTTTATCAGTCTATGTAATAAATAAAACAAAAAACATAATATATAATTATGTTTTTTGTTTTATTTTTGGAGTTCGATATTTTAATGTTGTTTCAAGCATTATTTTCACCAGACTAGAGTTTGAGTTTTAGTAACTTATAAAAGAAAAATAACCATGGTATAAAATTCTATATTTAAGCACGATTATGATTAATTTTGTTTCTGACAAAATGTTTTTATATGTCTGATTTATTGGCCATAAATTTTTGAACGATACAAAACTATTAAAATATGAATTTTTTAACTAAATATTTCTGTTTAATTAAATTAGGTACACTGCTTCTACAAGTTCTACAACTGTACTTTTAAGTCATGATAAATATCTTTCGATTATTTATGTTAATATGGCGGTTCCCATAATATGATTCGTATCACTTTCGTATCAATTTTCATCAAAATAAGAATTTACATTTCATTAATGAAATTAGTATAAAAATATTGAAATACGCACAGGGTCAATGAGGCCGCACAAGTCGCTATCACCTGTTAATTGTTTATTAACTTTTACAGCACATCAGTTGTCATCTAATCTAGTCTATTAATGATACCCAGGGTTGCCAGATGTACGAGAAATCTCGTACATGTACGAGATTTAGCAGTTCTGTAAATGCGAAACAAGAAAAAATATTATTGCGGGATTTATATAATGTTATCAGCCTGCGCCAAGTGCAAAAAAATGAATAATTATGTCCTTGCCCCAAACAATCGACAAAGCATATAACTAGATTGTTTTTTTAGTAAATTAAGTCAATTTGATTTGTAACTTATTAATTTTAGGAAATTTTTGAAAAATTTATAGAAGAAAAAAAAACAGTTGATGACACGAAAAGAAACCGATTTTTCTACTTATGTTACTCATGTGCATGAAAAGTATATCTTCTTGCCACAAAAATTCTAAAGGCAAACTGTATCAAACTTGCGAAGGGTTAAACAAAGTACCTATAAATCTGTTATTGATTAGGGATATAGACTTAACAATGAAACATAGTTAAGATAAACAAAATAAAGAAACTACTTTATGTAAGAACATCATCCAGTAAAACTCCAAGTACTCCAACAAGAAAGTCAAAGTTTTGTTAGTTCTTCGCATATATTGCTCTAATTAACGCACATAAAGCAAAATCATTCAATGTCGAAGTACCAACATAGAATAGTAAACTCCTAATCATACGTCAAGTTTATTTTACAAAGCAGTCTAAAAGGCAATTCATTAATGTTGAAACGTTGTTGTTTCAGATTAATGATCGGGTCGAAGGTAAAAGCGGTCGTTTCAAAGCAGTTTAGTGTCATACAGTGAAGGATGATAAGATGGTCAACTCTGAACATCGAGCAATACTATTTGTGTGGACTGTGTCCTGTAAGTTCTTATTCGCCTGAGATACAGGAATATCCTAGTTCAGGCATATGTGTTTGTTTATTGTTTTCTTGTATGTTTAGTTCTTAGTTGTATGTAAAATATTTTTTGTTTAAATATATTATTTATTTATTTACTGTTAGGTAAATTTTCAGTTACAGTCAACCTACAATGCCATGAACTATTCACTTCGGATGGACTTATCTAACTATCCATTTATTTTTATCAAGGCTCAATATTGTCGGAAGATTGAATGTGAATTTAACTCGAAGTTCAAATTAATATTATATAGCTTTTGCCGCGCAATTTCATTCGCATATTATAGGGTATGAATTTTAAAAATCTTTTCTTAACGGATGCTTATATTATAACAGCTATCTATATGCCTAATTTAAGCTTTGTTTAAGCTGTGAGTTAAATAAGTAAGTAAGTCAGGACGTTGAATTTTAGATTTCAGATAACTTTAACATCCTCACACCAAAATGATGCCACTAAAGAGGCCCAGTTGCAGAAAATAGCCCGTATACACATACAAGTAGATTAACCTTATTGTGCGTTGACAATATCGCTAATAACCGCACACATAAGCTTGCAGGAAAACTTTTCGTCTTATTAATTAATTCGATGATGACCGTCTGTTCACCGTAGTGTTCTCTACTGTGGCCTCAAAGAAACCTATTCTCGACCAGTGTGGTACGGGCAGCTCAGTACTGCTCAGCCAGTAATAGTTACTTGACATTTTATGATCATACCCGTAGACTCGGTCCAAGTTAATGGTTTGGTTACAACTATTCGGTTTGATGTGTGATTACTTGATTGCGGAAGTATAGAACGGTACGGTTTTGACGACCCAGTTAGCACAATGGCTACCACGCCGGACTGCCAAACACAGGGTTGTGGGTTCGATTCCCGCCTCAGACAAATATTTATGCTTAGATATTTGTCTGTGGTCTGGTTGTTTCTATGTATTATAAGTATATATTTACAAAAAACAGTATTTATGTAGTATATCCGTTGCCTAGCACCCATAACACAAGTCTAGTTACTTAACTTGGGGCTAGATGGCGATGTGTGGAATGTCCTGTAATATTTATTTATTTATTATTTATTTATCGTCACTGCATATAAAACGAAGTCCCCCGCCGCGACTGTCTGTCTGATATCAAAAACTACGGATTTCATACAGTTTTTATCATTAGACTTGAAATGTCATTTGCCCGTGAAGCCGGGACAGGTCATTAGTAGGTACCTATCTAATAATTAAGGTTTCCTTTTTAAAAGTAATTCACATAAATAATGCTGTATTAATATGGTAGGTAAATGCAGGGGACAAGTTGACGCAAATGAAGCTAAATCTGTGTCGTATGGGTTAATCTATTAAACAGTCCTAAGTATTCGTTCTTCTGCTTGTATAGTGGTTCACCTATTGTAAGAGTTTTCAGTTCAGCTTAAGAGGTATTATTTTTTTACATAAAAATGTATCCCCCTATTTCCTCCGTGAAGAATGCCCCTAGAATAATCATTTTTGAAATAAAACTTAGGTTTTTCTACACAAATGTTTTCCTTTTCACCATATTTCATAAAAAAATGAAATAGAGCATATTTTCAGCAAACCTAGGTTTTACAAAAAAAAGAGTGGCGGCATTATTCACTAAGCATAAGAATAAGGCCCACTTTTAGGGCAAAATCATAATTCTTCATATATTTTCATGACATCACTTTGAAGCGTCTTAAAGTTTAATGGCGTCAAATATAACAGAGAGAGTCAAAGAGGCTAAAATAAGCTTTTAATTTCCTTTTTCGTAGTAATTTAGTATCATCTAACTACCTCAGTAGCTGCACTAGTAATTTAAACTACGAAGATAATGATTATTTATTCAAATCAAACTATAATTAAATTAAATACAGGTCAATAACAAGTAACATTGTCTTTCAAATCGTAATCGAGATAATCGAATAAATATACAAATCGAATGAGTTCAAATATTACTTCACAGTGGGAGGGCTACATTCTAATACGTGTCAATTCGAATCGAAATCTAATTTGTTTAAATCGATTAATTGATAAATATTTTATATCTTTATTGATATTCTTAGGACAAGGCTATTCGATAGTCTCGTGAAAATGATGCTTGTAACGGCACCTGAATTTCGACCACAAAATAAAAACAATGAACATGAAACAATGAACACTACAACGTTAGTAGGTACGATTATTTGACTTAAAAGAGATTGAAAAAGTGTAGTATTATTTGACGACCTAGTTGGCACAATGGTCACCATGCCGGACTGCCAAACACAGAGTTGCGGGTCGATTCCCGCCTCAGACAAGTATTTATGCTTAGATTTTTGTCTGTGGTCTGGTTGTTTCTATATTATATTATAAGCATATTACAAAAGAAAAGCATACATGTAGTATATCCGTTGTCTAGCACCCATAACACAAGTCTAGTTACTTAGCTTGGGGCTAGTTTCGATGTGTGGAATGTCCTGCAGTATTTATTTATTTAATTCTTAGTTATTTCATGTAAGCTGTTGGGGAGACGAAGCTTTTAAAAATTAATTAAAGACTTGCCATCGCCGTCAGCGTGGCAATGCTAATGTGCGTTTTGTCAAATAGTTCATATATGCCGTCATGTTGGTTCCCCTGTCTTTCTATATACAAGACAGTTCATTCAAGCTATTAAAGCAATACTTTTCATTGCTGCCAACATAACGACGCGTAGGAATTATTTGTCAAAACGCACTTCAGCGTTATGTGAACTTGTGCCGAATGTTTTAAGGGGCGGGTATTTGATTAATTTGATTTTTGTTTTAGGACGATATATTAAATGAAAATGTAGTATTACTTAAAATAAAAAAAATCTATTTTATTCTCAAATAAACAACATAAGGAAACACAACCTAATAGATAGAAATTTCCTGATAAATGACTGTAATTACTCCAATTACCTATTCTTTTAGGAGTTCTTTTTACATATAATATCGCTACCGTCGCTGATGTAGTGCTTAAGCTTATACATGAATATAAAACAGCATCTATAGATACGTATACACATAAACAAGCAACAATACAATGAACAGTTTTTTTAATTTCCTTTAGTCTCTTTCCTTCAGTTTTCTTTTAGTAATGTAACATAGAATTCTATTATACACGGTGTAGCAAGGGGGTGGGTCATCCCTTGCTGGTGGACCTCAGTGCCTATTTATAACGAAAATAATATCGATTATTTTCACTTTTTGGACTATCAAGTACATTTTTCAACATGATGCCCTAGTTCTAGCGAAATTAAACTTTCAGTGTTTATACTTTCTGTAGCAAATGCGAAAGCTCAGAGTGAAATTTGATTTTGACTAAAATTTCAATAAAGTCCAAAAAACTTTTGAACCACTAAATATTGCAGAACATACAGGGGGCTAAATCGATAGGCACTGAGATCCCACACCCCCAGCAACCGATGATCCAACCCCCTTGTTACACTATGTATATACCTAATTAAGAAATAGTAGCTTTAATTATTAACTTGGAGGCTTTACGATTGGCCATTCAAAGTTTAGTGGTACCTAATAAGATTTACAAGGTACTTGTACGATGAACTCTGACGAGAGCGTCTCAACATGGTCTCAAGGAATAATTGTTTTATGCGGATATATAGTTTAATTTATTTTATCTAAACGATATAAGTGTCTTTAGACTTAGGAAGACCCTTCACAGTATAAATGACGAAACAACTGCCTGGATATTTTAAAAGACGCCTTGGAGTTCTTGTCTTATATAGACACACACAAACTTTCACATTTATAATATTAGTAGGATAGTTTGTCTAATATCTACCATGTAACTCAGAAAGATATTGTTAAAGATTTTTTAAATTAGTTAACGTAGACATGATTAAAATTAAAAAAAAAACACGAAAATCGGCACTAAACGCATAAAACTTTGCATAGACAATTAACACAAAGAAAAAAAATGACGAATATAAACGACATAAACGTAAACGTAGAAGTAATTAGAGACGCAGATAGAGAGTTCTCTAATAAGATTTAGTAAAAAAACTACTCAAAACTACACTACTATATTTTTTTCAGCTTAACTTTCTGAGTGCCCTACGTGTATATTTTTAATGATATTTAGTCTTAGGTTCTCAATATATACTATTAGTTTTTAAATTGAAGCCTGACTAAGCAAAGAGTGCTTAGTCAGCCTTCAATTTAAAAACTTATAGTATTTTTATAGAACTTACCTAAGACTAAATATAAGTTGGGCCGAAGATTTTTTTTTTAAGAAACGATGTAAATTAGGTAAAAAATAAACTAGACGCAGTGTTTTCCACTACATATGACTTCATTTATAGGGGTCGATCAAAAAATTTTTTTTTGACGAAAGATAATTCTGTGACACGAAACCTAGAAAGACAATTCAGCTAGATGACACAAAAGCAGAGTATCCAGTCAGCTGAGAGCCTACTCAGTTGGACGACATAAAAGCAGAATGAGGAGGAGCTATTCTTTTTATGGTTTTCAAGTAACAATTACTTCAAAAATTAACTGTGCTATTTCGCTCTTCTTATTAACGACCGTAGAACTTATATTAAAGCGTATTTTTACAGTTAATCTAAGCACAAAGTTACGCATATTATTGGGCTATCTGTCATTACACTCATTATATTGATCGATAGCTGATACCAAGGTAAGTATATTTAATGATGCTCATTGCTAACCTGATTAATAATTACGCACCGTGCATCGTTAAGATGAAAGTCTTTATTACCAATCATTTTAATACGAGTAGCTAGCATATTTTTATTGAGGTTATTTGTTTATTTTCTACGATATTCTAAGCATATAGTAGCTTTCATAATATGTTTAAGGTACCTGCCATATTAATATGTTAGAAATCCTGATATTAGTGACAAAACAACAAGAGAAAAAACAATTAAATTGTTTTTCATTTTTTTATTTAATGACCTGTTTTTAAGTAGTCTCTAACTTTATAGCAATATTTAGTTTTTAATGCAATGCATATGAGCAAATTATATCACAGCCACACGAAAGTATAATTATCTTATAGGTATAAAGGTTAAAAGTTTTGCTAGATAATATACAGTCTAAAACAATTGAACCCCAAGGTCAGTGACCTCACACTCCAATAAACAGCTGATTTTCGAGCTACCATAACCTAATGATTCGAATTGTCAAAAGTCGTGAAACAAAAGTTGATCGCCTAAGATATTTCCTATTACTACGTGCACCCTCATTGAAATGCATGGTATACCTAATAATATTTAAATAATTAACGACTATTTGTCTTCACATACTTATGGGTGTGTAAAGTAGAAAAACTACCTATATTTAAACTAGAATTGAATGTAGACAAACTATAAAAACCGTGTGAAACTATTTTTTGTCTCATCTTATCTGAGTAAAACCACTTCAAATATTTACAGCGTAATAAAATTAGTTTCTCATTAAGATCTCAATTTGGATAGGTGTGATATTTTTATACTTTTTGTTTCTTAGCTATTTACTGTAGGTGCTTGATTGGCGGAGATAAAAATAAAATTGAATTGGTACCTACTGGTAAATTAATTGGAATTTATCAACGGACTGAGTCCGTAATTCATTCATTAAAAATAATATTTTTAATGAAAAGGATGACCTACGTCAATACCAACATTATAAAACCAAATTATAGCTTCTTCTTCTTTTGATTTATTGATGTGGCACACCGAAGGGCTCACCTATTAGTTGAGTTAGGTTAGATAAGTATTCCAAGAGTAGAGCAGGTTGACATTTATCAAAGGACTTAGTCCGTAATTCACTTCATAAAAAAAAAGTATTTGAAAAGGATGAAACCAAATCGAAGCTTCTCCTAGTATAGTGATGTGACTCACCTATTGGTCAAATTTGGTTAAGTTACTTATTTCAAAAGCAGAGAAAAAATCGGAAAACGGTATATTAGGTTTTACAACCTAACTAGCTTCTTTTTTATTTTAAATATATATATATTTTTATTAAAATAATGAAGGGATCCCCTTTAGATGATATAAGACCACCCTTCGTGCCATGTTTGGATATTTTCCCGTATTAATATATTGTTATTTATTTTTTGGTTTTATCAATTTTATAGCATTGATTTATGAGTGGATATGCCAAGAAAACTCCGTCGAGATTTTTCAAGCACTAAGGCGCGTTTCCCTTATTTATTTTTTGGTTTTATAGATTTTATAGTATTAATTTATGAGTAGATATGCCAAGAAAACTCCATCGAGTTTTTTCAAGCACTCAAGCACTAACTAAATCACTATAACATAGGACTGTGTCCGGTTTTATCGCTCTGCGTATGAGATTGACTACTTCAATTAATCCTCTCCGATGTCGTAAATTCGACATTTAAAGAATGTTACATTTTCGTCTAATTTAAATCGAATCTGATTTATATATTATAGGTGATAAAATCTAGCGTTGTCTTGACCTTATTCTTAGATTGAAAAACATCTAAACCGTATCTCTTGGCCCGGGGACATAGTTTCTAGAAATTTATTTACATGTATCTGGAAACGGATGCTATAAAATACCTTTATTGCGTGTCAATGGACGTGCCTAAGAAACTATTTCAATTATTATTTTGTCGATTATTAGCTCGGAGGTAAAATTAAAATATTCGAATCGTTAATTAACTGATACAAATGACACAATATTTTCTATTTAAGCTAAAAGAAACTGGGAGCGAACGTCATAATAAACATTTTTTATGTAGTGTCTCACTAAATTTGGATTATTTATGATATATTAAAGAGAATTTCGGAGCATTTTTCGAGTTGCACCTACTTATAAGGCGCTTATGAATAAAAATATATTATGAGATTTTTTAATAATTGTGACTCTCACTGAAACTAAATATTGCCAGTTGCTTTGCAGTTGCCACATTACCAAAACGAACCTCCAATTACAGTCACGCAAAGTTCCCGCGTAAATATATTCTATATTTAAAAATTTATAGTTATAACAGTAAATATTTCAAAGAGGCGGAACACAATGCATGTGGAGCGAGGATGCGCGGAGGTCGGGCCAAGGTTCGATAGGCAATGCCTTTTGTTCCAACTATCTGGGTTATGTTCTGACAAATGCAATTAGTCATGAAACTGAAGATGTAATTATTGAGTAGGTACTTACCTAGTTGTTGTTCTGTTTAAATATGGTGACAGAATACTGTAAATGCATAATAATATGTACCTTACCTATTAATAACAAAAGCCACAGTGATGAACTGTGACGGCCACCACCACACCGCAGAGTTGAAACTGTACAAATGGTTCCTTTTAAGAATTGTTTAGTAATTACGAATTAACAATTTTTCTAATTGTTCTTTTTTTAATTTTTCGTATTTTTGTTTTTGGTAATTCTAAGTTTAAACCGTGGTATCTATCTATAAAAACAATTTGACAAGGAGTGATACCTTCTCACGATAATATATCGTAGTGAGAATTAAAAAAATTTTTTTTGAATTAAAGGTAACTTAGTCATTAAGTAGTTTTGATAATATACTTAGGTACTAAACAATTAGAACCTAAAATCGTTTGGAGAAATTCCAATATTACTGGATATAAAGATACATTTCATCCACTAATCAGTTAGGTAAAGGTTGTCCTTAAAGGGATCCCGTACTATTACTAATATTAGAATTTCTGAAAATCTACTTGATGACTAAGTATCATTTCCAAAAACCATTTCTTATTTCTTACTACGACATATTAAAAAGAGTCGTAAAATAAGCAATTCTTAAAATGTACAATTCGTTCTATAAGCGATCCGCAATCGTATCGCGCTACCCGTGCGTCCTACAAGCGACCTTCGATCCTGAGAGGTCGCACTGGTGACCGGCCATCATCATTAGCATACAGACAAAGCCTTACCAACTAAGGCATAATACGTAGACTGGCCATTCGATGTGGAGGAGCCACGAATACCTATATGTACCTAACTATATTTTTATTCTATCATATTTTCAGCCAATTTACATAATATTGAATTAAGGTTAAACGTTTTATATCGCTAAGCAAAGTATTCCGCTAGATGGCGCTGTTTTCCCGAATGTATATTTTTATGCGTTCGTTATGAAAACTGTAGAAAAATCTGTAAAGTAGTTTTTGAGTTTAATGCGTTCAGGCAGATCGACGGCGGTGGAGACTTTGTTTTATAATCACTATATATTATAAAACAAAGTCCTCCGCCGCGTCTGTCTGTATGTACGCTATAAACTCAAAAAATACTGCATCAATTTTCATGCTGTCTTCACCAATGAATAGAGTGGGTCTCGAGGAAGGTCCTCGATTTCGTAGTATTGTTTTAAATCTTAAAGATTTAAAACAATACTACGAAGTCGCGAGCAAAATGTTATGTATTTACTATCCAGTTTGGCCCCAATACTACAGGGCAAAACACTTCCCTTCTTATTTCCATTCCCTTCTGTCTAGGGCCAGGGTGGGAGAGTCGAGTCGCAAGTCGTTGCATATAATGTTGTAATGTTAAAATAAAATAAATGAGTTTGATCTCCCAGCGGTGCTTATCGATCGTTAATTGCCAAGTGGGATAAGCAACGGTTTATGAGTCTCTACTTCGATGGGTGACCAGTCAAAAGCCCAAAGATACCTCCTGTATCTGTATTTTCTTGAAACCTTCTCTCTTCGAAATGTCTCTGATCAGTATAGGCTTAACCAAACAACTGATCAGGGATAGTCCGCACTAAGCGTTTTGTTTCGTCATTCCATAACTGCAAGGGAATTAAATCGGTTGCTGGCGTCTGTCTTTTCTGACGTGTACTATTTGGGGGTCTTCAGGTCGCTAGTGAACTGGTATCTTCTAGGAAAGCGTGTTACATCTTAGGCCACGTCGTCACCTACCATTAGGCAGGTGTGATAGTGGTCAAACGCTGAACTATCATATGTAAAAAAGGTTAGAAAAATTTGAAGTCTCTCCTCAGCCAGATAATAAGTACTTTATATAATAGCTTTACCGCGGCAGTCCCCTATGCTACACGTTTTTTTTAAGGTTGACTCTATCAGTCACCGCTGTCGTGCTGTTTGTCCCTTCTTTATATGAAGCCTTATTATACATTACCATGAATAAGTAACAGTTGCCAAGTTCTTGTGCCGTGTAAAATGATGCTTTACACTGATTCGTTTCGCTGGCTTTATTGAATGAACGTATTTTTCAAGAAAATATTGTAATTTAATGCAAAGATCGTGAAAATACGTGATTGTTGTATGATAGTGTTTGTTTGTTTCGTCCTTGTCAAGGATTTTAGGTCAGTTCCAGTTATCGAATATTACTAATAAATTCTTGGGTTAGGCCGTTGATGTTTCTAGTATTGTAGCGTTAGTAGAATCTTGTAGAACTAAGCTATTAGGCTTGTGTTATGGGTGCTAGATTACGGAGAGAATATTTACTTATATTTTTTTTATTAATATATCTACGTATTATACAATATATCTACATATTATACATGTAGAAATATCCAAACATCATTGTTCGTTCATTCTAATGAACTTTGTTAAAGTATCCGAATGTTAACCTTGAATGAGTAGGTGATTCGACCAATAGGATAGTAGGAAGTAGCAAGTGACAGATGTTAGAGAGGGGCTAGAATTAATTACAAAAGGGAGAAAAATGGCGAACAATGTGCCGGTCAAGTTTATTTTGTAAAAACTAATAAACGTACGTAAATGCACATAATCCGTGTTTTCACAGGGTTCTCTACATACATACAGACATCCAGACCAGAAACAAATATCATTAGCATATTTATGCTAATTAGCATATTTATGCTAATGATAATAATGCGGGTTCGATTCCCGCCTCAAACAAGTATTTACTTGTTTGAGGCGGGAATCGAACCCGCATCTTTGTGTAGTGTTAGTCTCTTTAAAAGTGATATTGATTTCCTACAAACACTAAATACACATTAATTACTACGAAATACAAATTTTAACAGCCCTTTTTAACCCTTTGTATACCGAATTTCCAAAAATTCTTCTGTCTTATACTCAGTTTTAGAGATTTTGTAATAAGTCTTTTCTCTTGTATATGTACTAGCTTTTTCCCGCGACTTCGTCCACGTAAAAGTCGAAAATGGACCAAGGAATCACGTTGTCCCCCTTTTTCACCCCCTTAGGAGTAAAATTTCGGATAATGGTTTCTTATTGGATGCCTACGTTACACAAAGAACACACCCTCCAAGTTTCTGGTCTCTACAATCAGCGGTTTAGGCTGTGCGTTGATCCGTCAGTCAGTCAGTCAGTCATTCAGGACAAAGAATTTTATATGTATAGCTTGTTATATATTGGCCGAAGCCATTTTAATGTTAAGGCCTAGGTTGATTTTTAATTAATTTAATTTATTAATTTATTTTATTATTTGTAATGTTTAGTTTTTTTACTTAATTTCTGGGTATTTTTTTGGCGTCTTTTTAATTGTTTTGTGTTTATTATTATTATTTTTAGTTTTTAATTTTGTATATTTTGATTTGATGTTTGATTGATGTATTGACATTTAATTTTGTATTTTAATGATAATACATAAGTATGAATGTTGACTCATTGGTGAGCGACGAAAAAAAATATAGAAAAAAAAAACACTTCAAAAGCTTCTTAAAAAGCTGTTAAGGCCCAACGCAAACGGTAGCATTAATTTACCGTACGTCGACAAGGTGTTTAGATAGCGTCAGAGCTTTTATCGGTAAACAAACCAGTCGAGTGGGCAATCACGAGTGGTCTTGAACTGATGTGTGTGTAAATATGAGGAAAACGCACGACCTGCGACCTGGACGCGCCATGTGGTCTCGACAGTTGTGGCCCAAAGTATAAGTTAGGAGCGATTCTAAATAATTTCCATTGAAATGTATTTAATGCTTTTCCCATTTAGCCACATTGTAAGATCTACCGTGTATACAATATTTTAGTACTATATATACAAGTTTCTGGTCGTAACTTCACCTGCTTTTTTATCCTTTCAGGGGTGAATTTTCGAAAAACTTGGTCCAAAAAGAGTCGGTATTTCAGTTTGTCCGTACTTACATTTTTTATAATCAATAAATTTTCGTGTCGCGGCGTTCCTCCACCTAAACGGCTGAACCGATTTGTATGGATTTTTTTATTCGTTAGGTCTGAGAATCGAGCAACATCTATTTTTCCCCTTTTTTGCCGGGTCAGCTAGTTGTTTATAATATTATTTTTACTATGAATAGATGATTCTCTAAAATTTAGACGCGACATTTTTATTTAACGTCACTAACCTTATGTTAGTTGTCGTTGTTTTTGAATGATGGAAATTGAATGAAATATATTAGTTTGGTTATTATAATTTTTGATAGAACGTTTAGTTTAGTTTAGTTTAGTTTTACGGGGCTGTTTCCGCACTTAGCCTCATTATTTGGGCCATTGTGCGTGTGAGAATATCCTACTTGTCACTCCAACCATCCCAGGTCCTTCCAGAAGGCTAGCAGCCTTTTCAGGTTGCTACAGGCCTCCGGAAGAGATGCCGGCGATTGAAGAGACCGAGCCCGTTGATCTGCCACGCTACTGCACTCCATGAGCACGTGCTGTGGGTTTTCTTCTGCCTCCATGCATCCTCTGCACAGGGGGCTATCTGTGACACCTATGGTAAATAAGTGTTTGTTTAATGAACAATGACCGGTTATGACACCTATGATCGTCCGGATTTCGTTTCTTTTTAGTCTAATGATGCTGCGGGCAAATCTTTTGGTTGCTTCCGGAACTGCACTCTTTGTTTGCCTGCAGGTTTCGCTGTTTTTCCATTCTGTTTTATGTGCATCTTCAGTTTTTTGTCGTAGCCATGTTTTTATTTGGGCCTGGGGTATGGGCAATAGAGGTTCCGGACCATAAACTATTGCCGCGGCTCCCCTTTTGGCCAGTTCATCTGCTGCGTCGTTTCCCAAAGAGTTGCTATGCCCTTTTATCCATTGCAGCGTTACTCTGTTCGTATTTGCAATGGATTGGAGTTTGTTATGACATTCCATTATTAGGGCAGATGTTAGAGCATTGTTTTGTAGCGCTTGAAGTACGGATGCACTGTCAGAGACAATTTTGATGTTGAGATCCCTGACATCTCTGGCTGCAACCGCTTCTGCTGCTCTGATAATTCCAATGCACTCTGCTTGGAAGATTGTGTTTAGTTTGTGTAGAGTGGTTGATATTTTGATATTTAGGTCGTTCGAGAAGACGCCGGCTCCGGTACCGTCAGTGGTTTTGGAGCCGTCGGTATATATCCTAACTTCATCGATGCCAGAGCTATCTTTCGCTTCCGCTATGAGTTGGATATTGTAACTTCTATCGAAGACGTGATAACATAAAATTTTGTCTGTAGGTGCCTCTAAAAGTGGTATTTCTTTTAGGGTCCTCGGTAGAATTTTTGTGTGCGTTGTTTCTATGTTTTGCTTCCATAGTCCGTTTGATCTTAATCTTAGGGCGGCTAGTTTAGCCTCCTCCTGAATGATAAGATCTAGAGGTCTCAGGTTTAGGAGATACTCTAGTGCGGCTGATGGGGTAGTTTTCATGCATCCTGTGGCTGCTACATTCGCTAGGCGTTGTAGGCTTTGGAGTTTCGTTTTCACTGTGGTCAGTTGTGTCCTGGGCCACCATACAACTGAACCGTAGGTTAAAGACGGTCTGATAACTGATGTGTACAGCCAGAGTGTGATCTTTGGGTTAAGACCCCATTTATTACCAACAAGTCTTCTGCACTGACCAAAAGCTATACAGGCTTTTTTCATTTTTTCATCGATATGATTCGCCCAGTTCAGTTTGTTGTCAAGTATGATGCCCAGATACTTGACTTGTGTCGATAGGGCGAGTTCAGTATTAAAAAGTTTTGGTAATTCTAGTTCTGGTAACTTCCTTTTGTTGGTGAAAAGGATGAGTTCCGTCTTTTTAGGGTTGACTGACAGTTGATGTTCGTCACACCATTTTTCAACGATTTGAAGGGAGGATCGCATTACTTTACATAACACGTTCTCTGCACTTCCGTTTATTAGTATTGTTAGATCATCTGCATAACCAATAGTAGTGTATCCTCTTTCATTTAGTCTATTTAGAAGGCTATCTACTACTATGTTCCATAAGAGTGGTGAAAGGACCCCCCCCTGTGGGCATCCTCGGACTACTTTAGCTCTTGTGGTAGTGTTCACCACTATCTGAACCGCCCTTTTGCTGACTAGTTCTGTGATCCAGTTTCTTACAACCGGTTCCACTTCGAACTTTTGAAGGGCGTGGTTGATGCTTTTGTGCATTGTTTTGTCAAAAGCTCCTTCTATGTCTATGAAGGCCGCAAGTGTTGATAGTTTATTTGTGATCGCCGATTCTATTTTATGCACTACCGCATGTAGGGCCGACTCTGTCGATCTGCCTTTCTGGTAGGCATGTTGTTGGGGATGTAGAGGTTTATCTTTCAGTGCCCCGTCCCTTAGATGTCGATCCACTAGCCTTTCTAGTGTCTTAAGAAGGAAAGACGTTAGGCTGATGGGTCTGAAAGATTTGGCATGGGTGTAGTCCTCTTTGCCTGGTTTTGGTAGGAAGACCACCTTTGCTTCCCTCCACATTTTTGGTATATATTTGAATGCTATACAGGCTCTATAGATTGGTATTAGATGTTTGATTATTTGGTGGGAATGCCATTGTAGTAGTGCTGGAAAGATTCCATCCAGCCCCGGGGATTTGAACGGCTTAAAGCTTTTTAGGGCCCATACGGTCCTGTCCTCGGTTACTATGTTATTAGCAATTTCCCATTCTTGAGTTGTTGGTGTGCCGTAGTGCTCGTCGGTCCACACTTGGTCTGGTGTGATTTGACATCCAGGGAAGTGTGTCCCCAGCAGTACTGCACTAGTTTCATCGTCTGTCTGTGTGTAGGTGCCGTCTTCCTTTTTAAGGGAGCCTAGTAGGTTCAGGTTTCCCTTTGACAGAATTTTCTTTATTCTTGCGGCTTGGTTAGTGGTGTTTATGCTGCTACAGAAATTGCGCCAGGCCTCCGTTCTCCGGAATCTGATTCGCTTCTTGTAGTGTTGTTGTGCTATTTTGTAATTTTCCCAGTCCGCAGTGGTTCTGGTGTTTTTTGCTCGGTTGAAGAGTGTCCTAAGTTCCTTGCGTAGTCTTTCGAGTTCTGGCCCCCACCATGTGCTCTTTTCCTGACGCTTTGGAATTTTAAGAGGACATGCATGTTCGTAACTTTGCACAAGTGTTGCAGTTAGGAACTGTACATTTGATTCTATGTTGTCAGTATTAAGTATTACATCGTTTAATTGCGCGTCACTTAATGTTTTTGTTATTGAGTTTGTGTACCTTGTTATATCGGTTTTACGGGGGTTACGATATGGAACAGGGTCTGGTAAATTATATTTTAATTGGAAACACACGCGTCGGTGATCAGAGAAGGAGGGCTCGCTCGATACGTGCCATCCTTCGATGAGGTCGACCGCCGCGTGCGTTGCCAGTGTAATATCTACTAAAGTTTGATACCTGGAGCTTACAAAGGTGGGTTTTGTACCCTTGTTGATGATGTTCAGGTTTGTTTGGAAAATAAATTCAATTAATAGCTCACCCCTTTTATTTGTGTCCTTACTTCCCCACAGCGGGTGATGTGCGTTGCAGTCTGCGGAGATGATCAGTTCCCAGCTGTGTTGCTCGCAGTGTTGCACCAGGTCGGCTAGTTCTTTTGATGGAACTTCGCCTTCACTCGGCATGTACACTGAGGCTAGAACTAGGATTTTTTGATTTTCTGTTAGAATTTTCACTGCAGTGAGGTCTCTAGAACAGAATTGATTAAGCATGGTATTTGTGATAGTTTTTGGCATGACAATACACGTTCTCGGTTTGTCTGCGTTGATGTTCAGAAGTAACTTACCACTGATGTTGTTTAGGCCGCAGATTGTGTTGTTTCTGATCCAGGGTTCCTGGATCAGGGCGACCGCTTTTTGATCTTCCTCCAGCACTCTGCGTAGAGTGGCCGCCGCTATACGTTTGTGCTGGAGGTTGTTTTGATATATATTGAGGGAACTATGGACTACGGAGGACGTCATCTTCGTCGCTCGTAGTGCCCTCGGCGCGCCGCGGCGAGCTCGTTTCCATCTTGCTCGAACTCGATTGAGGAGCTGAGGTGGACGGCTCGGGAGCGGAAGGTTCCGTTCCTTGAGTCGCAGGCTGCGCGTTTTCGGCCGTTTCCGTTTCCTCCGTGGAGAAAAAGCGGATGTAACCACTACCGGACATGTGGGCTACACGGCGTTCTCTTTGATCTATAATTTCTTTTTGATCTTCGGGAATTCCGAGGACCAGGTGGACTGCCTTCACCTTGGATTCAGGATCCTTGACGTTGTCGCTCACCGTTAAACTGTAGCACTGCCAAGTCTCAACCTTGTACCAGGGATTCTGTGCACAAAGGAGCCTATGCAGTGTGTCAGAGTCGGTGATGCGAGTGAAAAGGAGGAGTCCTGCCTTGATCCTCTTTTGCATCTCTGACTGTTTGATAACCGTCAGATTGGTGCCCGGTATCGGTGATACCATTTTTTTCACCTCCTCAGTCAGCCAAGTGAGTGCGTTCGCGTCTTCACACCACATCGCAAGAGCCCCATCCATAAGGAAGGGGTTGCCGCGGAAAGATGGAGCCTGCGCGCTTGAAGACGATGGAGACAGGGCGGCCTTCAGGATGCTATCATCGATAGTCTCCTTAAGCCGATCTGCTTGTTCCATCGAAAGGTCCTTTAGCGGGTTGGTGACAATTGCTACTCTCAGATGCGACTGGGCCGCATCTGCGTAGCACATCGCCCGCTTGGGGTCAGTTTTCGCGCGTTTGGCATCCCCCCTGGGAGATTGGGTGTCGTCTAGGCGAGAACGCTTTGACGAAGCTTGCCCTTTCCCTTCAGGCTGTTCCTTTTCAGGAACAGTGGGAGCCGACGCTGCGGTCCGCTTACCCCGAGAACCTCTCGATTTTCGTTTCCACCTTGGCTGAGGTTGAGGTGGTGGTGTTGAGGTGAGTGTTGGTAATGACGTTGCCTGCCCTTCGCGCTGCGTTTCCGCTGCTGCGTCACATTCGCGCTGCGTTTTCGCTGCTGCGTTTGATTCGCGCTGCGTTTTTGCTGCTGCGTCGGGTTCGCGCTGCGTTTCCGCTGCTGCGTCGGCTGTCATGGGTTTGGGTTTTTTATTCCTCGGGGCTTCCTTTCTCGCGCGCCGGGTGGGGCGACTGCGTTCCGTTGATAGAACGTATTCTCTAACCCGTACCGGTTTTAACCGCTGTGGGTCACAATCGGCTCGTCTTAAAACTAAGGTTAAATCTCTTCAGCTCATGACTTTATGACCATAGATCTCTCGAAGATGATACCTGCATAATGCGCGTTATATAACGCTGTAAATATGTCAATGGTGTTGCATCGTGTGCACGCGGCCTTAACCCGCGCTGGGTCACGCTCGGTGCTACGATATTTATGTACCTACCTAACTACAGTGTTGTTTGATAATAACTAGTTACATCTATATACTTATTATAAAACAAAGCCACGTCTATCTGTCTGTCTGAACGCGATATCTATTCAATCTATTAGATTTTGTGTCTTTTTTATTTGTCAATTTTTTCTTTCTCTCTTTCGATATAGGTACTCAAAAACTGCTACACGGATTTTTATACGTTTTTCACCAATAGACAGATTTATCTGTGAGGCAGCTAGATAGATTAATTAATGAGATTAGGTGTATAATTTATTAAAGTTTTGTATAAATTGGCTAAAACCTAAAAAAATGTACTTTTTAAGATTATTTCAAAAACTTGAGGAACACTGACTATTTTAAAATTTTAAGAAAATATAAAAATCATGTGCTTGTACCATGAAAAAGGTCTTGGACCAAAAATATTTTTAAAGAATTCGACAGTCTTAAACACCTTTAATTTTAAAATAGAATTTTATTTTATAAATTATACTTTTAAAGGTTTGGATAACTTACCTTTATTTTTAACCCCCGACGCAAAATAATGTTATATGTTATAAGTTTGTTTAGATATAATGTTGTATTTATTTTAAGGTATCAAAACCAGACAAGATCAGATCAGATATTATCCAAAGCTGGATGTATGTATAGTTTACTTGTATGTATGTTATTCTTCTTATAACTAAATGTAGCGTAGGTACTTATCAGTACATAGTTATAATATATTTTCTACTACTTATAAATCAACTTTATAGTCAACTAGCTGCGCCCCGCTATTTCACCCGCGTAAGTCCCGAACACAGCACCACCTATTGGGTGGTTTTGCAACCTAAATGTCACACAATATTGAAGAATTTTAACGATGAATTCAACGTACACCGCCATCTATGAGAACTTCATAAACAGTAAATAAACAACTTGCTTAAGAAACCATTAATTGATACATTTTATTCGTTTACATTCACGACATAAGCGAATAATTCAGACTATCCTATCCAGTAAGTTAGACCAAAATACGGGTACATGTGAAATTTGATTGAAATCGGTTCAGGGGTTTTGGAGTTTATTGGCCACATACATCGTGACACAAGATTTTTATATATATACAGATTGAAAGAGTACTCTTCACTGATCATAAAGTGGATTTAAATGTTTACGATAGCCAATGAAATTATTTTCTTCAGTGTTTGTATGACATTGTATGACCTATAATTGACAGATATCCGTGAGTACTTCAGACAATTATTAGCTAAACATACAGACGGGTAATCCCACCCAGTGTTTTCATATTGAAGTACCTGATACTTATTAGACCAAGTTAAAACTAAGTACCTTCTTTGTTGTGAGCCGTAAGTGCATATACAATGTGTTAAGACGAAAGGTGTCTAATACGAAAAGGGGGTTGCTTTAGAAGTCTAGGTCAACAACTTTTAGAAAGACTAACTTTTCTCGAAGTTTTTTGAGGTTATGTTTAACTAAAAATCAGCTGTTTCTTAAAGATGTTTAAATAATGTCCCTAAGACATTAATTAAACAAATAAATAAAAATTTAAAAGTTTGCGTAATTTTTTTACTAAAAATTATAGTAACTTTTAAGATATGGCAACACTATTTGAGCAGCTGCGGTTTTTAGGTAAACAATAGAGTTATAACACTTTTATAAAGTAAAATATTGGGTTAGTTTCATAAAAATTTAAAGTAAAATTGGTTTTAAGGTCCTGGGCTACCTACATAATTATACAAAATAATGTAACTCGACATTTAAATATTTTTTCATTTATTTGTTTTAGTAATTATATTTTGTGGATATGACAACATTTATGTTTTTAAAAAAGTAGTCGAAACTTTTAATAAACAAATAAAACCCAAAATACAATGACTCCTAACTCTATGAAACAGCTAATTAAAGGATTTTCTAAACACACTGTAGATCCACCTATACGTGTTTAACATCTTTATTGTTACGATCAGAGAGTTCTAACTACATACCTACCTACATATAGCCACACAATAAATATAGTCAAGTGGAGTAGGTAGAGTCTAGTAATACCGCAATTTATTTGCTTCAACCATACAAAAGAAACGGGAAGATAAACAATGGTAAAAGCAATGGAGCCCGAGTGTGGCTCGTGCCTGAGTGTGGTGTTAGGTATAAGCTGAAGCGATAAATAATTTAATTTAAGTATTATTTTAAGACCGTCACGCAATAGATGCCGGTAGACGGCAAACCTGAACAGAGGAAATAAATAAATATTTCAGGACATTCCTCACATCGCCATCTAGCCCCAAGCTAAGTAACTAGACTTGTGTTATGGGTGCTAGACAACGGATATACTATACTTGTATACTTTTCTTTTGTAAATATATACTCCATCCATCCTAAGGTTGCCTGGAAGAAATCGCTTTAAGCGATAAGGTCGCCTGTTTGTACAATTTCGTAGTTAATAAGCTTTCTCGTATTTTTTGTCATTTTCAATGTTTTGTGTGTTGTACAAATAAAGTGTTTATCTATCTATCTATCTATCTTATAATACATAGAAACAACTAGACCACGACAAATATATAAGCATAAATACTTGCCTGAGGCGGGAATCGAACCCGCAACCCAGTGTTTGGCAGTCCGGCATGGTGACCATTGTGTTAACTGGGTCGTCAAAATGATGGCGTGATGACCTGGATGCATAAGATGAAGACTGGCAAAACATAGCCCAGGACCGTCAGTATTGGAAACAGATGAGGGAGACCTTTGCCCTGTAGTGGTAAAACATAGGTCCTTAAATAAAATTTGGTCTTTGGTTTTCGGTGGAACCTGGGGAAATTAACACACTGACCCCAGTACTCACCACCAAAAGTCGCTTATCCGTAGAAGCACCCCTGGCGTCTAAGTTGCTAACTTCTTTGAGAAGTCTTCTACAAGGCTAAGACCCCACGAAGACCTTGTAGTGGACTTAGGTGTTCAACTAATTATTAAGAAGACATATTTTAAAGAAGTTTCCAAATTATTGATTTAAATATATTTTTATAATAAATAAGATAAACGTGATATAAGTAATAATAAAACTATTTTTATCTAAATAACGCCCGAATACTGAAAAGCTACTTATCTTAAGTAGCGATTAAATTGATAGTACCTGGATGACTGAGCTTTACTCGGTTGTTACTTAACAACGTCATCTGCTGGAATAACTTTATTGCTCACAAAAAATAGTATTAGTAGTTCGCCAATAGATGTCAGAAAGAGTCATATTTTTCAGATAAAAAAAAAGTAAGTTTCGATAAAACACGAATAAAATGACATTTTCTAACAATGATTTCTAGCAAGATCGATTTATCGCCCCCGAAACCCCTATATACCAAATTTCATGAAAATCGTTGGAGCCGATTCCGAGATTCCAATTATATATATATATACAAGAATTGCTCATTTAAAGATATAAGATTAAGTGTCATATTTCAATAGGATAGGAGCGTCTTACATATTTAGGGGACCCTTAAACATTTGGGTATCCGGGCATAAGAGTGTTAAAAACAATTCCACATCTTTATTTTTTAGCAGAAACAAGAAAATTACAAATTTCTATTTCGATTAACTCGCTCTTATTTCACTACATAAGAACCAAGTACGAACAGAATAATCACACACAAATCAATCCAATTTTATCCCGTAATCGGAAAACGCCATAACAACAGATCACTGGGACCCCCAGCGTAACCGACCCCCACGATTTCCCATCAACATGTCAGAATTTAGAGTATTGTGTCTATCTAATCCATTGTAGCCATGTAAATATTATGCTTAGACCACCGCGGGTGGGTTCACACCTTTACGGCATAAACCTATTGATATGATGCTAATTCAGTCATCTAAATTCATTCGAATCACTCGATATTGGAAACCCGGCCTTACAGTTCGCTTCGTTATTTACAGGTGGTTTTTATAATACAAATGGATGCTTATCCGACGGATAGATAACTTACGTTTTGGTGTAGATGTGTTAATTCAATTAGTATAAATAAATAAATATTATAGTACTTTTCACATAGTGACATCTAGCCCCAAACCTCATGATGGTTAAATGGCCTAATCTTCTGCGTCACAGGCAAAATAAGAAGTATGATAGCTGGTTATTAATCCCATATTCATATTTCGGAAAATCCCACTTATAATACAAATTATCCCAATTTTTCCCGAATCAATTTCTGTAACTGTTTTTTTATATTATATGCGTTATAGGCATTTTGCTCCAAAAGGAAAAACCTTTTTAGGACGATTTGATCATGAAACTGTTCAGGAATGTCCAGTATTCTACCTACTTCGTCCAGTCCATGTCCAGTCTCACAATGAATGAAGATTTTCAACGAAAAATCTTAACCAAATTTAACCTGCCATTTTAACAAAGTATAGTAACCTATGTTACTAATTATACTTGTTGTTGCCTATGATTCATGTTTGCAGAATACATTTCTGCATTCATGACATTAATGTCCTACTCCAAAGGCATTCTAACAATTTATTACCAAGATGTGTTAGTTAAACAGACAAAAATCTAGCTAACGGCATTAAGTTAACCATAAAAACTATTGTTCTGTTGTATTATCATGAAATTTGCATTAAATGCTTTATAAATCTTATCTTTAATTGTGGGTGTAACTGAATAGACCGTCTTCGCTTGTCAAAGGTTAAACATAACACTTTGAATATATAAATATTTCGTATTATTTTGAATGTAGTTAATCTAGTTTAGCTAAGGTTAATATTTGAGACCGTACCCTGTTTGAGTCATCAATAATTAGATCACAGTTTAATATAAAAACATTAATAAAGTTAATTATTTTGTACTTACCTTCTATTTTTCCTTTATCCTTTCAAACTAGTTTCAGTTTTCCTGAAAACTTAATTTTCATCCCAAAGACGTTGTAAGTTAATATTACAGCCGTGCCTTCTAATCTATCTAATATTTCTATATCTCATTCAGGTAAATATTAAAAAAGCGAAAAAAATTGTTGTCCACTCTTATAGTCAAGGGTCGATAGATTTCGATGAAAATTTGTATGGCGGTAGTCAATCATAAGGATGTAACTGATTAATGTATGGAAGGATATACTTAGGCCACATTTTACGCGGGTGAAACGACTGTTCTCAGTTAGTTATGCTATGCGTATTTGTTGCCAAAGGTCACGTAGTAGATATGAGAAGGCCAGACCAGCTGAAACAGAACACCTCGCCCAGGTTTCAGGAAGTAGTTCGAATGGCTACAGATCAGAACTCTTACAAACCACTGCCTTGGTGGATGACACTTACAAACCACTTCCTTGGTGAAGAAAAATGGTGGTTGCTATATTTAGACATGAAGGATGGACCTGAGAGAGAGATTTATTACCAGAAATAAACTTAAAACACATCAATTACAATTTCGAATTCAACATTAAAAAATTTAAAAACTAACTTCAATAACACAATTGAATTGCTTACAAACTCGTGAACCAAGTGCCTAAAACATGCGATAACGATGGAAAATGAAGTGCCCTCTTTACATTCAATAATCACCTTTGACACGAAATGCTTAAAGTATATTTTACATCGGAATAATGTGGTAGTAAAGCCCTTTTGAATTGTATAACAAGGTTAGTAAAGAGGTCAGGTGATAAGAGCGATCGGGTAAGTGGAGGTCACGTGAAAAACTGGAAAAACTGTATTTTAAACAGCTGAATTGTTTCGTTTTAATCATTCGCTCATTTTAGAACAGTTTTTGCATAAATTACTTGCTTCTTTTGCTTCAAAAGTGTTTGAGAGACTAAAATACTATTATAATTATTTTAAAAGTAACATAGTTATTTTCACTACTTAAGTTATATAAAACAAAATGCAAATGGCGGTTTTCATTCTCTTAAAAAGAATACTTGGGACAGCATTTAAATATCGAGACCAACAAAAAACAATAAACTATAATTTAAAAACTTTTAATTACTATGTTTACAATAAATACTTATACGTAACTAAAAAAAAACTACATAGTACCTAAATATCCCGTTTTTAATAACTTAATTAGTCAAATACTATTGAATTTAAGTAATAGTAAGATGTTTTTATCAACGATGTTTTACAAGCATTTACTTTGTTCTAGATTCTAAATCGTATGGCGAAATCTTGCATGCCAAATTGGAACTCGTATCTCATGACTCGCGTTGCTTTTGTCGCTCGATTAGTTGCGAAAGTTTTTCCAGATTAAGGCGATTAGACTTATAGTCAAATTAATAACCTATCTGTCGGCTACCGAATGGAAAAAAAACATCTTTTCTGTATCAAAACAGTCTAAAAATATCAGTTTTCCATCTTGTAGGAAAGCGTGCTTTATTAGACCGCATCATCACCTACCACCAGGCAGGTGTGATAGTGGAAAATGCTGACCTGTCATTTATAAAAAAAGATAGATTGTTAATTAGTCGACCGATAGAAAAACAATAAAAAACTTGAGAGGTGTCAAGGGACACCCGGATGGAACGAAGTTTCTTACGATAAATAGTGAATTGCAATAAAATCAAAAAGTGTCATTACAACTTTTGGTCTTAGTTTTTTCCGTCTAGCCCCCTTTCGCAACGCGCCTTAAAGAACTTCGTTCCAAAAATTTAATGAACAATCGTGAAGTTACAGAACTAAATGGACAATAGCTCTCATTTTTTTTTAATATAAGAGGTTATGACATGATCAAATTCAAATCATGACATACCTACCTGATATCTCATACCTACGTAGGTAAAAAAACATTTCAATTAGGAGTATAAAGGTCGAACGGGCAAGCGTTGGCCTCTCAGTGCCAATGTCAATTATCACAATGTAAAATAACTTAGATTCGTATTTATCTTATTAGCCCATAATGGCCTAGAAGACAACTTTTATATTTAGGAGTTGCTGCCTCACCATGCCATCGCCTTCTGGGTCTGTCTCAAACGGAGGTGTCTGTCGTTTGTCTACACTAATATTATAAAGAGGAAATATTTTTTTGTATGAAACTTGGTATAAGGATACATTGATTCATTGAGAATAACATAATATTTGTTATTTTGTCGGCTGTTTTTAAGTATTATTATTTTTCTGACTACCATAACAAAAGGCTAGTTGCTTATCTTTGGGCCAGATGGCGCTGTGTGCTTCTCCAGAAATATTTATTTTTATATTACACAAAAAACGTTTTAATGAGAATGAGATATCAAATTAATGGATTTACACAATAATGTACTAACTATTATACTATGGCTTTAAGGGGGCAATTGGGAATTTTAAATATTTTTTCTCAATTCCCCTGCTCTGGGATCAAAATTCCCGCGTTGCGAAAGGGGGCTAGACGGAAAAAACCAAAAGACCAAATTTATAGCAATATATAAAGGAGATTAAGACAAACAAACAAAATGTCATGATACAAAATCTCGTAAAATGTAAGGTTTTCTTGTTACGAGGCAAATAAAACATACTTATATACTTATACTTAATGAAAATTTTTTAACATTAAAACACTGACGAAATTAGCCCTTTTCGTGATTTTTAACCCCCGACGCAAATACGGCAGGGTGTTATAAGTTTGACGTGTCTGTGTGTGTGTGCCTGTTTGTCTGTGGCATCGTAGCTCCCGGACGGATAAACCGATTTTAATTTAGTTTTTTCTGCTTGAAAGGTGTGTTCTTATGTTACATGGCATTTGTGTTTTTACATTGGCAGTTTGAAAGGTGACTGCGAAAAAAAAGATTGCAGCGACTACTGCGCCACTCTCCATACTCATTTGTAACTATCACTTTAAATATGATTAATTTAAGTAAGTATTATGAAGTCTTAGAACTATAATTAGATGTTTATATCCAAAAGGTTGCTAACGTCGGTCAAGTTTGATGTGCAGCAACGCAAATATAAAAAATCTTTACTTTGTTTTTGTACTGACTTTATACTTATTTTATAAAAAAATACATAATTAATTAGAGAAACGAATGTTATCTTGATACTAAAACAAACCGTTAAGGTTATTCTGCAACATAGTCAAGAAAAATTTAAGAAATCTTTTAATCAATCTATAACTAAATATTATATACATTTTTAATGAGGCTCTGAAACTACTGGGCCAATTTTGATAAGAATCTGGGAAGTAAGTAATACGGATTATTCCTTACCTGGCTCGAAAACGTAACCAGGTAACGGGTAAGGGTAGGAATAGGAAAAAGAGCTTATTTTAATTTTTAACGCAACCCTCTTTTAACTTGACCCTAAATTGTTCATAACTTTTGAGTTTAAAAGGGGATCGAAGGGGAAACAAAAGACGATCGATGTAGAAACAACCGAAACATAGAAAACACAGAAAAGGAGCAAAAAGGTTCGGGCTATTTTCAACCGACTTCAAAATAAGGAGGAGGTTATCGAAGGTATATTTTTAAGTATATTCACTGATTACTCGAAGATAGCTCAACCGATTGAGATGATTCTTTTTGTGTTAGAAAGGGGATAATTAAGGGGTCTTGGGTGAAACCATGGGGATGTGCTAATGTACGATAAATTGACGCACTGTGGGATGTATTTGTACAACTAATAATAATAATAGCTATAAGTAATCTTTATCTAACTACATATTATTTATTAATCCCGCTCATTGATTATTTGACCTGCGAACGATATACGAGGTCACATCAAGGTCATAGAGACAAAGGTCACTCTCATTTGTCACTCTGTGTGGAGTGCACAAGTAAATGACTATTTGCCATAGACTTGAATAGATATAGATGTGGCAATGGAAAGACGGAGATACAAAAGAAATCAGAATCTTTCTACTCGATCCTATTTCTATAAGACTTACTAGACGTGTCTTGCATGTGACACGGTAGACGTAGAATAAAAATAATAAATAAATAATATTGCAGGACATTCCACACATCCCCATCTAGCCCAAGCTAAGTAACTAGACTTGTGTTACTTTGATACTTTTCTTTTGTAAATATATAGGAACTTATACATAGAAACAACCAGACCACAGACAAATATCTAAGCATAAATACTTGTTTGAGGTAGGAATCGAACCCGCAACCCTGTGTTTGGCAGTCCGGCATGGTGACCATTATGGCAACTGGGTCGTCAAGAATACTGGATAGATAACGACTAATCTAATAAATTAATCCAATAAGAAATATGCTAATGAAGATTGATTAAAGAAATCTAGTTCTTTATATAAACCGATACATTTACACAAAATGAAATAGGTTGGTACTGTTAATCAATTATGGTTATTTTACTAAAATGGTTAATGGACGCGGAAGAAGCTTTATGAGTGTTTTAATTAATTAAATTATAATTAGTTAACATTAAAATATTCAATGACCTTAATACATTTATGAAGAATGAAGATTTTTGTGATATTTAATGGAAATGGTTTTGATTTATTGCACATCGTACTATTATTTAATAAAAACTAGATTTATTATGCTTTGATGCTGGTACTGAGCAAAAAATGATTTAAAAAGAAATTAAAGATTTATGTGGCCAGATAATTTAAATTTTCCTATTTTAAGGAAAAACTCCTAGAGAGAAAATTCGTCTGCCTATATATATATGCCTGTATAGTTAAATAAAAACCACCCTTATAATTTTTAAATACTATAAAAATTACCAGTCTGCCTTCCGTTAAATGATGGATCAGCGTTTGATCACTATCACACCTGATGGTAAGTGACGAAGCGGTCTTCGATGTAGCACTCTTACCCAAAAAGATGCCTGATTACTTCTGCCTGCTTTGAAAATTAAAATTGTACTCGTCAAGGAAGACAGACTCAGGCAAGTGATCCCAGTCCCTTGCAATACAAATAACATATAATTATGTTTGTGTGATTTCACTATGATATCTATGTCTATGTCGTCTAAGTATATCTATGTCGCACTGTGCCTCGAGCGATATAAAAAAACGACGATTTGCGGGACACGCGTTTGGAACGAAGTCCCTTTTTTTTATTGTTTTTATTTATATTTTTTTTGTGCATAAATGTTTGGAAAATGGGTAATTCTACAAAATGAGATTCGGCTGATTCCGTTAGGCACTTTTGACGTGATAACGTCCTATATTTCGATAAACACCGTATTTGTTTTCTTAATATACAACGTCATATTAAGAAAACCATATTACCATATTCATAGGATGTGATAACGATCACATCCTATGAATATGGTTTAAACAATTACCATAATACAATAAATAGGCTCAATTTTGGTTCATATGTATTAAAAACCAGTTTAAAATAAATTTTGACTGCATAAATTTTAAGCAGGGGTTGCCAAATTTGAATTTGTTGTATCTTCGAAACGGATGGACCAAAACTGATGCCTATTAATATTAATCTGTTTAAAATTAAGTTAAATTTCACATTTCGTTATTATTTTTATCATTTTCCATTAAATAAAAAGTGCCAAGGGAATCCACCGAATCTTAATTTGGAGAATCACCCATATGTGGTAGATTAGTTTCTCTTAAGGTTTTTCGTTTCACGTTTTCGTAACGCATAACATTTTTTCTCGGCTAAGTCCCCACGCCAACCCAATAAGGAACTACGTACAAAAAATACCGAACAGTTTGTTAGTGTGGCACGTGTCGTCAAAGTCACGCTCAGGTGGGTTTAAAGTATGCCCTTTCACCTAATCTAACGCAAGGATATCTATCAACAAGCGTAGCCGCAGGTGGTTGGAAATATGCTTCTTGCATTGTTAGATTGTCAATCAGCAATTTAATCAGTATTTGCTTCTGTCCGCGGGTTCAACCGCCATATCGTCCTCTTACGTTTTGAATTTCGAAAAACCCTTTCTCGATGAATACCTAACAAAAAACACACCAAATCGTAATTCTCCAAATTGTATGTCTCTGGGATCAAACAGCGGTTTAAGCTATGCGTTGATATTATTATATCAGTGAATCAGAAACTCGTTCTGGTAAATAACATTGTTTCAATTACATTGCAATATTTGCAACATCATTCCGATTACATTTTGATTACAAAAAATACACTCAAAGTCAGCTTTTTGAAGAAAATCAACTGACTTTAGGAGTATTTTTTGCAATCAAAATGCAATCGGAATGACATTCCAATGAATTTAAAGAATTTCATTTACAAGAATTGGCCTTCAGGACTAAATATTTGTAGAAAAAGCAGTAAGACTATTTCTTTTTATTGGACTATTATTGTTAGGCATCACCTTTCGACGAAGCTTCGTATGTAGTTCCTAGGAACTAATACCTCAAAATGGATTCAGCTCATAAATCGTAATCATAGAGGTCGCAAATATGCGCTTTGTTATTCGTTAGTAAGCAGACACTGCGTGGTACGATGCGGTAGACTGTGGCATTTTCACCAGAATACTCTAAATGACCTAGGCAGAGTAACTATTTTAATACTTAGAGTAAAAAAACGAAGATAAAAGTGGTAATATTAACAAACTGATCTAGATGAATTATACAGCGCCAGTAAATTTTTAATCCATACTAATTTAGGAAGCTGTGGCGCCTGGCACGTGCTTGTCCACCACATTTTCAGTTTGATCAGATTAAAGGACTCGTCAATAAGTCTGGAGCTAACTAACCCGCGGGTTTCATCACGATCTTTTACTTTACCTTAAGGTGAAAGGGTACCGGCGCTCTCTCCATACAAACGTAGTCGAATGTTTCCTCCCTGGATAATGACACTAGAGCAAATATTTATATTGCATAGAACCTATAACTGACTATGCCCATATGTCTTGGTTTTTTTACATTTTCTAACTATCATAGAAATAAAGAAATAAAAAACAAAACATAGGGTCATGGTCATGGCGGTTCTATGTGTTATGCAACAAAAATCTCTAGTGTCATTATCCAGGGAGGAAACAGTCAACCACTTTGTATGGAGAGAGCGCCCGGTACTCTTTCCTCTTAAGAGCAATGTCAATAGTGCACATGCATTTTTTTGTAAAAAAAATCCTTATGGCACTTTTGTACTTCCAGTCAGGATTCGAACCCATAACCTTCGGAGCATACTACTAGGCAAAAATCGCTATACGTATGAAGAATAATATTAATTATGCATGTAGATTTTTGGAGTATTTATTTAAGAATCTTCCGCATCAACCTCCAGTAGTAGATTAACAGATTAACGATAACTCCCCCAAAGAGGTTATATTTCTATATCTAACTTTATTTTGCTGTCAAATAAGTAATAAAACCGACTTTATACGTCCTGTTTATAATGGCTTCCGTTGAATTATATTTTAAACAAATTCATTAACGAAATACTAGACTTAATGCTCTAGGTTAAAGATCAATGTTAAAAGTCAAAATGTTATGAAACCCATCATCATGGGGCAGCTAATCAACTCGCTCTCGTTTCGTTAATAAAAACGTGTTAGGTTCGATGCATACTTAAAGATGATAGACATTTTTTTTAAATACATATACTTTCTGACATTTATTTTTAAGACTTCTGCCTATAATAAGTATGAGTATTTTTAATTAAGTTTAGTTCGAGATATAAAATCTATTTTTAATTAATATTTAGAAAATATTAATTATTATTAATAGGTTTAGGTACCTGGCCAAACCTAGCCTAGGACCGTAATACTTGGAAAGATGTTATAAGAAGACCTTTGCCAGGCAGTGGGAAATATAGGTGAACAAATAAAAATATAGGTGAACAAATAAATAGGTCTCTAACGAAATTAAAATAGCATTCTACGTGATTATTTAAGGAGATTATCATTTCTTGCTTTAAGACTTTTTTTTTTCAAATCATGGAGTTTTCTGCTAAAAGTCCACGATTTGAAACACGACGCGTCACTTAGATCAAAGTCGGTTTGTAGATGTAAAAATGCACGATTCTTACAAGCAGTTCATGAAAAAAAGAAAGAAAAATACTTTATCTTGAAAGTAAAGGCAAAGATGACAACGATAACTTATTTAAAAAGAATATGTGAAGCCTCAAAAGGATCGATCTTAGTGAAGCATTCTTCGCTACTGCGTTGATCTTATAGTAATGTAGTGTTTATCAAACCTTATATCTTATCAAGTAGAATGTTGTATTCTATTTGGAACGTTTGACGGCCAAGTACGGATTATGACACTTCAATCCAGTTATAATGTATGTATCTGACTTGATTAGCAAGAATTTTGTCACATAATTATTCATCATTTATTTACACAAAATTAGATTAAAGTGTAAAATGTTACGATATATCAGAATTAGTGTTGTGTGAAAGAATATATTGGCATTGAGTTAAATTATTAAAAATATTGATAAAACTTTCAAAATATGTGTTAAAGTGATAATTGATTTAATATTCTCAGTCGCCTATACATTATGTTTGAAAAATAACCAGATAATTTCAATAAAATTATGAGGACATTTTTAAAACATATTTATTTAATCCTTTCTTTTTTATAATAAAAGGTCAGCGTTTGACCACAATGGTAAATGACGATGCCATCTATAATGTAGCACGGTTTCCTACAGGATGCCTATAGGCTCGTGACTTGAAGATCCCATAATAAACGAAAGCCTTCGAGAGAAGCAAGGGAAGGAAGATGGCAGTAGAACCGAAACTTTTCACTTAGGACTCATAAGAAACCTTTCAAGCTGCAAAATTTCAAGTTTCTACACGTAGTGATTTAGGGTACGTTCCCGCTGATCAAACTTTCTGGTCAAACTGGTTTGTCCAAAAGGAATAATTTTCCTCGTAGTCAAACTGTCTAATTGACCAGAAAGTTTGATCAGCAGGAACGTACCCGATTTAGGCAGCATCTGTCATTAAGTGTCATTTATACGGAACTGCAGGTTTGTAACTGATTTTGATGAAAGAATTATTCTTCCTTGCCATCGAGGTTGATTTTTCTAAAATCCTTTCTCAGCTGATGCCTACGTAAAAAAGCTATCTGTATGTCAAATTTGTGCCCGAAACACTACAAGAAGAATAAGCGAAGAAATTGATTAAATATGATCTGACAGCGCCTCTACTGTGTCTCTACTTAGTTAACATTATCCGCTACTAAGTTACTCTTTCAGCTCAAAAGTATATTGAATTTCAATTGACAATTTCCTTTCTCGCGTAAAGTAAATGAACTAGTAGTGTCGCCAGTTGTCTCAGTCGGTGTCAGATGCGGTGTCCTTTACGCGTTGTTAGATAATGTGATAGGTATAGGCTAGCTAATGAGAATGGGCAGGCTTTTTGATATTGTAATGTCATTTGAGAAAATCGAATGATAAGCTTAAGTATGGTGTAACTGAAGTTTTTATATGGGTTTTCCGGGTTTGTTACCAATGCCACAGATTAACAATTCTTCAATTTAATATTTTTTTCGTTTTATTTTTTATTTTATACTTTTGTTTTAGGTTAGTGCTTTTATGTTTGTTACTACTCCTCTAATTATCTTGTGCCGTGTGCTTGTCCAACCAAATATTTTCTTTCCTTTTTCCTTTCTTTCAATTCTACAGATTCTCAATTTAACAGATTCCCGATTCCACAGGCTCTGAATTGTACAAATTTCCAATTCAACAGATTACCAACCCTACAGATTCATAATTCTCGAGAACTTAATGCGGGAGCTAAAGGAATGTTAGATTAAATAATATATATTTTTTTTATTAAAAGGAACACAAATCAAAACAACTATACTTATTATGCACAACATTATTAATACTTACTTACAAATCTCAATTCTAACTTACGATTTGTGAACTTATGATGGATCTGGTAAGAAATCGACAAAGGAAGAAAAATCTCAGTAGATCCATCCTGGATCTGACCATTGGATCTACTGAGAATGATTCACTTTTTTCGATAAATTTAAGAAAACATTTAATTTTATTAGAATTTTATAGAACCTTCTTCGATCAATAGATCGGATGTCAAATAAATGCTACCTTAGTATCGTATACAAGTAAACTCAAGCAATATTTGAAGCCAGGAATGCAAGTAATAGGTCCGCGTAAGGTGAAACTACATAATTAGGTTCAATGACCTGGTAACTGATTTGTGCAATAGGCTTACGTTTTAGGTATTCTGGTCAGCTGTGCACTGACACGCAGTGACCTCGATGTAGGGTTGCCAACCGTTCAATTATATTAAAATATACTATTCCCAAACTGTTGGATAAAATAGTATACAAAATATTACACAAAAAAATATTGTCTATTGGCATCCTGAGAGAAACTTCTCATAATTTCTTACCAAAAAATATTTTTTTTATAAAAACTTATGTAAAAAAAATGTGCTTAAAATATACCCATCACATAGGCTCTACCTTAAAAAAGACATGAAATACGTCAAGTTCTTTCAAGTTGAATGCGCACCAGTAGAACATTTCAAAATAATGCTTAAAATTTACATATTTTAATAAAAGATAAATATTTTCGTAAATAAATTAACAATTATTAGCCATTTCATAATTTTATTTTTAAATTGCAAAAATTACTTTTTCTTTGTTATTTCGACGCGACAGTACTATATATTTCTAAAATAAATACTATATTTTGGCAACAATATGTTGGCAACCCTACCTCGATGTGACCTGCTGTCTGGATACCACATTACAATTTATTTGGATCACTTCTGTAAGCTAACTTTAAAAACTGGCACAATTTGTAACGAAAGTTGCTAATCCAACCTCTATGGGTTACATATTGTAAATGGAAGTACTATTAACAGTCATAAGTTATTACTAGCAGCTTTCTGTGGTTTCACTCGCGTAACTCCCAATCCCGTGGCAATTTCGGGATAAAAAAAGTAGCCTTAAGCCTTACTCGATAAATGGACTATTCAACACAAAAATATTATTTCAATTCGAGCCAGTAGTTCCTGAGATTAGCGCGTTCAAACAAACAAACAAACTCTTCAGTTGTATAATATTACTATAGTATAGATATAAATATAGGTATATATATCTATGTTAGTTTTTATGGTGTTTGTAAATGTATGGACTTTTACTGCCTAAATTAGATTAAAATGATTGAATGTTTAACCGACTCCCAAAAAAAGAGAAGGGTATGTGTATTATAATGGTTTAAACAAGACGTTTCTACTACTTCTACTTGTTTTCGTCGTTCGACAAGGAATTACAAAGTTAAATTAAAAATAAATTCTTAAAATTTTGATAGATCGACTCTAAACGTAGGTAATTTTTGATTTATAGTGTGTCAAATAAATCAATTCAATAATCAATCGAATGATTCCTTAATGAGATCGACTTAATACGAAAAACAAACACGTTGTTGCGACGCAGATTCAAAAAAAATTGCTTAATATTTCAAAACGGTAGGTTATATATAGAAAAAATATGATTGTAGAGCAAATAAATCTGTCAATTTTATGATCTACGCAATAAATTAATTATTAAGGTCATATCATCTAGCAAGGTCACTAAAGCCTTTGACTAAAACATAAATGCTGAATAAATTGACATTTGAACTTTATGACGCATTAGGAGCGACAATAAAATCTGCCGCTACACAGTCTAATAAAAAATATCTATTAATATAAAATTAATTGTCCTGACTGACAGACTAACTGATACTAATCTACGAATCGGGGTATTTCGCACACAAATTGCTGGTATAACCAAGAATAATTTAGAAATTTCAAATACCGCGTGGCCAAAGTCGTCGGCAAAAGCTAATTTACATCTACACTAAAATAATAATTATTTGTTTTCAATGAAGTAATTGTTTAAACAGGGAAAAAATGTTGTTTTTTTTTGTTAAGAATAGGCTCTGAAACGTCTAGACCGATTTTAATGAAACCTAGTATGAGGATACATCATTGGAAGTAACATAGGACACTTTTTATCCCGATATTCCCACGGGGCTGAGTGTTACACGGGTGAAACCGCGGAGCGCTGCTAGTTTCTGATAAACTTGGGAAGAGAATAAAGATAAGCGAAAAAAGCAATACTTTTTATTTTTTCTAGAATAACAAAAATACTGTTTTTTTATATAGTTGCCAGCCCTAGTAGCTGTACGCTGGGTGACCTAATATCAGCCAATAAGAATGTCAAAGATTGACCTTATTTAAATAATGAATATTACCTAGGACCATCTATGGTCTAAGAATATTACAAACAAATAAACATACAAAGATAGGTTCGACAAACAATATGAAGAAGAGATTTTTTATGTTAACTGTTTCCCAAAATAGAGTATTCCATCAAAACTCAGCACACGATCTGTAAAAAATCCGTTAACCTTTCATTTCAAGTAGTTGAATTGTCTTCGAGACAAACGGTATGACATCAAATAATTGGTCGCCATTACATGCACTACAATAGAATTGGGAGATCCAACACTCCGTGAAATTACCTTTTTAAATACTTTCTACCGTCATACATGCACGGCGCACGCGTTATATTCTCTGAGGACAACTATTTCTTTTTAGGGTTCCGTACCCAAAGGGTAAAAACGGGACCCTTTAATAACACTCCAATCCACATAAATAAATATTTAAGTGAAAATATGAATAATACGTATTGTATAAGTTTAAAAAAGCGCCGTTCTTTAATGTCAGTTCTATAGGAATTTCCGAACGTAGGTACACTGAGATTGTAACTTGTTATCTAAGTATAAATATATATTTTTTTAACAAAATAGGCTTGCAATTTACCTCATTTCACCTGATGGGAAACGAAGATGAGGTCGAAGATGTAGCATGCTCGCCTAGAAGGCGAAATAGATCACCTAGATGCTAATTTATGCTATACTAGCTGTACCCTGCCACGCGTTGCTGTGGCACATTGTGATTGAATGGTTTTGAAAAAAAAACTGTTTTTTCGCGGTCGCATATGTGACTGATGCAAAAATTAGATAAAAACAATCCTTGATGCGGATTATATATCATTTAAACATTTCAGCTCGATCGGTGCACAACTTTTTTAGTTTTTGAAGCGTACACAAACCAACATAACATTTATATATATGTAGATTATACGTAATAAAAACTTTTTGAAATTTTATTGACTAATACTCCACTGTCTGTCTATCACCAGGCTGTATCTCACGAATCGTGATATATACAGTTGATTTTTCAAATGATTTATTTCTGTTGCGGCCATAATAACAAAAACTTAAACAGAATATAATAGTACGGAACCCTTCGTGCGTCCGACTCGCACTTGGCCCGATTTTATTTTTCATCGTAGGTTTAAATTTGATTAACTGACATACATTTAGCAAAAAACAAGTTGGTATTACATATGTAAATCCGAATCCAGAACGAAAAAAATTCATGTTTTAAAATAGAAGTGGTTCAAATTCACCTTTCAAAATTTGACCTGAATAAAATAAAATGTTGCAAGTTAGAAAAAAACCTTGTAAAATATACTGAATTACCTATTTTAATACAGATTTAATTCTGGAATGAATGCTACAATCTTACATTCCTGAATTATTCGAGTATTTTCACAACAAAGTACCTGTTTAGGTTTACAATATACGTAAATCTAATCACTATCAAGGCAATACGCAACAAAATAACTCATGTAATTACATAAACCACTTATCTGACAAATAATAGAGTTCTAATTTGTTAATAAATTATCATTAATAAAGTTTCAAACTAGTTTTTGTATGGATAAAAGGTAAGGTTGAGGTTGTATTAAGAATGAGGGCAGATTTTAAGTTTTTTTTTTACAGTATAGTATGTCAATAGTAAAAATTAAACGGAGAATACCCTATCTTCCTTAAGTGTGGGTTTCATTTTTAGGGTTCCGTACCCAAAGAGTAAAAACGGAACCCTATTATTAAGTTAAAATACGCGGAAAATATTATGTTTTACGCTAATACATATTTGACACTATTGTAAGATTCGTCAATATCAAAGGAAACACAGTTGCAAACTCAAAATTACAAATGCGAGTAAAAATTACGAGTACCTAGGGATGCGAATAGCTCTATATATTAAGATATGTTATTTGGTTCCCTAGCGAACGTTGGGTCGTAGTTCCAAACTTTCATATTACTACATCGTATAAAGTCACTTCCCACTGTCTGTCTGTCCCTATCTCTAAAACTACGCAACGGATTTTGATGCGATTTTTTTTAATAGATAGATTGATTCGAGAGGATAGTTTTAGTACATTAAACAAAACTACCACGCGTACAAAGTCGCGGGCAACAGCTAGTTATAATTATAATATGTCAAAGTTTAACTTAATTAAAACTGATCCAGTTTATAAGTTACGCCCAGTGTGATTTTACCAGCAAGATGATGAAATCTCGACAATCCAGTTGGTAATGATTGTAGGGCATATATCATCCATTTTTGGCTCGTTTCGATGGACCTTCGAACGGTTCCGCCACTCACCCAGGAGTTTACTTTCGCTTTGATTTTTCACGACCTATTCGTAACAAGCAGGGCTGTCAATGACGTTGGTGAACTTTAAACCAGTTTTTTTTATATTTCAGAATAAATGAATATTGCTTTATTTTTCCGCATTAATCATATACCAATTTATTCAAAGACTTTTAGCAGCAACTTCGTCCGCGTAAGGGATAAATTTTCTAAAAAAATGGTTGTCTCTAAAGTCGGTTTACGGACGATAATTTTACGCGATACCGTCATAAGAACTCTTTTGTATAGTTGACATTACCATTTTGAATACTTCAATACGTTGCTAAGTTACCTATCATATCAACAAATCCTGACACACTACCATCTTGCATACTTCAATACGTTACTATGGTTACCTTCTGAATAAATTAACGTAACGTATGACGTCACACTTTTTTAAGAATGTAAGTGTTCATCGATTTATAAGACGTTATCACAGCTGTCTGTATGCCAAACAGCCTGATCAGTCTGTTGGTTTGAGTTAAGCGTTGGACTTTGAATTTAATATTTGGAGATATTCAAAGCGTCATCTTTGATATTCTTCCAAAATATATTCTTGTTTTTGAAGAATATTATAAAATACTAATTCGTTAATCTTTAGCCAACCCTACCGGCTTACGTATACAATCTGGTGATAATGCTCTTGTTTGAGACTGCACTTTCAAAAAACAAACTGTATCGACCAGTTTATGGTCACGAAGTACCTTCGATATACCGCGACGACCTTAAATCACAACCTCTTTTACTTCATTAATATCTCTTATATCAATAACATTTTATTACAATAACTTCTACAACAAAAGAGGTCTTCGATTTGTATGTACTTATCCCATTCAGAGACATTTATGGGTCTTAAAATCCATAAAACAAATAAACAAACCTACCGTTTTATTGGTTAGAACTTTAATTAAAACATACTAAGGTTTTATTTCCACCATAAATGCCAATATAAATATATCAAACTAGTTGTTTACTGTTCAAAATTGTTGGTAAGTACTTAAAGTTTTATTGTCACTTAACACAATAAAAATTCGTTTGAAACGTATTCCGTAGTTTTATATTATAACTATTGCCCGCGACTTCGTCCGCATAGGCGACAAAAATGGTTCTCATAGGTTTTTCTTTCGGATTTTTTTGTTGAAACAAAATCGGATTGAGTGTACAAATATATGTCAAAATGAAATGTAATTTAAATTAAATGGAATAAAGAATATTAATATCAATCACCGCCAAAATAACCTTCTACCCCTTTTTAACCCCCTACGCCTACGCCATACAAAGAATACACCCTCCAAGTTTTAGGTCTCTACGATCAGCGATTTACACTTTGCGTCCGTCAGTCGTTCAGGACAAAGCATTATATTATATATACATATAGAAGATTAAATAGTATCTGCTTTAGTTTTGGTCAGCTAAGAATTCTGGCGGGTAATAAAATAAAACTGTGTTCGATCCATTGATCCGGAACACGCGAGCGGACCAGCTATGTCTTACTTTTTACTAAGTTTCGATTAAGCTAGTTCAAAGAGCGCAAGAACTTTTATATAACAATAAAAAAATTCAAATTCTATCACGTGGGTTCCGCATAGTATAAAAAATGTCGGCCAAATGCGGCTTTTTACGAATTCAAATCATTGAACACGAACCATTAGGTGTGTTTCAAGGATTGAGGTTGACTTTATGTGAGCGTTAGCTAATTTATTAGCCATTTTTTAACAGATCTAGAACTCAATAAATAAAAATGGGTAAATTGATTTGGTGTGATAGTTTTCTAAAATACAGACTACTTTTATTATGGTCATCAACCTCATCAATTTAACTGGTTGTCACAACATTCGTTTCAAAAGAACGTATACATTTGGACTATAAAATAACTCTATGACAGTTGTTTATGGATTTACATGTCATTTTAATTTCGTCAAGTTTTATGTCATACAATAAAATACTAACTTATGTCTGGCCAGTTGAAAATGGAACGAAATGATGTGATAGTTAGGGAATCAACGACAATGAGCTATTCAGTAATCCGTATAAAATGAACGAATAAACTTTTAGAGGGAGTTTTGGTGGGAACGAGTTAACCGACATGTCGTGCTGCAGTTTTATTTTTTTAATGAAACTTAGTTGTAATCCGAGTTGAATTGTATAATTCTGGTGGAATGTTATTCAATTTAGTTTAGTAAAAGTGCACAAGTGTAGTGAAAGTAAAAATCAGTGTCAAACATGAAGTTTTCTCGTTGCTTCCAAATCTCCTATTAAGGTTATGGTAAACTTGCCATCGCTTTACTGCCCCTGACTTGACGGACTTTGACGACTTTGACTTTTTTGAAACACATTAGGCCCGATTTATGAAAAATCGGGTCATAATTTAATGCAAAATATTACTTGACACTGGCTTAATGCACAAGCCGTGCGAAGCCATAATTAATAACAAAAAAAACTTTTAGAGAGTCTAATTGCCCAGTGAGATGTAACAGTAAATTAGTATACTATTAAGCCCATGCGCCTCAATAAGGCTCGTCCTGAAAATCAGCGCTGGGGCTTCTAGCCTTAGCATCGTACTGAGGACGAAACCTTTTTTCTGGGCGCTGGACTACTTTTTTATTATGCTATTATTGATGTTTTCAGAAAATAAATTTTCATTTGTTTCTCTTTTCTTTTCTAACAGTTAGAGAGTGGTTATCAACGAACTTCGCATTTCTTTATTGTGAAACAATAATTTGACGTGGCTTTATGCATTATACGAAAACACCTGAGGGACATTAGGTACCTTATACGTTTGTGTGGTTAAGTTTATTTCGCAAAGACATATCTACCTCTGGTTGACATATCACTGTTCAAACCTAAGGTTTAAGGATCCCTAATAGTTTATTTCCGAGCTCGTGACTTCATACACTTGTCTCGACCTCCACCTGAGCCCCGTGTAATCGTAGAAAAATGTGTTTCCACGACGAACCAAGGACCACGACTACTATGACACTTGCCACTGAGTGACGAAGCTGTTCGTGACCCACCTGTAACCTAGACTGTGTCCAATTGGAGAATGCGACGAAAAAATCTCTCATTTTCAGAATTTGAAGACCGTGATGACTGGGAAGCTTTAAGTAAAAGATGCCACAGAGATTCCACTAGATATCATAGACGTTAGCGAGATTCAGACATCGGTATACGTGTGTTTATAGATGGTCACTCACTAACAATAAAAAAAAGAATTGCGACTGCATAGGTATCGCAACTTCAGTCCACTTAAAAACATCCTCATCTAAGAAGACCCTGATGTTCGTGACAATGATGCTTATAACTTCTTAAACAATTGTTTTATATCACCGGCAACTTCTGCCGCATAGAAGTCAAATTTTTAAACTCTATAAAATTTAAACTTGAAACTTAAACTCCACAGAACAAAAATAAAAAACATGATTCAAACAAATATCCCGTATGAAACAACTTTATGTTAGTTTAAAATCCTATGATTGTCTAAGAAATTGAAGATCCATAACCTTTTTTTAGCTACCTACCTATATGTATAAAAGAAGCGCGTTATACCAACAATAGTGAACGCCAATCGCATCAATAAACGGACGATACAAATAAACATATCAAGTTATATGTAAAGTAAGACATTCCACAGGTCGCGCTGGAGTCGCGACCTCGGCGTCCGTTTAACAGTCCGCACACGCACAGCTCGGCATCCGCATAACCTTACCGCGTGCGTACACTCCACCTATCTATACAACACTAGCGCACATAAATCTACATTGTTATGGCTCCAATGGACACTAGATTTGAAATTCAGACAGGCCCTTTGAGGACATAATGACAAGACTTTTTATACTATTCAGTTTTTAGTTTAAAATCCTACTAATATTATAAATGTGAAAGCTTGTGTGTGTGTGTATGTTTGTTAAACTTGTTAAACTCCTTCACGCCAAAACTACTGGACCGATTGCAATGAAACTCGGTAAGTAGATAGCTGGAGACCTGGATTAACACATAGGCTACTTTTCATCCTGATATTCCCACAGGATCGGGACTTACGTGGGTGAAATCGCGGGGCGCAGATAGTGTATAATAATGCTCGCTAATTATATGCGTCTTTTTAGCATGACTTGCTCAAATACAATTTATAATAAACAATATTTACAAGTACCGACTCCCATTTACACCGAGTTCACGAAAAAATGCTCGTGTTTTCTTTTTATCGTTCCACTTACATCGGTCTGATAAAAAATGCCGGACCTGATGAACTGTCTCGCAATAAAAACAAAAGTGTTGCGGTGAGAAGCTGCACGGTAACCTGAGATTCGGTTTTTTGTCTGTCGTTCCGCGCGGCCGGTCGTAGGAGGTCGCGACCGCGGTACGACTCGACCGCAGGACGTGACATCCCGATGGGAAACCTTGCCTTCCACGGGGTAATAACTTCCTCTATCATATTGAGGATGTCAATCTGGTTAAGTAGAATACTGTCGTATTTAGAAACGGAAGCCATTTTGTTCAGTGAGATGTAACATTCATAGAGTGGTTATCTCCGAACTTCGTATTCCTTTATTGTGACACAGTAATTTGACGTGTCTTCAAGCAATATGCGAAAACACCCGAGGGATTATGAGTCAATTGCCTTACTTCCGTGTGGTCAAGTTTATTTCGCCAAGGCGTATCCCTTTGGATGCATAATACCAACTACGCATAACACCAACTACGATTTAAGCAAAAAACCAACTACGCATAACACCAACTTTGATTTAGAAACAAACAAATAGAATCAAAAGACGTTCGAAACGGAAACAAAAGACCATCGAAACGGAAAAAAGACTATCGAACTTCATATCACCGATTTTTTTTGTGTTTGTCGTAAGTTTTGGATATTTTAAAGACTCCATTATAATGCCAACTAATAATTTTAAAGCGATTTTTTTTGTTTGTTATCTCTTTGCTGGACAGATTTTCATGAAAATAGTGAGTTTTGATGCAGATGAAACTGCAGGATGCAGTTACTAAGTTACAAACTTCATTACGTCTCTAAAAAAATCAGCAAAATAAAATCTTCAAAACGAATTTACACAAAAAATAGTTACCTATTCCATGCAGCGTGATAATCTTAAAGTGTAATAAACTTTTTGTCAATGAAATTCCCCGATTCGTTCTAGATGAACAGGTTAAGGCCATGAACCATTTTGTCCTCTTAAAATTTTATTGATTTCACGATTACCAAAGTTTTTGTGAACATAACAAGAGACTCCATTGTTTTTCTATAACTAGAGTTACTCGTAGCTTTTATAGAGAATCTTCCTCGATTATTTTGGTTGAGTGGTTATAAGCAAGTGTCGCTAATTAGTCTAAGTGATCATAAGTGTACTACGTTACATCAACAAACGAATTGGCGAGCAACGCTTGGGCGACAGAATTGTTTTGCGACATACTGAAGTAGGACATTACTGTAGTACGACTTCACTGTAGTGCGATATCACTGTTGTGCGCGACACACTAAAGGTGTAATGATTTTCCGATGCCAAAAACTTCAGGATCATAGATGAGAATGTTTTCAATTGAGGATGTTTACTGACAGGAGTTGATAACTCTGTCGAATCGAAATATTTTTAGGTTAAGTTTTTCCACAAGGCGAGCTGGTGAGACGAGAGGTTTCGTTTTACACAGGCATAATCTATGGAATGAGAACTTTGTTTAACTTTTGTTTAAAAATAATGACGAAAGTAGTATTGTGTTGGCGAAGCGAGTTTGCTTTAGTATAAAACGGAACGTTTATTAACTTTTTTTTCGCGAATGAAAAGGAAATTATGCACATTCGTTATTTTAAAAATTAATAGAAAATACGTAGATTCTAGGAATGAAGTTCGTAGGTTTGCAGGAGAGGGCTAAAGTACGTAGATCTACGTAAAAAGACGTAGCGTTGGCATACTGCCCGTGCTGCACCTAGGTTTTTCACCTAGGTGAAGCATGGGGTACTCACACGTCCCGTGCTTCAACTACCATAAAAATACCTACTATCTCAGGAAATGTACACATCCCGTTACAAGTGAAATGTCCTAACATCATTACGTATATCAGTATGTCACGTCACTTACGTCACATATATCGATTCCAATTGTAATTGCCTATAATTTCCTAGCAGGTTGCTGGCAGCGTATTCAATGGAACGTGATGTCCGCATGTCAGCGTGTGAACATCATTATATTATTAACCTCTTATTGCCAATAAATAATTACAATTATTAAGTCATCAAAGGGTCATGGAAATGAGGAAAATGTCAGTTTTTTTAAATTGTCTGCGATTTCCTTATTCACACACGACGTGTTTGATTACGAATACCTATCATAATTGTTTTAATGAGGTTGAGTCTATTTAGGGATACGTACCCAAAGAGTAAAAACGGGACATTATAGCGAAATAACTTCAAATATTATACAAATATGATATAAAATACGACATAAGAAAATGAAAACGCTGTAAGTAGACAAAACCCAATTGTTCACCAGAGCCTAAAAACTAAAAAAAAATAGAAAAAAATTCAGTACTCAAAAACTATTATATTTATTTTGTTTCATGATTGTTCATAAAACACGGACACGGGTAAAACCACCGGCCCAGCTAATCTATAATAAATTTTTCAGGTCATTCCACACATCATCATCTAACTCCAAGCTAAGTAACTAGCTAGTGGGTAGCTAGTGGGTACTTACATACTTTTGTTATGTAAATATATACATATAATACATAGAAACAACCAGACCACATACAAATATCTAATACATGTCTGAGGCGGAAATCGAACCCGCAATCCTGTGTTTGGCGGTCCAGCATGGTGACCATTGTGCCAACTGGGTCGTATATATTCATTAGTTTCTTAACCCTCCCAAAAGCTCCTAAAAATATTTCTTTAAAAATGCCTAGTACTGTCACTTAAGAATTAATAGGCTAGAATAATCTAACATCTTACCAAAGTACGTTTCCGTCCGGAATAACTAGAAGTTACTTTTCAATTTATGCATCCCGGAAACTGCATAGCTCATTGGAACACACGGAGAGTGACACCTCCATCCATAGACAATGATGGGTCGCCATGTCAGGTCGGATGTGACGATGGCTCATACATTTTTATTGCGTTTGACACTTTGACATAAGGAACGAGAACTTTACGTTTTATGATGCCTAGTGTTGTGATTTGAATATAATTAAAGTTTTGAATTACTGTTATTAAATATATATATATATATATATATATATATATGTATATATGTATATATATATATATATGTATATATATATATGTATATATATATATGTATATTTATATCTAAGACCTGAAACTTGGAGGGTGTGTTCTTTGTATGACGTAGGCATACGATAAGAAAGAATTCTAAGAAATTCTACCCCTAAGGGGGTGAAAAGAGGGGGGCAAAGTTTGTATGGGACAACGTGATTCCTTGGTCCATTTTCCAATCTCCACCAAAACGGCTGAACCGATTTATATGGTTTTTATTGTGTAAATTCGTTGGGTGAGAACCGAACAACATCTACTTATTTATTTTTCTATTATTTTAAATTGTTTTATGTGTAAATGGCAAATAACGTTTGCTGGGACAGCTAGTTGATAAGTAACAGACAGACTGATAGTTTTACGTACTTACCAGTAATTGAGTTTGTAGTTTGTGAAAGTGCAGTTCTTTTTCAATTTAAATTTTTATGGAACTACTCTCAAAAGGAAACCCTTTTAAACAACAAAGTTATTCCCGAACCGCCATTAAAAATATCCAATGGTTTAATTGAAGTTTGGTTGAGGATGACCGATTTAGTTATTATCAGTTTTTTTAATTGCTTCTATAGGGACGCAAATTTAAATAGGTTTCCACTTCAATATACACAACAATCAACCTCCTTCTTTTTTGAAATCGGTTAAATATTTATTTAGATGTTAAAGTGACACTCAAATATAATTGATTAATTGCTTTTGCAATTCAGATATGGAAGTTTGCGTAAGTTTTCTGTAGGAACTAACCTCAAAAAAAGTAAATAAACATCGTGCGAGCTTCGTACCGTCGTTCCATACATATACACGTTAGGCGAACGCTCGGAAGAGGTACAGTGGGCTGCATAATTGCAGCCCTCGGTAGAGTTCGAAAATTACTATTATTGGAATGTTTGCATTTTAATAATTTTTGTTTGAATTATTGATGAGTTAGAAGACATTAGACTTCAACTAAAGCAGGTGCCTAGAATCTTGCTTGTGTTGAAACCATTTTTATAACAGCCGCAGATGGTAGGCGGAGTGGGGGTGTTAGACTTTATTTTCACTACGGAATATCTTGATTCGGTCGCCGTGCTCAAAGCCCGCGATAAAAGCTATGCAATAACTTAAAACCTAAAGAAGAAAAATCTATTAAAGCCCGAAGTCAATAACCATTCTAGCTATCAGATTCATTGGATTGACCGATACTATCTGTAGTGTTGATTGAACCAGTTTATCTCTTTTCTAATAAATAAAGGCTTTCGCTCACACGGTGACAAGAATTTTAAATTATAATTGTGGTTTGATCATATGTAAAGTTATGTAATAAATACGCAACAACTACCGAGCTACGCATTGCAATAATATTTAAACAGAGCACCGAGGAGGTAGCAAGACGAGTATCGCAGGTTGAACTCATGTCATATCGCATTACACCGCAGAATCGCTCTCCTGTATTTAATGCCACCTGAGTTATTGCAAAAAAATGTTGATTATTAAATTAATAAAGTAAGCGGATCAGACTTTTCGATCCGCGGATACCTAGCTCATCGCCTTTCCTTTCTGTTTCGAACGTCTTTGGCTTCCGCTTCAATCGTCTTTTGTTTCTTTTGAGATCTTCTTTTGTTGAACCATGTGAAAAAAAAGTTCAAGTAGTTCGATCTATCGAACTATTTTGTTAATTATTTCAGGTTTTTGTTTCCATAAAATTAAGCTCTTCTAAAGAATAGGAACGAGAACACCAAACTGATCCCACCTGGAACTGATCAGAATTCCTAACTTGCAAAATGTCTAAAATAACAAAACGATTTAAACGTAGAATGTCCGCTATACGCTACATGCAAATTAAAAAATCTAGTTGCACGATTACAAGTTTATAATCCCTGAAAATTTCCAATAAGTCTAGTCCTACTGCTGTCCATTGGGTTATGCTACATCCATTCTTTTCTCGTTTCATCATAATTGCTTTTCATCAGATTTGATCTAGCTTGAGAAAACAAGCGTCTAAATTGACGAATTATCTTTTTACATTGCTATATATTAGGAGCATCATTCAAACAAAAATAGATAGCTCTTTTCTTCCTTTAATTTAGTTCGATTTCAGTGTTCCTCTTTTTGGGTAATTATGGGCTAGGCTTGTATATCTTCTTTTATATTTTTCAAGTCACTTTAAAGTTGGACGTTTTATTAAATTAAAAAATACTTAATCTCCGAAAAATACTTAATATAAAGTGTTCAAAAGCGATTAATATCGATAACAAAACATTTTATTGCAATTTAAGGAATGAAAATAGGTATATCCTGGAACAAAAAATCTATCAAAATGCCTTTGGAATGTGATTCTCTTAATTAATATAATTAAATACCTATTGCAGAGTTGTAAAATGAAAGAGAACAAACTAATAAAAATTAGATGACTTTTTGAAGTTTGTTAAAAAGGCAAAGGACCTCCTTTCTAGTTTCAAAGTCGGCTAGAATGTAAAAAATAAACCAATAAAATGTATGTGCGTGGGCGAAACAACTTATTTTACAGTTTTAATAAATAATTTTATCACATCACAACTAGTTCACTTAACACATTTCGACAATAAATTTGACATAAAATCAATGAGATGTATATTACTTTGGAGACAGCCAGTAACTTAGCAATGTTGACGTGTGCGAATTAGGACCAAATTCAAACGGGACCAAATGCATCGAACCCGTTCTAGGTGGAATCAGTTAGTTGTTATATCTAATCGTATACTGTTTATGAGGAAGTCTGAAACTAATGATAAGAAAACTTGTAAGAATCAATGTTGCAAATTGCACAGCTCTTTGGCTACGTGGTTCGAGCGGGTTCGTATCGAAAGGACATTCTAACAAAACACCCTATCAGCAAAACATCTTAAACGCAAACCGGTAAATAGTCAAAACGTCATAATAGCACCGCGGCCTAGTCGCAAATCGTCCCTGTATGAAAAGGACATACAACCTACCCGATTTTCTTAATCTCGATGAAAGTGTCAGCTTAAAATCACATTTTGAGGTATTTCAAAGCAACTGATGAAACTGTTCAAAAATATGAAAAATAGATTTTCTCAAAGGTCTATTCCACTCCATAAAACAGACTTCCCATCATCCCGGTCCTTACAGGCGACACTTTAGTGTCCTTTCATCATCATATCAGCCACAGGACGTCCACTGATGAACAAAGACTTGGCTTTAGATATAATATAATCGTAAAGCGAGTCGCTGTAACCCCGCTGTACAGGCTCATTAGAGACCAAGTGTGGGGGCCAGAGTTCCCAAAGGGTACTTGAGCAATGCTCATGTCATCATACATGACAAAAGCTGAATTGATTTGTTTGTTTTTATTTGCTGTTACCCAAGTCATTGTATTTTTATAGAAAATAAAGATTTATTATTATTATTCGTCCTGTATCACGGGGCTATTACCACCACCACCTACCAGTTAAGCTAAACAGACCTTCTCCATCCTAAGGTTGCCTGGAAGAAATCGCTTTAAGCGATAAGGTCGCCTGTTTGTACAATTTCGTAGTTAATAAGCTTTCTCATCCTTTTTGTTATTTTCAATGTTTTGTGTGTTGTACAAATAAAGTGTTTATCTATCTATCTATCTATTATTATTATTATTTAATGTCCAGTGATATAAGTGTATGCACCCAGGACCTCAAAGGCGACTATCTATACATCTTTACATGAAACCTGTAACTGCATACTGTTTATTTTTTCGACGTCAGTGAATAATAAAGGTAAGTTAACACGACCATAAAAGTATGATTTTATAAAGAAATAATAAAGATATCAGGCCATCTACCTATACTCTGCAGTCATTCAGAAAGGACGAAAAGGTTAAAAAATATAAAAAAGACGTAGGACACGCTTGAAACGTCACATAGAGGTCAATTATTACTCATTATCCTAAGAATAATTTAGCTTAATTATCTTATTTATTTAACCTACGTAATTAATAATTATGAATAAATAATAAGCAGGTAATGTTTACAGAATTTTGGTATTATTAATATTTTTTTGTAGGTATACCAACCCCTTGGGAAAATGTTAGGTAGGTACAGCAGTGGGATAATATAGGATAATAAAAAACCTACCCCTCCTTTTTTAGGGGTATCGTCACTTACCATCAGATGTGAAAGTAGATAAACACACTAGCTATCATTTAAAAAAAAATACTTCTAAATCAGTTTTCGATTTTAAGCCTTCAGAAACAAAAGGGGGTGTTATACATTCCATAGAATCAGGAGCCACACAAAGAAGGAGCACTTGCCAAAATAATGCTAATATGTCTGCCTGTTTGTTTATCTGTCTACATGACGTCTTATTGCTTTGAAAATAAACCGAGTTTAATTCCCTGAACGCCGACCCCCTTATTCCAAAACGAGGTTACAGATTTACTCGTGACTATAGTTCCCTATATAATCTATAGGAATAGTGTTTAGACTATAGTTCACGAGTAAATCTGCATCTAAATCTAAGGTTTAATCCACGTCTCGGACTATCCTTAAACCTCGTTTTGGAATAAGGGGGCGAATGTTCCATGAGTGTTTTTATTAATCATGAATTTGGAAAATAATGAACTGTTTGTAAAACTTTCAAATAAGATCTATCAAAACTTTAAAAGAAAAGATCAATTTGTTACATATTGAAATAAGAATAAAAGTAAGGTACATAAATAAATATTATTGTTGACATTTGATCTAACGTCATAAGTATTATGAATTAGATCAATCAAATTCATTTTTTTAACAATGTTAGTAGTTTAATACTTAATGTAATAATTAACAATAATTTTATACTTCTTTATGGGTGAACTGGAAATAAAATTTACGTGAGTAAATAAGAATGTCTATTATTAGTCCTTAAACGGTCATTAATGTTAATTAATAAATATGATTCTATACTTAACATAAGGAAGTAGATACAAATAATTAATCAAAATGAGATTTTACATGTTAGTTAGTCCGTCTGAACAAAATGTGTATTTACAACTGAAAAGTGTCGCTCTTGGACCGAATTCATCACAACAGGTGTAAATCAATGTAAACTTACCTTTTACGTATTTCCAAATATAATCTTCTGATATATTCCTCAGTTTGCCGGTTGATAGCAAAATGTTGGAAGACACAACAAACACTTTCAATATCACAGTCTAAACACTGCCCAGATTCAGTTTCATTGAAAGCCGAGGATGTAAAAAAAATAAATAGAATATTATCCTTAACAATGCAGTTTCACCAGGACACAATGTTATCAGCAGTCAAATGTCAGGTAGGCACTTATCACCAGTCAATTAGCGATTGTAGCGCACACGTGGGTCGATCGGTTTCGCGAGCAGTTCTCCTCCGCAGATACGACCAAAGCGCGCCAAACAGACGACTGGACTGAAACGCTGCGAACACACACTCGCAACTCCACTCGACAGGTGAAAAACCAACTGTGTGCTATCACGTGAACTCGAATACGACCCTAGTGTGGAGGTTACTCAGGTGAGACACGCCTGTGTGCGTGAACCATTTTGTTCGTGTTGGGCAGATTTATTAGTCTAGCCGTGTGTGCGTTTGCTCTACAGGTGATATATTTTGTATCGGTACGTGCGGTCACATGTCATGCACGTACGTATAATGCTACCTACCTGTTGTGCCCCCGCAACTTGATACTCTTTTTCTTTTAGGGTTGAATCTAAATTAGCTGACAGAGTTCAGATTCGCTTACTATCTCACAATATAAAACGACATTCATCGGTTTTTATCATTCAAAGATCTCTGATTAAAATACACACATCATTAAGCTGGGGAAAGAAATAAGAGCGTGAATCAAGTGAATTTTCCAGAGATTTTTCCAACATTTTAATTTGGTAGCGTTTTAATTTTACAGTAGTGTGTGTAAATCGTGGCTTGTGCACTTAGTGTGAACTCTGTCCAGGTAAGGTCATGGATGTTTAGCGCTGATACAATAGGCATTTACATCTCATGTCACCTTGACGTAACCATTGTCATTCTCACTCACAAAAAGATCCAATCCGATTTAGAAGACGATAAAGTTTTAGACTCTACCAACAACAGCATTTGATTCCTTATTATTTGAACAATTCATTCCACTTGTGTCATTTTAAATCGATTGTTATATGAAAAATAAAATACATAAAATAAATAAACATTGTGAACCAAATAAGGCCTTATGAAAACGGTTTTAAAAGCGGAATTTCTACAAAGCATATATTAGGAGTTACGATGTTATTGAGAAAAAAAATAGTATCGTGACTGATCAATTTGAGGTGTAATTTGCACCTAATCAGATGTAAAACTAGATTGATTGAAGTAATATCGAATGTTTGTCGAATGAAGCCGTCATTGTTGGCAGACAATGGTGGTGCATTGTTAGGAGGTTCTATTTCATTGTTTGTGACCTAAGTCGTGACATTAAAATGTTTTAAAATTACTTTTAGCATACATCTATAGTAAAATAAAGGTGAAGAGTTTGTTTGTTTGAACGCGCTAATGTCGGGAACTACTGGTTCGAATCGATAAAATATTTATGTGTTGGATAGTCCATTTGTCGAGGAAGGCTGTAGGCTACTTTTTATTTGGATATTCCCACGGGATCGAGAGTTACGCGGGTGAAATCGCAGAGCGCTGCTAGTCATTAATAAAGGTCAAATACAAAACCCAAGACCAAAGAGAATCAGAACCAGAATTACAGTGGTTTAAAACGATCATCAAAATTTTTTTAAACAAACAGTTTTATTTACATAAAAAGGCGTGTATTTATTGCAGCGACAAATTAATCTGTAAGTATTAGGGTTTTAATGAAAGTATGTAGGTAAAGTTAGGGATTGGCGACTTATAAATATTATCATTCTACGTAAAAATGGCTCATAAAAATAGGTAAAATAAATTCATAAATAATATTTATTACCAAAACTATGTTCATAAATTATTGCGCACTATAGACGAGCTGCTCATCATCAAAGCTCGTCATCTTCTTCTGCATGAAAAAGCCAGAAAAAGTCACTGTGGCCGAAATCGGTTAAGAAAACATCATTATCATCATATGGATTGTCAACTTTTAAGGAACTTCATATTTTATTTAGTAGAAGCAGTACTTTTAATGCGAGAACGTTTTTTAATTTTATTTGTAAATACAAAAGTACCTACCAATTCATTCTTCTTCTCGTATAATGGTGTAGCTCACCTATTGTTAGAGTTTTCAGATCGCCTTAAGGCCCCTAACTTGACCTAACGACTGCTATTAGAGGTAGCAACCGGGACCAACGGCTTAACGTGCCTTCCAAAGCACGGAGGGGCGCATAAAAACACATGTTTGGCACACAGCAGTGTGACAAAAATGTGGTTAGTTAAGTTAAACCCCAATTAATAAATTGGCCACCCATCGATGTAATGACGTTTACGGTCGTGCGGGTTAAGCGTCGCTTAACCCGCACGGCCGTAAACGATCAGCGAGCGTCGCTTAGCTGTGAGCCTCCTCATTCATCCAACAATTCATTAAAGTTTAGCAACTAATAAAGGCACGGAAACTACTGCTCTTGTCTTGTTGAATGGTTCGTCTTCATTCTGCAGTAGGTAAATCTACGGGCATGTGTGTGACTCCTTCACGCTAAAACCACTGGACCAATTGCGATGAAACTCAATATCTAGGTAGCAGAAGACCTGGATTAACACATAGGCTACTTTTAATCCTAATATTCCCACGGGATCGGGACTTACCCGGGTGAAACCGCGGAGCACAGCTACTAAAATGTATTTTTTCTAAGATGTCCTCGTTTCTCTTTAATTTAAGCCTCTGTTGATTTTTCTTTTAAAAGTAACAAAAATGCAAATAAGTAGGTTCCTATTTACGTTTGTGTACAACAATCTATGAACAAATTGCTCAAGATATGTCAACAAGACTTAAATTCATTCTTAGTATGGAGCTTCAAAGCTATGTTACCTTAATAAGAGCGTTTCATAAACTTTGAGAAATATTTACAAGCATTTCAATTAACAAACATGTACAATAACAACCAATAACCATCGCTAAGGCCTGAACCTTTTGCTTAGATCTACGAATCATGTCAGAACTGGAGTAGGTAATTTTATTAAAACCTACAAACTTATAAATGTTGAGTTTCATATCAGGTTTTTAATTATAAGAAGAGTGCCCTAATCGTTTAGGCCACTAACAAAAACACACCTTTGTTTTGATCTTTTTTGGTTTAAATAAAATTCAAGTACTTCAACATAATAATAATTATTATTCTACACTAGCTTTTGCCCGCGACTTTATCTGCGTATAATTAGTAGATTGGACCAAGGCACATTTTTTCATATAAACTTTTCCCCTTTTTTTCACCCCCTAAGGGGTGGAATTTCTGAATATCTATTTTTATCGGATGCCTAAGTCATACAAAGAACACACCCTCCAAGTTTCAGGTCTCTACGATCAGCGGTTCAGGCTGTGCATTGATCCGTCAGTCAGTCAATCAAGACAAAGCATTTTATATGTGTAGAAGATAAGATAGAAATTCCTGAAAGTTTTGGACTAAAAAAAAATAGGCTAATACCTATTTGGATTTTTTTTTTACTAAAGCTACGAAACTACAAGGAATTCGTCTTAAAATAATACCAAAATGTTTGTAAAGATCTCATTTAAGTATTCAGTAGGTACAGAAAATTTTAATAAAAATAACAATATTTCATGAATTAATTAACAATTTCAGGTTTTTTACAATTTAAACGTTCAAGGCCGTCCTAATCCTTATTTTGATCCCCGGGTTAACTATTTTCTTCAACTGCATTATCGTAATAATGCACAAAAATGACACCCGCTGAAGAATCATCTACAATTTCATGGCTCCCTCATCCATACCCGTATAGGATAGCATTCTAGTTTTAATTTATTCAGGCTTGCAATTAAGGCCATGTTCCCACTTGCACAATGGGGTGCGCGGGCGAGATGCTACAATTGTGAACGCAAACTGGGCTATCTCCATCTGAGAACAGGCCGCGACCTGTCCGCGCCCGGATAAAACAACTGGACCACTCTTTGGCTAATTTAACATGAAAATGAAATGTCCTCTTAAGTAGTTCCGCCTTGTTTCACTGTGAACTGGCATAAATTGACTTAACTCAAGTCTCTTCATTCCAAAGTAAATTAAGATTGTTTTTTAACTACTAAGCCGATTTTGACATTTTTTACAGATCGATAACTACATTATTATTATGAGACGTGTTATAGGCACAGTGATATTTGCAGTGAATCGTGACTTATGCGGATAAAAACGAGGAGCACTGGTTGATAATTTTAGATTATTTGGTTGTTAGTAACTTCATAAATGATTTCGTTACTAGAGGCTTTAACAGGATCCCACAAGGCCGCTAGGTTACTTTTTATTTCATTTTCGCTAAAGAGTTGAAAATCTTTGCTTGAGTTAACATTTTCACTGCATAATCTGGGACAACGTATAAGAATCTAAGATAACGTATAAGAATCTGGGATACCGTTTATATATCAGAATGATGCATAAGAACCTAGGATAACTCAGAAAACCTAGTATGAGTCTGTGCTAGTTTTTATAGTCATTTCGATATAAATAATCCAATATTTTAAGTAGTTTTTCCTCTAGATACCAAGCTAAACGAAAACTGCGTCTGAAGTAATCGCGGGCCTTTCTCCGTTTTTAGTTTCAGGCAATATTTAAACAATTGAATATAGGTACCTAGTTTCGATCTATTTTCAAGACCTATGTATACCAGCTATATTTACTTAGACTATCTATCAACTTTAATATCAAACGTATTAGCTAGGGATCTAATAAATTACTTACAGGCAGAGTGGTTAGACATTGAAAAACGTAAAGCTAACAGCGATGATCCGTGGTACTGTTCTGTGATTAATTGTTAGATTTTACAGTAACGTTTAGTTAGAGATGCCATTTAGGGATAGGCATGTCTTGGAAAGTCATATCTGCGGTACACTTGAAGAGAAAAGTTATTACGTAACAGCGGGAGCTTTTGTTATTAGAGAATTTGGATTAATATTAAATAGAAGCTTTCTCGAAGTTGATTTTTACGACATGCAAAGAGGGTTGGTATTTTAGGTTAACGAGTTACTAGCGTTTTGTCTGCCACGTGCGCCGTTATGTGTAGGTAAGTCGGTGCCAGTGTCCTGCTTCTTCTATTTAATTCTATCTAAGTCTGCCGTCTCTGTCTGTTTGTCTGGCTAAACGTAATAAACTCAAAAACCACTGAACAGATCTTCATACTGTTTATACTAACTGAAGTTCAGACAGACAGCAAGATAGAGTGATTTATGAAAAAAGTTTAGTAGTAGGTATCCTACTAATATTATAAATGTGAAAGTTTGTGTGTGTGTGTGTATGTTTGTTACTCCTTCACGCAAAAACTGCTAGACCGATAGCGATGAAATTCGATATCTAGATAGCTGGAGACCTGAATTAACACATAGACTACTTTTTATCACGATATTCCCACGGGATCGGGACATACGCGGGTGAAACCGCGGGGCGCAGTATTTATAATATTATAATTTAATATGTTTGTTGAAAATGGCGGAAAAAACATACCACTGGGAGCTTTACCTACCAACGTGTTCCGTTTAAACTCAAATACTAGTTAACGGATTTATGTCTGCTACCCGTATAAAGAAGTAGAAGCCGAGAACTGTCGCTGGTTTTATCTATACATATAAAATTCTTTGTCCTGAATGACTGACTGACGGAACAACGCACAGCCTAAACTGCTGAGCGTAGATACCTGAAACTTGGAGGGTGTGTTCTTTGTATGTCGTAGGCATGCGATAAGAAAGGATTTTCCGAAATTTTACTCCTAAGGGGGTGAAAAAACGGGGGCAAAGTTTGTATGGGACAACGTGAACGTCTACTTCAAGTTTTCGAGTTCTACGCGGACGAAGTCGCGGGCAAAAGCTAGTAAAAATATAAAAGCCTGCCTACCTACGTAAAATGTTTAATCACACTCCTAAACTAGTTCAGTACCTCAAAGTCCACTTACATTCCTATTATTACAAATAATGGCCATGTCATAATAATATTATTTCAATAAATGTGACAAAGTATCACTTCGGTATAAATCGTCTCGGCCTGATCGATTTATGGGCCCACTGTTATAATTTAAAGACCTGCACAAATACATTGCAGGGTCGTTATTATTTAATATAAAACGTGCTAAGTAAATTAAAGTAAGTTATCGTAAATTATACTATTCTAGTTTGTGTTAAGGTTTAAAGTAGAGCGAAGGAAAAGTTAGAGCGGTCGGAGAGCGAAGGTCGTTGAAGGTTGGCGCGCTTTTCCGCGATCAACGGCACTAGATTAAAAACAAGATGGCGGGAGTGGCCGGCGCGTGCGCAGTGGCCGCGGTAACCTAACCAAGCCACTAAACTAGCGCTTATCGTTATTTATTGAAAATATAAATAACATTATAATTGCTACGCGGCTATTATTTGCGTAAATAAATATAATAAATTCGATAAATATTATATTGGCGTGTCGAAGTTCAGTTATAATAAAGTATTATTATTGTAACTAGCTGCGCCCCGTTGTTTTACCCGTGTTATTACTGGTGCAATAAACATATCGGAATAAATAGAGTCTAACTCTAAGAGTCGAAATTGATAACGTTAATCATAATTGCTCCAGTTAGTCGCGGATATCTTTTTCTGTCATTTTCACGTTGTGGGCTGTGGTCCAAATTGGATGAACAGCAATTACAGTGTTAATTAGAGTAAGTGTACTTACTAAAAATGCCCCTCGCATATGCGTATGGCTATATGTATAATGAAATATTAATTTTAACCACCTTGTTTTTCTATTAGCCTTCGATAGTTAAAATATGTTAGTCACTTTCACACTTTTACAAAGGACAGATGTGTGACTGACACAAAGCATATTTTTACCATAGATTATATGAGGAGATTTCGTAGCACGTAGCTCGCTGCTCGCGCGTGCGGTTACATTCGAGGGACGGGAGTGAAGGTAGGAAGATGGCAGTGGAACAAAAACTTTTCCGACCCGTCCTCGTTTTTCGGCGTACGTATCGGAAACATGGACGATTCCGCTTGGCGATACAACTTAGGCTGGTTGGTGGTAACGAGTCACGGTCAAAGTCTCCCACTAGGAGATTGCTCCTTTAGCACCACCGAAGAGTCAACGTGTGAGACATCTAGGGCTAAATAAATAAATATTGCAGGACATTCCACACATCGCCATCTAGCCCTAAGCTAAGTAATTAGACTTGTGTTATGGGTGCTAGACAACGGATATACTACTTATATATTTTTTTTTTTTGTAAATATATACTTATAATACATAGAAACAATCAGACCACAGACAAATATCTAAGCAATATCTAATACTTACTAAATACTAATACTAAATATCTAAATACTTGTCTGAGATGGGAATCGAACCCGCAACCCTGTGTTTGGCAGTCCGGCATGGTGACCATTGTGCCAATTGGGTCGTCAAAAATCCAAAAAAAATCCCACGAACGCGAGCAATACGAACTCTCAATACGAATACTCAATTTATTCAATATTAACAACATTGTAACTGAATCGCAGTAACATTTTAGTGCATCTGATTTAGCTGCGAGGTTTGTAATGAATGTGCTTTTAATGCTAGATATTCTGGCACGAGCGCACTACACAGATACCATTTATGAATTTTGTCCACTTGCAACCCGTATCTTTTAATCTACACTTCAAATGTTTTTGAATGGGTATAATTTGTTGTGGATAAAGATCTTAATTCCGTTGATAAACATGTGTTTTGTTGGGTAACTTAAAAGCTATAAATCTGATATTACAGGTTAAGTTTGGATGGATGATTAGAAGGCTTTTTTTTGAACTACTAAGCCGATTTTGACATTTTTTACAGATCGATAACTACATTATTATTCTGAGACGTGTTATAGGCACAGTGATATTTGCACTGAATCGTGACTTATGCGGATAAAAACGAGGAGCACTGGTGACAATTTTAGATTATTTGGTTGTTAGTAACTTCATAAATGATTTCGTTACTAGAGGCTTTAACAGGTACCCAGAAGGCCGCTAGGTTACTTTTGATTTCATTTTCGCTAAAAAGTTAAAAATCTTTGCTTGAGTTAACATTTTCACTGCATAATCTGGGACAACGTATAAGAATCTAAGATAACGTATAAGAATCTGGGATACCGTTTATATATCAGAATGATGCATAAAAACCTAGGATAACTCAGAAAACCTAGTATGATGCACAAATGCACACTACGTAAACGCATAAGTGTAAGAACCTAGGATAACGCATAAGAACTGAAGATAATAAAATAAATATTGCAGGCCATTCCACACATCGCCATCTAGTCCCAAGCTAAGTAACTAGACTTATGTTATGGGTACTTCAGAACGGATACCTATACTACTTATATATTTCTCTTTTGTAAATATATACTTATATTATAATACAAATAAACAACAAGACCACAGATAAATATCTAAGCATAAATTGTTGACTGAGGCGGGAATCGAAGCCGCAACCCTGTTTGGCAGTCCAACATGGTGACCATTGTGCCAACTCGGTCGTCAAAATAACGCATTAGAACCAAGTATACTGCAAAAACAAAAGGATAACGCATAAGAACCTAGGACGCATAAGGTATTGAGGGTAGCTAATATTTTCTTAAATTGTCTGAGTCACACGACTAGTCTCGTCGGTTTGTCAACAGCTTAAGCATCATCTCACACAGATGGTCCAGTTTTATTAAATCGAAAACTAATTAATAACAAATCGTGTTGAACTTTGCACTTTAAATATTGGCATTCATGATATTATCACGTTTTTATGAGTTAGTGATGATTTTCAATAGATTTAAATTAATTTTAATTTAATATCAGAATGGTAAATATAAATAAATAAATATTGCAGGAGACACAACGCCATCTAGACCCACGGTAAGCAACTAAGCTTGTGTTATGGTGACCAGATAATAGATAGAGCTTATCTATATATTTTATCTAGAATCTATACTTATTACAGAGTGGACAATCGTCTTTTGTTCCGTTTTGATCGCCTTTTGTTTCCATTTCGATTATCTTTTTTCCGTTTCGATAGAATTTTGTTAACAACTTAGTTTCACGACCCAGTTGGCACAATGGTCACCATGCCGGACTGCCAAACACAGGGTTGCGGGTTCGATTCCCGCCTCCGACAAGTATTTATGTTTAGATATTTGTCTGGAATCTGGTTTTTTCTATGTATTATAAGTATATAATTAGTATATCCGTTGTCTAGCACCCATAACACAAGTCTAGTTACTTACCTTGGGGCTAGATGGCAATGTGTGGAATGTCCTACAATATTTATTTATTTTATTTTTTTATTTATTTGAGTAGTTTGACTACGAGGAAATTTATTTCTTTTGGACAAACTGGTTTGACCAGAATGTTTGATCAGCAGGAACGTACCATAAAAAAGCAGTACTTGAAAGCAAATTTAAAAAAAAATCTAGGGGATTCAAAAAAGTCGCAGATCAAATATGTATAGTTTTTTTTAATTTATGTTTGTCTTTCTGCATGTCTGTCTGAGGTCTCTACCCAGTAGAAAACAAGAGGCTGGGTTAAAAAAATCCGAACAAATAAAGCTAAGCCAAAATAATTATTCAACGAACATTTTTGAGGTAAACTAATAGTAATTATTTCCCCAGGATTTTTCCCCATTTTTGGCGTGACAACGTCTTATAAATCGATGAACACGTACTGAACTCACATAAAGTGTGACGTCACGCTCACGTTACTGGAACATGATAACACGTTATTGACAAGGTAACCATAACAACGTATTATCGTTGCTAAGGTCAATGTTTTCTTATGACGTTTATACGTAAAATGATTTTACAATTTTTAAATTTTTTGAGTCTCTTTACGACCAAGATTATTGTAATATAGTCGAATCGTCAAGATAAGAAAAAAAATACGTGTGGCACTCGGGGACTGCCGCGGTAAAGCTATTGTATCGTGCGAGCTTCGTACAGTCGTACCATATACAAACACTTTAAGCGAACGCTCGGCTGAGCTACATGGTAGGCGGAGTAGGGGTGTTAGGTTTTCGTTACGGAATTTCTTGATTCGGTGGTCGTGCTCAAAACCCGCGATAAAAGCTATGCAATAGCTTAAAACGCGATTAACACCCGCGAAAATAATTACTGTTTTAAGGTCTCAAATACAGTTCCCCAGAATCGAGGTCAAAACTCTTACTGTTATAACGATCAATAGTAGTTTTATAGTAAAACTAATTAACCTTATCCTGAACGCACGGCAAACAGTTACCATAACAACAATAGCAGAATTTATCTTCACCGTAGGACACATTATTACAACAACGAAATACATCTTCCGTTCCATCGGTTGTAAATAAACATACCCTCCAATTAATAGACGGATAAAGACATTTAATTTATCCTAGATACACGGAAAAAATATTCTCGTTTGGGTATTGATATTCTGGTTAGCGCATTACAATATTTAATGCAACTACTCATAGAGCGGTGTTGGCTTAGTGGTAGATACCTCGACTTTCATTCTGAAGGTCTTGGGTTCGAATCCCAGCCGGCCGTGCACCAATGTATTTTTCTTAAGAAAAAATTGTGTGCGCTATATGACATTGCTCTTACGGTGAAGGAAAACATCGTGATGAAACCCGCGGCTTAGTTGGCTTCAGAAGTATTGACAAGTTCTCTCCTCTGGACATGGTCGACTGGCTGAGAGGGTAGTAGGTGCTGGGCAAGCCTACTCCATCCTCACGCAAAAAGGACCCAATTAAAAAGGGTTCAATGGCGGAAAACAGCCTGTATTCAAGGTACAAGTATTCAAGTACAAAGTGTAACTACTCGTATTGTAATCGTTACATAATGAATATAGTTAAAAATTAATTGTATCTTGTATCTATTTTATATTTATATTGTATCTAAATTAATTGTTCATTTTTAATCCCCGACGCAAAAACGACGGGGTGTTATAAGTTTGACGTGTCTCTGTGTGTGTGTGTCTGTCTGTGGCATCGTAGCTCCCAAACGGCTGAACCGATTTTAATAATTAGTTATTTTTCTTTGAAAGGTGAATTAGTCGAGAGTATTCTTAGCTATGTTTGATCGAAATCGGTTCAGCCGTTTGAAAGTTATGAGGGATAAAAGTCAGGATTAAAAACCGAATGTAAGTAGATAGGCTCGAGTGGGGTATCAAATGAAAGGGCATGATTTGTACGTTACAAATAGCTAACGTAACAAAATATACACATAAAATTTTATACTAATCAGTTCAGGAGTTTGGTAACTAGCACCGGGACACGATTATAAATAGAGATGACTTCATCTATTACGAAAGCTTTAAAACTACAAGAACTTCGAGGTTAAACTTCGCTTCCATTCTTTTAGGAAGTCAACGACAACTAAGAATGAATTTTGGAAATTCGCTTCTATGTAAAAAGGGCCGAATAAAATTTGTAGTTTGCAGTAACTCATTTGTATTCTGTCTTCGTAGGAAATTGTCAAATGTACTCTCACTTTTTTCCATATGTAAATATGAAATCGGGTAGAGTTTGGATTTTTTATAAGGTAATTTCAGACCGGGTAGAGACGGGATCGGGTAGAGTTGAGACAAAGCCCATTATTCTATTCTATTCTTAACTATTTTAAAGAAACGAACATGTTAAAAGCTCAAATGTCATCTCATTCTCTTTAATATTAAACATCTTTATGTACGGAGCATCGCGTAAAGTATCGACCGATCGTCGGTTCCGCTACCGATCGTAATTACCGATAGAACAACACTAATTGAGTACTCGGTATCGATACTACTATCGACTGAAGATCACCATAATGGAAGATTCCAAGATAAACATATCAAAATACAACGCTAAATTCTCGCTTCGGCCGGACAAATGGAATGATTCAAACTTTTGAAATGGTAGTGCTTTCTTTATTCGCCCCTCGACGATATGAGATTTCGACGTTTTTTTTTTAATAGATCATCTGTCACATTGCCCCAATATTTGGTCAGGGCTGACTCCTACCTCGGACAACGGATAAGTATCACAATCCAACATGGCAGCACAGCCAGCCTTTTGGGCACACTTCCTAGGGACCATTTGGACTTTTAAAGTGATTAAAAGTCCAAAAGGGGGATGGGTCTCCAGGAAGTGTGCCCAAAAGGATATGTAGTAGGTATGTAGTGACATAGTATAAAACAAAGTCACTTACTGCTGTCTGTGCCTATGTCCCTATAGATCTCTAGAACTACGCAACGGATATGCGGTTTTTTAAATTTAATAGATAATGATTTAAAAGGAATGTTTATATGTATAATACATGCATAATACAGCCGTGCGAAGCCGGGGCGGACGGCTAGTTTTTAATAAATGTAAAAATGTAGTTTGTTTAATTTACTTAATATTATAGAATACACAGTAGAAAGTAGGATAGGATAAATGATTATAACGTCTGCTTATTCTGTTTGTTTTTGATCCAATAAATAATTTGATCAGCATAGCCAAATCGTGTCGTGTAAGTGTGTTTGGCGACCAAATAAACGTTTTATCTATCTATCTAAATGTAAGCAATATAATGATTGTTACAAGGGATGTGATTTTGTAATCGAACTGTTGCCTGCTTCCTGTCAAAAGGTCAAGTATCCGGCCCCATATCGCACATCACAAACAAAAGGGTATTAACTTGCAAAACAGTGTTTTGAGATATCGCGTTTTGAAAGTTTGAAAATTCATAGCTGTGAAACTATCGATTCAAATTTATTACTGTATACTAAGATTTAAAGGTACAATATCCTACTTTAAGTTGATTTAGTTTGGTATGTATTGCAAGAGTGGTTTTTCTTCTATTAACACTTTTATAGGACTGGGTGAAGATAAGACCTTTTAAGCTTTTCAAATCACTCAAAAGTAGCACTTACGACTGTCTAGACTAACCAAAATTGACTAAAATTTAAAAATTTGAAGTAGTAACAATTAATGATACCTTATTATAACTACAGAATGTCAAGTTTAAGGTCGGTAAGAAAGTAATCAAAATAAAATGAAATACAGTTTAGTACTAAAAAAGGTTTATTTTTCCTCTTAATTTCTTAAACCGTGGAAAATGGACTTCAAAAAAAGGTATTAGATACAAAATAATAATCCTATGCTAAAAGTGCTTGAAACATAGTTCTAAATTATTATTAATGGCATATTATCAACAGTCTCATTAAATTTATTTTAAATACTATTGGTAAAGTTGACATTACTTCAAAAAGTTATAAGGGTGTAGCAATTAAAATTATTTAACATTCATGCTAAATTAATAGTAAATCATAACAGGCTACGACATAGCAGTCGGAAGCCTTTTGCTTGTCTTTTTCTTTTTCTTCTCTACTCAATATTTTCTCATTTTGGTGATCATCATAACTCTTCTGTAATAGCGTTTTCTCTTCAGTACTACTGTTTTCATACGAAACACAAACTTCGCAACGATCTTTTTTCGGCAGGAAAAAAGAGATATTAAAATCCTTGTGAAATATATTTGAGAACATAGTCTTGCTAACAAATCGTCGTGAATTTGATTCACATACTTTCTTGTAATCCTCGTAGATTTGCGTTAAGGATCTACCTCCTTCTATGTATTGACGAGTACTCTGTGCTCTGATATAATGACTCTCTATTCGTGGTATTAAATCAATAAACTTGCGAACTTCGTCAGCTTCTTCGATCAATTTAGCATGTTTGGCATGTTTTCCTCTATAATCTTCATTGACGAATCCATCTTCATTACATTTCTGTTTAACGGTGGCAATCACTTTATCGTTTATGTCCAATGTAGCTTTGAAAAACTTTTTGCAAACACGAATTTTTTGGTCTTGAATATTAAAATAGAAAGCGTAATTAATAGAATGTCGTCGTTCAGCTGAACAATTGGAGCACCGATTCGGTTGACGTGTAGTTGTTAATTTTTGCATATTATTTTTAATGAAATCTCTTTGCTTGTTTACATCACCCAAATTCCAGTAGTTTTCGAAAATCTGCTTACGTGCAGCTTCGTCTATAGATAAGTTACACTTTAATCTACACGTGGTTTCATTACAGGAATTTTTAATTGAACGTGCTTGCATTCGCTGCTTCTTGTAATTCAAATACTCCATTCCCAAATTACGTTTCTTTTTGGAAATTGCCTTCATAGCACCAGTAACGACAGTGTTCTCTGGTTCAGTAGAGAAAGACTTATGTTTTGTACAGTCATTATCTATACAAAATTTGTCAAAATGAGGGATGCAGAGGAATCCTTGGCATTGAAAGCATGTGCTAAAAATATCAGCAAAACAGTTTTTATATTCACAGTGCTGTTCAATAGTGAGATTTGTTACGTTGGAGAGCACATTCTCATTATTTGTTTCTGTAAAAGTTTCACTTACTATAAGAGGTTGATCACAGTGCTGTTCAGTAGTGAGATTGGTTACGTCAGCAAGTACATTAACATTATTTGTTTCCGTAAGAGTTTCATTTGCTACAGAAGGTTGATCTACCTCTTGAGTTAACGTGCTATCGTGAACAACAGAGCTACAGTGATCAGTGATGTTGTGAAATTCACAATCGTTATACGTCTGTTGATTTTCGAAATGATCCCAGCATAGGAAACTATTGCATTTATTGCAAGCCGAAAACACATCCGAAGAACAAGAGATGTACTCGCACGTTTGATGGCTGCCTGATGACCCAGAAATACAAGATTGAGGACGACGAGAGAGATTATTATGGTCGGGTACGTAATTTGGGTCATTAGTATCATCGTTATCAGCAAATGGGTCTTCATTTTCATCAGTTGAGTGACTTTCAGGTGTACTTTGGCGGTCAAAGACAGCTTTCATTATCTTTTGGGCCCTTCTACTTCGTTCCATGATTTTACGTTACACTAAAATTAAAAGAAATGTCACAATAACCACCAGATAAAAGGGTATCATGTTATTTCTAACTCCCAGTTTTTAACAAAACAACACGGAAAGGGGTATCATAACACCCCGATTCGAGGGCTATACAGTATCATTTTAAGATAAATCTAGTGTAAATTACGAGTTTATTAAAATTTAATATTGAAGAAGGTAGTATCTCAACATAGTTTGTAATAAAACAACGCAACCGTATTGAAACTAACAGGCAAGACGGTATTAAATCAACATAATACTGAATACAACTATGAATCCGTATTGAAATCAACATGCAAGAGGGTATTAAGTCAACATAATACTGTCTAAAATACTCACATTTTAAAATTTTGCCCCGAACTTAACAATGAACTGGTCGTAACTCGACACGGACGCGTGCGACGCGTGCAAACGCTGAGCGGCAACTGAACCAACTAAGATGCGACCGTCTTGATTGGATCGGAAATAGCGCGAGTGAACAGTCAAGAAAGAAATGTGTTGCCATATTTCGGAAACTATTTGGGCTACAGATACCATTGTCTTGCCAGTTTGTAGAGATAAAAATCTACATTTCGAAATGCGAATAAAAAAAAAATGGCACTCTGCAAGATAATACCCTTATGTTTGAGACGTGCGATATGTCAGCTGATGTCGTCACTTCCTTAATAAGACTTCAACGCGCGCACTTGGCGATGTTTAAAACTTAAGTTATTGCAGCAAAAATGGAGAATCGTATTAGTGTTAAACTGAAGAAGAAAATAAGAGAATTTAAAATAGAGCTGCCTGACATAAATAGTAAATAAGAAAACTTAAAATTACATTTATTGACAACATCTAGCGGTGACACACGGAAAAGATTTCAACGTGCGCTTTAGTACGCGAGTTACATGGTAGGCGGTTCGGGGGCTGTTAGGTTTTATTTTCGTTACGGAATTTCTTGATTTGGTCGCCGCGCTCAAAGCCCGCGATAAAAGCTATGCAATAGCTTAAAAATTAGATGGTTATATATCCCACTATAAAATGAAACTATGAAAAATACCGATCCGGTTTCATTCCCAGTATGATACGACTGGAAATGAAACCGGATCGGTATTTTTCAGCGTACCTTGACATAGGATCGTGGCGATTTTCAACAAACTGGTGAGAACTAATGTAGAAAAATTGAAAAGTTCCAAAAAAAATTCTAAGCTTTTAAAAGCATTTTGTTAGCTTAAGCTTAAAAAGCTTTTTGTCCTGCATTTTACAACCAAGAAAGCTTGTTTATGGCCCCGGTGACCGGTCACATTATTCTTTATGATTTACCTAGACTATAGATAACTTCTAAGAATACGTTTAGATGCCTTGTTACTGAGGAAACAATTATTTTCTGTAGTTCATATGACTAAGAGAGAAAGGTAAATGCTACTTAACCTCCAGCGTTCGTGTGTCTGTGGAACCAATATATTTATCTTTGTTATTTGTTGTTGAAGGACGACATCACACATTGAGTTAGTATCGAATCGTCGCAAACTCAGGTCTAAGTTAATGTCTAAGTAGCAGATGGTCTAAAGCTATTGTCGTCATAAATGCAGGTGGTCTAAATTTCAATTTCGTCTAAATAGGGGTAGTTGGGCCTTTGACAACACAGTCGCTATATAGGAGGGTTGATATCAAGCAACAGCCGCTCGTAAGCCAAAAGATCAGTCAATCAAAAATCCAAATCCATACCAATTTCGCCAAATGTTATTGAATTTTTATACGATTTTTTTAAGCAATAATGTCACCTCATCATGTCAGCCCATGCACGTCCACTGCTGGACATAGGCCTCCCCCATACGACGCCACAAACAGCGGTCCTGAGCCGCCTCCATCCACCGACTACCCACGACCGCTACAATGTAATGTCACCTATATGTATAAATTATAGTATTATTTTCAGTGTTTGGTGTAATGTACAAATAGTGTTTATCTTTTGACAATTAGTATAACTAATTGATACTATATCGGAATAAGCACAAGAAGAAGAAGAAGAATTTTTATCCTGATATGGGTATAATTTAATTTCGTCTAAATAGGGGGGGGGGGGTTGTTGGGCCTTTCACAATTCGCAAATATGGTTAAATTTCGCCAAATGTTATTAAAAAAAATATAGAAATCTTTTTAACAATAATGTCACCTATTTGTACAAATTTTAGTTAATAAGCTTTTCATTTTTAGTTTTTAAGATATTGCATATGCAAAGCTTGCAAAGCAAGGCTTTGAGCGCGCGATAAAAGATAGCTTTTAACGCGGGCTTTGAGCGCGGCGACCGTATCAAAAAAGTCCGTAACGAAAATAAAACCTAACACCCCCACTCCGCTTACCATGTAGCTCGGCCGAGCGTTCGCTTAACGTGTATGTATATGGTATGACTGTATGAAGCTGGCACGATGCAACAGCTTTACCGCGGCAGTCCCCGAGTACCACACATTTTTTGAAGTGAAAACTTCTTTAGCGGCGTTGAGCACTTTTTCTGTAATGGGTATAAAATCTTAAACTCGCGTCAGGACACGTGACCTGATCGAAAAAGCGTAAGACGGATGGAGAGTAGACAGCTATAGTTTTAAAGTGTTAAATTTTTAATGTAATATAAATTGTCATGTTTGTGTACGATAGCGCAATAAATGAATATTGTATTCTACCACATAAATGATGGTACTTTTATACTGATAAAGCAATTGGTGCAAAATTATTCCCTAACCATTCCAAAATATCAAACATGCTCAACGTTAATAATCAAGTTTTCACTTCTGCCGGCACTCCCGGAGTGCAACCCGTTTTTTTTTTCAATGTTTGGTGTTATGTACAAATAGTGTTTATCAATCTATTGTCAATTAGTATGAGGACAACTACTTGATACTTACTGCGCCAAACCCAAATATATCGGAATAAGCACAAGAAGAAGAATTTTTATCCTGATATGGGTATATCAGTATAAAAAATCTTCTTCTTCTTCTATCCGGACTTACGTAAGTAAAACCGCAGGGCACTGTTAGTTCATTATAAAGTCAATAAAGTACGTACCTACCTTCTACATTACCCGTTCAATGATTTTACGTCGAAATGCAAGGAAAGTGTAGCAACATGCAAAGAGATTTAGCATCGCAGTGTAAAAGAGCGTTAATCTAAATGTTTTCAAACATTTTAATCAATGTAATACGACTTGAATAAAGATCAAAGATTTGCTAAAAAAAAGGAATTCATATGATTTTTTGGGGGGAAATGGCGGGAAAGACTTATCAATTAAAAATTAATTTCATAATTTTGCTGAAACTTTATTCAATTTAGGTCAGTGAATATGCACGAATGTAGTAAAAGTGAAATATGCAATCATTTCTTTAGCACTAAAACTCCTCAACTCAGTTGAGTTTAGACTATCGGAGAAACAATAAACTAACTTGCTAGATAATGTTAATCCATTTGAGCTAAACTTAGGCTCTGAGCTTTCTGAGGCCTTTCTGACCAGGAGCATATCGGGTCAATGTGGCATGGTGCAGCACAGAACCTTGAAAATTACAAAAAAAAACGCCAAAAAAAAAGTACCGCCTTAGTGTAGTTTACAAATATTACTAAGAAATACTATTACTTGACACTGGCCTTATGCACAAGTATTACGTTACCAATACTTGAATACAACAATACGGTATTATTTATTCCCTCTATTCTGCTGCTATTTAAACCTCTTTGATAACAAGTATAACCCGGCTAATTGCAGAGGCATGTTCTATGTCACCGTTATCCAATACAAAGTGAGGGTAGTAACGTGTAGACGGGTTACCCGGACGAACGCGGTTCACCATTAGAAAATCTAATCTCGCGCTTCTGTCGAACGCGAGGTACAGGTGGAAAGATAGTGTTGGAAATTATTATTTTTATTTTTTTGACAAAGAGAACGGAATTAAATAAGAGGTTGATTGTTTATAGGTGTACAGAAGTAAGCCTTACCGCTTTCTTATTAAAGTAAAAGACGATCGAAAAAATAAACAACTACCATGTTTTTTGTATTTATTTTGTGGTGCTCGATATTTTGATGCCGTAAGCACCACTTGTTTTGTTTAAGTTAAGTTATTCCGGAGACTCGTAGATTTTTTTGTAAAATCATCAAAATATCTGCGCTTGTCAAAGCATCAAAATTTCGAGCACCACAAAATAAATACAAAGAACATGGTAATTGTTTATTTTTTCGATCGTCTTTTACTTGGACTAGGGGGATGGATAAAATTGAAAAAATCTAAAACAGTTCAGCGCTTAACGGTTCCTCAGGGGGAGCTTAGGGGGTCCGTGAGACCTTCTGAACTGCGCTTATTGGGCACCCCAGTCAAGGGGGACCGTCAATCATGAGATAGTTCTTGACAGGGGACCGTTTACCGTAGGGGGGCTGTTAATCGTTGAAAATTGTTTAATTTTAGTAGTGAAAATTACCATGTTAACCATTTGAGGATCATCAAGTCTCAAGTGATTATGTATGTTGTAGGAAAGCGTGCTACATTTTAGGCTGCATTGTCACCTACCATCAGGCAGGTGTGATACTAGTCAAACGCTGTCCTATCATATGTAAAAAAATAATAGTTTAAAACTATATTGTAACAGTTCCGTGCCACCTGAGCAATGTCGTCGGTCGCACCTAGCACGGCCGATCTCGTCCACGCCCCACATCTGAGATTGAACCTATTAAACAGGCAAGGTGAAAATCAAATAATGGCGTAGAGGCCACGGCATCAGCAGTAGCCCTACCTATAATTATAACTTATGATTGTACTTATTTATCTTACAATCGTGAAAGTTGTAGGCACGTAAATAAATAAATAATGATGACCTTCTGTTGTATCTACCATGAAACCTATTTCAAGATAAAGTTTTTGTATTTTATATTGATTCCTAGAGACATTTTTTTAAGAAAAAATAAAGGCATACCTAGACTAAAATTCAAACTATGGTGTACTTGTACTTGTATATATTTTCCGCAATCGTGGTCACCATGTGGCGTAATTTTCGGATATGTATTTTTCATAAAAAAATATTATAATTATCGAATTGTCAAACTACTAACTCAGCTAAGTTGTCGAAGGGTGTGCTAAGCCTACGCGCGGTATTTAATTCCTAGAGATTATTCTAAGAAAAAAATACATGCCTAGACGAAAATTTAACTGTGGTTATTTGTACTTGTATACGGGCTGTTTTCTGCAATCAGACCTCTTTAGTTGGATCCTTTTTCCACCTATGGTGTGTGGCGTGATTTTCGGATATGTATTTTTCATAAAAAATATTGTAATTATGGAATCGTCAAATTACTAACTAAGCTGAATTGTCGAAGAATTTAATTTGCTACGATCAATATATTTTGTATGTCTATGGCAACACTAAAATAAAAGTATTCAATATTTTGCATCTAATTTAAATGATATTACTTTGACGACCTCTGTGCTGCGGTAAGTGTACACCCGCAGAAATTCGCAGGTTTGATTGCCGTCAAGGAAAATATTTGTATAATCTATAGATTTATTTCTGGTATGGGTGTTAGTGTAGGTATAATATGTATGTATTTACAAATAAAAGTATAAAAGCTTTATGTCTTCTCCTTATTACGCTTGGCACTCATATTTCAAGTCAATTTGCTTAGTTTTAAATGTCATACAATATTTTAAATACAATATTATGTTTTACGATGTACAAATACTTGAATAAAATAACAAGGAACTTGCTAAAATCCAAAAACAATGTAAATTATACTAAAGACCTTAATTCACGAACTTCGAACGTCAACATTTTCCCACCCATTAAAAATAATATATTATTAAATAACGCATTACTATATTAAAAAGCCTTTAACGGCCACTTATTTTTAAAATCGTGTACTTACGAAAATAACAGAAACCAGGTCACAGAGTTGTCCGACATTATCTGATTTTTCATTGTTTCCGCGATAGCGGTGTTGGCCTAGTGGTAGATGCCTCGACTTCGTGGGTTCGAATCCCGTCGGTCGTGCACCAATTTTCCTTACAATTTATGTGCGCTATTATAACCGTAGGCGCTCACTTAGCCTGGGGCTGCGTGAAATATTCTGCAATATTTATTTATTACGACAAATAGACGTAAATAAATAGACGTTAAGTCATCATCATCATATCAGCCCATACACGTCCACTGCTGGACATGGGCCTCCCCCCTATGACGCTACAAACAGCGATCCAGCCTCCTTAGACAAGATTGCTTTCTATTAGCGATATCGCCAATCGATAGATTTAATTGTATGAAATTGATATAAACCATTGTATAAAATTAGCATAAGATGGAATTTATCCACTATTTTTTTCTTTAACGCAAGACTACGTGACTTTTCGTTGGTTTGTGTCAATTTCATACAAAAAAATAAAAATAAAAGTCTGTCGATTGGCGATATCGCTAATAGAAAGCCATCTTGTCTAAGGGGGCAGAGCCGCTTCCATCCACCGACTACCCCCGCCACCGCTACAATGTCACCGGTCCACCGGGCAGCTGGTCTCCCAACACTCCGTTTCGCGTTGCATCACGGCCGCCACTCGAGAACCTTTACTTCCCAGCGGTTGTCAGTTCTGCGAGCTATATGACCTACCCATTGCCACTTCAGCTTACTAATCCTGAGAGCTATGTCAGTGACTTTGGTTCAAGACGTTAAATATATACTTTTAATAAAAAAACAGATAGATAAATTGTACCACGAAAAAAACACAAAATATTCAGATGTACAAACATAACTATATGAACACACACCGTTTAAATAGTGCAGATGGGACACTGCTCAGTGATAAATTTGATAGAATGCAAAACTCAGATTTTGACCATATAATACCCCTAATAGATTCCACATGCAGGTGCACGTAATACGCGCAACACATTCGAAATCGTATTGAATTAGTTTGCGATATTTGGTCGACATTGATAATTGCTCAGGTTACTTTATCTTGCTTTAGCTACTATATCATCATTATGGCACCCACAGGACGTCCACTGCTGAACTTAGGCTGCGCCCAAAGACTTCCAGAGCGATCGGTGGCGTGATCTCTGCGTCCAACGACTTCCCGCGACTTTAATTAAGTCGTCCATCCATCTAGTCGGAGGCCGTCCCGCGCTCCGCTTTTCGGTACCAATTTAGCATAGCTACTAAATAAACAAGCAGTATATGGTAGCTTTGCTATGACCTATGACACGTAGCCAATTGTGATTGAGATGTGTGGAATGTCCTGCAATATTTATATTTATATTAATTTAATACAATTTTTATTCACTTCATCATGGTTGCGCGCATATCTTGTTCTATATGCGGTTATATGCGACTTCGGGGTCAATTTATGTTTTTTTTTTTCGCGTTTTTGCATGATGAGTTGCAACTGGCGCTCTATCTCGTCAGTGTCCCAAAGCCTGAATCCAAAACAAACAGTCACACCACAACGACCCTTTTAATTATTGAACCGTAATTGATAAGTTCCAAACGAATGAACTCAAAGATAACACCGAGATTAACATTAAATGTTTAACTGTATCACGACGATTATTATTGCAAAAACCGTGAGTGTATTTATTGATAAAACATATAAAATATGACAGTGGTTGGTGGTTGGGTAGCGGTCGGGCGAGATAAAAGGGGACCTGCACTTACGCGCCCTTTCATATCTATAGACCGGCATTCTTTGCAACACTTAAATTGGGTATTGTACACAGTGTCATCTAGCCCTAAGCTAAGGAACTAGATTTGTGTTATGGTAGTTAGACATCGAATAGAATATATTTATACTTTTCTTTTCTATATATAGTGAGTGGTTCTCACTCTTGTTCCAGCGTTCAGCGAGACAACATCTCAGAGAGAGACGTCTCGTTTCTAACGTTTGTCGCACAAGCGCGATCGGAGTCCAATCCTGATGATGCGTCTTGTAGACGTGAAACACGTGTCGTGGTTTATGAATGGTATCACTGATACTAATTTTTGCTTGTCCTCATTGCATGCCTCTGGATATGGGCGGGTGGGTGGTGCATATTACATTTTGTGTTGGCACTAGGCTCGGAACTAAAAACTAAATATTAATACTTCCATTACAGATATGGAGTTCCGAAAAGTAAAGCCGGATTCAACCAATTATTTTCTAAATATATTATCCTTATCACTACGTACTCAGAAATACCTAGACCAGAAATAGATATCTGCACATACTATAGACGGGAATCAAACCAATAACAATCTCATAAATTTAATAAATTAACCAGGAGTTATTTTATTCTTCATTTCTGGTCTAAAATTTTATATGAAATACAACAAATGACTTAATCTTTAGTTGACTCAAGTTGCGACGCTTAGATCGCTCGACTAGTTATCCCAGTTTAGCGAAACTAGTGCCTTAATTTTTGCACTCGTACTGTTACAAACATTAATTAAATTTAGAATTTAAAAAACCCCCGACTTTTATCCCCATAACTTTTATATGGTTAAACCGATTTCGATCAAACATAGCTAATAACACTCTCGATTAATTCACCTTTTAAACCAAGGAAATAAATTCAAAATCGGTTCAGCCGTTTGGGAGCTACGATGCCACAGACAGACACACACAGAGACAGGCACGTTAAACTTATAACACCCCGCCGTTTTTGCGTCGGGGTTTTTTTATATTATACTTAAAATACCGCTTCTGTCGTTAAGCCAATTTTAAAATAACCTTATAACTGACTTTACAATAATAATCCAAAATTAAAAGTAAAAAAACTAAATGTAACTAAACAAAACTAAAAGTAAAAAACTAAAGACAACGTAAAAAAAAAAAAAAAAAATTTTATTACTTATTTTTTTTTTCCCCACACTTATTTATACAGTATGCAACACAAACAACACAAATATCCACAAAAAAAAACAAAAACACTAAAGCTATTACAAAAAAAAGCTATTATTGCGTCGGGGGTTAAAAACAGGAAGTTTTTATCTAAATAATAAATATCTGACGTATACGTATTAACAATTAATTTTATTTACCAAATTGACTTTAATCATTTTTATAAGGTAGGTAATTGGCAATAAAGTAATTTGTGAATTTAAATCTTTGATTAAAAGTTTAAATGGAGTACTACTTAGGTACAAAGTAGATCGAATGATGGAGATAAGATATGTCATTAAAATGTCAAATCATTTCAATAATCGATCTAAAAACTGGTAGTACCTACATAATCTAGTTCATTAGTTAACACAAGTCACCTTGAACTTAAAACTAAAATAAAATCTGTTTGACACTTACTTTATTAAATCACTCGCTCGTACAGGTTTCAATAATTATTTATGAGTACAAGTACAACTATTAATGGATATAGGTACATATTAAATGTAAGGCATCGATATTAATTAATATGCATACATAAATTAAATAATTAGGTAGGTTGAAATAAGGCCCGTGGCAAATTCATTGAATGCCCTGTTCTCCCGATATAAAGAAGCTGAACCAACAAAAAAATAAAAATAAAGTATTTTGTAATACTTATATTTATACACTAAAAAGTCTACAAAAAATGTTTTTGATCAATAATAATTTCTCAAAAAACTCTATGAAACTAAGTAGATAATAACTCAAATAAATTAAAGACAAAACTTTTTTTTTAATGTCCTCCTCTGACCGGGAACCCCTTTCGGCTGGGGGCATGGCATTTTGCCGACTTGCCACCCTGTAGTTACGCCACTAAATAAGGCACTATTAAGGTACACGCCTTATTCGTGGGCGTGTGTAGCGTGCATAGCGTGTGCTGCAATAGAATAAATATAAATATTTCACACATCGCCATCTGGCCCCAAGCTAAGTAACTAAAGACTTGTGTTATGGATGCTAGACAATATCTGAGTTCAAAGTTTCTACTTCGACCGTCTTTTGTTTCTATTTCGATCGTCTTTCAACTCTGTTTCGATCGTCTCTTGTTTTTATTTCAAATCGAATCCGTAGAGGATTAAGTGGATCATAAAATCGAAATAAAAACCGGAAATTACAATAATGAAATTATAAAATGAAACAGAGCTTTTGAAACGTTCGTAATTCGCAGTTACTTTTCGTGGTATTTGGTAGCGCTACTAGTCTTGTCAGATTGTGAAGAGCTTAAAGGATTTAAATCCTGGTAAAGAACCTCGCCTAAAATAATTTATTAAATACTTATCTCAGAATATAATATAAGGAAAGGTTGACATTAAATCTGATGACCTTTTATTGTGAACAATTCCGCATCCTACTATAGATATGGTGCCAATGGAATGTGCTACAGTTTAAATGAGGTTGCATCGGACCGGTCGCGACCGCCTCCGCGCAACTTCGGCGAAAGCCTTGCCATGATTTATAACTAAAATTAAAACTTGGCCGCCACAGAAATGGAAACGGGAGACTCATTCGTATCGATTATTATCGATAATTTGACGGATTTTCTCTGGTGATTGACACGTACTTTTTACAGATTAACGTTTCGGTTTAAAGTTTACAGTAATTTGGGTAAAAGATTTGTAAATGACTTGAATCTGTCAGTTTGCTGTTCATTTTTAACTGTACTTAACTCTACTTTATTGAGAAATTGAACGTATTATAGTCCGAAACGTAATAAAACAAATGCCACCTCGCTGTAATGATATATCTGTTTCGGTTCTGGATGATTCTCTTTCATTTTCGAATAAATCTAGAAACGTATTACTCTATAAACCCTAATTCGCATTGTTTTTATTGGTCCATCAATCGCTGCGCATGCGCTGTAGGGCTCGACAGAAGTTATATATTGCAGCTTCAGATAAAATCGCGCCAGTCGCGCCGTTGCAACCGTGGCGTTATCTTGATCAGGGAGCAGGTAACTGCAGCTCGCAGGTCGTTCCATACAAATTGTATGGCATATCTACTACTACTTTTGGGCATAGTTAACCTTATAGTTTTCTTGTACGATGTTCCCGGCCACTAATGGGAGCGATTCATCGTATCAATGGTGTGAGAAACGCGTATATAGAGTTCCGCGGACGATGCGGTCCGAGATAGTATTGGTGCAAATCTATGGTCTATGATATGAGAAATCTCCCTTTTTCAGACTTCCACTTACGTGTGGGTTAAACTAATATCTACGCTCGGGGCAGTGATCTATCCAACTAGATAATATAGACCTAAATCTACGCTAGATCCTTGCGCAATTGCCATTTGGAAGTCGAGACTTAATCTAACATCTAGATTATTCAGAATTATTCCTAGTTAACATAATTTTACTATGAGAACTGGTCACAATAAAACTTAGCTCTGACCCAGGATGTGGACCTCAACTCCATTCTATGAAAATAGCATTCCGAGTAGCAGAGAATACGCTGTTATTTCACTTGAAGGTTTTGCGATGACCAGTGAAGATAGAGATAAAAAAATTAATCTGCTGAGACGCATCATTAAAGTGAGGGAAGGAAATAAATGTAATGTTGAAACAAGTTATATTTATCAAGTTTGTACTTACTTTACTTATCTTTTTGAGATAAATAGGTAACACTCTGAAAAAATACCAGCATAAATATAAATATAAATATTGCAGGACATTCCACACATCGCCATCTAGCCACAAGTTAAGTAACTAGACTTGTGTTATGGGTGCTAGACAACGGATATACTACTTATATACTTTTCTATTGTAAATATATACTCATAATACATAGAAACCACCAGACGACAGACAAATATCTAAGCATAAATACTTGTCTGAGGCGGGAATCGAACCCGCAACCCTGTGTTTGGCAGTCCGGCATGGAGACCATTGTGCCAACTGGGTCGTCAAAGCATCAAGCCTTAATTTTTGTCTATTGCTTTCATAGTCGAATAAAAATCTGTCTGAAGAGTTTATTTCAAGCTATCTTTCAATATTTTAAAGCTTGTAAAAAGTAGAAAATAAAAAAATAAGGTTGATTAAATTGATGGTATGGCTTTTTATGGTAATCTTCAGTAAACAAAGTTTTACCATTTATAACTCGAGAACGGCTGGAGTGATTGCGATGATACTCGGTATGGCGATAATTGGAGACCCGGATTTACAAATAGACTTTTTGAATGGAGACTTTCGCGAATGAAAACGTGAAAAATTGCATCGGCTGAACTGAATGACTGGGACAAAATAGTCTTAAGAGCTCGGTCTCTCCCCCAACTGAACTACTAGGACAAAAAGTTGCAACTGTCCGGTAACCGAACTACCATGGACGAATCTGTTCTCTTTTATAATTTGTGAAGGAATATCTAAAACTAAACATCAAAAATATTTACTCTGAATGACATCAACTTTAAGTTCAATGCAATTAACAAACTAAATATAGAATATCCGACGAATGAATTTAATTAATTATTCCCATAAAACTTTACAATATTCGTAATTTTAGAAATTCCTTTGGTTTTATACGAATTTTATTATATTTCCAAAGAAATAAGGTAACTTTGGCTATTAACTGTCTGTGGCAATTTATGAAAATTCGAACAAAAAATATTGAGGTATTCCACGACTTAATAAAAACAAACTTCTCATAATATTCTGTTAGAGAGCTAGACAAAAAAATCTTCAAAACAAACTTTTTTTTGTGTCTCAGGCCTTTTTTTTTGTTGGACATTTTCACACATAGCGCCATCCAGCCCCAAGCTAAGCAACTAGGCTTGTGTTATGGTGGTCAGACGGATAGAATATATTATTATGCACACAGAAACACCTAGACCACATCAAATATTAGTTTACATAGACAAATATAGGTTCGATGCGGAAATCGAATCCACAACCTTCTGCATTGCAGGCGTATCTTTGGTAGCTATAAACCACACAGTAGCGAATAAAGTAGCGATTTTTCATGCGATATCGCTCAGCGTAAACGCTACTGTATGTCATTTGTGGAAGCCTTAATGTTTTATTTGTATTATTATAAAGAGGAAAGAGTTTGTAATAAATAGGCTCGAAAACTACTGGACTGATTTTGATAAATTTTGGTTTGAGGAAACAGTGATTTATTGGAAGTGACATAGGGTATTTTTATCCCCGATATTCTTACGCGGGTGAAACAGCGAACCGCTGCTTGTCGTTTATAAATTAATTTACATTATAAAAATTTGCGTTCGAGCTACAATTATTTATGTAAATATTTAAATACGCATACTGCAAAACAAGTAGGTACGTACCAACAATAAGGTGACCGGTTGTAACACTATACGAATCGCCTTCCGCACTGTGAGTAAAATATAGTCTGTCTACGTAAAAAAATCCTTTGATTCAAGTTAAAATCAATTATAATTTTGATTACGTCTTTTAAAATTGTTAAAAAAGTAGGGAGCCACACGCCAAAACTAAATCACGAATAGTTTAAATGATTTTGTCTCTTTCGCACATGGCATAATTATTTAATAAGTTACTTTACTTAAAATGTGTTTTGTCACTTTAGCACATCTGTCATCTGTTAAAGTGCAAAAGTGACAAAACACATTTAAACTAACGGCATTGTAAGAATACATTTTAAACTTTATTTAGTTAAAATGTGTTTTGGCACTTTCGCACTTTTACAAATGGCAATTGTGCGAAAGTGACAAAACACATTTAAGCTAACGGCATTGTCAAGATACATTTTAAACCTTATTTAGTTAAAATGTGTTTTGACACTTTCGCACTTTTACAAATGGCAGGTGTGCGAAAGTGACAAAACACATTTTAAGTAAAGATACTAAAATGTTTATGATTATCAGGGTTAATGTCCGATTAAAAATATGGGTTTCTCCTGGAAGACCCCGATCCCTAAAACTTAAACAGCCGGACCCAACCCAATTTCTAAATTATATGAAGATTCAAATTAAATTTCAACAGACAGACAGACTATACCTACTGACAAGATTGCCAGATTAAAGAAATTACAACAGCTACTTGTTTTATTGCATCGAAGTTAAAAGTTAAAAGAAAATGTTTGCTCTTATTTCGCGGTTTACAGTTTTCGTCTTGATAACATCGGAGAAATTTTGACTTTATTAATATTTAGTGTTAATTTCATTTTTTATAAAACCTATATATTGTCAGCCTTAGTCCACAGTCATGTGGATTACTTGAAAATAGGTATAATTCTCAATCCTACAAGATTTAGTCGTAAATTTTTACCGTATTTGTAAATAAATAAATATCGCGTATATTGCAAATGTACTTTTATTTTAACGTTTTTTAACCGTCTTCAAAAAAAAAGGATTCAAAAAAAGGAGAAAAGAAAAAAAAGGAAGAATTTCAAATATCGTAGACCAAAAATCGTTTATTTAGGTGCACAGAAGTAGCCCTCAGCAGCTTGCTAGCATAATTACCAATAACCCTGTATAATGTGTATTATATTAATTTACTTGAATATTTTTCCACATTGTACCAGTGATTGTGCATTAATTTTGAAAAATAAGACTACCTGTTGTACCATTTAATCATTGAAAGACAATCTCACAAACCTATACATCTGTATTCAAAATTATTAGTGTAATAGTGTGCACTTAATCATAAACTTACAAGTGAATAATTAAGTACACTCAGTAAGCTTATTCACGAACAAACAAAATCGATAGCCTACATTAATTTACAAGACGGCAAGAGACTCGTAGTGAAAGGGTTTATTGTGGTGTCAAACTGAACTGGAGACATACCATCGACTTTTACAAGTCTTGCAGACTCTCTGTAGTCTCATTGATAAACAAGAGTCGACGATTTTTTTTTATTTTTTTATCATATTAACAATCATACACAAACATAGGTCTACTTAACATATAAAAACCACGGAGGTTTGACGTGATGCCAAGTAATATATAAGTTAACGTCAGTCTATAGGTAGTAGGTATTTAACGAGTACAACACTATTACATAATAATAATAGGAACCAGGTGGGTACAATCTTAAAAATGTAATTATTTTTTTATAAATTATCCAAATATTGAGTGAATGCCAGCAAAGCGGTATAGCAGTTAATTAGCGGTTTCCTTCAAATCAACTCGTCAGAAAAAAATGTTTTGTCACTTACCGTTATTTTGAAGAAAACTGTAGGTATCCCGCGGTGCGTTTCCTGAAACAAAATTGCAAATAAATAGGTACAGAAATACTAGGTAAATTGATCATTTTATTACCCTACTACGGCAAAAGGAGGATTATGTTTTTGGCCGCGATGTATGTTTGTATGTATGTATATTTGTCTGTGCCCTCATAACGTCTAAACTACATAACATCATTCAATAAATGAGGTATCTTTAGAAGCGTCTCAATGGTCCGCTGGTTATAGGCTATGTGACGTCACTATAAATAAAATGTGACGCCCTCTAGAGGACATAGAGTCATGAATTAAAAAATAAAAATAATTAAAATGTACCATGTGGGGTCTCAAATGAAAGGGCTTAATTAGCACATTTCAAAAATATATATGTTACACTAGCTGTTGCTTACTGATTTGCTTGCATTCTTTCGATATTTATTTTTGTGTACACTTTTAGTCTTGAAAAATAAATAAGTACGAAAAATGACAATGACAAACCTTTGGTTAAAAGTTCCAATAGTTTACTTGAAAAATGAAAATCCGAGTTAAACATATCCACACACATCAATCCAATATTGCAAACAAAAAATTATTACTTTAACTTTGTAATTTTAGTCACAATTTTTTAGGACTGTCACTTTTATTTAGCAATGTTTTCAGTATAAGTTGACCGATATTTTAGGAATGTTACAGGAGGCGTTTGACGATAACTAGTTAATTATGCCGACTGTCCCGATTCATTAGTGCACAAGGTTCAGGGACGGATTGAAAATAAAAATTGTTTTGTAATTGATAAGAACAGAGGACGGGTTTAGAGGGCGTTTTCAAAGAATATATCGCACATGCATTTTTATAAGCATGGTTTAATAAATCTACAGAGTACAGATCTCACACTACGCACAACTATCGAAGGGCATTGAAAATGTACTAAATTAAATAAACGATGACGAAGATAAGGTAAGGGCACTACCACAGTCTACAGTTTTTATCCGACCGTGGTACTTGGTGCCTCAAATTGAAGCTAAATTAAACCTCAAGATCTATTTTTTTCCGATTGATTTTCAATAAGTTGAGTTGTGAACCAAGACGGCGAAAAAAACACGAAATTTCCAAAATTTTGATATTTCTCGAAAAGTTACCAGCCGATTTTCAAAATTCGAAGACTATACGGTACTTTAGGTCTCTACGATCATAATTTGGGCACCATGATTTGATAAACATTTTCAATGGTAAAAAATTATGTTACCTTTTGGCAGACAAATGACGCTGCTTGGAAAATGTATGAATCGACCTATAATCGATCGATCTGCCAGTTAACACTCCCAAAACTAGTCTTGCGACCTCATTTTATCAAAACTTACAGACTTGTATTGTTCGACAAGTTTTTTTCTAGTGTAAATTGTAATTATGATGAAATATTTTTTTAAAAGGCATGTATTATTTAGGTATCATTTATTTTAAAGTTAATCCTGAGAGTGTCCGGCGACTCCTATTCCATCTTACAAGTTTTACATGTGTCTGGCATTCATTATTGTGTTCAGTACTCAAGTTTCTTGTAAAACGCCTGCAAAGCGTAACTTTTATACCATGTAGACTTGTAATATTTGATATAGAGAGCATAAGATTTAAACCGGTTTTTGGATACCGAACCCGAAAATAAAATGCAACCTAAACAGAAATAGTTTCGGTTTTCAGTATCGATGTCATTCCGGTTTAGATAAACTGATACGATACTGTAGGTAAACCGAAACCGGTTAATTTTGTAACCGGTTTCAAATCCTTGCTTGCAACCCAAGCAATGCGACCTGATAAACAAACACAACATTTGATTTGAAAGAAAGATAGAAAAACATATTTTATTTGGTACAGGCACACGACCACTTTAAAATTGAACACACACAAAGAAAAAGGTATTATACAGAAAGAAAGAAACATACACTAAGCCTAAGAATATTTAAGAAGCCATGTGCTGCCCAAATGAGTCGACTTCAGCTGGTAAGCCACAGTCAAGCGTAACTTGCCTGCAGCGCTGGTCTTCCGGCCAAACCCGCTACCGTCGTGCGTCGTCATACGCACAATAAAACGTTAAATAAATAAAATAGCAAAATAATTATATACTTACGGTAAATAGGAAAGAAAATAGAATAAATATTTGCAGGTCGCGTTGCACTGTTAGCTGCACCCGGTTGTCTAGACTCTAGCCAGAGTCTTACATACTTTGAATCTTACAGTGTCTAATAATAAATAATAAAAAGCTAATAAACTTTTTAAACTAAAACGATTTGTATTCATAGTAATTATTTCACCGCGTATTTTTATTTCTGGTAGTACAGTAGTTATGGCACATAGTCGAAACGTCGAGGTAAGAGAAATTAAATAAAAATACGCGATTAAAGACCCGGGAAAATAATTACAGTGTGTAGCTAGTTTTTCATGGTAATATGAAATATATTTTAATTTTATAATATTTGTAAGTCCCGAGTACGGCCCATTCGTCGTCTGGAGAGGTCAGGGCTGCCGACGCTCGTCTTTTGACCCTCTCGCGTCTATCCCTCACTAACACTCGATAAAAACATATAAACATCTCGCTCACACAGGCCGAGACACATTGCTTGACATTTAACCCTTAACGTCATTGTCGTTTCGTTCCTTTTCTCTCCTTACGCATTATCGATATATCCGTTCCATTCGAACAGGTTATGACATATCGGACGACATATGACCCGGGCCACGTTACTGCTGCTGTCCTTTTTTAACCTATTGTTTTACGTATAAATCTATCTTGGTTGTCGGTGTCACGACCCTTGCGACTAGCCACTTGAATAGATTAGGTGTTTTTGTACGAATGCGGGTTCAATTATTCATTGATAGCTGGTTCGTTGGCATTTTATATGCAAGACGCGTATGAGTGTTTCCTTTACTTGTCATTCTTTCAATGTAAATCTTAAATGGCACCGGTGACGATCAAGCTAAAAAGCTTCAAGCACGATGCTGTGCAAAAGTTAAGAGATTTGTCCCTATTCAACAAATCGCTTCAGATGATTATGACAGTCATTAAGAGAATTTGGAGAGTTGACATGGAGAGTTTAAAATGTATCACGTAATGACTCATTTAAAGTGACTAGACCACATTTATATACAAACAAACATTCACAGTAACTATAAAAAAGAAACCATCAAAACCCACCTACAAGCCTACAACAGGTTATAAAGTCATCCAAAGTTTACGACCTTCGATCGAAACCCCATATAAACCTATTCATTATTATTCACAGTCTAATCTTATTAGAAAATATATATTTAAAGCAGTATTTGAAGCACATTTCATTGAAAATAGGGTTTTAATTTCCAGCAATAAACGTAGACAATGAAAACCGTTCCAAACTCAATTTGTTGTCGATCTAATAGCCTAAACTATAATAAAATGTTAAGTTAAATATTTTTTATCACAGTTGCTCATAAAGTGGATCTTATTCAACGGCTTTTAGGCTCATAATCCAACATATTATGCACGCGTGCGTTTTAGATTTTTTAACTAGTGCTGTAAAGTTATCCCGAAAAGGTAGGTACCAAAGAGTTTTTTAGCTAGCAAAAATGGTTGTCTCTAAAGTCTGTTTACGAACGAAAATTTTACGTGATAATGACTTAGAAAACGATTAAAAATTGAGTTGTTTATTTTTTGTTTTTCCTTTAATTAAATATATTGTTTTTCCGTACCATTGTATTTTGTTCTTAACCCCCGACGCAAAAACAAATAGAAAAACCCTAAAAAATAATGTATGTCACACGAGGATGTATAGGTTAAAAGTCTTTAGCCTGGCCTTTCCGGAGCATAATTAACAAAAAAATATTGACAAGGTAACCATAGCAACGTATTAAAGTATGGAAAATGTTAATGTTAAGGATACAAAAAAGTTCTTATGACGATTATCACGTAAAATGAGCGACAATCATTTTTTTTTCTAACTACATAAAAGTTAATAGTTTTACCAAAGTATTACTCGCAAGAGCAAGTGTTAATAATTAGGTACAAAATACATTTTAATCATGGTATCAGATTTGAATCTCAAAACATTTACACTTTCAAATTTTTTAAAGTTCCTAATACGAAAACTAAAGTAACAAATTCAAGCAAGAAAATGTATAAGAAAATTTAATTGTACACATAATCATCTTGAAACGGTTTCAATTTGAGCGTGACCAGGAAAAACAGGAAAAAATATTGTAATAGTTGAGTTGTAATTTTCTAAGTTGTAGTTTGTTGAACGCACTGCCGAGCCGTATCGGCCCCATAAGTTTTTCTTACAGCTGACCTGAGGCGATCGAGAGCATTCCTAGTGCTCTAGGTGAACATGGAGTATAGAAATTATAACAATATATTATTAGTATCAGATCTTTTTAAATATGTGGTGGCTGAGCTGAACCTGAAAATTCGGACCATTCTCAGAAGATTCATGGGCCAGATCCAAAATAGATCTAGTAAGATATTTCTCATTGGATCCAGATTACAAATTTTGGATCTACTGAGATTTTTCTTTCTTGGTCGATTTCTCACCAGATCTATCATGAAAATTCCCTATTGTATTATATAAATATTACCTACAGAAAAATAATAAGAATACCAATATGAAGAAAAAGTATTTTTTTTGTAATATTATGCGCCACGCGCTACATACCCGCCTAAGTCCCGATTACGCGGTAAAAAGTTACATTGTATCCTTATAAAATGTAGCGCATTACTATGTGTTACTCCATATTTCCAGATACCATCTAGGTAGATATCAAATTTCATCACAATCAGTTCTTTCAGTTTTTAAGTAAAGACAGAAAAAGTTACATATATACTCACAGGAAAACATTTATAATATTAAATAAAATAGGTATAAATAAGATTATGGCATAGCTTTTTAATATTTAACCCTTTGTAAATAACATTTAGTCTCGCCCGCGCCGCTGGCATGTTGGGAACCATGAGGATTTGGTGTATATTGACGGTTTTAGCTAAGCGGTTGTTCCTTAGCTCTTTATATCTCATTGTTCATTCATTTGTTACCCGTTGTCAATGCGTAGTACCCGTAGTAAGTACTCAAACTACTATTAGCGCTACGACTTTTTTCTTTGACTCTTCTCCATAAACAATAGTTGGGTTCTACGAGCATTTGGAACTAAACAGAATACAATGCTACTAGCGTTTGGAACACTTTAGAACCACCGCCTCCAAATGCTCGTAGATCAAGGAGAAGAAAGCGCGATGCCCAGCCGGAGAGCGGCGCGTGCGTTGTTTTTGCCGCGATGAATATTTATCGCCAGAGCTGACCATTAGCGATGCGCGCGCGCCGTAGCGGTAACCCGACCGATACACTTTCAAACTGATTGCACGGAAATTCTAGCAGGTATCTATAATACATAGTCTTTGATTGGTTTTTTATAAAATTTAATAATTATTCGAAGAGTTAACTTAGTATTTGCTACAATAATAAGGAATGGGACTGTTTCTAAGGGTCACAAGGACTTTAATTTAGAGATGCTTGTCAAACGAAAAGTCAAGCAAATTATCTTACGGCACGTCTTTTTAAAAAGGGCTTGAACTATGTTTTATTTAAATGTTTGGACCAGTGGTTGTGTTCAATTATTGAATGATCATCACTATAAAACTTCAAGTATAAGACTTCAAGTTCTCAGTAAATAATCTAATAGGTACAAAGTTGATCTAGTTCTTGTCTTGTTCCCTTGAAGGGTTAAGGAATAGATACTTTCTTGCTACATTAACAGTAATATTCAATGTAGACCAGAGACTAAATCATCGGCAGATAGTTTGCCGACATTTGAAGGCAAGTGAACAATCGCGTTAATTGTAAACGACACTACTAGCCGTAGTAATAGTAGTGAAATGCCAATGAAAGCCACTATTACGGTTTAAAAATAATTAAAAAAATATATACTAATACCTACTGAAGTTTTAGTAGTCACTTTTAGCGATAAGACCGTCCATTGTGCCAAGATATCAAATATGAATTTTCTTTTAGCATATAGGTAATTACGTCAGTTATAATTTATTTTGTTTTTGTTATATGTAATCATTGTGCGTTTTGTTTTTATGGTGCAATGAAGTGTTTATCTATCTATCTATCTATATTTAAGAGCGGTGTTGGCCAGTGTTGGTAGATCACTGGATTTTAATCCGAAGGTCGTAGGTCCAAATCCCAACCGGCCGCGCTGCAATATATGCGCTATTGCTCTTACAGTGAAGGCGGTCTTATCGTGATGAAACCCGCGGCTTAGTTGACTCCAACCAAACGTATTGACGAGCTCTTTTCTTTTATACATGTCTCGGGTACTACATGCAGCGCCCTGAATAGCGTGGATATACCTATTATTATATTTACCGAGAGTTATTTTGTGGCTAAGTGGCAGCCCAATATCATGAAACATCTGAGAACACTAAGCTTCGAAGTAGAGACAACCCAGGGCAGAGCGACCGGGCGTGAAGTGATAAGGAGACCCGACCCTAAGTAAAGGAAAAAGGGAAGGAAAAAGAAGAAGAAGACTGAGGTTTATTTTTTAAAATAAATATAAAGCTTTTCCCCGCGCTGTTTCACGCTGACAGATTCTGTCTGTGGTCTGCGTTCGAAAGTCGTCCAAGCACTTAGATCTCGTTTTTATACTCTATCCGGTGAGGTGTAATAATTGCAATGTAACTTTACTGGTACATAGAGATAGCTGTCTCACATTTCCGGTTGGTTTTTTTATATTATCGGATGTATCATCGATTCGGTATTTTTATTTTGATGTTTTGATGTTGTTTGATTTCTACGGTTTTCTAATGATATTGACATTTTTAATCTAGATTATTTATCAGCTGGCAACGTCAATTCATGATATTCAGGGCCTGGGACATGTATAAGATTAAGTAGGCTTGCCCAGCAGGTGCTGGGCACGGACGACTAAGCTGAGAGGGTGGTATAGGTATACCACCCTTTCAGCTTAGTCGTCCATGTCCAGAGAAAAGAACTCGCTAATACATCTGAATATAGGATCTATAAGTATTGAATCGATTTTCATGAAACTTTTTATAGAGGATTCATGAAATGAATTCTTCGGAATAATATGGAATACTTTTTATCCTGATATTCCCACGGGATCTGGACTTAAACCCGGTTAAACCCCGAGACACTATTTTTAATAAATGTCTACGTCGATAGACCATACCCGCAGAAACATCCGGGTTTAACCCCTAGCTTTAAACCCGACTATTTCGTGTTCTACCTAAATGGTATTCCGAAACTCTCCGTACTAAAAGTACCTAAGAAATACTGAGTACCAAAGTACTAAGTACCAAAATATCTAGTACCAAAGTACCTAGTAGATAAGTGGTAGCTAACTCAGTACCAAAGTACTTAAGAGGAAAGGGTACCGGGCGATCTCTCCATACAAACGTAGTCGACTGTTTCCCCCTGGATAATGACACTAGAGCAAATATTTATGTTGCATAAAACTTATAACTGCCATGACCATACCCCTATGTTTTTTTTATCATAATTTCTATGATAAATAGAATATGAAAAAACAAAGATATAGGGGCATTGTCATGGCAGTTATAGGTTTTATGCCACCAAATAAAATAAAAAAATATTTGCTCTAGTGTCATTATACAGAGAGGAAAAAGTCGATTAGGTTTGTATGGAGAGAGCGCCGATACCCTTCACCCTAATAAGTAGTATTTAGCTAAATACTCAGGTACATTTTCTTCTAAAAGCGGCAAATGGTAGCAAAATATTAATGGTATAGGATTGTTAAGCAACTGACTACCTACCTATCGAAATGTGTTGGTCACGGGTCGCGTGCGAGCGTGCTCCGGTAATGTCGTATTACACCTAGTTACTGCTGATTTCTCTTGCCAAAGTGCGGTTTCATTACACTAGAACAAAGCTCGACTGGAAGCTGACACGAAAAAGGTTAAATGTTTATTGGAACTCTTTGTTAAAGTTCAATTAACTCGAATTTACTACCAATCAAAGCCTTTGGACATAACAATAAATCTATACTATAATCAAATATACTAATAAAAATGCTGCGTTGCACTTTTAGACCCATATCTATCGATAAAGGGCATACGATGAACAAATAATGCCTTCACAACAAACCTTTAAGAGGAAAGGGTACCGGGGGCTCTATCCATAAAAATGTAGTCGACTGTTTTCTCCCTGGATACTGAAACTAGAACACATTTTTTTTGAATAAAACTTATAACTCCCATCACCATGTCCCTATGTTTTTTAAATTTTAATTTCTATGATTATTAGAAAAAAAAACATAGGGGCATAGTCATGGCAGTTATAGGTTATATGGCACAAAAATATTTGTGCTAGTGTCATTATCCAGGGAGGAAACAGTCGCCTACGTTTGTATGGACAGAGCGCCGGTACCCTTTCACCTTAGGGATTTAGACCAAATGGTTATTTCCTAACTTTGCTTCTATGCTTTGCTTTTACGGTAAAGGAAATAAATCGTGATGAAACCCGCAGCTTAGTTGGCCCCAGACGTAATGATGAGTTCTTTTCTCTGGATATAGTCGACTAAGCTGAGAGGATTGTATAGGTTCTGGGATAATAAAGAGATGGTTTTAGCCGGCAAGATGATTTAGAGTCTCAACACTCTATGATATTTTTACTATACAAACTATGTTTTTCTTCGTATTCTGTGACGTAGCTTTTAATGGTAACTTGGAATAAATGCATTGAATTTGCTGGTGCTTTGTAAATCATCCAGATTAGATTGTTAGGCCAGTTTTTACCAAGATGAAAAAAAAACTTATATTTAACAATGGAGACGCACAATAAGTAGCAGTCAAGTGGTTCAAAAGGCGTGAACAGGACGGAAATGCCCCAAGATATCCGGTAGGTACGGGCGGGTCTGCAATTTACTCGCTAGCTACCAGATACCTTAGCGAACGCCCTGCAGGGAGAAAAACAAGTAAAGACGGTTTGTATCTTGTTACATATTAAAATGGCTAGCAGTACAACATCTATTATTGCATCCGGTAAAGAAATATGAATAATTTTACGAAAAAAGAATAGTAGAATCTTTAAAATCATCCTTCTTCTAATTTCTGGTCACCATGCCGGACTGCCAAACATAGGGTTGCGGGTTCGATTCCCGCCTCAGATAAGTATTTATGCTTAGATATTTGTCTGTGGTCTGGTTGTTTATATGTATAATAAGTATAAATTTAAAAAAGAAAAGTATATAAGTACATAACGGATGTACTTATATACTTTTCTTTTTTAGCATCCAAAACACAAGTCTAATTACTTAGCTTGGGGCCAGATGGCAATGTGTGGAATGTCCTGCAATATTTATTAGTTTATTTAATCATTGATTTGTGTGGGTTATCGCATTACCTAAATGTAAATTTGTCTATGTGAGTACCTATTGAAGGAATTTCCCAAACGACAAACAAAAAAAACTAAATCAAAATCGGTTCAACCGTTCGGGAGCTACGATGCCACAGACAGACACACACACACAGAGAGACACGTCAAACTTATAACATCCCGTCGTTTGATGGTGACAAAATTTATTATCACAACGCAATTGTTGTGATAATAAAAGCTTACAAAGGAAAGCAGAATGTCTTTTGCGTCAACTAAAATCAGTTTATCCAAACTTAAACCGAAAAATGACAAATAAGTGTTCAGTTATACTTATTTTCCATACATTTTTGTTATCAGCGGCAAGCATTTTGCGTTTGACGCTTATTTGCACGTTAAATATTACAGACATCCATTGAACAGGTAGGTGTTTTTTAATTCGACACAGCGCCATCTACCCCCAGCTAACTAGACTTGTGTTATGGCGACCAGACAACGGATATAATACTTAGGTATTAATAATACTTTTTTTGGAAATACATACTTATATTTATACATACCAGAAACACATAGACCAAATTTCTTTTATAGAAACAAATATATGTAGATAAACTTATTTGACAGCGGGAATCGAACCCTCAACCTTCTGCGTTGCAGGTACCCACCACGCAATAGAGGTCGTCATTTATTATCATGCTTGGGTTACTTTACTAATGGACAGTAGGCAGTTTTCGGTAATAACTTCATTGACCGCTAGTTAATAGGAAAATAATAGGTACCTTTGGTTTTTATCTTCTGAAATATTTCATATTTTACATAAAAAATACGCTAATAAGTAAATTACAGACAGTTTTGAACTTACACAGAAAAAAACATTGCTATTATTGTTGTCTTTACCTGATCCAAGGTGAAAGGGTACCGGCGCTCTCTCCATAAGACGTAGTCGACTGTTTCCTCCCTAGATAATGACACTAGCACAAATATTTTTGTACCATAATAGTACATTACGATATAAGTGTGGTAAATTGATCTTTGCATAGAGGCGGTTTATGACGCGCGAGCGGTAGCGAGCGTGTTAAAGAAGCCAAGATGCAAATATCAATTCCACACGTATATCGTACGACGTTTTTTATCACAGTTGCGAATAAAAGAAAAGACTTGAAAAGAAAACAAAATAATAATTAACAAAATATATATATAAAAGAAATATATATAAAAGAAAGTCGTGTTAGTTACACCACTTATAACTCAAGAACGGCAGAACAGATTTGGGTGAAAATTGGTAGGGAGGTAGCTTAGAGCCAGGAGACGGACATAGGATACTTTTTATCCCAATATGCCCACGGGATCGGGACTTACGCGGGTAAAACCGCGGGGCGCAGCTAGTTTGTGATAAGTCTATGTTTACATTTTTTTAAGGCAATATTTTTTGTTAATTATGCTCCGAAAAGGCCAGGCTAAAGACTTTTAACCTATACAGCCTTGTCTGACATACAATATTTTTTAGGGTTTTTTCTATTTGTTTTTGCGTCGGGGGTTAAGAACAAAATACAATGGTACGGAAAAACAATATATTTAAGTAAAGAAAAAACAAAAAATAAACAACTCAATTTTTAATCGTTTTCTAAGTCATTATCACGTAAAATTTTCGTTCGTAAACCGACTTTAGAGACAACCATTTTTGCTAGCTAAAAACCTCTTTGGTACCTACCTTTTTTATACATCAAAACAGTATGTAATTAGCAGTAAGATACGTATTTAACCTATCGGGATAACTTTACAGCACTAGGTTGGCAATGTAAAACGCACGCGTGCATAATATGTTGGATTATGAGGCTAAAAGCCGTTGAATAAGATCCACTTTATGACAACTGTGATAAAAAACCTATAACTGCCATGACTCTGCCCCTATGTTTTGGTTTTTCATTTTCTAATTCTCATAGAAATTAAGATTTAAAAAACAAGAAAAAACGAAATAAAGGGGCATATTCATGGCTGTTAATAGTTTTATGCAACAAAAATACTTGCTCTAGTGTCATTATCCAGGGAGAATACAGTCGACTACGTTTTTATGGAGAGAGCCCCCGGTACTCTTTCCTCTTAATCAGGTAAGTCGTATGTCGCGGTCGACATCATCAATAGCCATAGGTATGTACGAAGTATACGAGTACTTCGTACATACCTATAGCTACCTATGGCTGAGCTTAAACTTCTAAAAATAATGACTTAGGTATAGGTACAAGAAATCTACCCTATTACGCCTACAATAATCTTTTTCTAAAGATCTTGGCGATCGGAGGTTGGTTTTCTATTAGAGGGCAAATAAAAACCAGCCTTTTGTGCTTCCTTTATAAAGAAACTCAATTTCTACCTATTCGAAAGCTCTTTATTCTTATATATTTATATGAATATTTATTGCATAAATTATGTATTATTATGTAATTAATATAATTTATCAAAAGTACTAAAATATTTTTTTTGATTTAAGGTTTATACGTCAAAGTCCGTTGTTAACGCGAATTACTTTTGTATCATTTTTGTTCAATAAACTATTATTATTAGGTTCAGATTGGCCATAGAAAACGAAAAATTCGAGAAATGATGCTTCAGCAGGACCCACTTATACGATATTTTTTTTAAATTTACAATTCTAGCTTAAGTTTGTATGTATGTATAACATTGTATTTTCTTAAGTATTAGGTTTTTGTTTTTATTGTTTAATTGTTGTAAAATATAATTATTTATAGTTGTTACATAAAAATAAATTTTCTTAATAAAACAATCTACTTTATTTAACTATAACAAGTCTAGTTCCATAAAGAGCCGCCACTCATTACATTTTCCCGGCCTAAAGACAAAATAGCGTCATGGGAGAATGACCATGCGTTCTTCAAGCAGAGCCATGGGACCATAAACCACAGGTAGCAATAACGAAATTACATACAATCCATGCAAATAGGCTATATGGTACAGTATGGTCTAATATTTTTATGAAATTTAAATTGAGGAAAATCGATAAGTTTTATGTCTGTCTTTAGTATCACGCCAAAACAACTAAAAACCATTCTTATTAAAGTAAATATTTTTTATTATTTTGATATTCACACAAAATTACGGGAAACAGGATCGAGTAATATAAAAAAATCTAAATCCTAGCCTGAGAAATCCTAGCTATAGATAATATAATTAAATATTGTAGGACATTGCACACAAAACCATCTAGCCAAAAGATAAAAACTAAGCTCGTGTTATGGTGACCAAACATCAGATAGAATACGTACTTTTTTTGCAAATAAATACTTCTTAAACTTATATAACACTAGCAGCGCTCCGCGGTATCCCCCGCGTGACTCCCCATCACGTGGGAATATCGGCATAAAAAATATAAACAGTAAAAAGTAAAAAACCTCGATAAATGGACTATCCAACACAAAAATAATTTTTCAATTCGAACCATTCGTTCTTGAGATTAGTGCGTTCAAACAAACAAACAAACTCTTCAGCTTTATAATATAAGTATAGATTCAGACCACAATATGTATTTGTTTACAGAAAGAAATATCTGTCTGTAGACAAATAGTTGTTCGACGGCGGAAATCGAATCCGCCTTCTGCGTCGTAGGCGCGTGTTCGTCCACCGCGCCACAGAAGTCATCAATAGGTCCATATTCTGCGTCTCCATGCAAGATACTAATCTCTTTGCCCGTAATAGACGTAATAACATAGACAAAATAAGTAATTATTCTAACCGTGTCTGACGGACTCATAAATCTTCTTTTTCCTTCCCTTTGTCCAATAGGTACGTGATCTCGACATGTCCTACTTCACTCCACTCTATTCCCCGTCAAATCTGCGTTTACTCCCTTTTCCCCTATATCCTACCTAAAGCAATCCCTCCACTTCTTTTGACGTGAATACATCTTTAAAATTGCGTCCCTATGGAAAGAATTCCAAAAAACGTTTCATAGCAAAATTGGTAGATACAGTTTAGTATAGCTACATATATATCATCCCCATCCAAATTTAATTTTTTTCGCCATCGTCTCGCTCAACGACTTCTGAATTCTGCACTCCCGACAAACTCATAAATAGCTATTGTTAATTATAACCTAGCTATAACAAAGTTTACATCAACAAGTTGACCTCAAAGATACGACACACAGGGTGTTTTCGAAACTATGGTGTATCACAATCAAGATATTTGCAAACAATAATCATGCGTAGTGTATGATATAGTAGGGACGGATGGCTGAGAAAACCGGACGCGCGGACGTTCTCACGGTGAATACATACGTTTTGTAGGTATTAGACGACACTTGTCACTTCCAGCACAAGATAAATAAACACATTAAACCAAGATCCCGCGTACCACCGCACTTTCGTGATTTTATAAAACCTAAATGAATTAATCGCTATTAGCAACATTATCGATTGGGACAAAAATAGTTTGTCAAACTAGTTTGTCCAAAAGGAATAAATTTCCTCGTAGTCAAACTACTCAACTAAGTATTTGCGATTTCTTTTTTTGCAAAGGTTCTTGGCTTTGCTCTCCAAGCCACTGGTCTGAACTTCATAATAGCACATCGTTGATAACACACGCTCGTGCGGAGAAATTCTCAACTTCTAAAATTATGAAATTATGAAAATTCAGTAGTAGAGCGGGATCTTTAGTCTACATGTTTAGTTGACCTAAAGATCCATAAGGGTTAGAAATCCAATCAAATCTTATATATATAAAAGAAAGTCGTGTTAGTTACACCATTTATAACTCGGGAACGGCTAAACCGATTTGGCTGAAAATTGGTGGGGAGGTAGCTTACAATCATAAGACGGACATAGAATATTTTTTTCGATATTCCCACGGGATCGGAACTTACGCAGGTGAAACCGCGGGGCACAGCTAGTAAATCATAAAATAAACCTTTAAAAGTGTTAAATCTAATCTAGTCACCGGATGTACTCCACATGAATACGGTTGCACCGATTCATGTTGCTCATTGAGAATTTTGTTTGAGCTGGCCCCGACTCTACACACCAGGGATGTACATGTTTCAGCACAAAAGCATACTTACACGTTATTATACAGGACTTGTTTTCGTGGGTTCGAATCCTTCCGGTCATATACCAATACATTTTTTTTCCAAAACAATTATGTGTACTATAAATATTAACCTTTCATTTATATGAAGGAAAACATAGTGATAAAACCAACGACTCATGGTTGATTTTTTAACGAGTTCTTGTCTCCGAGACGTTGGTATAGGTTCTGGGCCAGCCCTACTCCATCTAACAAAATCAAAATCAAATAATTTTATTTCTTTGCATGCTGTACATAGACCACTTGAAATCGTCTTAAAAACCAAGTTAGGATGTGTGCCTTCGGAACGCGCCCACCAATGAGAAGAAGGCACAAGATTTTAAGTGATCACGCTTACAAAGGTAACTGCAAGGTAGAGCAACTAAAGTCACGTCCATGGGCGGTTATCATTAAGGTAAGACGAAGTATCATAGTACGCCTTACTGCACAATTTATGCTTTATAAAAGTTTTGAACCTGGTAATGGACATGTCATATACATCTTAATATACATAACACAAGCCAGACCCAGACCAACCCAGGCACTAAAGGTCGTTGCATAAGTGACGGGATAAAACCTCGGACGGGACGGGGACGTGACGTGCATCGTTCATAAAATGTTCGTGGTCTTCAAACATAACGAGAAAAATCACGTTACGTATGCAACGACCTTAAGGTGAAGTAAGACCTGAAAACCCCTATCCCTTTCCCACGCGCGCCGCGAAATGGCCATTTGTAATTAAAATACACACATCTATTTTACTGAAAAACCATTTGTACTACCTTATGGGATTTGATTTAAAGTTTATGAAAATATAAATTTTGTACTTATTTTTTCTTTACAATCGCTGTAAAATTTAAAAAGCTCAAAAAAATGTGTTGTACTTCCTGGCACGATTTTTAGGATTTTCATGTTTTTTTTCTATTGAGGCAAATCACTCTAATCGTGTTCCAAAGTGTATCCCACTAATATTATAAATGTGAAAGTTTGTGTGTGCGTGTGTGTGTGTGTGTGTATGTTTGTTACTCCTTCACGCAAAATCTACTAGACCGATTGCGATGAAACTCGATATCTAGATAGCTGGAGACATGGATTAACACATAGGCTACTTTTTATCCCGATATTCCCACGGGATCGGGACTTACGCGGGTGAAACCGCGGCGCGCAGCTAGTGACAATATAAAGCATTTCTTCACCTTTACGAAAGTAGGAATATCATTCTATGGATTTTAGTGGTTGATACCCAAAAACAGTTTCTAAGACACCTCTATCGCGCTTCTGGTCTTACCACTTTAGCTTAAAGCAGCACCCTGGATAGCGTGGATTAAAGTTACTGTCGCTTAAATCATCTAGATTCGATTTAAAAGCCAATATTATTATATCAAATCATTCATTACTAAATGAACGACTTTTAGGTCACAGATAGTTTCTCCGTTTGATTCTTTGAAATTAACATATCAAGACAGAAAGACAGTTGAAGAGTTCATAAATCAAATTACATTCAAATCAACTGAATGGTTTCTTTTGAGGCAATAATGAGACTTCACGTCTGATTTATTAAATAACTGAACGGAGTATGGGTGCTTGATGTGTTTGAGACTTATTTCATTCACTAGCGTTATGTCTGCTGGCTAAACTACATATATGACTAATCCATTGATGGAGCTACTTATGAAAATAATTTGTTTTTGTTCACACATATTTTACAAGCACAGTGTAATTAGGTAGCTGTGGCAACTTATTGGACTGAATTTGTTATATACTTATAGTAATTTAAAAAAAAATACAAAATGTATAAAAAACCAAATAAAAAATAAATAAAATCCATAAAAATAAAATATAATAAAAAATACTAATACTCGGAATCGTCTCGAAAAGAAGAAGAAGATTAGGTATCTATAGATATATTGACATTTAACTTAATTATTCTATCATACGGAAATCCGTAGAAGAACCAAAGTCACCGGCATAGCTCTCAGGATTAGTAAGCTGAAGTGGCAATGGGTAGGTCATATAGCTCGCAGAACTGACAACCGCTGGGGAGTAAAACTTCTCGAGTGGCGGCCGTGATGCAACGCGAAACGGAGTGTTGGGAGACCAGCTGCCCGGTGGACCGACGACATTGTAGCGGTTGCGGGTAGTCGGTGGATGGAGGCGGCTCAGGACCGCTGTTTGTGGCGTCATAGGGGGGAGGCCTATGTCCAGCAGTGGATGTGTATGGACTGATATGATGAGGATGATTCCATCATAACCAAAGACCTTAGAAAAATCACCGGCTACACCTAAACTTTAAAACAAAATCATAGTGTTGCGCTTGTATTTTCACGTTTGACAGCAGCAAATAAATGTTATGTTTATTGACAGCATGAAACTTGGGTCAATAAAATGGCGAATTGGATGTGACAGAATGTCAAAATATGAGAATAGGACATTTCCTCTGCACTTCCTTCGGTTTTTTCAAAATTAGCACATAACTTTTTTGACATCTACGATTATTCTATCAAGAAAATTCTGTGCTAAATTAAAAGTTTTCAAACAAATGTTATGTTTACACGCCAACATTGCTCCGTTACCAACTAAACCAATAGTATACCATCCGAAATATCTCCATTGAGTAGTCACACTAACTGTTGTTGTTTGTCTCCAACCAGTCATCATTACTAAACGGTAAAAGAAAATTGCATACAAGACCCACGAACGATATATCATAATACGTCAAAATAAATTGTTTATATCATTGTGTTGTGACAGACAGATGTAATGTTTTGAAGCTATATGAGGCAATGAGGAGGACGTACTCAGGCTCTTATTGATAGGGGAAAACAAAAAAAAAACGATATTATAGTAGACCCAACGCGGGATCATAGTGGACTCTATGCCAGTTGAGTTTCCATGAAATGGAGAATTCTTTAAAAACATACTTGTACTAAGTTTTTTTACCTACAAATCATTCCTAATAATTTGAGACAGGACTAAAAAGTAAATAATGCTAGTAGATACCTAATTAAAATAGAAAAATGACAATACAAATATCATTAAAACTAGATACATACATTTACACCTATAAATAAATAAATCCTCCAGCCAAACTACTCCCCCATTCAGCATTAATCGACCTGCTTAGTAAAAACTCTTAATAGTTTTTCAATAAATGTAGTTAAGCGTAGTGGTGCCATTGCAGTTGTTTTTAGGAAACACAAAAATTCTCGCCCTTAGCTAAGCTAAGTTTGTTTTGAAAAACTTTTTTCCGTGTGGGGGCAAGTGCCTCTTTGCCCCATACCTAATTACGTCTGGTTAAAAGACTACATTTCGGGTTAACGGCTCTGTTGGTATATTGTTGAGATTATTGATTGGAAAATGAGTTGTAACTCACAATAAGCTGACAGTGTGATCGGGTCGCTCAATAGATACTGATGATCGCCGTTAGTAGGTACCTAAGTTTTAAATTAAATCTGTTTATGATACCGTCTTTTATTGTAGTTGAAATTTGAATCATGAAATAGATTTTACTTTTTTATGATAAAGTGGGGAGCCATTTTTTTTGTTAGCCTATATTGTCCCACTGGTGAGCAAAGGCCTCCGTAACATCCTTCCAAGCATTTCGGTCCTGGGCCAGGTTAAGTTTAGGGGAGAGGCATCTTCTTTATATATAAAATAATGTCTGACGGATCAACGCACATCCTAAACCGCTGATTGTAGAGACCTGAACCTTGGAGAGTGTGTTCTTTGTATGACGTAGGTATCCGATAAGAAAGGATTTTCCGAAACTATCCTCCTTAGGGGGGTGAAAAGGGGGGCAAAGTTTGTATGGGATAACGTGATTCCTTATTCTAATCTACTTCAAATTTTGCATAAAACATTCTTTAACAGAATTAGATAGAAAACTTGCTTTGTATTTTATCGAAATTCCTTAACGGGGTTAAAAGGGGGAGAAAGTTGTTTTGGGGGTTATTTGCTTTATAGTTGATCTCAATACTCCGTAGTGCTTTTGATTTCAATGACATTTTATTTTGACACATATTTTAAAACTTAATCCGATTTTAAGTTAACAAAAAAATCATATTAGGACCATTTTCGACTTCTACGCGGACGAAGTCGCGGACAGAAGCTAGTTAGACACTAAAATTACACATTAAAATCCTATGTTGTTGTTTTATCCACGGATCTTTTTTGTTTTCATTATCTCGGAGGTCGCCGAGTTTCGTTAAAGGTTGAGAGTGATAGAGGAGACTTTACAATATCAATTAATATTATGAAAAAATTACGTGTTCTATGAAAAACCTGGATGAGCTGTATCAGAGACGGAGCCGCAAAACAGACGTGAAAACCAAAGAGGTAAGATTAGCAACATCCGTTAAAAATAATTACGTATTTATGTAGTCACATGCGAGCCAATTTTGCGTAAATATCCGTTATTGAGAAAAATATTTTTAACCGACTCTATGCATTTTTCAATTAAATTATTTATTTTTATAGCATCCGACATAAAACCGTATTTATTCTCTGTATCGAATAACACCAGTGCGTTACACTCGCGTATATAGCGCTTCAGCTACTTTTCCCCATTTCCACTAAACTAATCACAAAAACTAATTTTCTACAGCTCATACATCCCCGATACGGTTACTTGACCAATTAAGATGTGGTTATATAATGACCGGTTAGCGGGCGCAAGCGCACACGAGCGAATTAACAGTTGTTTTAAATTTAAAAAAATATACTTGTTATTACTCTTGTTATTAAGATAACAGACTATAATCTTTTTATCGCCCGACTGCAGATATTTGAAGCCAACGAATAAATAGACCTTTGCCTTCAAATTTTATGGATGGATAATGGTGGTTGGATAATAGATATTTGGGTTGATAACAACTGAATGGACAAGACCACCAATGGCAGACCACCAATTCCATATCGCGATCAAAAGACAGAAAGGTAGAGAGGCCCTTGCCCTGCAGTGGGAAAGTTTGGACCCCTTTTAATAACTAGCTGCGCCCTACGGTTTCACCCGCGTACGTCTCGATCCCGTGGGAATATCAAAATGAAAAGTAGCCTATAGTCTTCCTCGATAAATGGACTATCCAAAACAAAAATAATCTTTCAATTCGAACCAGAGTTCCTGAGATTAGCGCGTTCAAACAAACAAACTCTTCAGCTTTATAATATTTAATATAGATAATAGTAGTAAATACACAGTAAATTCTTACAGCAAGAGGATATACCTACAGAAAAGCGAGAATTGAAATAAAACTTTGCCCTTTTAAATGACGACTGATAGTTTTGAGCTTGTGTTGCTAATAGTTTTATTACGTTGGCTCTCAAACGTCGAATCAGACAACACTCTTGGGGGATAGGTAGAATACCCAAAAACATTTTTCCAAAAAAAAAATGGTGAATTATATAAACGTAAATGCTAGAAATATACTCTTTCATGGATGGATGGAGAGCTATCGCTCGATAGAAAAGTCTGCAGTGTGTTTTCCACCCTATTAGCGTAACTCCCAATTATACATGGCTTTCTAATAAAATAGGCGTCTTCACAATTAAACACCGTGGTAGTTAGATGTTTGTCTAAAATTGTTATATTTTAAATTATAATTAGCTGGTTTTCTGAGGGGAAATTAAGGTTATAAGAGATAAGTGTTTTGCAGATAAATGGACGTAGTAGGTAGTAGTAACATTTTGCTTAGAATTTTTCGACTAAAAACGCACCCGCACAAGCCTACAATTTTTTTACTTCTATGAATTTAAAGTATTAATGTTTTACGTTTTTTTTTTCAAAGTTGAATTTAAGGTATGTAAATATTAAACGATTATATTCTCAATTTAGTATATTTTTAAGTGGTGGCCTACAATAGCTATCTATGCAAATTTTTAGCCCAATTCTTCCACTGGTTTAAGCTGTCCGTTTATTATATCAATCAGTCAGTAAGTACTTTGAATTTTGTATTTATTAGATATTCAAAAATGATAACAGTAACTCTTAAATTGTATAAAAGTTTTTAGAAAAGCTCCATATGAAAGAGTTCAACGCGTTCACGTAATGATTTCAATGCCAGTGATTTTTAATTTTTCAACCTAATATTTAACTTTTTCAATCTACACTTGACTATTTAACATGGTTAAACCTTCATTTTCAAATCAAAAAAATAAATAGAAACAAAATGTAGAGAGTTGGCCTAGTGACAGCATATTTCGACTTTTATTTCCAAAGTCGTGGGTTCGAATCCCAGCCGGTCGTGAGTCAAAGGATTTTTATTATTTTGCGCTAATTGACATTGCTCTTACGGTGACGAGAAACAAAGTGATGAAACCCGCGGTTTAGTTAGCTCACGTTTTGAAAAGTTATCTTCTCTGGACACCGTCGACTACGCTGAGAGGGTAGCATGGTGCTGGACAAGCCTACTCCATTTTTACGCAAAAAGGAGCCCATATACTACCGTATCTAGTTCCGTAAAAACAGCCCGTATACAAGTACAACATTAATATTAGTTATTAGGCTTGTTATACTCATATACTTATTATAAAAATACCTATTTGCACATGTACAAAGTACATTATTGTCTTGAATAGGCATTTGGCGATGTTTATTTAGTTCTTAAGTTAAGCTATGTATTCTCTAATAAGTGACATGTATTTGTCTTTTTGAAAATACATTCTTTAAATCTAACATTTCTTACTTCAAATAAAAACAACTTAAAAAAAACTGTCACTCAAATGAAACCATACGACACAATATAATTTCCTTACCTCCATGTCAATCATAGGTTAGTAAGTAAATCACCCTTGGCCGTCACGGCGGATGCGAGCCGAACCGTATGCAAACGCTAGTCAGTAGTTAACTTACAAGTAGTTACTGTGGTTACGTACTGGGTCAGTGCGCAGAAAATAACGCTTTTCGTTTTTGTTAACTGACAATCAGAACTTTAATAAATTATATGGTTAGGGTGCGGTGGTCTACTTGTTATGGGACATTTAAGAGGAAAGGGTACCGACGCTCTCTTCATACAAACGTAGTCAACTGTTTCCTCCTTTGATAATGACACTATAGCAAATATTTTTGTAGCATTAAACTTATAACTGCCATGACCATGCCCCTATGTCCTATGTAATTTTGTTTTTTAACTCTTACTTTCTATAATAATTATAAAAGAAAAAACCAAGACATAGGGGCATAGTCATAGCAGTTATAGGTTCTAGTCCCGATCCCGTGAGAATATAAATAAGTAGCCTATAGCCTTCATCGATAAATGGACTATCCAACACAAAAATATTTTATCAATTCGAACTGAGATTAGCGCGTTCAAACAAACAAACTCTTCGACTTTATAATATTAGTATAGATTAGTGTTTAATTTAGGTAATAGCTTTTAAATTGTTTCTAAAATTATAGTTTTATTATTTTCTATCAAAAGTAATAACGTCTTAGCCTATAATAATAACCTTAGTATCCATAAAACAGTAAATAATATAGGTAGGATGCGGTCGAGCGTATCATAATTTTATATGATCAATAAGAAAAACGAGCGATCCCGGCGCAAGCAGCTAGTTAAATAAAAACCTACCGCAGTGACCTGACAGGCGATGCGGTCCGGTGACTATTCTCATTCGTGTCTTCGGATTTAGGAAAGAAGAAATGGATATGCCTTTTTGCATTTTAGAAACTATCGGTTAATAAACACATTTTACTTAGGGCAGGGGTCGGCAACCTGCGGCTCGCGAGCCACATGCGGCTCTTTGTGAAGCTGTGGCTCTTTAGTTCCTTATGCAAATCCTACTAATATTATAAATGTGAAAGTTATAAATGTGTGTGTCTGTGTGTGTGTGTATGTTTGTTACTCCTTCACGCTAAAACCATTAGACCGATTGCGGTGAAACTCGGTATGTAGATAGCTGGATACCTGGATTAACACATAGTTTTTATCCCGATATTCCAACGGGATCAGGACTTACGCGGGTGAAACTGCGGGGCGCAGCTATATTATATTTTTTTTTAAATAACTTGAGTTGAGGCACTTATTCGACGCTTGGAATAGTCTTAAAAAGGCGATGTAGTCATATCGCGATTTACTTCTAATAGCGATCTAGTCGTGCTGTCATAAAGTTCATAACCCTTCCCGATTGCTATAGTGAGGTGAAAAAGTTATCATTTAGAGTTCTGAATATCTTCAAAAAACTTAATATACACAATTACTTACTATTTATTGTTGCCAAAAAAATTGAGGCTCTTTAAAAACATTGAAATTGTGTAAATTGTAATTTTTGACTCTACTGACTCAAAAGATTGCCGACCCCTGACTTAGAGTACTATATCTAATTAATATTTGAGTGCGGAAATAAGTAAATGTAAGATAATTATCATACTATAAATATTAATATTTAGTACCTGGGTGACCGAGCTTTGCTCGGTATTTTTTTATTTTTTATTTTACTTATTCTAACCTCAAAGCTCATTGACTTCGTGTTACTTAACAACGCCATCTGCTGGAATAACTTTATTGCTCACAAAAAATAGTATTAGTAGTTCGCCAATAGACGTCAGGAAGAGTCATATTTTTTAGATAAAAAAAAAGTAAGTTTCGATAAAGCACGAATAAAATGACATTTTCTAAAAATGATTCCTAGCTAGATCGATTTATCGCCCCCGAAACCCCCTATATACCAAATTTCATGAAAATCGTTGGAACCGATTCCGAGATTCCAATTATATATATATACAAGAAAGAAAGAAGAACTCATTTAAATATTTAAGATTTTTCAAGAAACTGTCATATCAAAATGTTTTCTAGTTCTATGTAGACGATCTAATGAGTGGTCAGGCTATAAAGCGAAGACATGTAATTGCTGAAGGCACGCGTATGCCACGCGCCCCTCAACGTAACAATACCTTAGTTTTTTGTGTGTCTTATTAGCTTTCCGGGCTTTTTATAAGTTCAAATGGTAATTTATAATAGACTGAAAACATTGAATTTCATTGTTATAGCTAACTATACAATTTAAAATATTTCGTATTTATACTGAGCTAATTATTTTTATTTAGTGCTTTGTAATATATATTTACTAGCTGCGCCCTGCGGTTTCACCCGCGTAAGTCCCGATCCCGTAGGAATATCGGGATAAAAAGTAGCTTATGTGTTAATCCAGATGTCCAGCTATCTACAAACCGAGTTTCATCGCAATCGGTTCAGTAGTTTTTGCATGAAGGAGTAACAAACACACACACACACACACACAAACTTTTACATTTATAATATTAGTAGGATATTGGCTTTGTTTTGGTTTTACACATTTTACATTATCGAAAAAGTGACAAAGCATTAAAGATTTTTTAGTTGTTCTGAGTTCAGGGGTCGCTTAAAATTCACTTAACACACAAATATAAAAACAAAACTTAAACATTCTTAATTAGAAATTGCCCTTTTTTAAAGGACGTAAAGTTTAAGGGACGTTTTTTAAAGGAAGAAAGGACGTTTTTTACATGTAAATGTAAACATCTTTAAATCAGTTAGAAGAGTAGATGTTCAGTTGCAAATACAAAAAAACGGATGAAACGTCATAAATTACTTCATAATTTGTAACGGATGTGGCCTTGTCGACCTCTTCTGCCAAATATTTTAAGTTTATTGCATTAAAATTTGAGATCAAAAGAAGTTTCCACGTCTCTACCAGCGGCTACTCCTGATTTATTTGTTTGCACTATTGCATAACTTAAAAATTATATCTCCGATAGTCAAAGTGATTGTAAAGAAAATATGCCATTATAATTGTAAATACATTTAACTAAGTAAAAAGTGAAAAGGTCACGTGCTACAAATTACTAGAAACAGTACCTGATGCACACTCTGGGCACGCGCTCGTATCGCTCAGTTAGTTTTACGATATGATTATATTTTTATTGTTTACTGCAGTTGAATCTAATTTTTCTTATTTGTTGCATCATTAACGTTACGGGACTGCGGAATTGAATTATTAATACAAGATAGATTTAATAATAACTCGATAATATTATTAAGTAAAACTGAAAACGGTGGTTGAAAATACGAATTGGCCAATCACGCTGAACGGGCGCATTTGTGTAGACCTGAAAATTTACCTTGTGAACACGTGATCCGACTGCTCAGTCCGACTAATCGGACGACGTGAACTTTTTTTACTTTTGGTTCGATTTATGAATCGATTTAAGAACACATAGCCCGACCGATCGTACAATGTGAACTTGACGGATGACTACTCAGTGAAAGTGCGATTCGACAATGCGACAACGACCCGATCGAAATGAAAACAAGACGATCAAAACGGAAACAAAAGATGAAAAAATGAAAACAAAAAACGATCGAAATTAAAACAAGACAATCTAAACAGAAACAAAAGACGAGCAAAAAATTTTAATGGGTGTCATTCTGATCTTTTCCATTTCATATTAATTTTTCATTGTTTCTCTCGACCGATATTAATTTACCAAATGATTGTTTCAAAAAATTGTTGTTTGGAAAAGTGCGTGCAATACCAACAAGTCGTCTATCAGAAGCATGAAATAAAACTATAAAATCATATTAACAGCGCGAAGCGACGTTTTCCCGGCAAATTTTTAGGCCACGCCTTTCTAAAGGTCGTTCAGCATGAGCGGTTAAATAAAGAGTAAATCCTTAGAAGGAATCTTTAGATTGCTTCAGTAGTACTTTAAGTTACATGGCTTTGTTTAAAGAGTTTGTCGCTCAGCAACCACATTATCGTTGGTCCAAAATAAAAAAATAAAAACATTATTCCTTGAGTCAAGGATCTTAATGACGTCTTGAATGCGTTTAAAAACTTATTTTTCAATCAGAATGTGCGACCTTAGAACGCACTCTTTGATATGAAGTAGCAACCAAGGATGTTGCTAGGTACGTTCAATAAAATTCTATTTCTATGGCACACACGAGAAACTCAAAGGACTTCTTTTTCTGTAATCATTACAAACATATTACATTAATAACTCAATACCTAAAGCCACAGCTGCATTTATATAATAACTCAAAAAGCACCATGCGAATGTGAAGTAGATAAGACTACAGACCACCGTCAACGTCATTATAATCATTTCAAATATAGGAATTGTATATTTTGACCTATTAATAGTCACATAATCAGTTTATTAGCCCATTTTACTAGGAATATCTACCTCAATTTCTGTATTACTAAGAATAAACATTTATTCTAGCCTTGAAAGACATACATCCGTAACCACAGGCTAATTATTAAGACCCTAAAGTACTAAAGCAGTAAAACATTTGTAAACGACGAGCGAAGTAAACCCAATTGAAAGCCATAATCTATGATTTAGAAGGCAGTTATTGTGTCGGTAACGGTATTGAGTCGGTGAACCATTCGTCCAATTATCACTAAGCTTTCAGACAATAATTGGATTCATGGTCAGTTTGATGATGAAGGAAGAAAGTTGATATATGTACACAGAAAAAAAAAGGTTTTTGAAGGGAAAACTCCTTTTTAGTGCGGTACGCATATTTTAAGATGAGATATAATCTCTGAACCGTTACGAGACGCAGCTACAGTGTATATATGCATGTTCATATATTTTGTAGTTGTTTAGTAAATTAGTTTTTTTTTTCTTAATTAGATTTTTTCACTTCTGTCGGCACTTCTCCCGGAGTGCAATCGTTTTATAGTCATCTCCTTAAAAGATAGAGAGAAATTTCTGGTTTTTAGTTAATGTTCTTAAAAAGAATAAGCAAAATTTTAAGTTTAAGAATATTGCTTTAAAATTAAGAATACTGCTTATAATTTTAAATTTACTAAGTATCTAAAACTAAGAAATCATTCTCCAGCGTCGGCCATGCACCAATGGATATTTTTTATAGGCGTTTATTGACATTGCTCTTACGGTAAAGGAAAATATCGTGATGAAACCCGCGCGGTTTAGTTTCCTCCAGACGTATTGACGAGTTCCTCTGAGCACGGTCTCCTAAGCTAAGAGGGTAGTATGGCTGTCGGGTATAATTTTACCAAATTGGACTCCAGCCCCCTTAGACAAGATTGCTTTCTATTAGCGATATCGTCAATCGACAGACATTTATTTTTATATTTTTGGACGAAATTGACACAAGCCAATGAAAAGTCACGAAGTCTTGCGTTAGAGAAAAAAAAATAGCGGATAAGTTCCATCCTATGCTAATTTTTTACAATGTTTTATGTCAATTTCTTACAAATAAATCTATCGATTGGCGATATCGCTAATAGAAAGCAGTCTTGTCTAAGCGGGCAGGACGGTAGACACAAACAATGGGCGTTAAAATTCAGTGGTAATAAGTTATCTATAAAGCAACTAACGCTTAAACTTTGAAAGCACTACCACTGTGTGCCAAAATACTGCCCGGTTGGCACAATTTAGTCACCGGACTGCCGAACACAGGTTTGCGGGTTCGAATCCCGCCTCAGACAAGTATTTATGCTTAGATATTTGTCTGTGGTCTGGTTGCTTCTATGTATTATAAGTATATATTAACAAAAGAAAAGTATAAAAATAGTATATCCGTTGTCTAGCACGCATAACACCAGTCTAGTTACTTAGCTAGGGGCCAGATGGTGATGAGAGGAATGTACAAAAAAAAATGGAACTATCATTTTGTCTCCGTACAATTTTGTACTAAGAGCTTCTAGTCTCTATCATCATAAAATCCTTCAGTACATTTCATTTAATTTCTTTGTCATGTTCATTTCCTCCTTTCTGTATTTGTCGTGTGTTTGAACTCATTATGTGCTTTTCTTTCTTTCATTTAATTAAATGTTGGTAACGAATCTGAGAATATTCCCGCTTGTTGTAAGTATGTACTTGTCTCGCGCCCTGGACCGACACGGCAGGTGCTACCGAAGCTCGAAGGTTCACTCGGGTTCATGACACTCCCCCTCCCTTCCACCCTCCCAGCATCCGTGCAAACCCGTTCCTCTAATAATATAACGTAGAAATGAAAGATTAATGAGAGCAACCCGCGCACGCCTCTTTCACTCGATCTTTAGTGGTGGCCATTCTATTCTTTATAATGGTATCGATATTTAGAATTACTTTATTCTTATTATAACTAGCAGCTCTCTGCGTTTTTACTTGCGTAAGTCCCGATTCAGTGGTAATATTGGAATAAAATTAGCCTATGTTAATCCCAAAAATTCAAACCAAGTTTTATCAAAATCAATCCAGTGATTTCGAAGCATATTCGTTACAAACAAAAAAATATTTTTTCTTTATAACATAAGAAACTTTGGAGGTAGTTGGTGGTATGTACTCCCAAAGGGAAGATCTTCCACTAAGCAGGTGTTATACCCGGCAGGCTAATATATGAGCTTATCTTCAGAAAAACTTCGCTTGCGCGATCTAAGATCTCTGATCGGCTTAGTGGCTCCATCAGTTGATGGCGAAGTGAAGCGTCGCCACAAAACGCACTTTTAAAAATGCAGCCGAAGTATCTATATCTTATTAATTATTGTCTTTACACGGATTGTATTACGAATTTGATTAAAAATTATATAGGAAAAATCATCATCATTCTTAACAATCAGCTTTCTTAACACAATATTTTTTAAATGAAATCGATACTACATTAAATTATTGTATAAGTGGTATCGATATCTATAAACAAAGAGATCCCAGCTCAAAGAAGCAGGTCTCGATCGCGAGCGCAATGAAGACCGCCCAGATAAAATATTAGCCGCATGCTTGGACCGGTAGCTACTATAATATATCGAGCGATGACAGTCACATTGTGACCTGACTGTGGAATGCAAGCATTATGTTATATCGATACATGAACACTTCCATTTTGTGCAACTCTATCACTCAATATCTCAAACTATATAAATGTACTTGGCTCTTTTCTTTGATGAAATGTATTCTCTATTAGCAAAATGTTAAAGTTTGAATTGTAATATTATAAAATTGTTTAGAAAAATCGAAGATTTGAAAGTGTTGTTTATAATTTATTAATAAATAATTAATAGATTCGACTCCTGGCTAGGAAAAAATCAAACAATCCCACGACACAGTTGTAGTTTTTCTCAAAAACGGGACCGCGACTTTTTCCAATATTTTTTACTATCTAAATATTAGGATTTGGCCATTAAACATTTAACATTTCAGGAGTCGAACAGCCACACCAGGCTTCTCAAGGTTCTTTAAAGTAGTTGACTTTGTAGAAACAATATTTTAATACATTTATTAAAAACTTAGCTGGGTCATCGACACGCACGCTCTCATTGGCTGACCTACCCCTGGTTAGAAAATAACGAACAACGGCAAATATTAATTGTAAATTAACATACGCTATAAAAACTTAAAGATCGATGCACATGACCGCCGACCAACTAGCCGTGTGAGTCTAGTGATGTGCAAGATGCAATGATGCTGGGTTTCTGACGTCTTTAATGGTCAGAAAGAATGAAAGAAAACAAGTTTATTTGTAACCAAAAGGAACTACTTTAACAATCAAGAAAATTAAAATATATAGTGTTGTTACAAAAAGGATTATGACTCAGCCTATCGCTTTTCCTATCAAGTGTGTATAGTGCGGTGATTTTCAGTCGTAGAATAGTAGATCACTCGCCAAAACCAAGTGACGGATGTGACTTCATAAAATTTTGTTTCCGTTTCGATCGTCTTTTGTTACAGTTTCGATCGTATTTTGTTTATTTTTCGATAGTCTTTTACTTGGACTAAGTGGACGTGTGGCCTACTTTCCTTCACACTAGACATCTCAATATTCTCTTTGGTGTGCTTTGGTCACCGAGGCAACCAGTCAACACGAGTGATAAATAGGAGTTGTCAACAAATTGGAAAACAGTTATTTAAAAGCAAATAAATATATAACTTATCCACAGACGGATGAGGTTGATAAAATCTAAAACAGTTCAGCGCTTAACGGTTCCCCTTGGGAAGTATAGGGGACCTTCACAATTTATTTTAAATCAACGCTTATCGGTCCTCCCGTCGGGGTGACCTTTTTTCGTAGGTGGACGGTTAATCTTTAACCATAAATACGTCATAATTTGTTACTAATCCCATCTCTTTGGGTTATTAATTAAAATGAGAACATTATATACCAATTGGTTTGATGATAATATTATGTTCGTAGTTCAAAGTAATTCTGAGAATTTAAAAGTTGGCCAGATATAATATATCCTTGGCTTCCTATTTTGCTGTAGATAAGTTGACTGTGACAGCGGAAACAAAAGAGCCCTAATGTGACTTGAACAAGATCGATCTCAGTCTTAATTATCTATTCTCGAGCGAGATTACCAACGTGTTTATACCCATCCCTATTTACATTATAATGCAGATGAATTATGGGTAATGATTTAATTTTGTAAGAGCGCATATCCCAGGATGCCTGCCATAAATGGTATTAGCGATAATGAGTTATTTTATTGAATATAAATTTCATTAATTTCTACTCTTCATAGAATATATTACTTACAGTATTTTATCATTGTAACAATGTCTTTGAAGTGTTGGTTGAAGGGTTGTTATTCATCGTGTTGTTGGACCTTTATGATGCACTTTTTAATGAGCTTATGTATGTTTAAACTATTGATCAAAATTGTCGTTTACGGTCGGCCTTAATTAAAAAACGACAAATTTGATGTAAGACAAAACAGTTAATAATTTCTTTCGCTAATTTTTAGAACATTAGCCTTCAAAGGAGACTGGCCAAATACATACATATGGGATTTTTGTAAAAATCCTGCATTTGGCATCATTTCAGCTGATGGGAAGCGACGATGAGGTCAAGAATGTAGGATGATCGCCTAGAAAGAGAACGACACACGACATGATGGAACGCCACAAGTCACTTGGCACCATAACTTTGCCCAGAGGATGGTATTAGAAGCCGCCTACCTGGTAGGCCTTGGCCGGCGGCGCGGAATTCATTTTGCGCAGACAATCGTCTGAGTCCAATGAATTCGGCTAAGTTGTCTTCCATCAATTTCTGTGTCTTCCTCTTCTATGACTTATTTGTTATGAATTTCGTCTGAAATAATCTTTTCTATTCTTCTATTCTAAATTTTCCTAAAGCGGTTATTGCAAGCGATAGCTGCAGATCACCTGAGAAGTAACTACCTACCAGTATAATTGCAGCAGCGGTCACGCTTTCCACGAGCGTTAGGCGTCGGGAATCGAGCGTCGAGCTGGTGTTCGAACAGTGACTTACTGCGTGTCCGTTGTTAATACCATTTTACTTGCAACTATGTAACATGCAAAAATAAAACGTTGAACATTGAATATCTTGGGTGCAGAGAATTTAGATACTTTGATTTTAATTTGTAATTCTGTTAAAGAATGTGTATGCAAAATTTTAAGTAGATAAGACCAAGGTATCAAGTTCTCCTATACAATCTTTCGCACTTATTTCCCCTAAGTTACCCTCTAAGAGGTCTCTACGATCAGCAGTTTAGGCAGTGCGTTGATCCGTCAGTTAGTCAGTCAAGAAGAAGCATTTTATAAGAATAGAAGAAATATATAGAGAAGATTATCTTACCTAATACTACTTGTACTATTATATATTCTGTGCTAATGCTCCAGTGAGCCACAAACTCTATTAAGTTAAAAAGCCACTCCTCAATCACCAGCCTCTTAAGAGTCGGGTAGGTACGTATTCAACTCTTAAGAGGAGGATGTATGGGAGGGTGTTTGTGTGTTAATGCGAGTGTGACATTGTTCGCCGTTTCTATTCGAAAATATCTATACCAAGACTTCAGTACCAACGTAAGAGACATTAAAAAGCCGTCAGCCACGAGCCACCATCATGAGTCAGTGGCTGGATTTCGCAGTAATTAACTTTAGGTGCAACAATTTTAGACAATTTTAATCAGCTCGTACAATAGTTTCTCAACGTGGTTGGTACATTTAAGACGGTAACCGGAGCAAGGTCCGCGGGGAATATCGATCATTATAAATCTGCTAGTAACTGCCACTGCGCACGCGACGTCTAACATTCATAATTCAACACAAACCTAGATGGCGCTAATACTATTCATTACTGCCTTGAGTTATTTCATTATTAACGAATTAGCATATAGAATAGGCATTTGATACATATATTATCGACGTAATATGGTCAATTTAGAAATACCTTTATGGTGCCGCCTCACGACAAATATGGTTTTTGTCGTAAATACTATCTAATTTGACGGAGATAACGTTATTATCTCCTATTAGTGTCATGCGATTTTACCCGCGTAGGGCTCGCGTAATCCCGTGGGAACATCTCGCTAAAACTCGAGAACAGTTGCACCGATTTGGCTTATTTTAGTTTAGAAATATTTCTGAAAGTCCAGGAAAAGTTTAAATTCAATTTAATTCAATTCATTTAGTTCAGATAATCAAATCCATACATTACAATAAATTAAAATAAATAATCAAAAATACTAAAAATCAACAAATTTAAATCAAAATTAATAATAAAAATTAAAAAATAAGAAAAATCAAAAAAAAGTTAAGAAGGGACTTAAATGGGTAAAACCGCTGGGCATAGCTAGTTTACTGATTGGCTGATATATCAATACACGGCTCAAACCAATGGGCAGATCATGCCATGGTATATAGATAGCTGTTATAATATAACGTAGGCATCCGCTAAATTTTTTTTTGGATTATTTAATCTCTCAAAGTCGCGGGCAAATGCTAGTTGGGATTAAAGTAACCTATAACTTTGTTCCAAAGGGACGGATCGAAATTAGTTTTTTGGTTTTTGGGTTAATGGGCAAATATCTTACAAGCACACACAATGCCAGACTTTTTAATACCAATATGTAAAGCCAAACACTGCCTCAAAGAATCAAGAAAAATCATGATATATAAATAAATAAAATAAATAAATATTGCAGGACATTCCACACATCGCCATCTAGCCCAAAGCTAAGTAATGACTTGTGTCAGCTGATATACTACTAATTCTTTTGTAAATATATACTTCTAATACCGAGAAACAACCAAAATACATAAATATCTACGCATAAATACTTGTCTGAATTGTGGATGACTAGAATGTTGAATCTTACCTAAAAACCTATTATCATTGACAAGTCATGGAATTTTGTATTTTATGATTATAATACATTTTGGAGTTGTCGTTTTCTTAAAGCACATAAAGAAACTGTAGCCTCTATCTCCACAATCGAGAGAAACACAGGAAATTCTATCTATCTCATCCACTAATAAACTGCGAGTAAAATAGCAAAGTTCCGCGCATCGCATCACGCTAAGTCTGACAAAAAGCAAATTAAAATGAACTTTATACTATTTGTGTATTCAGTTAAGTTTGCTTTGCGTTATTTTTTACACATTCCAGCCAGTAATCCAGTATAAATTGTACGCTGATTAACACTATCTAGTTAAAGGAAGCTTACTTCAAGTGCGATTTATTAATTCATTAGTTAAATGCGTTATCCTGTAGACGTAATTGGGCCGATTGATTCAGAGATCCTTTTCTCTGAGATGCTGATTTTATCTGGGGTTTGCGGTATTTAGTAGCCTTTGTGAGAGAGGTTACATGTTAATATGGATAGGGTTTTACTTTCGATTGGTTTTATTGATTGAAACTGCAACTTTAATTAATTTACCTATCGTATTTTAGATTTTAATTAGAAATAAACTAACACCACCTGCAGGGCTGACCCCTAACAGGCTAGGGTTTTTTTAAATATATGCTTCACTAAGGGAACCTTTAATTTAAATATTACATAGGGTTATTTTATTAGTAATCTTAATGTAAGAAAGCAGTTGAGTAGTATTTTTCTGCACATTTTTACAACCAACTTTTGTATCTACAATCTTTGTCTCTAGCCTTGCAAAATACTGAAAGTCTATCCAATTAAATACTAATTTATTTTAGAACAACTTTTTGTTTTTTGTTATCTTATGAAAAATTCTCCTTCTAGGCAGTTTTTGGCGAGCATGTTACAACTTCAACTTAGGGAGAATAGGTCAAATGTAAGCCTATTTTGCGTGATTCATAAAGTAGTATTATGGTCGCTGCTATACATAACGTGATTTTTCTCTTGCCGGACGAGACGTGATATTTTTATATGAAACGATGTCGAGGAATAGTCACGTCCCGTCTGGCACGAGATTAATCACGTTAGGTATGTTTAAAGACCGCGAACATTTTATCAACAATGTACGTCACGTCCCCGTCCTGCGGCCCGATCGCCGTAATTCTATGACGCATTAGTCGAGTGTACGTTCATTTGACGCATACGTAACGTGCACAAACAATCGTCGGTATTGCCGTACAATAAAGCTACGCGTAACCGTTACTTTAACTGCATGTTACTTCACCTACGCGTGAAACAAGCTGTGTTGCCGTACGAAATTTTTGAGTAATCTTCCTAGGTGACAATTAATTTGACATTTATGTCACGTCAAAATTTAGCGCGATACTGTTTTCGTGCGATACAAAAGACGGGTAGCTCACGTTCTATTAGGGCAATACGGCCAGGTTTAGGTTTGTGTGACGTGTGCGTCTTAAGAAATTACGGCAATATGCAATCTATAGTTATGATTCAAACGCAGTCAAGACGCGCTGCATAAGAATACGGCGCTTGGCCCGCCGAGGTTTTTCCTCACTTTAATCACTTGTCTATTTTGTTAGATGTTTGGTATGTCATATCATTTTAAGATACCGCAAACAGATAAACTGAATGTGTTAATCAATAGTAAACTTGTACTTGTATACGAGCTATTTTCCGCAATTAGACGATTTTTTTATTAGGTCCTTTTTGCGTGAGGATGGAGTAGGCTTGCCCAGCACCTACTACCCTCTCAGCTTAGTACACCATGTTCAGAGGGGAAGAACTTGTCAATACTTCTCGAGCCAACTAACCGCGGGTTTCATCGATGTTTTCCTTTACCGTAAGAGCTATGTCAATTAGCGCACATAAATTTTCTTAAGAAAAAATCCTTTGGTGCACGGCCGGCCGGGATTCGAACCACGACCTTCAGAATGAACGTCGAGATATCTACCACTAATCCAACACCGCTCTAATCAATAGTAAAACAAATGTAACAAATAGACGAGCAATCTTCATACAAAAAGCATCACTTAGTCAAGTAAACTAGCTTCCTTATTTTCCTTTGTACGCGATACAGATAAGTATACCAGCAGTTAAAGTGCATTAGGAGGTAATGGTCGGCTCGTGTCGGTTACTGCTCGAGGATCTCGCTTTTGCCGCTACTAAATAATTACCTTTTAAGCTTCTAATCATTTTGAAGCTGGTACTGCTTCCTTTTATGGTTTAAGCAGCCTTTTATAGATGGTTTATTTGTCTTTTGTAATGTTGTACCTACTTTATTTTGATTTAAGCATTTTGTAATTAGAATACTGCTATTGGGAATACATCAATTTAAAAAAAACTGGCCAAGTGCGAGTCGGATGAATTCCATACCATTAAATTCTATTTTTACCCCGACGTAAACACAAATGCAAAAAACCCTAAAAAAATATTGTATGTCAAATACTTAGGTTAAAAGAGTTTTGCCTGCTTTTTCGCGAGTTTAATTAACAAAACCAATATTGCCTAAAAAATAATTATCAATCAAATAACCTTAAAAAAATATTTTGGAATTTTTTCAGTTTTTTTGTTGTTATAGCGGCAATAGAAATACATCAATGAAATCAATGAAAATTTTATCCATCTTTCAAATAGCTATCATGGTTCATGAGATACAGCCTGGTGACAGACAGACAGACGGACGGACGGACTGACAGCGAAGTCTCAGTAATAGGGTTCCTTTACGGAACCCTAAAAAAGATTAATTCCAGAATCCTTGATAGATATCAGCAACATCTTTATACATCAAAGAATTTGTAAAGACGAGGCTGTATGAGCTAATTCAGCAGTCTTTGCCAAACTGGCCAGGTAATATAAAAAAGGTATATATCATTCTCTTGGCCAGAAACAATGGTGGCTATAAAGCTCGCCGTCTATCGAGCGATTCAGAACTATTATAGCTTACTAGCTCCGCCCCGCGGTTACACCCGCGTAATTCCCGAGTCCGTGGGAATATCGGGAGAGTAGCCTATGAGACCTGGATTAACTGGTCTCCAGCTATCTACATACCGAGTTTCACCACAATCGGTTCGGTTTTAGCGTGAAGGAGTAACAAACATACACACACACACAAACTTTTACATTTATAATATTAGTAGGATTAAAAAATAAACCACTTGGGTCTCCCTCATCAATGACTTTATTTATCTTCTACTAGCATTACCTTGCGGTTTTTTTGTAACTCCCGAACCTGTAGGATTATCGAGATAAGTGTCACTCTCAAATTCCAATGAATCAATATATTATTGTACCAAGTGTTATAAAAATCGGTCCAGTAGTTTTGGAGCCTATTCGTTTCAAACAAACTAACAAACAGTAAAATCTTTCCTCTTTATAATATTACTAGCTTTTGCCCGCGACTTCGAAAATGTCCAAAAGTTGAAAATGAACCAAGGAACTACGTCGTCCCATACAAAATTAGTTTTTCACCTCCTTAGGGGTAGAATTTCGGAAAATCCTTTCTTATTGGATGCCTACGTCATACAAAGAAAACCCCCTCCAAGTTTCAGGTCTCTACGATAAGCGGTTTAGGCTGTGCGTTGATCCGTCAGTCAGTCATTCAGAACAAAGCATTTTATATGTACCTATAGATAAAGGAAATTTAACAAAGTACGTTGTGAAATACCGCAGTCTGAGCTTAGTAGCCGCAGTCTGAGCTAAGTATATAAAACATGATATTTGTAAAATAGTAAATATTGTAATAGAGCGGCCGTATGCAGCCATCGTAAAACAAACTAATCCAGAACGCGCGCCGATCAGTGATAGCAACTATCTAACATCAGTTCCATTGTTGAAGAGATGTAGCGCAACTCAGAAACCCCTAATTGTGCTCAAGCAAGTCCGATTGTGCTAAAAGCGCAGCCACTATTCAGGGTTGCCACGGTTTTAGGGTTCCCTGCCTCAAAAGGTAAAAAAGGGAACCCTTAAAAGATCACATTCTTGTCCGTCTGTCTGTATCTGTGTGTGTCACCACCGATTTTCTCAGAAATTAAGGGTATGAAAATCAAGATCCTGAGTCAACACAATAAAAATATATGGGAAAATTCATTTATTGGTAAAAATAGGTGGATTATTCTGAGTTTCTTGTTATCTACTGCTGGGTGTATGTATAGGCTTCCACCTCCACCACTTCCTTTCTTTGATCTCAATCACCAGTTCTTTATGACCACTTTGCGTCTTATGCTTCTAGATCTTCGAACCGTCATTGATTCGTTTTACCGCGACGGCAATTTATTTGACTATTGCCTGAATGTGTTTAAAATATAGTTTTCTTCAACAACCCTAATAGAAGCTCGTGCCCTTTGTCTCAACAGTAATTACTTTTATAAATCCACTAAGCGATTTACATCCGTGATAAGATCGCGCGAGCAAAGGTTGCGACTTTGTTCCTGTTACGGTTGAAGATACAACTCTTAAGGTGTTATACACATACATTTCATAAAAGTTTTGTAATCCTGACCTTTGTGAAATTAGTTACAAGAAATAAAACCCATTTCGTGTGACTTCTTCTCGTAGAAGGCGCATTTTAAAGCCACACACTTAGTATTTAAGACGTTTGTCTTTATGCAATTTTTTTTTCAATAAAATTGCATGTCGGATTGTCCAGAAACATAAGTTAGGAAATAAGTACAATAAGCCTTTTTTTTCTTAGAAAAACTTTTTTGAAAAGCAAGCGGCATAGCATGGTACAAACGTGAGATTAAAAAAATGAGGGAAGGAAGCATTTTACGAGTTTTTTTTTGTATTTTATATCTAACTGTATGTGTTGTGTCTGTTGCTGGCATAGACCTAGAATCTTTTTCACTACTTTCAATAGACCAACAAAGCATGCGAGAGAGAAAAATATTTTTTTACGGAAATATGGCAAGAACGAAAAGGAGCGAATCATTTGTGTAACCAATTTTGATTGACAGGTAAGAAAAATTCAACCACGCTTGGAACTAGCTCCTTGAATATTTTGCAAAAATTGGCAATTCGAAGTTGCATTATCGGGCTGTCAGGTCGTCGTCGCTTGTATATACTGTCTATGGTTGTTGGTTAAAAGATGTAAATTTAAGAATGTGTGTGCATCAAGCTTTACCAACCCGTCACCGTCTTCTGAGATTTATGGCACGTTACACTGTTCTGTTCCGAAAGAATTGTGTGTGAGTTTTTCAACGTTTTTCGGAAAGATTTCGCTTTATATATCTTTTAATTGAATCGGACTGAATCCGTCGTGTGGATCTTTGTCTTAAACTAGCATTTTAATAAATCAACTAGGAAAACTATTAGAATCAGAATTATTATAATTCTATTCTTATAACTATTTATTGAAATATTTCCATTTTGCACCGAGACAAGTGAAGGGTGGCAGGTCAAAATAATTATTGAAAAAATATTTGGCTATTTAAAAAACTTAGCACGCCTAAAGAATTGCTAATGGTGTTGCTTACAACCTATAACATAAAGAATACACCCCATAGTTTGAAGGCAATCGTTCACTTGTCGGCTATTTCATACTGATACTAAAACAACATCCAAAACTATCGACGTCTAGATTTTTGTTTGTGGTACCTATAATAATAATAAAATTTAACATTAAGTATGTTACTAAATTAAAATTGTCAGATGGGCGACAGGTACCTACGGGCTTTTCAGAGTTCATGAACTACCTGTAACCACGGAATTTAACATTTTAGTGTAATTAAATCTACATAACTTTAGTTTTTCACGATCACCTTACCTTTAAATTTACCCTGGCACCGTAGCTGGTCGATAATACTGGTCAATCGGTTCTCTCGATTGCTCTTCACCACTTCATCGTCTTCACTTTCCACTTTCACTATCACTGCACTTTCATCACTTTTATCACTTTCACTTTTCACAACTGCGTTCGTTGCCATTGTTTAACAAAAATTAAGTAATAGTAATTAATTTACTAAAAATCACATCAATTGAAACACAGCTTTTTAAAAAGATTGTTAAATATTATTGAACGCTTTCATTCCGTTAATTCTGAAAAAGAAAAAAGGTTACGTTAGCACATGAGTTAATACGTTAGTTTGTATGTTTACGATTCGGTGTTTTTTTTACTTAATTTGTTTTTTTTTAAGTTACCTAATAAGAAAACTTAACGCTCCACGAGAACAGTAACTTAAAATGCTCGGTTCTCTTTGTGACTCTATCGATAGAGGACATAACAACAAACAAATAAATGCCTATAGACCAAACCCTAAAGCGTCCCGAAAACGGGATATTCCAAGACACGCATTGTGACTGCGAAAAAGTACAAGTTCTGCTTCCGCTTCTGGGAAATAAAAAGAGTTTGGTTGATCCCAATCTAGGTTTCCAATATTCCAAAATTCCGTCTTAGTGCTCACGATCTTATTATACAAGAATGCAGTGTGCTTTTATCATTAAGGTGAAAGGGTACCGGCGCTCTCTCCATACAAACGTAGTCGACTGTTTTCTCCCTGGATAATGACACTAGTGCAAATATTTTTGTTGCATTAAACTTATAACTGCCATGACCATGCCCTTATGTTTCGTTTTTTTAAATCTGAATTTCTTTGTAATTAGAAAATGAAAAAAAAAACTTAGGTGCAGTTATAGGTTTTATGGCACAAAAATATTTGTGCTAGTGTCATTATCCAGGGAGGAAACGTCGACTACGTTTGCACGGAGAGAGCACCTGTACCCTTTCACCTTAATTGGGCAGGTAATTAGGTACCTAAATACATAGTATTTCCTATAATACTTTATGAGTAAGATCTACAAAGTATATCGACACTACATATAGGTCATAATATCATGTCATACAGCAAATATAACCCGACACAATAAAATGTCAATTCCCATACTTGACGATAACATATTGCTCATACTTTGATAACATTGATATGATAAGCATTATTGTACCTTTTGAAAGAATTTGTAAACCGTTACCGGAGTAGAAACAGAAGAGCAACTTCTTCTAGAGTGCTTTCATTATGTTGCTAAGAGATTTCGAAACAAATCTTTACGAAGAGTTATTTTTATTACTAAAGATATTTAAAACGGGATATTTACCAATTTTTAGAGTTCAGTACCTCAAAATTTTAGGATCACTTTCTAGTCCGTCTGTCCGTGTGTCACCACCGATTTTCTCAGGCACGGGTGGACCTAGCAATTTGAAATTCATACCAGATAGTCCCTATTAGGTATATATTTATTTTTATTATGTGAAGTTTGATATTTTGACGCTGTTTTGAAGCATCATTTTAAATAACTAGTTGTATTAATTACTCGAGAAAGTTTTGTTTTGATGTCAATATACAATAACCAGAAGGTAGGTAACAATAAAATAGATATAATCAAATTATTTAATTGAAGTATCACAAAAGAAGCCGCTTTAAGATGAAAGTTTACAACCAGTGTGTGTTACCAGTAATGACTATTGGCTCCGAAACGTGGTCTTTCACTATGAGACTAATAAGAAAGCTCAGGGTTGCACAGCGTGCTATGGAGAGGGCTATGCTCGGTGTTTCACTACGAGATCGAATCGGAAATGAGGAGATTCGTAGGCAAACTAAAGTTACCGACATAGCCCAAAGAATTAGTAAGCTGAAGTGACAAGGCGGGGCATGTGGCTCTTAGAACTGATGGCCGTTGGGGCCGAAAAGTCTTAGATTGAAGACCACGTACCGAAAAGCGCAGCGCGGGACGGCCTCCGACTAGATGGACGGACGACGAAGTCATTGGACGCAGAGAGCATGCGACCGATCGCTCTGGAAGTCTTTGGGGGAGGCCTATGTTCAGCAGTGGACGTCAAGTGGCTGATATGATGATGATGATGATCACAAAAGAAGATGAGACAGTCCATCTTTAGGTTTTAGAACGATAGACGGGAACATTCATCTTCCTCATACTTACATAGATTTTTCCAGGTTTTTAACTGTATTTTTTCAGACTTTACTAGTTGGTGTGAGCATTAAATGGGACATTCTGCTACGAAATCCTAATAATATGACTTAAATCATATTACCATACTAACACTTAGGTAAGTAATTGGAAAATTTGCTTAATTGGAAAGATATTTAACCGCTTCAAGTAGAGGACCTTATCATGTTTTAGTTTTAAAAAAATCAAAAGAAATAGGTGTAAAAGAAATCATTAGTAGAGAAAGAACCGACCATTGATCGTTGAACGCAATCAACGATTGACAGTGTTATATCAGCATACTTGATTTATCATGGTCCATTAAGATATGTACTAGTATTTGTGCAAGTAAAGTCACTCCAATCAGACTGTGTCCGCCCACTGACTTCAGACAACGCTCTTTTTAACTATTTATCTAAATACTGACTAGTTTATAGACAATTGTGTCGCGAAATACTAGCGGAAATTGGCTTAAATTTATTTCATATTGAAAACTAAGATATAAATACAACAAACTCTACCTTGATAATGTTTAATTGAATAAATATTTAAAGTATAAAAATAGGTATTTGTTAATTGATACATATTCAATGAGGCAAGGCAATAATGAAAATGATATCTACAAATGACAACAGTGTGTTATTTACTAGGGATTTTTTTCTAAACTTATTAAGCCACAGGTCAGGTCATACCTGCAACACAACAAATAAAGAATATTTTGGCAACTATATGAGTACGATATTATATCCTATATACCTATATGATATATAATTTCGCTACTTTTTAAAAATAAATGATTCGTATTTGTAACTTACTGTAATATCCTTGTCACAAAAGGTAAAAAAGGTAAATTGAACAGGTAGATGTGTCGCGGCAAAGCGGTTATCGCGGCGCGCAACTGATAACTGAGGTGTCAGGTCAAACGAGCAAACGGGGCGGTACCAAGGTACGGCTGATAACAGACGATAACGGGCTCTTAACCTTCTGACTGACACACAGCCGTAGTCTGAAGCCTAACACTCTGGATTACAGCGGCTTCTATGCGAAAAGGGACTACATAACTTTTTCAAACAATTTCATCAATAGTTTTCATCAATAGTAAAAATAGATTTCATCAAGGTATTTAGGATATAATTTCCAATACTCGTACGTATATAGTTATCGAAATATTCTTTATTTGTTGTGTTGCAGGTGTGACCTGACCTGTGGCTTAATATGTTTCTAAGTTTAAAATAAATCCTAGATAGATCATTTTTCTTGTATAACACAGGAAAAAACATAGAACACTATAAACATAAAGTATAATAATTAGCTAGCTAGTTTAAAAGTTTCACAAATGGGCGGCCTTGTCGTTAAAAGCGATTTCTTCCAGGTAACCTTTGGTTGGAAAAGAACTGATTTAGCTTTTATGGTAGGTTGTGGTTTAAATGTACATCGCTTTGAATTTTTTTAACTATACAACACCACTGGCATTCCTCAAATCGGTTTTGAAGCTTTTCTACTATTAGAACAATAATATTGGCCTATACATCTAATCTAGTAATTTACCTATACAATGTCAGTTACCAGCAATTTCAATCCATGGTATTCAGGGCCCTATAGTGCCTTGGACATGTATTAGATAAAATATACCTGCCCAGCACCTGTACCCCCCTCTCAGCTTTTGACCGTGTCCAGAAGAAAGAACACGTCAGTATGTAGCCAACTAAACCGCGTGCTACTTCAGCACTATATAATTACACTGTAATTTAATTTCCTTTGGGTAAAAGCGATTGTCTTGAAAACGGTCTCTCTGCACCAACTTGAACTTGGTCTCTTTGAACCAACTTGTCAATCTGAACTTAGAGATCAATTCTAGGCTTAACTTCAAGGCTTGATTTGGGACTAGAATGATTACGTTGCCCCCCCAAATATTCCTTAGTTTGTACAAGTTGTACTGCTCTCACTGTTTTCTTTCAAAGAAAAAAGGGTGTATGAAATTAAAAGAACTTCAACTTTATGCAAGAAAAAATTATATACTACTAGCTGTACAAACGTTGTTTTGCCATATCCAAATTTTCATCTTTTCTGTTGAATTTTTTCTTGCTATAAACCTCACGGAGCACGAGACCTTTCCAACGAATGCAAAACCGTGGAAATCGGTTCGTGCGTTCTGGAGTTATCAGGAAGGAAAACCCGACTTATTTTTATATAGTAGAATAAATGTTTCCTTTCTTTATTTCTATACTTATCCACATTCTTACAAAAATATCTACTTATCCTTTGTAACATAAAATATTTAGTTTAACAAAGGACCTTTCCGCTAATAGGGCAAGTCGACCGGTCACAGCCTAAGCGATAACGAAATCTGATAATATCGGACAAAGGAAAACTGTTATCTATTCGAAGGAAAATCTACGAGATAAGTAGTTATTTCAACGTATAGTGGCTTAGTACGATTGTGAGTAAATAACTCAGGTCGTTGGTATTATAAATATTATACACTAGCTCTTGTCTACGACTTCGTCCGCGTAGGGTTTTAAAGTATTTTGCTTAGCGTATGCCTACGTAATAGCTATCCATTGGTTTGAGCTGTTCGTTGATACTCGTCAGTTATTCAGGACTTTAACCCCCTTATTCAAAAACGAAGTTTAAGGATAGTTCGAGATGTGGATTTAAATCTTAGATTTAGACACAGATTTACTCGTGAACTATAGTCTAAACAGTATCCCTATATAATATAATATAGGGATATTGTATAGACTATAGTTCCCTATATAATCTATATGCATAGTGTTTAGACTATAGTTCACGAGTAAATCTGTGTCTAAATCTAAGGTTTTAATCCACATCTCGAACTATTCTTAAACCTCGTTTTGGAATAAGGGGGTGAATGTTTGTTCGATGAAATAAATTCCTTGGATAATCTACTCACATTTATTATAGTAACCAGACCAATTACAACTCTTATCCACGCTTAATTCTTTATTAATCACTACCTTACATCAAAATACCTAAATCTACGTATATTTTTATTCAATAATAACGGTTTATTTGGGAGAGATGCTACTCGATCAAGTCTCCAAAACGAAGTGCCACGAAAAATACGTTAGACCTTTACCATTGGATATTATTTTTAATTACCCGCAAAATATTTATTCACATCGAATATTAGCGATCAATTCCTTGTTTATAACAATAGTAATTTAAAGATATAAGAATATATAATCACTTTTTGAGGTACAGAACCCTAGAAATAACCTAATTCATTGTAAAATAATGTATTTTAACCAATAATAAAAACACGATAAAAAAAATATTTTATTTCACTTACGGTATGTAAATATATCCACCGCCCGAAAGCTTGTGGGACATACGCTAATTAAAAACAAGCAAGCACTGCAAACCCTTAAGAGTCCTGAATTTATTTCCAGGGTACGTTTTGATTCAGAGCACTATTCAAAGTTGTAACATTTGTCAAATATCATAGACTAGATTTCGCCCGCAACTTCGTCCGCGTAGGGTTTGAATTTTTCAAAATCCTTGCGCGTACGTTAGACAAAGAGCATACCCACCAAGTTTCAGATCTACGATCAGCGGTTTAGGCTGTGCGTTGATCCGTCAGTTAGTCAGTCAGGACAAAGCATTTTATATGTATAGATGATTTCGTTTTCTAAAGTAGCTTTTACTGATCAGCCCCCTTAGACAAGATTGCTTTCTATTAGCAATGTCGCCAATCGATAGATTTAATTGTATGAAATTGACATAAACCATTGTATAAAATAAGCATAAGATGGAACTTATCCACTATTTTTTTTCTCTAACGCAAGATTGCGTGACTTTTCTTTGGTTTGTGTAAATTTCATACAAAAAAAATAACAAAAAAAGTCAGTCGATTGACTGATCTGATTTGGGCTGATCTACCTACTGAGGTTGAATAAAAATTTCCCAAATATAATATTTGTAAACATATGTTATGGAAATGTCATTAGTGTCAGCAGTTGGCAGGCACCTGGTGTGACGTCAGCGGCTAATTCCGTTGCGCGAGGTCGTGACCCGGCGCCCTGTGCGCATACGCAACTGGCTACCGAAAACTGTAGGACTGATACAGTTTTGACGCTCACTTTGCGTGATTCACATTATGAAATATTTTTGTCTTTAATAATCCTGCTTTTAAACTCCCACACGTAATGCAAATACCTAATTTAAAAGCTATTAACATTTTCTTTGTAAAGAAAAATCTGTTGTAAAATAAAAACAAGAAAGAAATAGGTGGATTTAGTTAAAATCTTGTTAATTACGGCCACTTGCAGAAAAACGAAAAATTCTCGATTTGTATTACAATTTGAAACAAGAATTTAGGTATCTGTAAAAAATGTGTACTATGTTGTGTAAATAGTCACACATTTTTATGTGAATTATTATGAATTTTATTTGACAATTTTGGTATAGGAAAGATCATTTTAATCCTCAGTCGTTGATAGATAAGCAATAAATAAGACGATAAATCTAGGTTGGTTAAAATCAAGATTTTGCGATTTGGCTGCAATAAAATTTAGTTTCCTTATATAATAATAAACAATTGTTAACATGTAATTAAAAATGAAGAACGATCGGCATGAAAAAATAAAGGAGACATTAAAATAAATATACCTAGTTACTACAGAAATTAATTAGCCAGTGATTATCCAGTCCTCAAGTTGTAGATGTGTACGAGTATGTACTATATTATTAATTCTACATGTATGTTATATTAACGACCTGGCAGGGCTCCACGTCCACTTGTGTCAGATGTTATTTCTGGAACGGTTCAGGTCATGACCTCATCAACTTCAGCCTTTATTTAAAAAAAAACATATATTTTAACAGATTTTTTTCTTTTGCATTACATGATGTCATCCTAAATTAGATTTTAAGACGTTTCTATGTAATCTTCGTACAAAATTTATCCATGCATTTAAATTAATAAAAAAATTAACTTCGACTTTGTCGTTGTTTTCGATCGTCTTTTGTTTATTTTTTAGATCGTTTTTTTTTTTTCTAACTTCTTTTGCCTTTGTTTACCTTGGACTAGGTGGAAAACGAAGAAAAACACATTATTCTAGTTCATTAATTTGGGGAAAAACACTTATATCGTAAAACTCAAAAACAAATGATATTAGAATCGTAGGCGTCTACCACATGTGCGTCGACTATTGTGGGCCTAAGCCTAACTAACTGCTTTAAAAGATAGATAAGTAGATATAATAATATTGTTTTAAACTATTAATATTTGTAATTTTTCAAACCTTGACGCTTTTGATGTTAGTCTACCTACTTGTCGTCATTAAATTGTTTTTGTCCTACAAATTCAAGTAGGTGTTTGACATCAATATCGATATATAGACACTAGCAGCGCCCCGCGGTTTTACCTGAGTAATTCCCAATCCTGTGAAAACATCGGGAAAAATAACAGCCTACGTTACTTCCAATGTATCATTGTATCCTCATACCAAGTTTTATCAAAATCGGTAATGTAGTTGTGGAGAGGTTGAAAACCAAAATTCTTTTTTTTTATAATATTTTGTAGATTTACCTATTATTTAGTTGTTAATAAAAGCCCCTTGTGAAGAATACCAATTCATAGACGAGCTCAATTTATTACGAATCTAGCCTAAACCTAACGGTTTCTTTTGCTATAAGTGATCAGAACGCAGTGTGGCTACTCAACGAATTAAGCCGGTATTACCACACTAAAGATATTAGGTAACACCAAGTCAACTTACAAACGCATACAAAATAACAGAACAATGACCATAGGGACATAACTACAGTCAACACCTGTGCTATTGCCATAATTCATTCATAAGTATTGTTGGGTAAGCGGACCTAGTTCTGTTCGGAAACAGTAGGAAATGGACGTGAGAACTGTAAGTTCAAAAGTACTACTATACATCATTAAAAACATTTTAATTACTTAATATTTTTTCTGTATTTCAGTTTCTATCTATTCTCATACTCAATGTTCTCATCAAACCAAATATATCTCAGTATTATGGATACAATAATTATTATCCGAACATGCGCGCGCCTATGGGTATGCCAATGCCACAGCAAATGGTAGCACCGCAACAACAAATGGCAATGCCAGGCCAGATGTCAGGCCAGATGCCAGGCCAGATGCCAGGCCAGGTGCCAGGCCAGATGCCAGGACGCATGCCTGGACCAGTACAAGGGCCCGCATACTCCGAGGAATCTGAGGACGATGATCAACATAATAAAAGAAATATCGGAAGAAACCATCCTTCGGATCCCGATACTGATTACGAAGACCCACCTCCTCCGCAGCCGCCAAGCCTAGTCTTAGTACCATACCCTTATGCTTTAATTGTTCCAAACTTACAGAATATTAATTTTGCTAAGGGAAAAAACAATACACTAACAACACCAGAAGAAACCGCGAAAATATCAACTACAACAACAACTACAAAATCAACTTTACAAACTACAACTACGACTAGTACTACAACTAGAAAACCTGATGTTGGCAGGAGCTTTAATATGAAAAACTACATATCAGAATACCGTAAGCCAGAAAGTGTCAGATTTGAGGACCGTAGACCAGACGGCGCCAGACTAGAGGATCGTAGACTAGAAGACCGAAGACTAGAGATTGCTAGACTAGAGGACCGAAGACTAGAGGTCGCCAGACTAGAGGATCGTAGACTTGACGACCGTAGACCAGAGGGGGCTAGACTAGAGAACCGAAGACCAGAAGGCGCCAGATTAGACGACCGTAGATTAGAAGGTATTGGACTAGACGATCGTAGACCAGAAGGCGCCAGACTCGAGGACCGTAGACTAGAAGGCCCCAGAATAGAGGACCGTAGACCAGAAGGTGCCAGACTAGAAGACCGCAAACCACAAATTCTCAGACTAGACGGACTCAGACCAGAAGACATTAATAACATGAGAGGTCTAAGAAAAACGAAACCTTCATGGGTACCAAAATACGGAATTGTACCGATACCTGATCAGTTGGCGGAAAAATTAATGTCACAACTGAGAGATGTTAAGAAAGTGAATCCAAATACTAGGAGGTTGATCACTCGGTATGGTCAATATGGTCTAACATAATTCACAAACATATTTTATGCTAGTCGTAAATAAAAAGAAGTGATAGGTTAAGTGAGGATAGATAATGTTGAAAATGACTTTTCAACAAAAACTTTTGTGTTTTAAAATGTGCGAAAGTAAACTTATGAAGGCTCGTTTTACTGTGGTTTTATAAATATGTTTTACACCAATTTTTTATTAGATTTTGTAACCTAAAACAATTTTAATAAATCGATAAGAATATAATAAAGAGATTTGTAATATTTTAGCAGTTTATTTTCTTGAGAGATATGAGTTATTCGATTATTTAAGTTTAACATAGTGGGGTTAGTAAGTAAAGGGCTATCCATGAATTACGTGAGGCTCGAAAGTGGGGGGGTGTTATAATATATCACGTGTATTTATTTTTTCGGCAAACTCGCGATACTCAACCGAAAAGAGGCGTTAGGTGTATTTATATTTCATCAAACGCGTAGGTACAAAATCTAAAGCGAAGCGAGTGTGGCTACATCGCCTGTACTACTACGCTTGTACCTGTATTTTCTAAATATAAAATAAAATAAGATTCTTTGTAGATACTAAAAAATACACGTGATATTGGGGGGGGGGGGTCTGGGGGTAGTCTTAAACCTCACCATGTATCACCAAGGGGGAGGAGAAATGCAAAAAAGAACATCACGTGATAGTGACGGCCCCTAAGCCTTCTGGCACCTGGGCATCTAGGCCCCTTGGACATTTGGACACTTGGGCCAATATACCCCTGAGGTGTAAGTAATGTTTTCATATAACAATAAGCTAAAATTAATTGTACATTTGTACAATTGTTATTGAACATTAGTGTTATAACTTTTAAGTCAAAACTGTTCTTCTTTCAGCTAACAATATTCAACATTCTGACACTAATACTCTTGAGTGGTTGTAAATGTCAATATTAATGAATCTTCAAAATGCTTATTTAAAATATCCTAGTAACTGGTTCGAAAGAAATGAAGAGCCTAAAACACAAGAAAGTTCTAAACCTCCTGAAAGTTCTACACTTCCCGAAAATTCTAAATCTCCTGAAAATTCTAAATCTTCTGAAAATTCTACACCTCCCGAGCATTCTAAATATCCTGAAAATTCTAAATCTTCTGAAAGTTATACACCTCCCGAGCATTCTAAATATCCTGAAAATTCTAAACCGCCTAAAAGTTCTACGTATAACCCGAATTTGTACCTCAAAAATATCAATATTATACGACCACACCAATACCAACTCAAGACAATTTCCAAAAAAATATTCCAATACCAATTATTTAAGCTAAACTAATGCAAAAACTAATGATTCAGATTAAGCTGTATATATAAGACTTCTTACAAAGTTACTATAGAGGAGTTCCAAATAGGAATTTCTTGTAAACAATTTGTTAGATATACTTACCTAAATGACATAGAAAATGCAGCAAAAAATCTATTATCTGTAAATACACTATAAAAAACACACACGCGCACAGAATCGATATAGACGTTGATAAATCGATTTAATTAATATGATAAATTATCGATTTTTGTGTTAACAATAGGGCACGCATTTAGCGTGGTGTGACCTTTCAGAAGGCGACGAGACTGCGCGCGCGTCGCACGGGGTCACCAATAGTGTATTTTTAGAGTTGAAAGTTCAAAATACGACGGGAGTCGGGCGGGACTTGCTGTGATCGCGTCGAGTTCATCCCTTTTCATCAAAATTGTATTTACATGTAGTTTTACGAGTATATAAACGGAAATTGGGGTTCTATAAACAGAAGAATACCTGGTGGACTTCTCACAAAAAGCTCGCAACGCACGCGCTCTTATCTAATATTGTCTGCTGAAATAATATAAATAAATAAATTATACTAATTGTATAATTAGTATAATTACTACTAATATTGGAATATGGAAAAATGATGGAATATGTTAATAAATGTTTATCGACGAAAAAATAATACAAATAATGTCGGTATTCAGTATACCTAATATCAGCCAGGTTCATAATCGTAGAAATCTTCATTTTATCGTATTAATGGCGGTTTATAAAGCCTTAATTATTCCAGACCAGTAGGTACCTAACTAACCACATTTATGGTGAATTCTAAATCGAACGATTCCGGGCGACTCGACCTCAGCTTTATTAAACAGTCGGGGTCTGCCGCGGTAAAGCTATTGCATCGTGCGAGCTTCTTACAGTCGTACCATATACATACACGTTAAGCGAACGCTCGGCCGAGCTACATGGTAGGCGGAGTGGGGGGTGTTAGGTTTTATTTTTGTTACGGAATTTCTTGATTCGGTCGCCGTGCTCAAAGCCCGCGATAAAAGCTATGCAATAGCTTTAAAATACTTCTTTAAAGGCGCTTACATTCTTTCTTGTAAACCGAAACACGATTAGAACAAGTTGGCTCCATAGAAATCAATTTCAAATTTCTTCGAACATTTTCCAGAATATACACATTTTGCGATGGTCGTCGAAGAATCAACTTCATTTAATTATGTTCAAAGACATGACCACAATACTCGTACAACTTGGAACTATTTGTATAAAATACTACTTACCCCCATCCTATAATCTAGATCCTTTTATGTAGACAAAATAAAATGGCCGACTATAGAGAGGCAGTCCGTTTTCCCGCATTATTTATTCTGATATAACAAATTCATAATATTGATACCTTTCTGAATTCTCTATGAAATATCCTATAATTTAATATAAGGCATCCAAAATACATACAAGGGGACTATCTCTCACGTACGTTTATGAAGATTCTTGTCATAGTACTACTCTACTCGCTAGGTCATGGCGACACTTCTTTCTATCTATTTTCGATTATACCGACTCACAAACATAAAAAATATGTTTTCAAAAGGAATTCAGGTCATTACGCACAGTAGTCAGTTTTTATACAATTTATATTTATGGATGTTTCCTATTTGAAACTAAACAGCACAAATATTTGTACCCAACCCATATACGCTTTATCATTTATAGACAAGCCGTTAAAAATTGTACTATCGTAAAGCGTTATGCCCCTGACATTTATTTTAAAGCAAATTGAATTCGATAATTGCTATTACAATTTATGCTTTTTTTTAATTCAATTTATGTTTTATGTATAAATATTTTATTTACAAATTAAAACCATAATTATAACTATTTTTTTTTTGACGACCCAGTTGGCACAATGGTTACAATGACGGACTGCCTAACACACATATTATAACACAAGTCTAGTTACTTAGCTTGGGGCTAGATGGTGATGTGTGGAATGTCCTGCAACATTTATTTATTTATTTATATTTGCACACAAACAACATTAATTTCTTCATTTCGATTGTTCGCATATCCATACAATCGTGTATCAAAAACAGATTTGCAGCTGACTTTAAACTTCAAGTCGATCAGGATCTCAGAATCTTGCTTGAGTTGCATTCTAAATAATAGAGTCTAAATAATAGAACTCTGCGATGGGTCTGCAATTGTTGTCGCGACTGTAGGTAGGTGCCTACACAAGGTATAATAAGTCTTATTGACTACACACTAGGTTCATATTAAAATGGTAGCAGACACAAGTGCCTTTAGAATAAAACTATTGTAACTTAAAAAAGTAAAATACAAATTTCGTTCGTAATAAATAAACTCTGAAATTACTGGAACGATTTTAATACATGGAGAGACTGGATCAGCTCTTGGAAGTCTGTGACATACCATAAAGCACGTTTCTTTACTTCTTCACGAACTACGTTACCACAGATATCTGGACAAATAAAAGTTTTAGTTAAAATCTGCCTACGACACACAAGGTTGTTGGTTCAAACCACGCCGTGGGCCAATTTTGGGTCAAATAATAATATATATGATCATAATTTCTAGTCTGGCTGGGTATTTTTGTATAAATAAAATAAATATTTTTTTGACACGCTACTCCGCTCCATCTAAACCCAGACTAAGCAAGGCTAAACTTGTCTTATGGTGGCCAGACAACGGAATAAATATAAGTGTGGCGACACTTTACGTCGCCACCAACAGATGGCGCCACTGATACGATCGTTGATCCTAGATCGCGCAAGCAAAGTTTTTCTGAAGATAAGCTCATTTACAAGTTCCAACAAAACATCGTTGGGCCGCGGCCTACCGGGTATAACACCAGCCTGGTGGAAGATCTTCCCTTTGGAGATACACACCACCTCGTACCTCCAAACTGGTGACTACTTATAAAATAAACTTTTTTGTTTTAAAATATCTATTAAATTCGTTATATGGCAGCGAAATGAATTGCCTGGTTTGGAACTCCATTCCAACAAATAACACAGTATTTGAAATACGGCTTAAAATTCTAATTGTAAATAACGATAGCTGGTTGTAAAAACTTTAAACTAACCAATGAATCCGACAGCGGGCGGGCTCGCCTCCACGAATATTTTACACCTATTTTTTTATAGATTTTTGTAACCTAAAACAATTTCAAAATAAATCGATAAGAATCCAACTCTTGCATAACCAAGACTATAATAAATTTGCAATATTTTCGTAGTGTGTGAGAGAGATATGAGTTATTCGATTATTTAAGTTCAACATAATGGAATTAGTAAGTAATGTTTTAGTATTACAGTAAGCTCCTATTAATTATACATTTATTCTATGACTTTTAAGTCAAAACTGTTCTTCTTTCAGCTAACAATATTCAACGTTCTGGCACTAATACTTTTGAGTGGTTGTAAATGTCAATATTTTTTGGATTTTCAAAATGCTTATATAAAATATCCAAGTAACTGGTTCATAAGAAACGAAGAGCCTGAAACTCAAGAAAGTTCTAAACCTCCTGAAAGTTCTACACCTCCCGAAAATTCTAAATTTCCTGAAAGTTCAACCCCTCCTGAAAATTCTAAATCTCCTGAAAGTTCCACGCCTCCTGAAAGTTCTACGCCCCCTAAAAATTCTAAATCTTCTGAAAATTATAACCCCCCAGAAAGTTCTACAGCTCCTGAAAGTTATACACCTCCTGAGAGTTCTAAACCTTCTGAAAGTATAATTGATGACTATGAACACACACCAACTCCTGAAAATGTTGAACCTACTGAAAGATATGACACTCCTGAAAGTTCTACACCTCCTGAAAGTATAATTGATGACTACGAACACACAACAACTCCTGAAAATGATGAACCTACTACAAGATCTGAAACTCCTGAAAGTTTTACAACTCCTGAAAGTATTAAAATTGATGACCATACAACAACTACTGAAAAGGTTAAACTTACTAAGAGTTCTCCACCTTCCGAAACTATTAAAATTGATGACAACGAACACACTCCTAAAATTGTTGAATTGGCTAAAAATGTTGATACTTCTGAAAGTCCTCAAAATGAGGACTACGAATCCATCCTAACTGTTCCTTATACAGAGGCACCACTTACAGACCGAGTAACTGATACCAAATCAACAAGTAACATCCTACAGATGAGCAATACGCTTAAATTTTGTCCGCATATTTCTATATGCAGGGACCGAGATGGTAATTTGACAAAAAGTTTGTTTTTACTTTTTGTGTTTCGTTGTTAAGTGTGAGTTTGATTAGTTAGATAGTAGGTTGGTATAGTTAAGTTATTGTTTTATTTTATTGTAGTTCTGTCATTTCCATTTTATTTTAGCTTATTTTTTTATGTATTTGCTTGTAGTCCTAATTTTGACATGATTCTTGTATTTTATGAAATCTAATATATAAAAATAAGTCGGGTTTTCCTCCCTGACGCTATAACTCCAGAAGGCACGAACCGATTTCCACGGTTTTGCATTCGTTGGAAAGGTCTCGGGCTCCGTGAGGTTTATAGCAAAGAAAATTCAGGAAAATCTGGTGGCGAAACGGAGTTCGCCGGGTTTGCTAGTACTTACTAAAAGTGTAATATCTTTGTTTACAAGGTAAACTCCTAAACGAATATCCAGCACTTAGGCTGCGCCCCACGCTTCAAGGAAGAATAATTCAGCAACCCGAATTTGAACCTCAGAAATATAAATATTATACAACCACACCAAAACCAACTCAAGACAATTACCAAAGAATTATTCCAATACCAAATAATTTAGCCAAATTAATACTAAGAGATTTATATTAAGATGTGTACCTAAGATTTTTACAAAGTTATTATAGAGCAGTTCCAAATTGGAATACCTTGTAATAGTACATTGTGATACAAGTGTGGTAAATTGATCATTGCATAGAGGCGTTTATAGAGGCGAGATGGAATGACCAAACCACACATGTATCGTACGACGTTTTTTTATCATAGTTGCGAATAAAAGAAAAGACTTGAAATAATAAAAAGTTAACATAATTTATGTTATTTTTTCTGGCAATATTTTTTTGTTTTTATACTCCCGAAAGCGCAGGCAATAGACTTTTAACCTATACAGCCTCGTCTGACATACAATATTTAGGGTTTTTTTCCATTTGCTTTTGTGTCGGGGGATGGTGGGGTATAAAACAAAATATAATAGTGAGGAAAAAAAATAATAAGTAAAAAAAAAAAAAACAAACCTCAGTTTATACCTAATCGTTTTTAAGACGTTATCACGTAAAATTATCTTTCGTAAACCGACCTTGGTACCAACCTTTTTTATACATCAAAACAGTAAAACCCAGATAAATTAAGAATGTTTCATCTACCTAACATGCAATTAGCAGTATGATACGTATTTAACTTATCGGGATAATTTTATAGCACTAGTTGGTACACCATAATACAACTAGTGTTGTAATAAGTTATCCTGATAAGTTAAATACGGATCTTACTGCTAATTACATCTTACGTGTGTTATGTAAATGAAACATTCTTAATTTAACCGGGTTATACTGTTTTGATGTATAAAAAAAGGTTGGTACTCTTGGTACCAACAAAGAGTTGATAAGCCAAAAAAAATGGTTGTCTGTAAAATCGGTTTACGAACGATATTTTTACGTGATAACGTCTTAGAAAACGATTAAAAATTGTGTTAAGTTTTTTTTGTATTTTCTTTACTTAAATATAATTTATTCCGTATCATTTTTAACCCCCGACGCAAATACAAAAGGAAAAAACCCTTAACAATATCGTATGTCAGACGAGGCTGTATAGGTTAAAAGTCTTTTGCCTACCCTTTCAGGAAAAATATATCCTAAAAAAATACTCAAAAAATATTTTCTTTGTTTCTGTTTTTAATTTAATAAGTACAAATATTTTGTTAACTTTTTATTATTTTAACAAGTATTTTCTTTTATTCTCAACTCTGATACGATATGCGTGTGGATATTGATCAAAGAGTGGGGGGGCACTCTATGATCAGCTCTATGTAGACAAAAAAATGGCCGACTAAGGAGGGGCAGTCCGTTTTATCGCAGTTAACTCAATTCTGGTATAGGTACCAATCTAATTCATAACATTGATACTTTCTGATGTTCTAAATACACACACAAGGGTGAATCGTGGCGAAATTGCGGGAACTATCTCTCACGTACGTTCATGAAGATTCTTGTTCATAGTACTACTCTACTAGCTATGGCGACACTATTTTCGATTATAGCGACTCACAAACATAAAAAAATTGTTTTAGTTTGCCAATGACACTGCTCAAGGAATTCAGGTCATTACACACAGTAGTCAGTTTTTATACAATATTTATATTTATGTAAGTAAACCGCACAAGTCTTATACTCAACCCATATACGCTTTATCATTTTTAGACTAGCCGTTAAAATTTTACTTCGTAAAGAATAGCGTTATGACATTTATTTTAAAGCAAATTGAACCAATGAATCTGTCAACGGGCGGGTTCGCTTCCGCGAATATTTTACACCTATTTTTTAATAGATTTTTGTAACCTAAAACAATTTTAAAATAAATCGATAAGAATCCAACTCTTGCATAACCAAGAATATAATAAAATTGCAATATTTTTGTTGTGTGTGCGAGAGATATGAGTTATTCGATTATTTAAGTTTAAGAAAATGGAATTAGTAAGTAATGTTTTAGTATTACAATAAGCTATAGTTAATTGTACATTTATAATATGACTTTTAAGTCAAAACTGTTCTTCTTTCAGCTAACAATATTCAACGTTCTGGCACTAATACTTTTGAGTGGGTATAAATGTCAATATTTTTTGGATTTTCAAAATGCTTATGTAAAATATCCCAGTAACTTGTTCATAAGAAACGAAGAACCTGAAACTCAAGAACGTTCTAAACCTCCTGAAAGTTCTTTACCACCCGAAAATTCTAAATTTCCTGAAAGTTCATCACCTCCTGAAAATTCTAAATCTCCTGAAAGTTCTAAACCGCCTGAAAGTTCTACGCCTCCTGAAAATTCTAAATCTTCTGAAAATTATAACACCCCAGAAAGTCCTACAGCTCCTGAAAGTTCTACACCTCCTGAAAGTTCTACACCTCCTGAAAGTATAATTGATGACTACGAACACACAACAACTCCTGAAAATGTTGAACCTACTGAAAGATATGATACTCCTGAAAGTTCTACACCTCCTGAAAGTATAATTAATGACTACGACCACACAAAAACTCCTGAAAATGTTGAACCTACTGAAAGATCTGAAACTCCTGAAAATCCTGAAAGTATTAAAAATGATGACCACACAATAACTACTGAAAATGTAAAATTTACTGAAAGTTCTACACCTTCTGAAAGTATTAAAATTGATGACCACGAACACACAACAATTCCAAATAATGTTGAACTTTCTGAAAGTCTTGAAAATGAGGACTACGAATCCACCCTAACTGTTCCTTATACAGAGGCACCATTTACAGACCGAGTAACTGATACCAAATCAACAAGGAACATCCTACAGTTGAGCAATTCGCTTAAATCTTGTCCGTATATTTCTAAATGCAGGGACCGAGATGGTAATTTAACAAAAAGTTTTATTTTACGTTTTGTGTTTCATTGTTAAGTGTGACGTTTGATTAGTTTTTTTTTTTTGTATAGTTAAGTTATTGTTTTATTTTATGGTAGTTCTGTCATTTCCATTTTATTTTAGCTTATTTTTTTATGTCCTTGCTTGTAGTTGTAATTTTGACATTTGTATTCCTGTATTTTACTTAGGTACTAAAATTGTAATATCTTTGTTTACAAGGTAACCTCCTAAATGAATATCCAGCACGTAGGCTTCAAGGAAGAATATCTCAGCAATCCGAATTAGAACCTCAGGATTATCAATATTATACAACCACACCAATACCAACTCAAGACAATTACCAAAAAATTATTCCAATACCAAATAATTTAGCCCAATTATTACTAAGAGATTTATATTAAGATGTATACATAAGACTTTTTTATCACAATTGCTCATAAAGTGGATTTTATTCAACCGTTTTACATAATCCAACGTATTACGCACGCGTGCGTTTTACATTACCTTGACGCCACTAGTGTGTAAAAAGTTTTCCAGATAAGTTAAATTGGTATCGTACTGCTAATTACATGTTAGGTAGATGAAACATTCTTAATTTATCTGGGTTATAAAAATGTAGGAACAAAGAGTTTTTAAGCTAGCAAAAATGGTTGTCACTAAAGTCGGTTTACGAACGAAAATTTTACGTGATAATGTTATAGAATACGATTAAAAATTGAATTTTGTTTTTTTTTTGCTTTTTTTTACCTAAATATAATTTTTTTCCTTACCATTCTATTTTGTTTTTAACCCCCGACGCAAAAACAAATAGAAAAAACCTTAAAAAATATTGTATGTCAGACGAGGCTGTATAGGTTAAAAGTCTGCCCTTTCAGGAAAAATATTTCCTAAAAAAATACTCAAAAAATATTTACCACTTTCTGTTTTTAATTAAAATAAATACTTTTTATTATACTTTTTACTATATTAACAAGCCTTTTCTTTTATTCTCAACTGTGATACGATACGCGTGTGGATATTGATCATTGCATCGCGTTCCTCTCGCGCGTCATAAACCGCCTCTATGCAACGATCAATTTATCACACATAGATCGTAATGTACTATTATTTATTAAATATACTTACTTAGAAGACAGAAAATGCAGCAATAATCTATTATCTGTAAAAACACTATGATAAATTATAGGTTTTTGTGTTAACAATACACCCATTTAGCGTGTTGTGACCCTTTCTATTCAATCCTTTGACCTTTCTATTCAAACGTCGTGAAATTAAGGCCACACGAGTAAGAATCTTTATCGTTTGAATAGAAAGGTAAAGAATCTTTACTCATGTGTTAAGGCCAGGGAGAAAAGATTATGTTACGTTGTATTGCATTCGAAGAAGTTAAGTAGGTAGGTACCAACTAAATAGATTGACAAATTTCAGCCGACTTTAGAGCAGATCATAGAGTGGGGGGGCTACTCTATGATCTGTTCTATGTAGACAAAAAAAATGGCCGACTATCTCAATTCTAGTATAAGTACCTATCTAATTCATAATATTAATACCTTTTTGATGTTCAAAATACACACACAAGGGTGAATCGTGTTTGATTAGCGAGAACTATCTCTCACTTACGTTCATGAAGCTTCTTGTCATAGTACTACACTACTAGCTAGGTCATGGCGACACTTCTTTCTATCTATTTTCGATTATACCGACTCACAAACATCAAAAAATATGTTTTTAGGTTGCCAATGACACTGCTCAAGGAATTCAGGTCATTACGCACAGTTGTAAATTTTTATACAATTTATATTTATGGAAGTTTCCTTTTTGAAACTACACCGCACAAGTATTTATACCCAACCCACATAAAATACGCTTTATATTTTTTTGACTAGCCGTTAAACATTTTGCTATCATAAAGAATTGCGTTTTATGCCCCTGACATTTATTTCATAGCAAATTGAATTTAAAATTTCGAAACCTTGTTAGTACCGAAATGTACCTTTATTTTTAGCTTTTTTTATTATATATTCAGAATTTTCCCTTTATTATCTACCCTATAGGTTTAGGGTCGAAAATGTTTACGGTAGTTCCCGTTGACCTAGAATCACGAAATTTGGCAAATAGGAAGATGTTACAGCACAAATAAAGAAAAAACTCAAAAAAAAACATTAAAATTAAAGAGTGTCCCAATACATACATAGTTGGACCAATTTAACTTGACTCTTACATTGTATGGGCGCCCAAACGAAATAGGGGTCAAGTTAGATTGGTAACTTCCATATCATTGCAAGGGTAGAGAAAGAGAATTGAAACTAATGTACGGAACCCTTGACCAGCCTTGTGACTTATTTTTAAGGAGCCAATCTTTTTTTAACAAGCCTTGTGACTTATTTTTAAGGAGCCAATCTTTTTTTAACAAGAATTGCGACCTATTTTTAAGGAGTCAATCTTTTTTTAACAAGCCTTGTGACTTATTTTTAAGGAGCCAATCTTTTTTTTTAACAAGCCTTGTGACTTGTTTTTGGTACGTATCAAATTAGTTGAAATAAAAGTATAAATTAATAACTAAAAAATATTATTTATTTACTTAATTTAATCATAAGAAGTACACAGCCGTTTTTTGACAAAATAATCATCTAAAACAATATCATTAAATAATATTACAATATTATACAATAAAAATAAATAGTTTTTTATTAATGTTATACTAATATGGCTTATTTACTAACTTATTTTAATTTAGTATTGGCTAAAGTCAGATTATAAGTTAATTTAAAATTGGATTAGTACTTAGAATTAGTAATTCACTAAACTCACACGATTTTTATTCAATATTTTTTAATAAAAAAGGTTAACAAAACGCGACGTTTTGGATAAATATTTTAAAAATTACAGTTTCGGCAGAAAGACAACTGCCATAGTCGCAAGTAGACTCAAAACGCGATCTCGATCCCTTTTTGTTAAACATATTATTTCATAATAATTTTAACTATATTTGCACACAATCAACAATTTACCAAATAATTAATTAGGTATATGCTTGAGTAGGTAAATCGTACAGAGAGCCTGTAAAATTAACCATGGATACCTAAACTAAAATACTTAAGAGGGCTGCTACTAATTTGTAAAAAATCACAAAGTTCTTAAATTCTTGACAGCGCCATCTGTGTGACTCATTTAAAAAAATGTAGAATGATTTTTAACAGATGGCGTTACTACAACGCACCTACGCTATTTTTTATAAGTGGTAATTACATGTTTCCTCGTAGGGTTTCTAATACGAAAGCGGATTCTTCTAGACAACTTTTGTTCTATGACTTTTGGAAAATCGAACATTTTTCTCGAAGTTTTTGTATGAAACACCTGATGTTTGAGTGATAATTGCTACAAAATTATCGAAATAAAAAGGTAGAATTTCGAAAAGTCGCGGAACTTTTCGTGTATTAGAAAGCTTTCGCGGAACCTTTCGTGTATTAGAAAGCTTTCCCGGAACCTTTCGTGTATTAGAAAGCTTTCGCGGAACCTTTCGTGTATTAGAAAGCTTTCGCGGAACCTTTCGTGTATTAGAAAGCTTTCGCGGAAACACGTATACCATTACTGATTACAATATAATTATTTACATTCTATTTAATAAGAGTCAACGCCTATGATACTGTCTCCCGCACTGCACCATAGTTTGTATGAAATCATCACAGATTAGTCGACAGAGTACGGTGCAGTGGGCGCAGACTTCAACTCCTTAGCCAACAAGGACTAAGTCCTAAATACTTTAACCAACTTTGTACTCAAAGTACCTACATCACATATCCTCATACAATCCTCTATCAGTCGGCAACAAAGTTACAGACCCATTGTAGACCTCCAAAACTGCTATTATTTGATTGTTTTAAACTCAAGCATGATTCTAAGATCCTGCTCCAGTTAAAGTTTTCAAGTCATAAATATCATTATTTATGACTTGAACTCTACGGTGGCAAGGGAATACTTGAGCAATACTTGGGCTAGAAAAACGGAGAATTTTATCATATTTTTCTATATAGTGTATTTTACTATAAATTTAATTGTAATCTATAAAAACGGAGAATTTTTTGATAATATTTCGTGTCCCTTACCTAGATGGGAAAAAAGATATAATAATTTAAAAAACAAAGTGTATTTTTTTTCATCAGCATCTGACACCATATAGGAACTTCAAGAGCCTAACCTCCTTGCAAACAAATAATTTTTGTACGAAATTTTACCATTATTCTTTATTAGACAAACGCTATTAGAATTAAAACATTCCAATAATAGCAGGTTTAGAACTATGCAGTGGGTCTGCAAATATGTTGCCGATTGTACACAAGGTATAATACGCCTTCTTGGCTAGAACACTAGGTTCATATTGAAATGGCAGTGCCTATTTCTATAGGAATAACTGCATAAAAATATTTAAACTTAAAAATAGTAATTTTTGTTCGTAATGAATAAACTCTGTAATTACTGGACCGATTTTGATGAAACTTGGTATGAGGATACATTGAATCCTTAGGAGTAACATGGGTTGATTTGAATCCCAATATTCCAACGAGATCGAGAATTACACGGGTAAAACCGCTGGGCACTAATAGTACAATATTTTCACGTCACAGCACCTCATTAGACGTATTTCAACCTTGTAAACCCTTCGGAAGATTTCGTTCCATTCCTAGAATACTTAATAAAAATTCTCCTCCAATACCTTCTCTATGTGAAAGTAGTAAGGTACACTTTACACTGACCGCTGGACGGCGTCGATGTTCATTTAGTCTGGATATGGAGAGACTGGATCAGCTCTTGGAAGTCGGTGACGTACCATGAAGCACGTTTCTTTACTTCTTCACGAACTACGTTACCACCGAAACCTGGAAAAAGGAAAGTTTTAGTTAAAATCTGCCTGTAATTTTATAAGACCATCATTATCATTATCATCATTATTTTATAATTTACGTTTATATCGTTAATGTAGCATTACTACAAACCTCTGTGGTTTATTAAGCTACATATAATAAATGTTATTAAAGTTTCTTTTTACATTGATAATAAAGGAAAAAAAATCTATTATTAAAAAGCTAGGTATGTACTTGTACACGGGCTGTTTTCCGCAATCAGACCTCTTTAGCTGGGTCCCTTTTGCGTGAGGTTCTACTGGGGAGAACCAGCCCAGCTCTTCTGTTGCCACTAGATGTGGTTTCTCAAATTTTTTTGGAAGGCTTTTAACGTCCTGAGTCTAAATTCCGTTAGCACCGTGCAGTGTAGCAGCTCATGCGCGGTCGTTTCTTCAGCCTCCATGCATGCTTTGCACAGTGGGCTGTACGTTATGTCCAGGTTGTGAAAGTGCTTGTTAAAGGCGCCATGACCGGTCAAAGCGATTGTAAAAAAGCGCATTGGTTTAAATTTAAAAGGCGTATCGTGAGTCTGTTGTTTGTGTCGGGGAGTGCTAGTTTAGCTCGCCGTCGAGGCCCAGAGGTCACGGTGTCACAGCTAGGTATATAGCTAGGCTATATGTATAAATTTAATAATTTGGGACCCGCCACACAGCCCCATCTAGCCCTAAGCTAAGCAAGGCTAAACTTGTGTTATGGTGACCTTGTGTCGATAATGGAAAGAATACTTATATATAACATATGCTTTCTTGTTTTAAATGTATTTAAAGTATTAAATCCATTGTATGGCAACCACAAGAGTTGTTTGCTTTGAAATTCGATTCCAACAAATAATGTTAAAAGTAAAATCTAATTGTAAACAACGCCATCTGGTTGTAAAAACTTGAAACTAACCAATGAATCCATCAGCGGGCGGGCTCGCCTCCGCATCAGTGGCGCCATCTCCAATGATGACGAGTCGCTGGTACCCATGTTGTTCCTTCAACCGTCGGACTACTAGACCTTTGCCGCCCGATCGAGATGTCGGTTCTGTCTCGTCGAACCCGGCGTATTCACCTGAGGACAAATAAAAAGGGATATGTTAATATTGAAAAAACTTGTACTAGGGTATTTTTATTACAAGCAGCGCTCCACGGTTTTACCCGCGTAACTCCCGATCTCGTGGGAATATTGAAATATATAATAGCTTTCCCGACAAATGGACTATCCAACAAAGAAATATTTTTTCAATTCGAACCAGTAGTTCCTGAGATTAACGCGTTTAAACAAAACAAACAAACTCTTCAGCTTTATAATATTATAGATTAACTAGCAGAGCTCCGCGGTTTTACCCGCGTACTCCCGATCCCGAGAGAATATCGGGTATAAAAAGTAGCCTATGTTACTCTCAATTAATCAATGTATCCCCATACCAAGTTTCATCGAAATCAGTTCGGTTGTTTCGGAGCCTATTCGTTACGAACAAAAAAATGTTTCCTCTTTATCAGTGTAGAAGAAGAAGAAGTATCTATAGCCTACAAGTCGCGATCAATCTATAAATATTAAATTCAAAGTTTAATTAAGTTTTTGTCAAATTTGTTTCACTCATAATGTAGATTAAAATTGCAACTGACTCCTTTATTACAATCAGTGTGATAATGACCTTAATTTTAACACAATAAGTGATTTGCGTAGGCAGATATTACAAACAAAAAACAATTAAATATAAGTTATGATTGATAACGATAACAACTTGACGCAAATATCATTTTAACAAATACAAAGGGAAACACGAAAGAAAAACAAAATAAACGAATAAACCAGTATTTGTGAGTCTACTTCTTTCGTGTCAGAGGCTCAGCTAAAGTTCTGTCCAATAGCTTGCATCAGCGATGGCAGCATTGGCCTCATAAACGACCCAGTTGGCACAATGGTCACCATGCCGGACTGCCAAACACAGGGTTGCGGGTTCCATTCCCGTCTCAGGCAAGTATTTATGCTTAGATATTTGTCTGTGGTCTGGTTGTTCTATATATTATAAGTATATATTTACAAAAGAAAAGTATATAAGTACATAGTATATCCGTTGTATAGCACCCATAACACAAGCCTAGTTGCTTAGCTTGGGGCTAGATGGCGATGTGTGGAATGTCCTGCAATATTTATTTTTTATTTATTATTTATAAAGTCGTCCGATGTGCAGGTGTTAGGGCAAATTGGACATTGCTCCACAGACTGCGTTTTGGCCCCAGTCACAATGCGCATTCGAAGTAAAACCCCATGGATTCACATTTTGTCTGCAACAACCTAGTTGAGCCCGGAGTCGGTTAAGCGAATTCCATGCAGACTACTGCAGTAATAGAGATTTTTAAGGCAGAAATCTGCAGGTTTGCCCAGCATTTCAGAAGCTTATTTATTTGCACGAGCCATTGAAAAGGGTAATACAAGAAATCTGATTAATAAGAACTGAGTTATGGAACACAAAGAACGAAGTATAAGCATTAGCACGTGAATTAGCACGCATTTTCTCAGTGCTAACATTAATAATTGCAACCCATTATTTCATCATATGCACGTCTTATCGAAATGTTTATTAAAACCGACCCCCTAGTCTTCCAATAAACAGCATGACGTAACATAACATCTCGTGGTAATGATAAACGTTGTACTTACTATTAAAAATAGACGCTAATTGCTCACTGATAAGGTTTATTAATTTCTTGACAATACGCCGTTGGAGATAGACTGTAGTTACAGGCAGAAAGGCTATTAAGATTAGAATAATAGTTTGAGAGACAATTGTCTTCATTGACATAAACTATCGCCTTAATGGTAAGGAATTAGTAAGAATATTATTTTGCCTCTGGTAAAAAAATTACAATTTGGAAAACCACACATTATTAGAGACAACACTGTTTTTTATAAGCAAAGCTTAAGGGAGTTTACCCACAGACGCGACTATATTATACCAGCCGCTCTGCCTTAACAGTCTTTATTTGACAATCAGAATGTATTATCATCATTTTTTTTCTTTGAAACCAATGTTTTTATAAGATAAAAACATTAGCTAAGCAAAGCCTTCCTCAACTTCCTTCCACCAATGACGATCCTGTGCTATGGCCGACTCTTAAATGAAGGAGCCTAACACAATGATTACAGTAATCTCTTGCCTTTTTAATAGTATCTCTAGCGTAGTGAACCCATCGTATGCATCTTTATTTTTTCCTTTAACTCTACTTGAATAACATCTTGAATAAAGTAAACAATAGTCAAGAGGTCTGTAGGCCGTTAGCACAGTTTATTAATCTATAAAAAAACATAATAATTCACTTTGTAGTGTTATCACAGCACGCGCGTCTTGCGTGCGCGTCGCTTGATGACGGGTGCGCCCGCACTGTTGCGTACGAAGAGTTATTAGAAACGGAATATTTACCATGCATTTTGACTAATAAACAAAAAACATAATATTTACCATTAACATCATGATCATCAGGGATGTTAACCATGTTTTTTTTTCTAAAAGCATGGTGAAATATCTAGTTTTTAATGACTCTAGTAGTGAAAATAGCCTATCCAACTTGTACTTTACTGTAACTTAAATCAGTAAAGCCAAAGTTAATTAGACAGCTGAACCATCCAAGCGAAGTATCAAATCACTTCGGCTTTTTGATTTCGTAGAATAGTTTTGTTTTGAATGAATACTAATATGTTATTGGTATCCAAATGATGATTTGTTAGGTTTCCGCGAATCATTTTTTTATGTTTTGCATTTATTACTCATATTAATTCGGTAAAGTTCATATTCTCCTTCGTGATCTTATGTGAATAGAATATTTCTGATTAATAATAAAACAATTTATCATTTAAGTTTTATTAAGTGGGAAATTATTGCACAATATGTGTTAATAGATAATTCGATTGTATAAATATATTTGTTCAAGTTTTAACTGATTAAAACCAGTTTTTTTTTTCAGTGATTATGGTTTTTTAATCTAGACCTGAATCCTTTGATAAAATATTATCCAATGTTATGAAATATTTGTTATACTTTTTTAACGTAATTTTGCATTTTCTAACGTTATGGTTGCTTTTTTATGATTATCTAAGTCCATACATAAATACAGGCTAAGGTTAGCTTATTAACCCCAGATTTAGCAGCACCATCAATACATGGTAAAAAAAACTGAAAGTCGCTATGAACAGTCGACGAAGTTTGTAAAGACGAGGCTCGTTCAGCAGTTTTTGCCTCTCTGACCGGGTAAAATAAAGAATATATAAGTACAAAAAATTGTAAAAAAAATATAAAACTTAAATTTATTTATTTAATTTTTTTTGTAGCTAGGAGCTATCAAGATCTAACACCTCAAAAGAGGTTCCATATATAATTCTCTTTACCAGAGACTAGCTGCGTCCCGCGGTTTCACCCGCGTAAGTCCCGATCCCGTGGGCATATTGGGATAAGAAGTATCTTATGTCCGTCTCCTGGCTCTAAGCTACCTCCCCACCAATTTTCACCCAAATCTGTTCTGCCGTTCCTGAGTTATAAGTGGTGTAACTAACACGACTTTCTTTTATATATATAATAATATTTTAATTTCGCCCTAACTTCAAAACCAAACGTCCAATTTTAATCATTCAAAGACCAAATATTATCTCCATAAACTGTTCTTAGTGATGAAATCATTTATTTTGATAAGGATTAATAGCATGAGTAAAATAAACGCGTTTAAATGTAGTCCAAAAAAAATTCTAGATTTTTAAATAAAAAAATGGTTGCTGTGCCTCACTCGACATAGATGGGTATAGTGTGTCGCGGACTTTTTTGTAGATATTTATAAGATCTACAATTAATTAGAACATTTTATGGTTCTATCTTTTATAGTTTAGGCAGCGTACGCAAAATAAGTAACTTTTCTTGTTGATTTTTTACACCTTGTGTCCGAAAAACCCAAATATCTTACGGAACCCTATTTTTTTCCAAAATAAAATATAGCCTATGTTACTCGTGGATAATGTAGCTTTCGAATGGTGAAAGAATTTTTAAAATCGGTCCAGTAGTTTTTGAGCCTATTCAGTACAAACAAACAAACATACAAACAAAGTTTTCCTCTTTATAATATTCTAATATATAAAAATAAGTCGGGTTTTCCTCCCTGACGCTATAACTCCAGAACGCACGAACCGATTTCCACGGTTTTGCTTTCGTTGGAAAGGTCTCGGGCTCCGTGAGGTTTATAGCAAATAAAATTCAAGAAAATCTGGTGGCGAAACGGAGTTCGCCGGGTTTGCTAGTTATATATATGTCGGCGCGAGGTACCTTAAGTACCTATGATGCGGCGCCCGCGCATGCGACGCGTGGTGCCGGGCGAATGTTTACATTAACAGCATTAACTCTTATCAAAATTTGAAGACAATGAAAGTCTCTGTTTGTATTGTTTAGGAACGGGGCAGTATTTATATTGCCGAACGTAGCCGTGGGCCAGAGTACCTGAATGAATGCTAGTTGTTGTGCTTTGTTCTAAGCTCGGGCTTGGTTACCGAGTCAGGCATTCTGTTTGGAACCGGGATAGAGGCTGGATGCCGCGTTGTGCGTTGTGACTCGTGGCCCGCGGATTCGTTTCCGTTTCGTGAATTAATTGAGTGTTATTCGTTTAAAGTTAAGAAAGCCATAATTGAGTTTAGTGTGGGGTATTGGACCTTGTTTATTGTTAAGTGTCAAGCCCATTAAGACTAATAACCATAAAAGACTAGTTGTGCGTTACGTAGTTACGTATTGTTTGTTACCAGTAACTGGTAGCAGTTGTTGCGTTATGTTGGTGACAGTTGTTGTGTTGAACTGAAGCAATCGTTGCGACAGTATAAACTTATTTTTTGCCTACTTGTGTGTGTACCCACTCCGGCCCACAAATCATGAATACCCAGACTGACACATATGATGTTGTAGAGCCCCCTAATCCGCTCGCTCCGACATCAGAAGTGGGATCAACACTACAAGTGATGGATAGAAACGTGGAGAGAAATATGAATAGGCTGGAAAACTCGGAAAATGTCGAGCAAGCCTCAACAAAGAAAATTATTCTATTCCTATGGAGGTATTCTCAACGAGTACAAGTTTACCTGATTTTTACCTAGACCAGGGTGACGTGGATGCTAAAGCTTGGTGTGACACAGTAGCTTTGTGTATGGAGGAAAAACTTTTAGTTTTCGCTGCGCCCAAATAGAGTCACGAATACAAAGACTAGCATACATGACTGACATCAAAGACAGAGTTTCAATGCAGTGAGAGCTTATGGCATTTACTCAGAGAAAGCGTTCGAATACAATTACCTGTTAAACTTGTGGTCAGATTGGACTAACATCTAATAAGTGTAGACATCGAAAACGTTTAAAGCAAGTTTGCCTAGAAACAAGGATGAAGTACAGAAAAGATCTGTAGTCTGCTTTAAGTGTGGGCAAGTTGGACACATCGCTTCCCAATAAACTGGTAATCGAGCATCTTCGTGTAGAACAGCTAGTACGAGTGGCGGATCTTCGGCTGCTGAGTATTGACGAGTTAATGTCCGCAGCATCAAGCTGGGGCGTCGTGTCAGCTTACACACCTTGGCAAGTCGTTCTATTATTATTTGATTCTGGGGTCGAATATTCTCTGACTAAAGAATCTTTAGCCAATAAATTTGGAAGTAAACGTTTTGGGTCTTTGGTTACTTTGTTGGGCATCGGTAATGTCGAAACGTACAGTACTTGTCAGATATTATGAGAAGTATGTTTTGAAAATGATATGGTTGAATTACTCTTTCATGTTGTTCCTGATGATGTTGTCAAACATTGCATTATAATTGGAAGAGATTTGGTTTTATTTACCGTTGAGGTTTCTAATGATCTACTTAGTATAAACAAATTGCAAGTAATTATTTGATTTGAAGTTAGAGAACAGATTGCCAATTTTGAAAAAAAAAAAAAAAAAAAAATAACACTGATATCAGCCTAGAGCATTATGTAAACTTGTTGCGTATTTTATCAAAATTTAACACGTCATTTGTGGAAGGCACACCAACCAGACGTGCAAACTTATCGAATAGTTCTCAGGCGACCGTACAGATTAAGTCCTGGTGAGAGACAAGTTTGTCGCATTTAAATAAATGAGGTTTTAGAAGCTAAATATTATTAGCCCAAGTTGCTCTACGTTTGCGAGCCCATCGTAACGCCGGATAGTCAATACGAATATTGACCATGCCATTTGGGTTACGAAATGCTCCTTCAGTTTTTCAAAGAGCTATGTATTGTGTAAGGCTCTTGAAGATTTTGATAATACGTTTGTTGTTTGTTATTTAGATGACTGATAAGGGACGGTAAACGAATGGGTCATGTTGATTTCCTTTCACGAAACCCTTTGCCTGGTGAAACATGTTGAACAGCAACGCGGTCCCGAAATTACGTAAATCGTTTCAAAATTAAACAATGGTCAGTTACCTAAAGATCTTTTAATAACGTATCAAATTATTATTGTCAGTATTCTTTATCGCAAATTACAACGCAATGGCAGGTCACGAAACTTACCAATTGTACCTCGGGATTTTTGTTGGTCTGTGATAATCATATTCACGAGTTAATAACATACTTACTGCAGTGCAGTTTTGTCAGTCTTTGGTAAAATATTTGAGTTTGTCATAAATGCCTATCTTAAGAAACGGCTGGAAAGCCGCATTGACGAGGCTCAGCATGGTTTTAGGGTGGCCCGTTCAACGGCTACTAATCATGTTCTATTCATTGATTATGCAGGGGGTAAAATGGATATTAACCGACAGGTTGATACAGTTTTTCTTGACTTTAGGCGTGCTTTTGATGTGGTTGACAATGACATTCTACTAACTAAACTTTCGGAAATGGGAATGACACCGGCGCTCCTACGGTTTTTTGCTCAGTACCTAAAAGATAGGAAACAGTATGTTCAGTTGCAGTATTATAAATTGGGAGAATATTATACTAGATCTGGTGTCAGCCAAGGCAGTACTTTAGGTGCAACTCTCTTTCTGGTAATGATCAACGATCTGACAAAAGTTCTCTCATATGCCCAGTGTCTGATGTTCGCAGATGATGTCAAACTGTTTTCTGAGGTTGGGAATGTTGCGGATTGTGTGGCTTTACAGAGAGATGTATATGAAGTTGAAAGATGGACTGTGAATAACAGGCTTCCTCTAAATACGGCTAAATCTAAAGTCATGACGTTTGGTAGGTTAAAAAAGCCTATTCAATATAAATATGTTGTGGCTGGACAATTCTTAGAGCCAAATCAATGAGATCCGTGACTTGGGGTTGTTATTGGACTGTCAATTGAATTTTCATGATCACATTCTCGGGATATGTAAGTCAGCCAATAAGATCCTGGGCTTCATTATGCGAACTGCTTCACAATTTTCTAGCGTAGGTGTAGCAATACTTCTCTATAATGCTTTCGTGAGCAGTAAGCTTGAGTATTGCTCAATTATCTGGGACCCGCGAGAGGCCATATACTCGCTTCTAATTGAAAGAGTCCGATGTAAGTTTGCTAGATATCTGTACAAACTTTGTACAGTTATTATCCGTTTTTATACCCATCCTTATTTGTGTCAGGTATGGTAGATTTAGAGACCCTAATTCTAAGGAGGAAAGTCCACCTGGCTGTGCATTACTGGCACGTATTACACAACGAAATCAAAAACTCAGTTGTGTTGTCTAGTTTAAGGCTGTACGTTCCGAATAACTTTATGCGCGTGGGAGACAGAAGATGCCACCAGTTGTTCGCTAATCGGGCGCAGCATACCCGCCACGCAAATAATACACCGACTGTTAGAGCACTTACTCTGTTCAATGCATTTTTGCAAGATTTTTAAGACGTCGACATATTTTACGATAAATTATACCTAGTTATACGGAATCTTAGATTGTACTTTAGTAGTAACTTAAAATAGTGTACGTTTTGGTTTAGACTTTTAGCCTCTATTTATTTTATTCTAAATAAATAAATAGAGTGGGAAAAGACTTAAGAGAAAGCATTCTATTTTTTCTGGTTTTACACTGATGCCACAGGTAAGCTTACCGGACAACAAGATACCATATAGTACATTTTCGTACTTATTGATGAGTTTACTAAATAGGTACTTCTTCGTTATTGCGGATCAAAGTCGATGCATTGCAAATCAAAGTTTTCGTAAACTTTGTGATAAAAATAATATTCTAGTGTCCATGGTCGAGATGAACCCGTGATGGGTATGCTTAAAAATATGTTAACTGATGTTGAAGTAAATAAAGAAAGAACTTGACAGGATGCTGTTGATGATGTACAGCTTGTTTTCAATTGCACAATTAATCGGGTAATCAAATCTAGTCCTTTAGAGTTATTAGTTGGTAAAGTACTTACGCAAAACCTTTTACTATTGGCTTGGACAAATAACACTAAACGGCGAATTCTACTTGTACTGATAAATAGCGATTTGATAGCCTTTGTGCTAAAGTTTCTAAGTTCACTGTGGGTGATATTGTTATAATTGAGAATCATGAGCGAATCCAACCAAATTAAATCCAAAATTTCGTAGACCATTTAAGGTAGGTCATTAAATTACTTGATGGTGACCGATATGTTTTAAATGCTGTTGATAATAACAGAAATTACACGTATGCACACGATTGATTGTGTGCGAAGCCAAATTGATACGTTCCCACAGAATTTGACGTACATTATAAACTTGATGAAGATGAGGATCAGTCAGGATCAGCCCATGTCGGCGAGGAGTCGATTTGATACACTAGATGGCATAGTGTATTTGAAGTTTTGTGTTATTTGGGCTCTTGCAACGTGTTTAACTGACGTGTTTCGTTAGCCGTAGGTCATATGCCAAACCCAGTTTAGCTGGTACGGAGACTGTGCGGTGTGGCGACATGCGGTATAGACATGGTTGCGTTGTGTAATGTTATGGTCTGATGTGCAGTGCTGTACGGTGTGACCATGGAAATTGTATCACGTGGGTGATGTTTGTTGAGCCATTGATGTTTTTGTTTACTTTTGAGTACCTAATTCCGTTTTATGGAAATTTGGGCTGCTACTGCTGATCTGTGTCTTGGAGAGCATTGTGAGAATGCTTATTTGTGATAGCATTGTGAGGATGCTTATTTAAAGTTGGTCATTGGAAAATATTTGGTCATGAACCTTGGGAACCTATCAGTTTGTCATGATTTTGCCTTGTTGGCAGGATAGCCGAACAAATTGTACTTTCGGAATGTATGTCTCTTTGGAGATGGTTTGTAAAGTTGTTTTGCACACGAGGACGTGTGACAGTCAGGATCGCCGTGTCGGCGCGAGGTACCTTAAGTACCTATGATGCGGCGCCCGCGCATGCGACGCGTGGTGCCGGGCGAATGTTTACATTAACAGCATTAACTCTTATCAAAATTTGAAGACAATGAAAGTCTCTGTTTGTATTGTTTAGGAACGGGGCAGTATTTATATTGCCGAACGTAGCCGTGGGCCAGAGTACCTGAATGAATGCTAGTTGTTGTGCTTTGTTCTAAGCTCGGGCTTGGTTACCGAGTCAGGCATTCTGTTTGGAACCGGGATAGAGGCTGGATGCCGCGTTGTGCGTTGTGACTCGTGGCCCGCGGATTCGTTTCCGTTTCGTGAATTAATTGAGTGTTATTCGTTTAAAGTTAAGAAAGCCATAATTGAGTTTAGTGTGGGGTATTGGACCTTGTTTATTGTTAAGTGTCAAGCCCATTAAGACTAATAACCATAAAAGACTAGTTGTGCGTTACGTAGTTACGTATTGTTTGTTACCAGTAACTGGTAGCAGTTGTTGCGTTATGTTGGTGACAGTTGTTGTGTTGAACTGAAGCAATCGTTGCGACAGTATAAACTTATTTTTTGCCTACTTGTGTGTGTACCCACTCCGGCCCACAAATCATGAATACCCAGACTGACACATATGATGTTGTAGAGCCCCCTAATCCGCTCGCTCCGACATATATATATATATATATATATATAAGTGTAAGAAATACTCTAAAAATAACTATATTGTTATTTGAAAGGTTCATTAAAAAGTTAAATTTCGAGGTAAACAAGACCGACCTTATTCTAATGATATAAAATTCAAATTACATTGCATAGTTCGTTGCATAAGTAAGTAATAATCACAAAACGATATGATATCGATGACCCAATTGTGTTAAGTGACACAGATTTCTCTCCTTTTTAGTAACGGCAGATGTTTTGTACATACTGATTGAAAAATGGGTGGAAGTACTTATGTACGCGTATGAGAAGTTCAACACCTAGAAGTTATACGTCCGTCCATCTATATGTCCGTCCGTCCGTCTGTCCGTCCGTCCGTCCGTCCGTCCGTCTGTCTGATATTTATTTTGCGGGCAGCTTCAACCTGCTACTTTTATGTTACGCAGCTTCAACCTGTTACTTTTGTGTTACGCAGCTTCAGCCTGTGACTTTTAGGTAACAGTGATGCGCGCGCATCTTAAAATTTCACTGTCATAAGCTATTTGTGCAACTTGTAATTTATAGCTACTACTTTGCTTTGTATATATCGTGTTCTATGTTCCTTACTGAGCTGTACAACTATAATTATCTATCTATCTAAAGAAGTATAGCGTCAAAATCCGATGGATAGAGAAAATTTCACAATTTTTTTAGCATATAAACCGATTTTCTTATGTCATATTCATTTAAATAAAAGAAAAAAAACTTTTAGTAGATCAGTTGGCAAAAAGACAGGGCTGTAGTGAAATAGGGAATTTTTCTTTTTTCTTACCTCAAAAGGAAAAAAGGAAACCTTATAAAAAATTTTTCCTGCCCATCTGTTTTTTGAAATTTTTTCCTTTTATTTTATTCTGGGGTAAAAAAAGATATTTGAAAAGGACTCACCATTAAAGAAGAATTTAAGCCTATTAGCGTAGACATTAGATTTGGGAACACCAATCAATTCTGCAACTGGTTCTATGAGACTTCTGAAGCCGCCTGATACGAGGTAAACGGTCACGCCTCTCTCTTGCAATTCTTTTACTAATTCTCTGTAACAAATAGATAAACATTTCAATAAAATAAAGAAATCCATGGAGTGGTTTGAAGATATAAGGGAATAAATAATATTACAAACAAACAAAAGATAGGCGCGAAAAACATAACCCTTTTCTTGCAGTCGGGTAATAATCTAAACTCGAGTGAACCCGTGGGGTGAAGCTAGGCATGGGCGAAGACAATTTTCCTAAGGAAAGGTATACTTGTCAACGGGCCTCTTTGGTTAGGTGTTTTTCGCAAAAATATGTGTAAAATTAAGAGAGGCTTTTAAAAACGTAATATTAATTCAAAATGGTTTGGTCCCGAAATTGGTTTCTTAAATTCTTAATATCCAAAAATAATAATATTTTTTAACGATCTAGAGAATTGTAAGTACTTTGGTTGATAACTGATTTGTATGCATACTACTTAGTAACAATGTCAGTACCTACTGATTCTAAGTTCAAGGCAAATAAGGTCATAGTAAAGAGATTGCATCTACTATTTACTAGTTTTTACTAGTTATAGAGGGCTCATGTCAATCATCGCCTATTAGGTCGATCGCAATTGCACAAGTAAACCCGTGAACCGTACACTAGTTTATAACTGGCAGGTAAATTTATTCACCAAAAGTTGTCATAAAAAACTATAAAAAAATTAAAACTGAATTCTAAGTTCAAGATAAGTCAAATAAATTACATCTACTATTTTTTTTTATTCTATAGAGTTTCATGCTCGCAATGGGCAACCTGTTGATGCTATACGTAATTATAAGAACACCTTTTACACATGTTTTATGTAAATAAATCTTTAAATCCATACACAATGCTTTGTCCTGACCGACTGACGGATCAACGCACAGCCTAAGCCGCTGATCATAGAGACCTGAAACTTGGAGGGTGTGTTCTTTGTGTGACGTAGGCATCCGATAAGAAAGGATTTTCCGAAATTTGACTCCTAAGGGGGTGAAAAAGGGGGCAAAGTTTGTATGGGACAACGTGACTCCTTGGTCCATTTTAGATTTCTACGCGGACGAAGTCGCAAAAGCTAGTGTTTTTATAATTGTACTATAGAGGGCTCATGTCAGTCATCGCACATTAGGCCGATCGTAAGCAATTGCGCAGGTAAACCCGTGAGTCGTGCACTAGTGTATTACTGGCAGGTAAATTTAATCATATTAAGTTATCATAAAGAACCAAATAATTAAAACATCTAGTTTATACTGGTACTGATGAAACATAAACATAAGATTTTATCATAATTATTGACCGAAACAAAGGCAGACTAAATAAATAGGTAGCATGTGACATACTAACTGGACTGAGGTTAAGAGTTCATTATTATCAGTACTAATATTATGAAGAGGAAATATTTGATTGTTTGCATTAAACAGGCTCCGAAACTACTGAACCGATTTAGATGAAACTTGGTATGAGCATACATTGATACATTGATTCATTGACAGTAGCATAGGCTTTTTATTCCGATATTCCCACGGGATCGGAGGTTATGCGGGTGAGACCGAGAGGTGATACTAGTGTATAATAAGTACGAATTCACAAAAAATAGTGTAAGTACAAGTATTTTAATTTGGCCACCATAAGACAAGCCTAGTTACTTAGCTTGAGGCTAGCGCAATGCTTTGCAATACCTGCGTATTTTAATGTAAAATTTTGTTTGTTTTGTTTGTTCTTCTCGGAAAAACGGATCGGCAGAATAACAAAAAAAAAACAAATTGTTTATGCAGGTGAAGATGTGAGGCGAAGCTAGTTTTTAATTCAGAAAAATGAAATCTCGGTTTAAAAAATTGATCCTAATTTAGATGTACCTGGGTTTAAATATTCTAAAATGCGGAGACATTTAAATTACAATTAATAGAGATGATATTCATTTTCATACAAAAACTTTGTGAACAGAACGCAGACATCACACTAAACGGGAAGATTTAATACTAATAAGTACAAAATTCTACATTAAATATTGGTTATTGTTGTCAGGTCTACTATTGGTAATATTAATTTAAAGTCTTTGCTGTATACCTATCTCACAACCAGTGAGATGTAACAGTTACTCACAACAGTTTCTTTACAAAGAACATTTAGTGCAGGCTTTAGCTTCAGTCTGCAACAACTAGATGGCGCCACTGGTAAAATTAGATCGCGCAAGCGTTGTGTTCCCATGTTTTTAGTACGTAGACATACTATTGTTGTTATATTTCCATCTTCAAGTCAAGAGTGAATTGATTTTTGTAAAGAGCTAACACATTGAGAGATGTGATAGCCTAATAAAACTTAGAATTCACGACTTCAAATTGTTTTTGCAATTTGAAGTCTTCGGAATGCTTTATACCCACGTTCGTCTCATTAGTCCAAGTGTTTTTAGATAGTCGTTTAGATAATGTCATAATTTAGTGAAATCAATTCATTACAAACTAGGCGTGAATTTCTTCATTTTTATTTTCTGCTTTCTTTGCAGTCCACCCTCCCTTTTAGATTGTTTTAAGAATATTGAGAGAGTACCTACTGCATTAAGTATGTGATACACTGCAGATTTGCAAGCACTGTTCGGGCCATGCTCGGGCAACCAAAGTCATCTTGGTAGATTGGACATATTCCTCTGCAATGTGGTAACCGCACTACACTATTATAAATGCAAAAGAGGAAAACCGATGTTATTATCAGAGAGTGAAGACATCTATAGAATGTAACTACTTACTTTATTCCTGGCGTCAATCTGATTGGTGTTTTCTCTACAAATTCTTTGACTTGACTGACAGTTGGCCTGATGATGTCCAGTCTTTTCTTCAGAGCTTCCTGGAAGGTCATACTACCGCCCATAGCCTCCGCCGTTCTGTGGATTAAAATTATATTCAAATAAAAAAAATAAGGAGATCATAATTAATAATTAGCACATGTTTGAATAAATTTAATTGTTTTCTAAAATTCTCAATTTAACTTTTATTATGGCAAAAATTGAACCGGAAATGAAAATATATATTCCGAGATCTTTAAGTCGAAGACACATGAAATTTGTACTTATACACCAAAAAAGTTGTTGTTCAATTCTCAGGCCTAACTACAAAAAAAAAATGTCATACATTAATCGGTTCAGCCGTTTAGGTGGAGTTTGGCAACTAACACGAGAGATAACTTCAGGAACTACTGGTTCGAAATTGAAAAATTCTTATTGTGTTGGATGTCCATTTTACGAGAAAGGCTACTTTTGATTTTGATCGGGACTGACGCGGGTGAAACCGCGGGGCACAATTAGTAATAGAATACACATTTGACGACCCAGTTGGCACAATTGTCACCATGTCGGACTGCCAAACACAGGGTTGCGGGTGTGATTCCCGCCTCAGGCAAGTATTTATGGTTAGATATTTGTCTGTGGTCTGGTTGTTTCTATGTATTATAAGTATTATTTACAAAAGAAAAGTATATAAGTAGTATATCCGTTGTCTAGCACCCATAACACAAGTCTTGTTACTTAGCTTGGGGCTAGATGGCGATGTGTGGAATGTCCTGCAATATTTATATTTATTTATTATTTATTAGAAGAGCACGCGGACAAGATTACAATAACTACAAACAAAATAAAAATAAAAAACTCAATTTAGGTGTATAAAAACGAATATAAAATTATGAACATAATCTCATATTTCTTGATTTCAGAGATACCAAGATAAAAAATATATTATTATCAGAGGGAAAATTTTAAATAGTTACCAATTGAATAATTAATCTACAATAAACCTTATCAAACATACGATAGATACACACAAGTCATCGTTTGATAAAAAAACCCAGTAAATAAAATGAATCAGCTGTATCTACCCATACCTTATCAACAAACCATATTTACACACATAATTAATATTTATAGCGTTTATTATTGTGATCTTTAAAATTTTAATTTAAGACACACATAAACCTACCTCAATTCAATAATTATGTTTAATTTTAATATCATATCAGTGAACATACTTCAAATACTATTTACTTGAACGTTGTGAAATCTATTAAATAAGCAACAAGTTTATGATGTTTTACAGAGCAGGTATTATAATTAAATCAGAAGAGAACATGAAATATCACTTTTCTGCTTCGGCAATAAATTTCAGAGGCAAGTAATGGAAAAAAGTTTATTATTGCAACTCATAACGTAAGTAAGAAGTTATTGCCTTCCTAATATTAAGAACTTTATGGTACAGTATACTAACAAGCACCGCAAACGCGTCAAAAAGCCGAGATGCAATGATAAATTTATTACACTTGTATCGTAATGTACTATTATTACATTAATATTGTATTATAATTCAGTATCGATATACACTTAGGACAGTAAATGTCGACTAAGAAGGAAAAACGATCAATTTAAAATCAATTTAAAGAACGCTTGTACAAAATTTTATTGCCTTTGGAGACTTTGGGATCGTGAGGTCCAAAAGCCTTCGTATTCTTTAGGATCTCGGTGCGCGTCTCAACGAGGCTTCTTGTGGACGATGCCTCGTGGTGATGTCTTCCAGGATATTTTCTATTTATAGGTGTTAAGGTTTTTGGTTTAAGATGTGTTCTAAGTTTAGTTACCTACTATTATTTAGTTTAAGATGTTTCAATTTTTTGTAATTTTCGAATAAAATATTTATGTTATTGCCACTTTTTTACTATTTATTACACCTACTACTTGTATGTTATTCGTAAGAGAAATTATCTTTAAAGACACGGCTCACATGCCGTATAACCAGTTTCATAAGAGAACGTTTATCAAGAATCAAGAGCATCCTGGACGCGAGAACCAATTGACATCAATTATTGTAGAACGTTCTAGAAATTATTCGCAAACCTTGACTGAGATCTTGTAGGTAGACGATGGGGGAGCAATGATCTTTGAAGGTTGATTTGAAATGGCTTTTTTGAAACGCATAGAAATAAGCATACGTATAACTTTTCCCGCAAAACCCCTTGGATTACTATAAAAAATCTTTATAAACCTAGAAAATTACACCCGGCTTGCTTAGAAAATTTAGTTAGTTATTTTAGTTATTTGTTTGTACACCATAATTTGTAAATATTTCAGTAAAAACAATAATTTGTAAATATTTCGGTAAAGCCAATCCACACTAATATTATAAAACGGAAATATTTTTTTTGTTTTTACCTTTTTAACGAATATGCTCCGAAACTACTAGACCGATTTTGATGAAACTTTGTATAAGGATACATTGATTCATTGAAAGTAACATAAGCTACTTTTTATGCCTATATTCCCAACATCGGGAGTTACGACAGTGAAACCGCGGAGCGCTGTTAGTTAATTATAAAGTACCGTACAAAAGATATATAAAATAAAGGAGGTTAGTCAATTTGGCCCCGGTTGCTAGTGAAGTTTAAAAAACATAAATAGTAATAAAAAATAATGTAAATAAAAGTGTAAACTTACAGTCTCTTGACCTCCTCTCCTTTCCCGCAGAAATTGGCCAAGTCATCAATACCCTCGTCCTGTATGACAGTGGAGTCAACATCGAAGCACACGCAGTCAGCCGTCCGGAACAACTCGTGGACACTCTGTTGCGGGGACATGACGCTGATTGACACCAGCGATAGAGTCTTCAAGGTAGCGTACTGCAGGTTACTTTTCAAACTGTAAAGTTTTATACTTTATCAAGCAACTGAATTTAATTTGATATAATTGTATGTACAGTTGTCAATGACATGCACTTCTTGTCGGTCAATTTGATTAAAACAATGAACACGTATAGATTAAATAATGTTTAGATATTTACACCGGTTTTAAAGACTTAGTTACAGCCAGACTTTGACCATAAAAGCATAGAATCAGTTTTAACAACGATTACTATAGTGACGCGGACACAACTGACTGGATCTCCATGATCTATTGCCTTTTATAAAAGCAAAGCTGCGCACGGAAACAATTCTGCGGTTTAACTAAACGCGTGTGCAAATTGTCACACGACCTCTATTACGATGACCATGGACGTCATAAATAGAACAATTACAGGACACAACCATGTATTAAATCAACGCGATAATATAACTGTTAGAGAGTTTTTAAGATGCAATATTCTTGTCTCGTTTTCGAAAGTTTACACGAAAATTACGCAACGTTCGACGGTGTAGGTTGCACACGTTGCACACAACTTAAATAAAAATGTTTTAAATATAGTAAAAACATATTGCATCGATAAAATATATTAGTACCATAGCAACTTATTTAATATCGGTCAAGAGCGATGCCGTACGAAACTGTTTGAAGTTATAGGATAACAGAAGTGCCAGAAACTATTGAATGAAAAAGAATGTAAGGAAATAATTGAATACGGCATACATTATAATTTAAAATAGCTTTTTTTGGAAATGTAATTGAAGCAAATAGGACCCCTAAATGACACCGTTGTTATTTAATTCTACACATTGATATTTCACAAAGAAACGGCAAAAGGTAAAGAATCTGAACTTAACACAAGGTCTGCAAATTTCGGACACCCAAAACCAAACTGGTTAATCAGGTTTCGGAGGGCAACCAGGGTAGGGCTTAATAATATTATTTATTGTAAACATTGTAAAGGACACGGGTCAAACTAAAATGGATTATTGTACAAAAATTAGTCAGTAGTCTTAACGTTTTTTATTCCACATTTGTTTATGATTCAGGAAATGGTGTTATTGGACTTAATAAATAATACGCAAGCAAATGCAAAACAACGTTTGACAAACATCGTGCTGATACTGCGTGTATTCTGTAAATTATTCTGTTTATTTTGTTGATCGCTAAAAACAAATTGATAACAATCAATTTATAGAAGTAGAAGCATAATTGAACATTAAACACCATTATTAGACGTAGGTATTTCATCAATTTATTTGTAATGGAATGCAGTTTCAAAAGTTATAGTGTTTCCAATCGTTTATTTAACTTTTGACAGATCACGCACATAAAGTTTAGTAATAATTTTTGATACAATGTACTACAGGTAAAACTGTACTTCATGGACGGGCTCCGCCCACTTAAGAGATGTGTCATTCGTAATTAATGACCGAGTTTTGGCGGGAACGAGTTAACAACATGTCGTGCTGCAGTTTTATTTTCATGAAACTTAGATGTAACCCGAGTTGAATTGTATAATTCTGGTGGAATGTTATTCAATTTAGTTCTGTGAAAGTGCACAAGTGTAGTGAAAGTAAAAATCAGTGTCAAACATGCAGTTTTCACGTTGCCTCCAAATCTCCTATTAAGGTTATGGTAAACTTGCCACCACTTTACTATAACCCCTGACTTGACGGACTATGACGACTTTGACTGTATTGAAACACTTTAGGCCCGATTTATGAAAAATCGGGTAATAATTTGATGCAAAATATAACTTGACACTGGCTAAATGCACACGTGCGAAGCCATAATAAAAGAAAAAAAAAATTAATGACCACAGACTAAAAACGGTTTTGAAATAAATCGATTATCGATTATATTTATAAAACATACTATTTTATTGTGATTATATTTTATATCAAATCACGTAAAAACCTTTATTATTTTGCATTAAAATGCCCTAAATGTCTCTGTTTTAATGCATAATTAATTTGCGTAATGAAAACATTCGTTGCAAATGTGAAATAATCGTAAACGAAAATGTAAAGTAATCGTTTGGACTTACTGTAGTTGGTTCAAATAAAAAGCATGTGGATGAACTGCGGTACCTACTTGTAAGGAACAACTACAAAATAATGAGTGTGTCAAATCGATTAAAACTTCATGAATAAAATCGATCGATAAAAGATATCGAATCGGTAACGGGTCTGGGTATCACTATTTGAGTTAGTATTAGAGCTGTCAAAAGTTAAATAAACGATTGGAAAGGGTATAGTAATAAATGAACGTCGATGTAAGAGGTCATTAAATACAGAGACTGATAGATACAATAATATATGTATTTACTATATTTATTTGTTCAAATAAAATTATTATTATTATGAATGATGAAGAATAAAAAATAGTAGAACTTAATTAACATAAAATAAATAATTTAATATACTCATGCAATATGGATTGTTTTACAATAAATAATTGTTGTCTAAAACTAAAAATACAAAGCAAGCTTTATAAAGGACATGCACCCCAAAGTAATGCCGAGCGCAATAAAAAAAGTACCTGTAAAGAGCCATTTCGATGAAAAGATGTGTCTTCTTCGATGAACAGAAATACAATAACTCGATTGAGCACAACTGTTTTATATTGATTGCGTTATTTACTTATCTTTCGTAAGGTTACACTAAAGACCAAGTAGCTGGGATATACCGCGAACACGCCTTCGTTGAATGTGATATCACTGTGTACAGTAAACTCGCGGACGTTTTATCGCTATATATTACCAAGCCTCCAAGAGATAAGCTGGTGATGCGAGCTACAGAACAACTATCTGAGAGCTACGTACTATGAATGACGTATGCGCACCGTCTTCCATTGAAAAGACGGCGTGCTAGACAGGAACAACATTCGAAATAGGGGCGTCGAACCGATACCCGTCTCGCTCGCTCGCGATAGAAGCGTATGGAATATTTTGTGGAACCACTTGTTTTTGCAAATTGCGTCGAGCGCAAAATCGATAAAAGTTGCCTGCTCACCGCTCATGTGGTTTTGATAAAAATAATGTTTATTGAACTTATGTAGGTATTTGTAGTAATTATGAATAATCATAATTATTAGGTAAAAATTTTGCTAACCGCGTATCTAATAATAAAAGAAAGTCTTTAAGTTATTTTAAAACTTACCTAAGCCTAATTGGTTAACCTTGACCAAGAATTTTTAATAAACAATGTTTAGTCTATACTCTAAGAATTCAATAGATCCTCTCTAATAGAATTTTGCAAAAAAAATGCATGATTAAATTATTTCACGGGATTTCCAGGCCAAGGACAATAGGAGAAATGATCAAACAAATATAATAAATGTCCTACTAGTGTAAAATTGTATCACTATTCTTATCAGCTTTGCATAACTGGCACAATAGCTCCTTTCAGAAAAAGAAATAAACAATTTTAAAATAGATATCAAAAGACTCTTTCGTTCCCACTTTTCTTTAACTTTTTCTTTACCATCGGAAACTAGCTAAAAGCATGCAATTGATGTTATAAAATAAAGAATTAAATATACAAAAAAAAAAACAGGAAAACATATGATCACACAAAAAGTTCTCACCCAAAAAGATGCACACCGTTAGAGATGGTCATGAGCAGGAAAATACATATAAACATGGTGATGGTGGACTCCCTCTTGAATCAAATGCAGCTGATCCACAAACTAATGAAAATATACAACAATGGTTATTCTATGAAAATAACAGCAAATAAATACAGAGCCAATTTGGTTACTATCCTTTATTTACACCATAACATAAAGTTGTGATTTTTCAACTGTATAAAATACCTTTTTACTGGTGGTGGTAAGCATGTGAAAATAAGAAAGTTTGAGGTATAATTTTCAAGCTTCAGATGTTTGGCAGTAAATTTTTAATAAAATATAGAAAACAAATATTACTAAAGGATTTTAAACTAACATGCATAAACTAATGACCATTTTTACTACCTACTAAAATTATTGGATTCCCATTTTTTCGATAGATTTCTTTCTTTCTTAGTAACATTTAGAAAATCGTCTGAGTAGGTAACTATGTGTAAGTAAACAAAAAATTGCAGAATTTCATAAAGGTTATCACTATGCCCAGTCGAATGTCAATTTGTGCCACACTTTTAACGCATGACAAACAAATAGGTAGCTACTGCCTTTTATTTATTTACATAATTGTTTGACGTTAATTGTGATAAGTTTTGGGGATATTTTCAATTTAGATTTATAGATAAAATTTGCAAAAACAGATTTAAATGATTTAGGTACTGTTTATTTCTGATGAACTTGATTAATATTTTTTTTTATTGTTAGGGATGAGTTGGACTCGCATCGTAGGGAGTAGGGACTGACTGGACCCAGCTGGCAAGCACTAGACAGGGAACAATGTAAAGAGGGAAAGCAAACTTTTTGTGTAATGGAATAGGAAAAAATCAAAAAAATACTACTAGCTAAGTATTTGCAACTAGGTTGATAAACTTACATACTTTCTCCATTAAGTCTTAGTGCAAAAAAAAGTACAAAATAAATATTATAAAAAAAAATTAAAAAATAACAAAAATGTTTAAAGCTGTAATTGCTAACTATAGTGTTAGCAATTGGGTATCTCTTGCTGCACCATGGGACCTAGTTTTTTAAAACATTGTTGGCCCTCTCAGTCTCATAATACAAATCTTAGAAACATGGCACTTTAGGAAATCATGTAACAATATATTAATTGTTTGTAGAAAAATCTCCTCTATCCAAATATTAGGTAAGCGATGATGGTTCACATATTATTGCGATTGCGTTTATGTAATATAATTATGATTATTATGCCATGTAGGTATAATTTGTAAATTACCTACTCCATAGTTCATTATTTTACTAGATTAAACCGGTTTAAAAGAAGTAAACTCATTGTTGGCTTTCCATTTTTTTTATAACCAGTTTAATGCAGATTTTTAAAATGAAACAACATAATTTTCAATGAGTGATATGAGCGTGATATGTTAGTGATAGGAAGAGGGGTAGAAGCATAGATTGTAACGGCTGATGCAATATTTATTTGTTGTATGTGAAAGTACAAAAAGCTACACAAAACCTATGGTTTTTTCAGGCCTTCTGTTAGGGGCTGTCCATTAATCACGTGAGACTTGAAAAATCATGATATATCACAAGGATGGACGGCCCCTTATTTGGAAGGCTTTTTAAAACATTAAGATCACAGAAGTCGTTAAACGCAGAGTGCATGTAAATTATGACTCTGGAAGTCTTCAGGTGAGGTCTTTGTTCAGCAGTGGATGTCCTGTGGCGGATATGATGATGTTGAGACATTAGTCCAAGCTGCTACCTCTGGTATAAGCAGAGACAGCAGATATAAAGTTAGAGGCCGGATAACTCTTAATAGGTAGGTATATGAAAAAACAAGGTTTGTTTCTAATGATAGGTCAGCGATCAATCACTATCACACCTGGCTGGTGGTAGGTGATGATGCATGCTGTCCTAGATGATAAAGTAAACGTCGGGAAAGACAGACGCAGGGCTCTGATTCTATCCCCTGGCACACAAATAGTGCGGGTGTCAGGGATTTTCAACATAAAGCAGTGTTAAGTATATGTCAACATCCTCATTTTGGATAAATTGAGAATTCGTTTTTAACTGCTTTCAAAAAAGGGTTTTTAATTAAATTACTCGAAGGCGGCTCAACCTATTGAGATTATTCTTTTAAAATGCGATGATTGGGACATTGATTTAATAAATTGAGTGAAAATCCTTCTCTATTTAAGTTATGAACTAACAAATAATAGAATGAATGGAATAGAATATCATTTATTGTTTTATCTGTTTTATGTTTGAAATCTAATTTATATGAGTAGGTAAATAGTAGGTAGGTTTATAATTTTGACTAATAATGACAAGAAAGTATTAATATAGCCTTCGCAAATATTATTATGTAGGTATTACATATTGTAGGTATGAGAAAAGTATTTTAATAAAAAAAGGATTATGTTAATGATTTTATTTAGAGCTAATTCTAACTACCTACATGGAAACGATAAATGAGGCATGAAAAAACATGTGCTGTTTGTCTTATCAAAAGATCATTAAAGAACACAATAGCAACGATAATAGATAAGAATATTTAATTCACGAGATGTTCAAGGTTATCTCCGAGTTGATAAATAACAAATTTCACGATAAACAGGATATTAAATCATACTTACATTTTTAAAAATCGGTTTATCTTTATCAAAATCAAACTATAATTTACTCGTAATTTGAAAAGTTTACTTGCAAAAGTTTGTTTTGATCTTATTTTGTTTTTGCGTGATTTTGAGTTTTCTAGGCATTTTCTAGGTTAGTAGAAGAAGGGAACAGAATAGGGGAGGGAGAGGGAGAACCAGTATTTTGACAATGACAACTGGATAAACAATTTGATTTTAGTCGATTATTTGTTTGTTTTGTTTGTAGCAAGGAGGTTAAAAAGGTTTGTAGGAGTTGTAAATAAACATTAACTTAAGTACTTGACACTGGCAACTGTTGGAAGGAAGGCCAAAAATGTTCGGTCACAGAGCTGACCGGACAAAAGAAAAAAAAAACATTAAGTTCCGGTATTGCCGAAAAAAATAAAATTTGGCGGGAGAACTTGTCGTTGATTGATGGTCAAAAATAATCAAGCAAAATAAGATAATAATGAACGTGGTAAAACGAGAAAAACTTTCTAAAATTCAATCAAAGAATGAATTGCTAAGAAGAGATGTAGCGAACGGTAAGAAAATCGACAACTATATTGAACACCGAGTTTGCAAAGTTTAACATAATCACTTTTATATAACATTGAAGATTTGCTATCTCTTAGGTATCCGAGGTACATCATTGCCTGTGCTAAGTTATACAACAAATGTAAGCAGAGGTATACATAAAACTCCTCGATACCAGTTCGACTACAACAATAATAATAAATCAGGACTTTCTTCTAAAAAGATTTCGATGGGTCCTCCAGTGGCTCCTCCAAGGTCGTTAAAGCGCAAGTAAGTTTAATTATTAACCCAAAATAGTGCCTGGAGGCGCCTAATAAACTCCACACTTTTTGGGTGCGGGAAATTATTTAAAAGTGCTGGTTTTAGGTAGATTTGAAATCTTTAGGCTAGATTATTAAGTGGACTGTATTTTCTGCGATTCTTCAACGAGACATACGGAAGTAAATCTACTTGCAAAATACCAGTAAAAAAATGGACGATGAAAATGGCTGTTTCTCGACGGGAGAAGGTAGGGAACATGCACACTTACCAGTTGGTACTTCTTCGGGTCGCCTTTAAAGTCCTTTGCCGGTAATCACAAGTAGCGGAACAATTATATCGCTGAAGTTTATGAAAAATCACGTAACACTTAAATCAATTTGTCACCAGAACGGCGCGTGCGTCTTAGCTTAGACATTAATTCGTAGTACAATAAAAAATGGTGGTGGGCATCGTTCAACGCCGATGTAGGAACGAAGATAGCCGATTGCATCGTGTGCATGTTAGACAAGGAAGGCGATGATAGGAAGAAGGATGGTATCTGCACAATAAATCACCTGACCTTCTCAAATTAAAGAATCGCAAAAAACACGAAATCCACCATCCCCCCGGCCTTGAAGAAACCCTTCAAAACAAAGTAGAGAAAGAAATCGCTCCATAAGTATAGGACTACAGAGCGTAGCACTTAAATCGTGCGAGTAAATATGAATTAAATTCTAAAATAAAATAAAAGAAACTAAACCTAAAAAAGTTAGTAACTAAAAATGACTATTGAGTCGGAAGCGGGCAAAGCCGCACCACTGGGCGTTTATACACGCCAGTTTTCGTTTTTACCTCCGCAACACGCGTTACTCCATCCTTACCAGGATAAACATTCGTAATTATTCCCAAAGGCCACTGTAAGGGTGGAGCGTTATCAATATTTAGCAAAACTACGGTGCCAACTTTGATTGGATTCGTAGGTGTATTCCATTTTTCACGCATTTGCAAATTATGTAAATACTCCGATTTGAAACGTTTCCAATATGATTGAACAAGCGAATCCATCAAAGAGAAGCGTGTTAACAAACTAGTTCGTTCTTCAGTTAAGTCAGCCGCAGGGAGATACTCAAGCGGAGTGGTAGACAAAAAATGCGAAGGTGTAAGCGCGAGCGGCTCCGACGGGTCTGAGCTTAATAGGTAAAGAGGTCGGCTGTTCAATACTGCTTCGATCTGAGTAAGAACGGTCGACATCTCCTCAAAGGTAAGAATTTGTTTTCCAATTATGCGAAATAATAGCGATTTAGTGCTTTTTATATTCGCCTCCCAGATGCCTCCAAAATGGCTACCCGTAGGAACATTCATTCGCCAAATAATGCGATTTTTCGCGAGTTCATTACTAAATGTTTGATAATAATCGTGAGATCGCAAGAACTCATGAAGTTCGTTGAAATAAGCTTTAGATGCGACAAAATTAGTGCCATTATCACTATATAAAAAAGTACATGGGCCTCGCCGTGATATAAAACGTTTAAATGCATCTATAAAAGAAGCTGAAGTTAAACTAGAAACAAGTTCAAGATGAACTGATTTCGTCACAAGACAGATAAATAGGCATAGATAGGCCTTCACACTACGAACGCCGCGTTTACGATAAGGAGTAATGTACAGCGGGCCTGCGTAATCTACGCCAGTGTGTAAGAACGCTTTGCATTGTTCTAACCTACACTTTGGCAAATCGGCCATTGGCGGGAAGTTAGATTTTGGATTTAATCGAAAACAAGTATTACATTTATGTATGCGCTGTCTAACTATGCGCCTAGCGGAGATAATCCAAAATTTAGACCTTAAAATAGCGATTAAAAGTTGCGGTCCAGCATGACAATTATCGCGGTGGTAAGAATCAATTAAAAGTTCAACAATACGTCCGTGTTTGGGCAGTAAAATCGGGTGTTTAGATGAGTAATCTAGTGTCGAATTCGATAAGCGACCTCCGACGCGTAGAATTCCATTATGTAAAAACGGATATAATTTTAGCAATTTAGAGGAACAAGATTGTCCATTACAAATGATTTTAATATCATCAGAAAAATTCACAGACTGCACAGCTCGTATTATTTCCAACTCGGCCGTGTTTAAGTCGTCAGCGGTAATAATATTGTTTCGCGGTAGTTTTTTCATAAATCTGAGTACATAAACAGTCGTGCGAATAAGTTTGTTCCATGTGGAACAGCGGGAAGCGAGATTCAATAGCGGATTATCAATATTAGCGGGATTTTTGGAGACATGAGAAACAGTTTTTTCTTCAGGTAGCGATGCCTTATTCGGTACAAATTGTTTAATAGGCCAATCGTCTATGGGCAACGAAAGCCAAGACGGTCCTTTCAACCATAATTCATATTGAATGAGTTGCGAAGGTGTAAGTCCGCGGGACACACAGTCCGCGGGGTTCTGTACACCGGGTACATGATACAAATATTCAGGTGATAAATTGGCCTGAATTTGAGAAATGCGGTTGGCAACATAAGTGTCGAATCTATGTGGCGATGCAACCGACCAACATAGGGCGACCTCTGAGTCAGAGAAAGCGAAAATATTACCAATTTTGTGTCTAGTTGATATAGTATTATGAACTTCTTTCATAAGCCTTGACAGCAATAAAATCCCGTTCAGTTCCAATCGAGCGAGAGTAATTTTAGGTTTAGCGGAAGCTACCCGAGATTTTGAGCATAGAAGCGAAACAATAGGAAGTTGGTTGCCGTTTACGACATGCAAATATATGGCACAACCGTATGCAGATTCACTCGCATCAGAGAAACCAATTAAAGATACATTAGAATCGGGTTCTATGCCTACATGGCGTGGAAATGCGATGCGGGAAATTTGCGGTAATTCAAATAAATATTGTTGCCATAATTTAATAATGCGAGAGGGGGGCACATCGTCCCAATCAAGATTGAGAAGCCAAAGTTCTTTTATAATTAATTTAGCGTAAAGAATAATCGGTCCGACGAGTCCTAAAACATCGTACAGACGTGCGGTAGCGGATAAAATAGCGCGTTTAGTACAAATTAGTGGCGGACTCGAAATCTCAAAAACAAAGGTGTCTTGTGCAGGTAACCAGCGCAAACCTAGAATCTTAAATGTACTTCCGTCATCAAAGGAAATAAATTCAGACTGCCGGTGTGACTCGGGTATTTGCTCGAGAAGTTCGAGTGAATTAGAGGTCCATTTGACCAAATCAAACCCACCAGATTTGAAAAGTTGGATTAACTCATGAGCTATCTTGACTGATTCATTCAGAGAAGAAGCAGAAGAAGCCAGGTCATCCATATAGATGTCTCTTTCTAGAACTGCGGCCGCGTTCGGCCAATTGTGCCGTTCGTCACTAGCGAGTTGACGTAAAGTGCGGAGCGCCAGAAAAGGAGAAGATCTGAGTCCAAACGTGACGCGAGTAAACTCAAAAACTTCGATCGGGTCAGTATTACAAAAGCGGTATAAAATACGTTGATATTGGCGGTGCGGAGATTTAGTGTAAATACACAAATACATATGTTTCACATCGGCAAAAAAGGCGATGCGAAAGATGCGGACATTTAAAAGGATATGAAAAATATCAGCCTGTAGATTGCAACCAGTGTGCAAAATGTCGTTTAGTGACAGGCCTGTGTCAGTCTTGGCGCTGCCATCTAGAACGGGACGAACTTTAGTAGTCGATTTATCGTCGCGCACTACAGGGTGGTGGGGTAGATAAAAACCTGGAGACTCACAAGCCTCAGGCGCGGTGCGTGAGAGAATACCTTTATTTAAGTATTCACGAAAAATTTCATCATATTTTAATTTTAGATTTGGATCCTTAGGGAACTTCTTTTCAAGAAGTATAAAGCGTTTTTTAGCGGTTGAATAAGAATTGCCTAACCTTTGGGGGTCATCTTTAAATGGTAGGTCGACGGAATAGCTACCGTCATCGTTACGAACAGTCGTAGAAGTATAAATGTTTTCACATAATTGGTCGTCTGGACTTAAAAACTTACGCGAGGGCAATTCCTCAACCTCCCAAAATTTCTCGACAATCTGGTGTAGCGGGTCAGAAGTAACAGCACACAACGTGCGAGTAGCGGTTTGCGGGGAAACAATAGGAGCATCACCCATAAGTAGGTAACCTAAGGTCGTTTCAAAGGCGGAGGGCATATGATCAACTGAGCTTTTAATTTTGTCAGATAATAAAATTTCACAATACAGTTTAACACCCAAAAGCATGTCTATAGGTCCAGGATTCGAAAAGTCGTCATCAGCGAGCGGAATGTTATTTGTAAAATGTATAGCCGACGCATCGACGCGCGAGTCGGGCAGCTGTGACGTAATCCGGTCCACTATCATGGGCGTTATAGAATATTCGCACTTGTTATCAAAGCGAGACGAGAATTTAAGCGCGGTAATACCTATAATTTTTTGCGAAGCTCCTCCTATACCTTGAACCTCCGTATAGCGGGTTTGTTTACGAATGGAAAGCGATAATCGCTTACAACATTCAATAGAAATATAATCACTCTGAGAGCCTGGATCCACTAGACATCTCAAGTAGTGAGTCTGATTATAACAATCAATAACTTTAATTTTAGCGGTTCCTAATAAAGTAGTTGTTTGAGAAGAACGATAAACACGATCGTAAGAAACTGTACACACCGATGCATTATTTTCAAACGAATGCGGTAAACTATTAGCGGTAGCGGGGCGGGTAATAATATTACGAGTATAACACTCAGCAGTATGACTGCTCGGCGCACTGCGGCCGGTGTCATGAGCGGTAGCGGGTGAAACAATAGCGGGTGAAATAATAGCGGGTGAAATAGTAGCGGGGCCGGACATCACTGCACCAATATTACAGTTGTTAGATTTAACATTGAAATGCAATAATGAGTGATGTCGCATAGAACAATGAGAGCAATTATGTTTTGAGGTACAAGAAAACGTTTTATGTCTGATACTTAAACAGTTGTTACAAAAGTTATTATTTTTAATAAAAGTATATCGGTCATGCGGGGTTAACTTCATAAAGGCAGGACACGAATATAAATGTTCGTGTTGTTTGTTATTACACAAAGAACATTTATCGCTAGCGCTTATATTACTTGGACCGGACCCCAAGTCCATATTAACAAAAGACTTCGTAAAAGGTTTAACTTTAGGGCTGTGTTTATTTTGCGATTGCGGAACATTATTAACAACTTTATTGTTAGTCACAGAGCGAGATAAAACTTTGTTTTGTTCTTTAATGAATTCAATTAAATTATGATATGTAGGTATTTTCTCTTTGCGATATGTTATTTCGAATAATTTAATTGACTCTGCATCTAACTTTTGGAGTGCCAAATGCAAAAAAATGAAATCAGTTAAATCGGTAAGTTTTAATTGCTTTAGCGCTTCGACAGAAGAATCAAAATTATTAATAAATGAATCTAGACCGGTTGAACTAGTGATTGTTAGCGGTTTAAAATGTAACAACTGATTAAGATAAGCGCATGCGAGTGAGCGAGGATCGTCATACTTCCGCACGAGTGAGTCCCAAATGATATTATAATTTTCAGCGGTGGGAGCCAGCCCTGCGCACACGCATGACGCTTGGCCGCTCAATTTACCTACCAAGTAGAATACCCTTTCGCTATCAGTAAGCGATGCGTTATCGTGAATCATACTTTTAAATTGTTGGTAAAACAAGGGCCAGTTCTTGATGTCTCCATTGAATGACATCAAATCAATGGGTGGAAGGCGAGGTTTAGAATAAGTAGAAGTTTGCGATTGAAAGTTACATTTATGATCATTAACTTTCTCAATATCGAGTAAAACTTGTTTTATATAGCAGTACATTTCTTCAAATGAAGCCCATGAATCGTAATCGACATCTGAGTTCGGGTGTAATTGTAAATTTAACATATTGTAAGAATCCAAAACATCCTGATAATCATTACGTAATTTATCGATATTGGAAGCATTTGCACAAAATACCTTATAGTTTTGCGGGTTTTGTTCAGTGTTTTGTGCAATGTGGAAAATAGTTTCCAAGCGTTTAAAAATAACATCGCGTTTGACAATGTATAAAGTGAGTTGATTTTTATGAACATCATAAGTTCCTTCTACAAACGGCTCACTATCTTTTCTCGCTCCCTTAGATTTACCCATTGTAAATATTATTCAGCGGGAAATTAAAGCGTTATGAAACGATTAAGGTAAGTTTGCGGGTTGCGAAGTAAAAATTAGCGGTTAACAAAGTAAAATTAGCGGTGCGTTAATAAAAAATATTGGAGGGTAGGTAAGCGAATGCTAAGACGCAGCGTCTGTGATCGAGCTAGCGGGTTAAATGAACAACGAACAAGTTATGGAATGTGAATACGTATTCAATAGGTACAGAATCCAATGACACGACACAATAATTAGGAATAACCACGATATGTTGTACTACGTAGATGCGGTGCGGAGATAAACAGAAAAATAAAGAAAATAGCTGCCGATGCGGTTAAATATAAAACAAACCGACAAACTATTTAATCTACGTAACACATCGCCCGTATAGTTATATGCCTGATCTTGCGGTTACGAGAAAAATACTAAAGAAAGTGCGTATATACGTGATTTAACAATTAAAATATGAAGTTTTGGGCCAGAATGGCTTATTGATTGTGCGGATAATTATCAAAATTTAAAGTTCGGTTCGAAGTGACCAAAAAAAAGATGGAGGCGCCTAATAAACTCCACACTTTTTTTTGGGTGCGGGAAATTATTTAAAAGTGCTGGTTTTAGGTAGATTTGAAATCTTTAGGCTAGATTATTAAGTGGACTGTATTTTCTGCGATTCTTCAACGAGACATACGGAAGTAAATCTACTTGCAAAATACCAGTAAAAAAATGGACGATGAAAATGGCTGTTTCTCGACGGGAGAAGGTAGGGAACATGCACACTTACCAGTTGGTACTTCTTCGGGTCGCCTTTAAAGTCCTTTGCCGGTAATCACAAGTAGCGGAACAATTATATCGCTGAAGTTTATGAAAAATCACGTAACACTTAAATCAATTTGTCACCAGAACGGCGCGTGCGTCTTAGCTTAGACATTAATTCGTAGTACAATAAAAAATGGTGGTGGGCATCGTTCAACGCCGATGTAGGAACGAAGATAGCCGATTGCATCGTGTGCATGTTAGACAAGGAAGGCGATGATAGGAAGAAGGATGGTATCTGCACAATAAATCACCTGACCTTCTCAAATTAAAGAATCGCAAAAAACACGAAATCCACCAGTGCCTAACAACGCCAAAGTATCGTGCTGATTGTGGTAGAAAGTTATAGTCAAAGGGTGAAAAGAGCGGGAAGTTAGGTGTCGGAATCCGCTGGTTTTGGGAGGGAGATAGGCTGCCTGAGGGGCTGCGAGTTTGACTGCTGCTGCGGAACGTTCTTGGTGCAAAGATTAGCCGTCGTCATACATAGAGATAATGCAGCCAGTATTTTCGGCCCTTCTGCACCGGGTGCGATCAAGAGCAGTTAAATGCACGTACTTATTGTAATTTAAAATGTCCATTTAAATAGGTACTTATTAGTTAATATAAGTACCACATAACTACCTTTTAGTATACGTATAATTTACTACTCTTTAACCACAATTCATAGTGAGCTTCAGCCTTATTGACCAAAATGAAAGTTTGCTTGATACCCATTTTCATTTGATTAATTGGGCTGTAAAGAGAGCTGTAGCTTGATCTAATACGATGTTATGACTCTAACTACCGGTAAATAGTGTCTGTATGTTCATCTATAAAAACTTAATAGTCACTAACATGACTTGCAATAATATTTAAGTCAACTATAAGACCATTTATTCCTATTCCCCAGTCAAATAGATACTCTCAATAGAAAACCTTTCACGTGTAAAATATTGTGATGACTTTAAACATTGACCAAGAAATTTTTATATAATGCTAGCTTTCGCCTGCGACTTCTTACACGTAGGGTTTGAATTTTTCAAAATCCTTTCTGGATGCCTACGTCATACAAAAGAACACACCCTTCAAGTTTCAGCCAGTCAGGAAAAAGCATTTTATATGTATAGATTACAACCACCTATAGGTAGCTACTATTTGTAGGATTATAAATTCAACGTCATCAAGACAAGAGTCATCGTCGTGCAGTCTAGCGACAGCGAAGCCGAGGATCCTCGCCAGTGACTCTGCAGCTCTTGACACTTCGATCGATGTTGTCACGCCGAAGAATAGACCTACACCTCTGAGATATATTAGCAGCAGTAGTAGGGGTAAGACTTAAATGAGGGGGTGAATATTGTGTTTTTTTAGTTTTTCTGATGGTTTGTACATTTCAACTAGAAAACAAAGTGTTTTTTGTTTCGAATTTGGAATTTCTTGAAAAGGTATAGACTAAAAATATATTACGTTAACAGCTTTAAAAAATATCTTATCTGATACTAGCAGCGCTCCGCGGTTTCATCCGCATATGTCCCGATCCCGTGGGAATATCAAAATAAATAGTAGCCTTCCTCGACAAATGGACTATCCAATGCAAAAATATTTTTTCAATTCGAACTAGTACTTTCTGAGATTAGCGCGTCTTGCTTTAAAAATAGAGGTACCGGACGTCTATTTTTTAAAGCAAGATGATTAGATGACTTCATAGTCAAAATTGAAAATAATCTATACTATCTATACTTATATTATAAAGATGAAGAGTTTGTTTGTTTGTTTGTTTGAACGCGCTAATCTCAGGAACTACTGGTTCGAATTGAAAAAATCTTTTTGTGTTGGATTTGTCGAGGAAAGCTATAGGCTACTTTTTATTTTGATATTCCCACAGAATCGGGACTTATGCGGGTGAAACCGCGGAGCGCTGCTAGTATCAGATAAAGCTAAGAAAATGAGCATATGACTGTTTATCTATCTTTATCTTCTTCATACTATTCTCATAAAACTTAGTTACCTATTCAACGTTTATCTCCATAGTAGGTAATCTAAACTCTTTGCACTTTTCTCTCTTGCACTCGTCACTATCTTAGCGAGATAAATACGAACGTGTGAAAACCGTAGTGTTGTTACCTACCTATCATGTCACGGAAATTAATAAATATTGAACTTCCAAATAAGATTTATTTGATAAACTTGTTTAATTTTCGTCGGCAAATATTATTATCTCTTTTCAAGGGTCACTCCCGTACTTTTAGCAGCCTATATAAACTTTACAAAAAATGTTATTTCCCGATCCTAATTTAATTATATGTAGTTTGTTCTTCTTGACTCAGGGACTCTCCCGTTGACAGCATAGATTAGGTTACCTTATGAAAGAGCACTAAAAATGACTTAAGTAATCATTTTTCTACTTTCAATTTAATTAAAAACATTTATTTTGATAACAACTTTACTGACCCCTGCTATCAATATTTTGTAATGTTATAACATGTCTTCGTTACCTGATGTTGTATAAAACTAATTTTAACTGGTTAATTAATCTGAATGATCTTATTAACATATTGTATGGTAATAAGATAGTTTATTTTACAGGAGGTCATAGCGGTACAAGATCTGCTCGGTCGTCAAGCACTATTCATAACGAAGCTAGTGTTATTTTAGGTACAACAACAACAAATACATCTTTTCATATTCTTTTTCTGCATCAACTTAATTATATTTTTATTTATCATAATTGATTTAACGACTGCTGCCAAATATTATGTTGCAACGCAATGGCCTAACGCGTCTTCCGGAGCACGGCAAGCCTCGGAACTATACTTTTGCCATTGAAGTAAAGATCGCGCTAAAATTACTCAATTTGCTCAACCACTAACAATCAGCAACAACAGTATAGACCATGCGAGTCTAATAAGATCTTTTCAATTTGTATTTCAGCTATATCAGAAGGCAGAGGCATGGCTCGAGGAGAAATCGGCATGGCAGCAGTTGATCTACGACACCCTCATCTGGTACTCTGCCAATTCAGTGATACCTTACTCTACAACCACACGCTATCTAAAATCAATTACTTTAATCCTATTGAGGTAATTTATCGAAAACCTTGCCAATGTCATTAGTCCTTACAAATTTTACCTTGTTTGTATCTTATCAAAACATTATAGATTATTGTTCCGCATACGTTTTGCGAAGGAGTGCAGCCAAATCAGTTGTATCAGATGATAAAAGATCAGTTTCCGCGTGTTAATGTGACAACCGTTCAACGGAGGCATTTCAATGACGCAGCTGGTCGTCAGAACATACAAACTCTTTGTGCGCCTCAATATAGCGCTGTTTATCTTCAAGTTTTGCAAAAGTATGTAAACATCTTTCAAGTACAGAATTTATCTATCGTTTGTAAAATAAATATTTCTATTAAAATCTCGTACTTAGCAGTAATTTAACAAAGTAGTAAAATGTTACTATCGATTTGCAGATTTTATGCACTAACAGCAGCAGCTGCAGTTTTAAAATATGTAGAGTATATTCAATGCATAGTTTTTGCAAGAGAGTCTTTAAAAATTGAATATCATTCATCAGAAGGCACGATGATTATAGGTAACCAAACTTGAACATACTCTAACCTTCTTCGTTAAATATATTGAATTTTTTTTAACTTTCTGAGAATCCTGCAATCTTTTTAGATGTAGGTACTGCAACACAATTAGAACTAGTGGCTCCATTAGTACCTTCAGCAGGACCATCTTGTTGTCTGCTCGGAGTACTAGGACCATTGTATACTGTAGGAGGCATACGAGCTCTGAGAGCCTCTATTCTTCAACCATCATCCAACAAAGAATTTATAGAAAACAGACTAGACGCAGTTCAAGATCTCATTAATAGTGACACTGGATTGATGTCAGCTATACAGGTGCAAAAATTATACGCAAATATTTGTACTATATAGTTATAAACAAGGAAAATTCCAAAAAAATATTTTTGTTTTTAATTTTGTAGGATGTAATAAAAAAGTTATCAGATATAGATAAAATATTGTTTCTATGTATGGAATCGACTACTCAAAATATGGATAAACAAGGCGAAGCTCAGATGAATCAAATTTTACTGCTCAAAACTACAATGGATTTAGTTCCTAATCTTGTTGAAGCTTTAAGTTCAGCTGAAAGTGGAAGACTGAGGAAGATAAAAATAGTATGAATCTCTAGACAGATAAATGTCATAGGTTTTACCGATTTAAAATAAAATGTTTTAGCTTATTTGTACCTTTTTCGACTGTAGGACTTGGAAAACCCGCACTATAAAGAAATAACAGAACTAATTCGAAAAATAATTCAAGACGATGCTCATCCAGAGAGAGGTGCAATGGGTAGCTTACAAAGATGCTTCGCAGTTAAACCCAACATAAATGGTCTTCTAGATGTTGCTAGAAGAACTTACTCTGAACTTATAGACGACTTACAGAAGATTGTGGAGCAGTTGAGTGAGACGTATGATCTGCCATTAAGGTTGAATCAAAATGCTATGAAAGGTTTTCATATTGTTCTGCCTTTAGCTCCTAAAAATAGAAGACAGTTTAATATGGAAGATCTGCCTCCGTTATTTATTCAGGTAGGTTACTTACTGATTATTATTTATATCCAAGGTGTTTTTCACTTCATTAACTTTATTTAATTTGTAGGTACAAAATAGCGGAGCAAGTGTAACAATGACAACGGAAGAACTAGTAGTGCTTGATCATCAAGCAAAAGAGTCTCTTAGAGAAATCCAGAAAATGAGTAACATGTTTGTGTCGTTTTAAACTTTACCAATCTTATCTGCCCTAGATAGATGTTCGTTCACCTTCTACGTGATCTATTCAATAACAATTTATTGTTGCAGTATTATATCCAGCTTATTAAAGGAACTGCGGCCATTTATGGCTAGCCTTTACACTTTATGCGAAAATGTTGCAGAATTAGACATTTTGTTGGCTTTTGCTCAGGTAAAACAGCAGTCCTTAATAATTTAAATAATATTTTTTATGACCTCATTATTTTTTCTTTGTTTATTTTTCCTAGGCGAGCTCAATCAACTCTTACATAAGACCAGAATTTGCAGACTATATGGACATAAGGGACAGTGTTCATCCCTTGCTGGATTACAACAGTCAAGTAATGCCGGTGCCCAATGACATTGTAAGATAACGCACCAAATAAATAGTTCTTATCATTATCAAATAAAACGCCTACGTAAATTGAAATAACTATATCTAAAATATACCTACATTTTTACTATAATAATTACCTATGTAGCTGATGAAGTTATTTATAAGTTTATGTTGTTTTCAACTTAATTGTATTTGTTTTTGTATTTCAGTTAGCAACACCAGAACATAATTTTACATTGATAACGGGTCCAAATATGGGCGGAAAAAGTATTTACATAAAACAAATTGCCTTGATGCAAGTTATGGCTCAGGTAGGTCCAAAGGAAATTTTCGTTCTCATTGTTCAGATCTGGCGTTTTATCAGAATTTTCATTTTCTTCATCATTCATTACTTACATATCGACTATTTTTCCCCAATACTCTCTATGATTAATGGTAGAGGTTTAATTCTTGTGATTTTATTTTAAGCTTGGTTGTTTCCTGCCAGTCTCAAATGCAGTTCTGCGAATTAGTGACAGAATATTTTCTAGAATCGGCTTTAACGACAGCGTTGAATTAAACGCATCTACATTTGTTTTTGAGGTAGGTCCCCCTTTGAATAATATATTTTTGTCTTCGTTTTTTTGTAACTGTGATTATTTTCGTTTTGAGTTTAATTTAACTTTCAGATAAAAGAAATGCAGCATATTTTAAAATGTTTGACTAAAACCAGTCTAGTAATAGTGGATGAACTTTGCAGGTTTGTTTACTTATGTCAACACCAACAGAAGTTATGTGTTAGTAAAACACCTGTAAATTGCTGAAATTATTGGTTATTTCTTCTAGAGCAACCAATGAGGATGAAGGAACTAGCTTAGCTTGGGCCATTTGTGAAGAGCTGATGATGAGTGAAGCTTTCACATTTTTCACCACTCATTTTATGTACCTTAGAAGATTAGAAGACGTTTACCATAATGTTGTGAAGTAATTTCTATTGAATTAATTATTTACCTAGCCATCCATAAAAATAATTTCGTTATAAATATTTTATAAATGTTTGATTATTTAGCCGTTACGCTGTCGTTACGGAAGAGGAAGTAAAGAACTCAGAGATTCCTCAAAAAAATCTCTCATACACTCACAAGATAGAACCTGGTATTACCAAAGTTCAAAATTATGGCTTAGCATTAGCTGCTAAAACTAATCTTCCAGAGGACACTGTAAAACTTGCTATTGAGTTAGCAGAACTTATAGATGAATGTGAAACGGTATAAGCTAAACTATTTAACAGTAATAAATAAGGATTATTGTCTATATTGCGAAGTTTAATGACTTCTTGTTTTTTAGCCTCGAGAAATAATTACTCCAGAACAAAACGATGAAGTGCTGCTATACAAGTTGTATGCAGATATTAAATTAGCAGCAAGGAAAGGTGCTTCAACAGATGATATAAATCAAATGATACAACAATTTAAATCTGAAAATAGAATGCTAACTGAACGCCTTACAATTCAAAGTGCTAGTAATAGTAACCATAAAACTGATAGCAGTGATAATGCACAATCAAATAATGGTGACAAATCATTAAAATATAGAGTGATTGAGATAATATCTAACGAAGCTATTAATAGTAACATTTCATCTAAATCATCAGTAGTAGAACCATCCCCTGAACTAAGACCTAATATTAACCAGAAACAAACAGTAGTCAAATCTTCCACTGAACTTTTGAATAACAAAGTAAACTATGGAGACATAAACGAACAAAAGAGTGATTCTTTAGATAGACTAGAACGTGTAAATGGTGATTCAGACCAGAACGATGAAATAGATAATCCTAGTAACAGTAAAACAAGCATTGCTTCAGTGAATAATGTCACTGTTTCCAATATAAATTTAGAAAACTCTGGTAAAGAAAATGAAGAAACGGACGTAAATGCAAGTGATAGTCAAATTGAAAGTGCTTCAGATATAGCTGATGCACTAACTCAAGTAATAGAGGAATGTTCTTTGGAAGATGATAGTTCAAGTAAAGAAGCGATGTCCTTAGACGAAGAATTTATTTCATTTGTGGTTAAAGAAATTAATGAAGAGTTGGAGTCTCGGGTGGGCCTGACTGACATTATTTTAACGCCACCGATGGGATTTCGAGATTAATTCTGATTATTATAGAATAATTTGTATTATTGTATAAAATTTTCTAATTTTGCCTCACTTAATTAAATTAGTTAACAATATTTCTTACAATTTAATTATTACTAGATTAACTAGATAGGCTAAACGTCTAGCTAAGTACCTTCCTATAAGGAACCTAGGTACACCATGTGGTACAGCTACAGACTATAATACAATGGGTGAGTAATCGCGTTTTTAGTTGACAATTAAAACATTAAATGATATTCTATTCTTTAATAACTCTTACCTAATAATAATAACTCTTTAGTCTACTCTGTAATAAATCAATTTTTGGGAATAAATAAAATGGTTTTTGCAAAACCGTGTGCTACGCAGGCGAAGCCGCACGGCGAAGCGAGTCTGAATAAATAAAAAAGGTGGTATAAAGAGGAACCGGAAAAGGATTCCTTTTTTTTATTGTAATATCGTCCAGTACCTTTTAGTTCATGTTTAGTTGTGTTTATAAAGTTCGAATGTATTTTTAATTTTTTGAGTAATCGACTAAATAAAGACTAAATAGGATAAAAAGCGATACATTGCTTGTTCATCCCTAAATAGGTCGCCGAAATTAGAAAAAAAAATTGCGTTGCAAATGGCTGCCAAGCTGACGCGATTATTTTCATTTGAATTTGTGATGTATTTCTAGAATAACTTGAGTATTGTTAAGATTGAGTTAAGATTAATAATAATTTAGGTGTAAGGCTAAGAAGTAAGTTTAATTTTTAGTGCTCGGAAACCTTTTTTGTCCTATACCGGCGTTTGTGAAAAACACGTTTTGTGTTGTGTTCTACTGAAATCATTTGATTATGTTGCTAAGTGTTGTGTAAATTGGTGATTATTGTTGTAGAAGGCGTGCAGCGATGTCGCTGCCGCCGTACCTTCTGGGGCCCAACCCCTGGGCTACCATGATGGCGCAGCAGCAGCTCGCGGCGGCGCAACAAGCGGCTATGCAGGCTCATGCCGCCGCGGCCGCTGCTGCGCCTCCCGTGCCGCCCGCTCAGCCGCCAAAACCTCATCATATTCCTGAGGAAAAAATTAAGGAGAAAGGTCAGTGCTATTGTTTGCTCTATGCAGTTTAATAATTTGTAGGTTATGTTTGAAGCTTGGGTGCGGCATATCGGGACTTTACCAATCCCGGTATTTTTTCCAAATCTATTATAAAACAAATGATATCATTTTATGATCACTCGTACCTACTATAGAATAGATACCTACTTGTTCTATTAGTGTTATTGAACACTGGTAACAATATGGATGCAAATCTCGGGTGTTTATATTATCCTAGTCTTGGTTTGCATGATGAACTGTTACTGATTTAGTATTTTTGTTGTTTTAACTCCCATGTAAAATGTTTTGTTATTGAAGAACTGACAAAACCACAACACATGGGGAAATTATGTGTATGCAATTGATATTGATTTCCATGTCAGTTAAGTGGAAAATGCTTTTATTGCCAACAATATTACAGTCACAAATAATATATTCCATGTCCCTGTAAATATATACTTGCTATACTTTCTTTTACTTTCTTTGAACAGCTCAAAAATGGCTTCAACTCCAGTCAAAAAGGTTTGCAGAAAAGCGCAAATTCGGTTTTGTCGATGCGCAAAAAGAAGACATGCCTCCCGAGCACATTCGAAAGATCATCCGCGACCACGGCGATATGACAAGTCGTAAATACCGTCACGACAAGCGCGTCTATCTCGGAGCTCTTAAATACATGCCACACGCAGTAATGAAGCTTTTAGAAAACATGCCAATGCCATGGGAGCAGATCCGTGATGTCAGAGTCCTATATCACATCACAGGGGCTATTACCTTCGTCAATGAAATACCTTGGGTTGTTGAACCAGTGTACATTGCCCAATGGGGTACAATGTGGATTATGATGCGAAGGGAGAAAAGAGATCGACGACATTTCAAGCGAATGAGATTCCCGCCATTTGATGATGAAGAACCTCCCCTAGATTATGCTGACAATATTTTAGACGTGGAGCCCCTAGAACCTATACAAATAGAGCTCGATCCAGATGAAGATGGCGCTGTTGCTTCCTGGTTTTATGACCATAAACCTCTATTGGGCACTCGACACGTTAATGGCTCAACTTACAGGAAGTGGAATTTGACATTACCGCAGATGGCTACACTATACCGACTTGCTAATCAGCTGCTAACAGACTTGGTAGATGACAACTACTTCTACTTATTTGATTCAAAGAGTTTCTTCACTGCTAAAGCTTTGAACATGGCAATACCTGGTGGACCAAAATTCGAACCTTTGGTTAAAGACAATTCTGCTGGCGATGAAGATTGGAATGAGTTCAATGACATCAATAAGATTATTATACGTCAACCAATCAGGACTGAATACAGAATTGCATTCCCGTATCTGTACAATAATTTGCCACATTTTGTGCAACTTTCCTGGCAAGTTTTAATATACATTTATTAACCACTAGCTGCGTCCCGCGGTTCCACCACCGCAAGTCCCGATCCCGTGGGTATATCGGGATAAAAAGTAGCCTATATGTTAATCCAGGTCTTTAGCTATCTACATACTATACACAAACTTTCACATTTATAATAATAGTATGATAAGAAAACAAATAACTTTTATTACAGGTTTGTTTATTTATAAAATAAATAAATATTGTAGGACATTCCATACATCCCCATCTAGCCCCAAGCTAAGTACTAGACTTGTGTTATGGGTGCTAGACAACGGATATACTACTTATATACTTTTGTTTTGTAAATATTTACTTATAATACATAGAAACAACCAGACCACCAGACAAATATCTCGTCGTATTGGTATTTTAATAAATGCGTTTTTATAGGTACCACACACCAAACGTAGTCTACATTAAAACAGAGGACCCAGACCTTCCCGCGTTCTATTTCGACCCTCTAATCAACCCTATATCTCACCGGCACTCTGTGAAATCTCTGGACCCAGTGCCTGAAGATGAGGAATATGTTTTGCCAGAGGAAGTGTCTCCATTCTTGCAGGAAACAGCATTGTATACTGATAACACTGCTAATGGAATAGCCTTATTGTGGGCGCCAAGACCTTTTAATATGAGATCAGGTAAAAGTTTTAGCTACCTTAATTTTTAAAATTTGACACTTTTTTGTACCTTATAACGTTTATTTAGTAACTTTTACATCCATTTAGTACCCTTTTACACCTTTTTAGTACCCTTTCACACCTTTTTTATGTCCTTTTATTTTGCCTTTTACACCCTATACAACCCGTTTAGGACTCTTTTACACTTATTTTGTACAATTTTAATTCTATACACAAAGGACTTACCTAATTATTTTTTATAGGTCGTTGCCGCCGCGCTATCGACGTACCTCTAGTAAAGACATGGTACAAGGAACACTGCCCTCCAGGACAGCCCGTTAAAGTTAGAGTATCATACCAAAAACTACTGAAATATTACGTGCTCAATGCTCTGAAACATAGACCACCTAAGCCACAAAAAAAGAGGTATGTTGCTTTAAACTTTTGAAATTGTTATAAATATGATAGTTAAATATTTCTTAGTTAATATTTAATATTATTAATTAAGAACAACTATATTTTTGTTTTTATAAAATAAATACTTATAGAAAAATTGAAGATCATTTTTGTACGTTTCTGAAGCCAGCAGCTTAGTAGTAGAGACTAATTAGATTTTTTCTTTAGGTACCTCTTCCGTTCATTCAAATCTACTAAGTTCTTCCAAACGACAACTCTGGATTGGGTGGAAGCCGGTCTTCAAGTCTGTAGACAGGGCTACAATATGTTAAACCTACTCATTCATAGAAAGAACCTCAATTATCTCCATTTGGATTACAATTTCAATTTAAAACCAGTTAAAACTTTGACTACTAAAGAGAGAAAGAAGTCTCGGTTTGGAAATGGTAAGTTTATTTCGAGAACTTTATTTTTAGTCAGAATTGCTAACATATTTTATAGAGACAATTTAAAATTCTAAGTTAATTTTGAATTTTTATATTTTCGCTTGTGGCATCTTCTAGTACAACCTATACTAACTTAGTTTGTGACTAGATTATGGACTACAACATCTATTCTTTTTTCAACAGCATTCCACTTATGTCGCGAGATCCTCCGTCTCACCAAACTCATCGTCGATTCTCACGTACAATACCGTCTGAACAACGTTGACTCATTCCAATTGGCCGACGGACTACAGTACATATTTGCACACGTTGGACAGCTAACAGGAATGTACCGGTACAAATACAAGCTGATGAGACAGATCAGAATGTGCAAGGATTTGAAGCATTTGATCTATTATAGGTTTAATACGGTAAGATTTTTTTGAGATCTCACTCTTTGTACTAAACTTAACGTGCGTATTTGCAATCACAGAAAAGTTATGTGCTAAGTCACTTCCGAGCTAATTTATGTTTGATTTTACATGTCATTTTCTATCCCCAGGGTCCAGTATCCAAAGGTCCCGGGTGTGGTTTCTGGGCTCCAGGCTGGCGGGTGTGGTTGTTCTTTATGCGCGGCATAACACCATTGCTGGAGCGATGGCTCGGCAACTTGCTATCGAGGCAGTTCGAGGGAAGACATTCCAAGGGTAAGTGACTTGGGTGATATTTCGTAATCCCCATAGACTCCAGATTTAGGCAGTGTATAAATTAGTGAATCATTGGTTCAAATATCGACTAATTATCTGCCGCAGTAAAGCCTGTAGTGAGGAGTTCTTGGCAAAGATTCGTCACATCTTCTATGTATATTTCGTGGCAAAGGTAACTGCATTGTAGCATGCCTGGTGCACAAGGTTAATGGCGAATTGCGGTTTGTTGAATATTCCATTCGTGTAAGACCAGATAACAGTACCAATAGGAAAGGTATATACAGGATTTTGAGAAGATAGATTGAAAATCGTTGCGCTTTCTCCTTTTCGATTGTATTTATATAATTTTTTGTTTTCTCGTCTTAGGTGTAGCAAAGACGGTGACGAAGCAGCGCGTTGAATCCCACTTCGACTTGGAACTGCGAGCGTCTGTAATGCACGATATAGTGGACATGATGCCTGAAGGTATCAAACAGAACAAGGCAAGAACGATCCTACAGCATCTGTCCGAGGCTTGGAGGTGTTGGAAGGCCAACATACCTTGGAAGGTTAGTACTTGTACTTGTATACGGGTTGTTTTCCGCAATTAGACCCTTTTTAATTGAGCCTTTTTTCGTGAGGATGAAGTATGCTTACCGCTAGGTCGATTTAGCTGAGAGGGTAGTAGGTGCTAACCTACTACCCTCTCAGCTAAATCGACCATGTCCAGATGAGAGAACTTGTCAATACTTCTGGAGCCAACTAAGCCACGGGGTTTCATCATGATGTTTTTCTGCACCATAAGAGCAATGACAATTAGCGCACAAACATTTTCCTTAAAAACCAATATTTACACTCTCAAATACTCCCAATGTTTCCACGGGATCCGGACTTACGCGGTATTGTTTCCCCAGGTTCCTGGGCTCCCAACGCCCATAGAGAACATGATTCTTCGCTACGTGAAAATGAAAGCTGATTGGTGGACGAACACGGCTCACTACAACCGCGAGCGAATCCGACGCGGCGCCACTGTCGATAAAACAGTCTGTAAGAAGAACTTGGGCAGACTAACGAGGTTATACTTGAAGGCTGAGCAGGAACGGCAGCATAATTACTTGAAGGTAAAGGATAGAAAAAGTACTTACAACATAGAATAATGATACACTGTAAAAAGCTATAATATGTATGAGCAATCCATTAGAAATATTATAGCTATTCACAAGTATGTGCTCTGTCATTATCTATTCAAATAATTTAATAATTTCCATGTCTGCGGTGATGTATAGCACAAATCCTACGAAGAAGAACTGTAAATAAACTATAATTGATTAGTTAAAAACAGTAGTATTGCATGTTTTATTTTTTTTAATAGCTTGTTGCTGACCAATAATAAACATGCACCGTCTCCTTCATTTTCAGTGTTTAATCTCAATTTCAGTGTTTAATCTTTGATGTGTTTTTTTAAATAGATAGAGTGATTCAAGAGGATGGTTTATATGTATAATACATGCATAATATAGCCGTGCGAAGCCGCTATTATAAATTAAAACCCTTATTTTTAATTTAATTTTAGGTTATCTTACTTTTATTAACAGGACGGTCCGTACATCTCGCCCGAAGAAGCCGTAGCGATCTACACAACAACCGTCCATTGGCTCGAGTCGCGTCGTTTCGCGCCCATTCCCTTCCCGCCTCTCTCGTACAAACACGACACTAAGCTACTCATCCTAGCCCTTGAGAGATTGAAGGAGGCGTACAGCGTCAAATCTAGGTTGAACCAGAGTCAGAGAGAAGAGCTCGGTTTGATTGAACAGGCGTACGATAATCCTCATGAAGCTTTATCGAGAATTAAACGTCATCTTTTGACACAGAGAACTTTTAGAGAGGTAAGTTATAGCATAAAGCATGTTTTTACTTTCGTTCAAGCCTTCGACTTTACACTAAACAAATAGCAATTGATCAAATTGGCAGGTGTTAAATGTATCAAATTACAGCTGTAGCCAATTCAGGTACTAGAAAATTCAAAATTATGATTGTAATAGCATCACAAATTACCTAAATCTTTTAACTTTAGAAAATTAAAATTCAAACTGTAATTCAATAGGAAACTTTGAAATGGTTCCATACATTTAACGCTCTAAATAGTACCATAATATGTTTTGTAAATACTAAAGTTTTTCAGATCACCATAGTACAATCTTTGTATACTTTAATACTTCATTTCATTTATTTGCATTCATATGGTATGTACAATAGAAGTTACAATAGGCATACAGGCCCTGCTGGGCATTGCAATTGCGTGCGGTGACAGACCGTGCTTGATGGTGCTATCCTACAATAAATATTAATATCTACAGGTAGGCATAGAGTTCATGGACCTGTACTCGCACCTCGTCCCAGTATACGATGTAGAGCCTCTAGAGAAGATCACAGACGCGTATCTAGATCAGTACTTGTGGTATGAAGCGGATAAACGAAGACTGTTGCCGCCTTGGAGCAAGCCGGCGGATACTGAACCATCGCCGTTGTTGGTTTATAAATGGTGTCAAGGTAAGGTCTATTATTAATTACTAGCTGAGCCCCGCGGTTTCACCAGCGTAAGTCCCGATCCCGTGGGAATATCAGGATAAATAGCCTATGTGTTAATCCAGGTCTCCAGCTATCTACATACCGAGTTTCATCGCTATCGGTCCAGTAGTTTTGGTGTGAACGAGTAACAAATATACACACACACACAAACTTTCGCATTTATAATATTAGTAGGATTGTATATGTGAGTGCTCAAATAAAGTGAATTTTTCAAAGGGAAAGTAGCGTATTATGTTCCCTTTTTGTACGTAGAATAATTATGCTTACCGGCGCTCAAGCTCAAGACAGAAGAGAAGAAGCAAGAAGACTGCGATTGCCCATTGTGTGTGTTGTGGCAAAGGAGATTTGTATGAAAATACCATCCCCTTGTTGCAAACCTCACATTGGTCTTTTGTACATTCATCAATAGAAGACAGAAGATTACTTCAAGAAAAAACGGACATCAGGTTTGCTGTATTCGCGAAGTATAGCTTCATTGCCGCATTATTAAGTTTGACACTCACACTAATAATTTTCAGGTATAAACAACTTACAAGACGTATGGGAAGTCGGCGAAGGTGAATGCAACGTGCTTCTCGAGTCACGATTTGAGAAGTTATATGAAAAGATAGATCTGACGCTGCTCAATAGATTGCTGCGGTTGATCGTCGATCATAACATTGCTGACTACATGACGGCTAAGAACAACGTCGTTATTAATTATAAGGTTAGTCATTAAGTTTAAAAAAATCTCGAGGCAGGATCCCCAGCTTAATGATAAAGATTAATTGCAGGCAAAAATGACCTATTATAAATGCCTAGCTTTTGCCCGCGACTTCGTCCGCGTAGAAGTCGGAAATGGACCGAGGAATCACGTTGTCCCATACAAACTTTGCCCCCCCCCCTTTTTCACCCCCTTAGGAGTAAATTTACGGAAAATCCTTTTTTATCGGATGCCTACGTCACACAAAGAATACACCGTCCAAGTTTTAGGTCTCTTCAATCAGTGGTTTAGGCTGTGCGTTGATCCGTCAGTCATTCAGGACAAAGCATTTTATATGTATAGAAAATTAGTTACTTGCCGGCTTTTTTATAGTGTCGTCACCTACCTTAGCCGCCAAATTACTTGACATCGACTCTACTTATTCACTCGCGACTTGAAGAACAAAATTTATAAAAAAAGCTAATTTTTGCAAAATTGTCTTCATATACCTCAACTTAGAGGAAGTTCTAAGCAATTAAAAACCTTACTTTCAGGATATGAATCACACAAACTCGTACGGCATAATCCGCGGTCTCCAATTCGCGTCTTTCATCGTCCAATACTACGGTCTGGTCCTGGATCTACTTGTGTTAGGATTGCAGCGTGCGAGCGAGATGGCAGGCCCACCGCAGCTGCCAAACGATTTCCTTTCATATCAGGACCGGCAGACGGAGACGGCGCATCCTATTAGACTTTATTGCAGATATGTCGATAGAATTCATATATTCTTCAGGTTTGTATCTATATTTACAGTGTTTCTGACATATTTGGGCTGTGGTTGTGGAACTCATGATTGCTAAGAAACTAGTATACAGAATAACTTTATACAAAGAATTTGTTTAGCTTAGAATCATACAGAAAATATCCTAATTTCAATTTTCCATGGCTTTTTTTATGTAGCTTTCAATCAAACATAAAACAACAATGAATGGTGTTTTTTAGATTGTATGATTTTGGCACTATTTAGAGCGAACTTTGCAAAATTGAAAACTTTCGTTGTTTCTAAATGAAACTGTTTTACCAGGTTCACAGCTGAAGAAGCCCGCGATCTAATCCAGCGATACCTGACCGAACACCCTGACCCAAACAATGAGAATATCGTCGGATACAACAACAAGAAATGTTGGCCACGAGACGCGAGGATGAGACTTATGAAGCATGATGTTAATTTGTAAGTATAATGTAGCTGAGGGGTGTTGGCTTAAATGACGTGTTCAGATGGTTAGGTATAGATATTGAGGTGGGTAATAACATTAAGGAGCATGAGGATTGTCCACACATGGACATCATGCTGCCTATACATGGCCAATGCACACCTACTAAAGGAACGGGTCGGCCGCCGAGCCGCGCGTGCGCCGCCTTAGCCGCCGCGACACCGTGCTGCTACTTCTCAATCTAAACTACGTATATACAGTCTACTGCGTTTCTATTGAATAGGGCTTAGATTAGGTCCCTACAAGGATCATCCATTGCTGGGGCTCACTGATTGATTGCATTCTGCATTATATGTGGCGAGGTGGGACACAGGTTTTATTGGGTATACCTCTGGCCGCCTAACACCTTTAGAACCAAAGGCCACATACCCTACCAACCCCCCTGGGGCGGTGGAAGTGCAGTAATACATTTTCCTGATGGTAAAAAAGAGACTTATCTTTAAATTAAAAGTGGGTTATACGCAACTAGCAAATTAAGAATCAAGATATCTTCAAAACTCAATAAACCCACTAAACTCTAGTACCTACCTTAAGAAAAGCCTCGGCACCGACAGGGCTCATATGTGAAGTTGTACGCCTATTGTAACATCTTCTGTACCCACTATATGATTGCAAATAAACGAATTAAAATTTATTTAGAATTTTACTTCTATTGTCCTATTTTTAGGGGTCGCGCTGTATTCTGGGACATAAAGAACCGACTACCCCGCTCAGTGACCACAATACAGTGGGAGAACAGCTTCGTATCTGTTTACTCCAAGGATAATCCCAATTTGCTGTTCAACATGGCTGGATTCGAATGCAGGATTTTACCAAAGGTAAGTTTTGAAAACGAAATTAGTATAGCGGTTTAGACGTAAAACAGAATTACTTTTATAGTTTAGATTATATCCATTAGTCTGGTCAACATATTAAGCTAAGTTTGAAGCTAGATGGATGTCTGTTATGTGTCCCATATCACGAGGCTATGAAACCCCGGACCTTTGGAAGGCGTGCGTGGAGCCGAAGCCAACACGTAGAGGCCCTTTACAATAACAAGTTTAATATCAAAGTATGATGTGGATACCAAACCGGCGGTTATCCCTGTCTGCACTATAAGATGAAGACAACTACTTGGGCTACTGCGATGAGATGGTAGTGGTCTGGCTACTGGATACTATGAATATATTTTATTATAATATTTGTTGTAGTGTCGCAGTCAACACGAAGAGCTGTCACACCGCGACGGCGTATGGAACTTACAGAACGAGGTGACGAAGGAACGTACCGCGCAATGTTACCTGCGTGTCGACGACGAGTCGCTAGCGAGGTTCCACAACCGAGTGCGCCAGATACTGATGGCTTCCGGATCTACAACATTCACTAAAATCGTTAATAAGTGGAATACTGCTCTTATTGGTAAGACATACATCTCTTTCCGAAGTTATTTTAAAAAATGTGTAGATAGTTAGAGCTCTAAAATGAAATAACACATTTTATCAACATTTTCCTACGTGATCGCGTCTTGTAAAACCGCGAGCAGCTATGTACATGTACTTTTAATAAATATCGCTGATGAGTGTCGTTTTCATGAGTGGTTTTTCTGGGCTCCATAAAGACTCAATGACTGAAACAAAACCATTTCTACCATAGCTAATAATTCTTGTTATTTTTCTCAGGTCTAATGACATACTTCCGTGAAGCAGTAGTAAATACTCAAGAACTCCTCGATTTACTTGTGAAATGCGAAAATAAGATTCAAACTCGTATCAAGATCGGTCTCAACTCTAAAATGCCTTCTCGATTCCCGCCAGTCGTGTTTTACACACCGAAAGAGCTTGGTGGTCTTGGGATGTTGTCTATGGGCCATGTGCTTATTCCACAGGTAATATTTAACATTTAATTTCTTTGTGGTTATGTTGGTCTAAAATGTTATGTTGAGACTTTGAAATTAGGCAAAAAGTGGTGTGCAACAGAAAATATTGGAAGGAATCAGCTCCTTAGTCTGCATATATTTTTTCAGCTCCTTAGTCTGCATATATTTTTTTCTGTACGCAAGGCACAACTGTAATGATATCTATTCTTAGTAAATTTCGTATTTTAGGGTTCCATACCTCAAAAGGCAAAAAAGGAACCCTTATAAGATCACTTTCTTGTCCGTCTGTCTGTTTGTATGTCTGTCACCATCGATTTTCTCAAAAATGGATGGACCTAGCAAGTTGATTACTAGTAATTTATACCAGATACTGAGGTCTATAGCCCCTCTTAGGTGTATAAAAATCAAGGTCCTTAATGAACACTAATTTTTTTCCTATTAAAATATCGTCTTATGTTAATAGTCGGATCTCCGTTGGTCGAAACAAACAGACGTGGGCATCACTCACTTCCGTTCCGGTATGTCACACGACGAAGATCAGCTGATTCCCAATTTGTACCGCTACATCCAGCCGTGGGAAGCAGAGTTTGTGGACTCGCAGCGAGTTTGGGCGGAATACGCGCTCAAGAGGCAGGAGGCTAACGCACAGAACAGGTAAAATATAGCATTGGTTCAAGTATGCTGATCTTGAGGCGTTGACCACATAGATTTTCAAAGTCAAAGTCAATTTTTTTTATTTATTTGGATGCTTAATACAATTGTACATAGACCACTTGAAATCGTTTTAAAAAGCAAAAATTGTTACCATATCTAGACAATGTGTGCCTAGAACTTACAGCTCTAGTGGAAATGTGTTTGTGTGCTCCCAAGTTTCCGTATTAAGAGTAAATGGACCAACCATTGTATGCGAAAAGTTCTGGGATTGTGGGCGTTATAGAGTTGCCAATTTATGTATGTAAGCCAGGCGTCTGCAATGATTGTTTTGAGAGACAATTATCTCTTAAAATTAATGTTATGCATTAGAAATGATGAATAGCGTAGGGGTCCTGAAACCAGGGATCGATGTGCCCTGGAGAGGAGCGTACACCGTGCGTGAGATGCTCGATCGCGTCCACTTGCGGCCCGCTCCTTTGACAATACGCAATCTGATCTAATGCAAAACTATTTAAATCTAACAACACCTTGAAATATTGTCTGTAACAAAAATTGTATCCTTCTCTAAGTTATGAACTAAACCTGTACGACTTTTCATCTATTCTATACTAATATTATAGAGAGGAAAGATTGGATTATTTGTTTGCATTGAATAGGCTCCGAAACTACTGTACCAATTTTGATGAAACTTGGTATTAGGATACATTGATTCATTGGGAGTGTCATAGATTTTTTATCCCGATATTCTCACGGGAACGGGACTTATCCAACAAATAAAAAGTTAAATAAAAGCTTGTAAACAAGAGAACAGTAAGATAAATATTATTGTAATTCCATTGAAACATTCCATAAATTAATATCATCAATTACTTTCAGACGTCTAACTCTAGAAGATTTAGAAGACTCATGGGACCGCGGTATCCCGCGAATCAACACATTGTTCCAGAAAGATCGACACACGCTCGCCTACGATAAGGGATGGCGTATACGTACAGAATTCAAGCAATATCAGGTAGGTCAAATCAATAAGCAGGTTATCCTACTCTCAAAGGTTTGATAGTGAATACGGATATATCATTTTTAGAAATAAAAATTATTTCTAAAAATGATACATACATACAGTTTAGATTATTAATTTTCTTATGCATGATTCATGTAAGTTTAACCAGGATTGAGTTGCAGTGGTTATGCATTTGCGCAGGTACAGTGAGAGAAATAAACTGAGCTCATTGATGAATGTCTCCACTACATCTGCTAATTGCTGTTTATTTCCTTAGGTACTGAAACAGAACCCGTTCTGGTGGACCCACCAGCGCCACGACGGTAAGCTGTGGAACTTGAACAACTACCGCACGGACATGATCCAGGCGCTCGGCGGCGTCGAGGGCATACTCGAGCACACGCTCTTCAAGGGCACTTACTTCCCCACTTGGGAAGGTCTATTCTGGTAAGAAGTTCAACCTAGTAGCAAGTGACGATCTGTAACACGCCTCCCTAGAACATTCGCAACTTGAAGACTCCCATGAAACACAGACTCAAGACATTTGATCTTGCCCAATTTATTTGACTATCCAATAACAAGTTTTAGTAAGATTTGCTAAAAAAGAGCATAATATTTTATAAAAAAAAATTGTTTTGTAAAACAGGGAGAAAGCATCAGGTTTCGAAGAATCAATGAAATACAAAAAGCTGACGAACGCTCAACGATCCGGTTTGAACCAGATACCCAACCGTCGGTTCACTTTGTGGTGGTCGCCTACTATCAACAGGGCTAATGTCTACGTCGGATTCCAGGTAAATATCACACCTAAGCCAAATCCTTCGAGAAATTATCTGATAAATATAAGTTGTAATATTTAATTTGGATTTGTTCAGGTACAACTGGATCTGACTGGAATCTTCATGCACGGCAAAATCCCGACACTCAAGATCTCGCTCATCCAAATATTCAGAGCTCACTTGTGGCAGAAAGTCCACGAATCTATTGTAATGGACTTGTGTCAGGTAAATAAATTAACACTGGACAAATAGGAAAGGTGTCTTCTATACATATAAAATGCTTTGTCCTGAGCCACTGACTGACTGACGGATCAACGCACAGCCTTAACCGCTGATCGTAGAGACCGTAGGCATAGGCACCCGATAAGATATTTTTTCCGAAATTTTACTCCTTAGGGGGTTAAAAGGGGGGCAAAGTTACTATAAGTACGCGATTCCTTGGTCCATCTAGTCATTTTATATAAACAAAACTTGACATTATAATATAAACAACTTGAACATATACTACTTTTTTATGTTGATATTCTCCAGACTCGGATCTTATGAAGGTACTTAAGCACAGCTACTTACTTTTAACATAATTTCAGGTATTTGATCAAGAACTAGACGCTCTAGAAATCGAGACTGTGCAAAAGGAAACAATCCATCCTCGAAAGTCTTACAAAATGAACTCATCCTGTGCTGATATCCTGCTGTTTTCTGCTTACAAGTGGAATGTTTCTAGACCTTCTCTCTTGGCTGATACTAAGTACGTATATTGTAATTTTTACAACTTCAAATGTTACATAAGAATTTTAGAAATACAGACTTTGCTTCGCGCAATTTATACATAAAAGTATGACGAAAGAGTCAAACTCTTAATGTTAGCCTTCCACAACGCGCTGGAGATGTATACTGACGAAATGTTTCAATTCTTTCTTTAGTATTCAATATTAGGAAAAACTCTGACTTCAGTGCTCTTTTCCAGAGACACAATGGACAATACAACAACTCAGAAATATTGGCTCGACATCCAACTCCGATGGGGTGACTACGACTCACACGATGTGGAACGATACGCGCGAGCAAAGTTCCTCGACTACACAACAGATAACATGTCTATTTACCCCTCACCGACTGGGCTGCTGATCGCTATTGATCTCGCTTATAATTTGCACAGGTGAGTTCTCGAATCTGTCTGTATTTTTGTCTGTGTAACGTAAGAGCATATAAATACAGCACCGATGGCGGGACGTTTTTCAGAATCTCTCTCTCTAAACTTAGCTGGACTCCTGGGACAACTTTTTATCAATTTAGGTGGACTTCTGGCACAACCTTTTAAAGCGACATCCTTGCGCGATCGCGATTTACGCGGGCGTACATAGTATGCCCTAAATGTAATGAGATATTTTTTCGATAAGCCGCACTAACTGGACATCACACTTTATTTAACTTTTCCTTTACCACAGTGCGTACGGCAACTGGTTCCCGGGCTGCAAGCCTCTAATTCAGCAAGCGATGGCGAAGATAATGAAAGCTAATCCAGCGCTGTATGTGCTGAGAGAACGTATCCGTAAAGCTCTGCAGCTGTACTCTTCAGAGCCAACGGAACCGTACTTATCCAGCCAAAACTATGGAGAGTTGTTCTCTAACCAGATTATTTGGTAAGTGAGAACGAAATTGGTTAAAATACAGGAAGTATACTAACTCGTAAGGCGATATTGCGAAGATTTTGACTCTTATATTATTAAAAATTAAAAATCATCTTTAATTATATTTAGTGTTTATAGGAATGCCTTGTGGCTGTAGATCGCGATCTATCGTAGAAAGGTAGAAAAGCCTTCCTTCTACTTCCATCCTTCAAATAAGTATAATTTTTCGTTATTTCCCTAGGTTCGTAGACGATACAAACGTGTACCGTGTGACAATTCACAAGACGTTCGAGGGTAATCTGACAACGAAGCCGATCAACGGTGCCATTTTCATCTTCAACCCTCGAACTGGACAGCTGTTCTTGAAGATCATCCACACCAGCGTGTGGGCGGGACAGAAACGTCTTGGACAGGTGAGAGAAAGACCGAATATTTAGACATTATATTTCAGGCAGTACTGACTAGTTTTCTAACCCCCAATTGAACAAAGAGGTGTGTAAGTTTGACCCCTATGTCTGTGTGTAAATGTGGCCACACAAGTTGTCTTTTAACTATGTTGGAAAAATCGCTTCAGCTGTTTTAAAATTGTTTGCAACTTTATCCTATCAATCAGGGTTGAGTTTCACCTGTTTATGTCTTCGTAGATCTCAGTTTAAACTGTTGTATTGTTGTTTATAGCTCGCAAAATGGAAGACAGCTGAAGAAGTAGCGGCGTTGATTCGTTCCCTGCCCGTAGAAGAGCAACCCAAACAGATCATTGTTACAAGAAAGGGAATGTTGGATCCACTTGAGGTAATATAAGAAGAATAAGTAATATTTATATAACTATGGCAAAGCCAAATGGGAGGGTTAAGTTTTTGACCTGTAAATATGTAAGGCTGTGTCACAATTAAATCAATATAGCAATATATTAAAATGTAAATAAATTGTAATGTATCTAGATTCACTGACAATTAATAATTTTATTGTATCTAATTCCCAGGTGCACTTACTCGATTTCCCGAACATCGTGATCAAAGGTTCGGAACTCCAGCTGCCTTTCCAGGCGTGCCTTAAAGTTGAGAAGTTCGGTGACCTCATTCTGAAAGCCACTGAACCGCAGATGGTGCTGTTCAATTTGTATGATGACTGGTTGAAGACTATCTCTTCTTATACTGTAAGTTGTCTTAAATTTATTTGAAAAACTTACGCAATGAAAGCATTGTTTTCCGTACATTAAACTTATCGCTTTCTTATCGTTTCATTTTGTCTCGTGGTATGGGCGGTCTGGCTTCCAGAAATATTGGCGCTCTGGATACGGGGCTGCTGGTGTATCCCATATAATTACATGTTGCACGGAATAAAAGGGACACAGTATATAATCTAGACTAAGGAGCAGAGATGTTCTTTTCATCTAGCTGAATAAGTATTAGATTTATTGTCATTTTCATTTTAAATAAAATGTTTACTTATAACATCTCTAGGTATTTAGAAATGATGAATAGCGTAGGGGTCCTGAAACCAGGGATTGATGTGCCCTGGAAAGGAGCGTACACCGTGCGTGAGATGCTCGATCGCGTCCACGTGCGGCCCGCTCCTTTGACAATACGCAATCTGATCTAATACCTAATTAATCATTCTAGACTTTATACCGTAGATTTCGAAATCCGCATATATAAGCATAAGTTTAGGTTTGTTTGTTAGCCAGCACAGGCTCGTTCATTTTGTATGCCTGGTGTGCAATAAAAGTTAGGAGCTAGGACACAAGGGGCAATATAATTGATTAAACATTATCAAGGGAAGAGCAATAAGTATTAGTCAGTAATTTTTGGACGTGTTTTAATTCATCACATTTTATACAAAATTACTTTTATCTGGACAAAGTCACAGGTGAAATAATGTACAACTAAACCCTTACCGTATTTTCGTTACCAGGCCTTCAGTCGTCTTATATTAATCCTGCGAGCTCTCCACGTGAACACGGAACGTACGAAGGTGCTCCTCAAGCCCGACAAGACGACCCTTACGGAACCGCATCACATTTGGCCGACATTATCTGATGATGACTGGATCAAAGTTGAAGTTCAACTCAAGGACCTCATTTTGGCTGACTATGGAAAGAAGAACAAGTTAGTATTATTATTCAATAGCTTTAGAATCTTCAATACTAAGGTCTCAAATCAAATAATGATGGCAAGGCAATATAAGCATATTCATAAATAGAAAAAATATGAGTAAATACTCCGTTTTTTCTAGATAACAATAAAATTGATAGTATTTTGTGAAGTAGATGTGGAAAAATTATATCCTTAAGCATTTAAAGCCACGTCTTTTTCTTTTCTTCATCAGAATCTGATGCCATTACACATATTTAGGAACTTCAAGAACCTCCTTGCTCCTCAATTCTAATTTAAAACAGAAATATTGTTACAAACTACAATTAAATTGTTACAGTGTAAACGTAGCCTCCCTTACGCAGTCAGAAATCCGAGACATAATCCTCGGTATGGAGATATCGGCGCCCTCAGCTCAAAGACAACAGATCGCCGAGATAGAGAAGCAGAGCAAGGAACAGAGCCAGTTGACAGCGACCACTACGCGTACTGTTAACAAACATGGCGACGAGATCATTACGTCCACTACTAGTAACTACGAGTCACAGACTTTCAGGTAACATACAATACATTACTGTTATGAGACTAAGTTAACGCATATTTGTGTGCAAATAAGCTGCGAATTACATCCTACACATTCTGCACACTCTTACTTCTTAAAATCACATAACCCTGAGTGAGTTTTGGACTCTTCCACAATCTTCCTACATTAAACGAATACTCCTGAGTTCACGCGTACATTTATAACTTGTACAGAAAGTACATTTGTTTGTTAATAATCATCATCATATCAGCCACAGGACTTCCACTGCTGAACATAGGCCAGCAATTGGCCTCAACTTATGAGAGAAAGAGATTTTTTTTTGTTGTAAAACAAAAGCTAACTTTGGGAGTATTTTTTGTAACCGAAATGCAATCGGAATGATATTGCAATGTAATTTGAACAATGTTATTTACAAGAATTGGTCTTCTGGCGATCAGTTCCTTCATGCTCTCTGCGTTCAACACCTTCCCGCGGCCTTAATTCAGACATCCATCCATCTAGATAATTATTTGTTGGTTAATTTTTTTTTACTAAGAGTAACATTTCGTTCCACAGTTCAAAGACAGAGTGGCGTGTTCGTGCTATATCTGCTACGAACCTGCATCTTCGAACGAATCATATCTACGTGAGCTCGGACGACATAAAGGAGAGCGGCTATACTTACATCCTGCCAAAGAACTTGCTAAAGAAATTCGTTACAATTTCCGATTTGAGAGCACAGGTACAATAAACTACCTATATAAAAGAAAAAAAAACATTAGTTTAAAAAAAAATATGAGGTTCTCAAAGTTGTATTTTTATCATTGTATGTCTGTTACTTTAGAACTTACAACCGATTTGATTTTTTTTTATAAAGATATATTTTTAGATTTCAGAATCGATTCAGTAGCATACCTAGAAATATATATTATCATCCAATCACAGGAAATGGCGTATTACCCTTTCTGTGACTTTTTTAGAATTTTTCTTTTTATGGACCCTAAGCATGGTCGGTTCAATGATTTTACTTGTTTCGTCCATCGACAGATCGCGTGCTACTTATACGGAGTGTCTCCACCCGACAACCCAATGGTTCGCGAGGTGCAATGCGCTGTATTGCCGCCGCAGTGGGGCACGCATCAACAAGTACATCTACCGAGGCAGCTGCCCAAACATCCCGCGCTCGCTCATCTACAACCGCTTGGCTGGATGCACACGCAGCCTAACGAGTTGCCGCAGCTGTCGCCACAGGTGTGTTTCTAGAAAACTTAACATAATTCACATATTTTCACGACCATTTTAGAGCTTCGACCGATTCGCTATTAACACAATTTATTGTGCTGTCAAACTTTAAAAATATAGGCGCAAAACCATGTTGGCTATTTTAATGACTAGTGTTCGTAAGATTTTTCGCTGTTTATGTAGAAAGAACCGGAAAGGACCTTTAGGAGTTTCTGTGGTCATTGAGCTGCTTTGTTATATACACACGCACACATAAGAGAGATCGCCAACTTGAGTTAAAAGTTACTGAGATTAAATCGCAAAAAGTTATACTTAAAAAAACAACGTAAAATTATTAAAATTATTAATAAAATAATATGAAATAAGAAGTAAATAACATAGGTTAGGGAAATACTAATATATAGTGAGAAAAAAGGCATAAGAAATATTGGAGCATTTTTAGACAACACTTAGAAATGTTTGGACCATTTATAGACTAATGATAAAATTAATCTTTTACTTCCTTCTTATTATTTGAAACTTCAAAATATGGTACACAATCTATATTCTAAACACTAATTTTAAACTTTTTCCCCAGGACATAACAACCCATGCGAAAGTTATGGCAGAAAACCCAACTTGGGACGGTGAAAAGACAATCGTCATCACTTGTTCCTTCACCCCAGGCTCATGTTCCCTCACAGCCTACAAACTGACCCCTAGCGGCTACGAATGGGGTGCAAAGAACACGGATAGGGGTAACAACCCCAAGGGCTATCTACCGAGTCACTATGAAAAGGTTCAAATGTTGCTCTCCGATAGATTCCTCGGTTATTTCATGGTTCCATCTCAAGGCAGTTGGAATTATAACTTTATGGGTGAGTTTTTGTATTGTTTACTTTTGAAAACGATGTCTTCTCCGTCGTATAAAACGATTTAATCAATTTAGTTATTATAACTAAAAGAATTGTCTAATGCTGATAAACATGATTTTGACCTCTCAGTGGTGCGTCGCGTCGGGCGAAAACCCATCTGCGACGCAGAAGGTTGTGGATTCGATTCCCGCCTTAAAGAAATATGTATGTTTAGATATTTGTTTCTGGTCTGGGTGTTTCTGTATGTATACTAGTTTTTGCCCGCGACTTCGTCCGCGTAAAAGTCGAAAATGGACCTAGGAATCACATTGTCCCATACAAACTTTGCCTCCCTTTTTCAACCCCTAAGGGGGATATAATTTCGGAAATCCTTTCTTATCGGATGCCACGTCATACAAAGAACACACCCTCCAAGTTTCAGGTCTCTACGATCAGCGGTTTCGGCTGTGTATTGATCCGTCAGTCAGTCAGGAAAATGCATTTTATAATATATCCAATAAGATTAGGTGTATACATACATATTTATACACCTAATCTTATTGGTGTTATGGCAACCATGTTGCTTAGCTTGGCGCTCGCTGTGTGAATTGTCCCACAATATTTATTTATTTCTTGCTTACAGGTGTTCGCCACGATCCCAACATGAAGTACGGTGTACAACTGGGCAATCCGCGCGAGTTCTACCACGAGGTCCACAGACCGGCGCACTTCATGAACTTCGCGGCGATGGAGGACGCGACCGCGCCCACTCTCGCTGCTGATAGGGAAGATCATTTCGCTTAAATTTATTATTATATAAGTACTTGGGATTGTGAATGTAAAGAAATTGTATAGTAAGAACAATTTTAATAAATGATTTCACAGAAATGTTGTGCATTTATTTTGGAATAGTTTATTGTGTTAGAAAAATATATACTCGTCGTCAAGGTAGGACAGGTAATCCTACTAATATTATAAATGTGAAATGTTTAATAAATATTTTAAAATAAGCATTTTGGTACTGTATTTTGTCTACCGAAAAATATAGACGTGTACCTATTATATTTTTCTAAAGCAATGTAATGTAAGTAATGTTTGGGTCAAATTATTAGCGTAGACAACGTAAGGCAAACAACGATAAATCATTCAAATCATTTAATTGGTTCATTTATTTTCTTTTATTTGTTTTTCTTTTATGTTTTTAGTTTATTTTTTATTGCTAGTTAATTTTTGATAAGTTACGTTAAGTTATGTGGTGATAGACGTTGATCTCTCACACTTTTTTTTCTATCCTTAATCCTAAACGCGGCGGGAACCTATAATTGGCTTTCCGTTTTTTATATATAAGTTTACTTTTTGTTAAAGCTGTTGGTTCTCCTAATAAATAAATAAATCATGCCAAATAATAAAAACCAAACAAGCCCGAGTCGGAGTCGCTTACGAAGGGTATATGGCACGATCGGTATATTTTGACTGTTTTATGGGCAATAGAAATGTATCATCTGAAAATTTCAACTGTCTAGCTATCACGGTTCATGAGATACAGCCTGGTGACAGACAGACGGACGGACAGTGGAATCTTAGTAAAAGGGTCCAGTTTTTACCCTTAGGGTACGGAACCCAAAAAATGGTCTGGCTAACATGACGTCAGACAGAATAACCGACCTATTACTTTATGTCCTAATGAGATTTCATAACTATGTTCGATTTGAGGGGAAGGTAGCAAAATCAAAGGTACAAAATAGGTTGGTATTGGTACTATCTATTGGGCATAGTTTGGTGCGAAGTGCGAATAACTCGCGTGATATGTCGCGTGGTTTATCGTTCAGGATAGACCACTCGAGTTATTCTTGACAATGGCTATATCGAGAAAATTGTGCGAAGCCAAAACTTTAAAAAAAAAAAAAAAGGAAACGCGGGAATGCTAATATTTTATAACTTTTTCATCTGACCAGTCTTGGTTATTCGGAAACAAGATTAATTACATAATAATTTAATTTGAATTCTGAAAATTAGCTTTTTAAGAAAAATGAATAATACGGATCCAGTTTCCGATGTTAGTAAAGTGGCAAACAGAAAAAGAATGGGAGACGACGTTGAAACGCTAAGGGAAAAAGTTTCCCGTGAAACATCAAAAATTATCAAACTGAGGGTAAGATATTATCAAATGAATGAGAGTGTATCTCATGAATGGGATAAAACGAACTTTACCATACACGAGTCTACTCGTTTACCATACACGAGTCTACTCGTTTACCATATACGAGTATACGTCTTTAAATTAGCAAAAACTGCGTCACAAACTCAGTAACCGACATCAGTGCCTGAAAAACCAAGCATATGAGTCAACTTGTCGAATAAGTGAAAACTTAGCTTGTGTATGAAAATTACCTACAACTCGTGAATTGCAGTTTAAATCGAACTTGTGCCAATAGTGGAAACCTAACTGTAGGCCGTAGGCGCTATCTTTATGTAATCATTATTGTTGATAGAACGGATTGAACCTCTGCTGATATTATTATACTAAGTGTGGCGATGTCGGCAGGTGGCGCAAGATACAGCGTACTGGGACCTTAAGGAGAAGTTGCAGGCGGTCGAAGCCAACCATGAGCGACTGCAGGCCAACATGGTGGACGTGCAGATGCAGCACGAGGCTATCTCCACGAGCTATCAGGCAGAGTTGCGCCGTCGTCCCGAGACTTTGAACAAGTTGGTAGCTTCACGAGCCATCGCCGACACCCTCGAGGAGAATGAGGCGCGCCTGCGTGACTCTCTGCGCCGGCAGGCGGCAGACTGTGCCGCGCTACAGAACGCGTACACCGGAGCCGCGCAACGCGCTGTCCTCGCTGTTGCCGGCGCTCGGGGCGCCGTGCGCGCCCAGCGGGCATCGTTCGAGGGTGCCGTGGAGCGTGAGCGTGCCGCTACGGAGCGCGCACGCACCGAAGCCATGAATGCCGCTGCCGCCGCAGCTAGCTACTGCCAGCAGGCGGAGAGCGCGCGCCGCGAGGCTACAGACAACGCCGAACGGGCCGCAGCCGCCACTAACGAGGTTAAGCTCCTGCGGGAGGAACTGCAGGCGGTGGAACGTGACCTCGATCGGGCCACGACGCGCTGCGCAGTCCTAGTCGAAGAAAACGACCGCTTTAAGAGTCACGTGGGAAACTCTGACCTGGTAATTCATCACTTGAAGTTAGTAGGTACTGCGGCGGTCGGATAGTTCCGACCGCGCCACCCTCGACCCGGACAGAGCCCGCGACATAATCATATTTGTTTCCCAGCTCCTCAGGAAGGCGGAGGCCGAGAGGGAGCGACTTACTGTCGACCTGCAGTTGACGCGTGACCAGCGCGAGCGGGCCAATGTAGAGTTGGAGACAGTGCGCGCCGAAGTCACGCGCCTCGAAGCCGAATTAAGGGCGGAACGCAGTCAACATGATGCCGAGCTCGAGGCGGAGCGCTCGGCCCGCGTCCGAGCTGAGGCCGATTGGCGCGCCGCCTCCGACCGGACCGAGGCCGAATGGGACATCGAACGGGAAACTCTCGCCGCAGACTTGCGTGCGGCGCGCGACGCTCTCCTCCGGCTGGAGACCGACGCGGCCGGTGAACGCGCGCGGCTCGAGGCGGACCGTGAGGCGGCCGAGCGACGCGCCCTCGCAGCGGAGCTGGAGGGGCGCACACGGCTCGAGGCGGCGCTGGCGACCGCCGAGGAGCGCGCGGCCGCCCTCGTCGCCGAGCTAGAGGAGGAACGCGCGCGGGGCCGAGCCGCCGCCGCCTCCCTCGCCGCGCGTGCTGATACCATCTCGGACCTGATACGTGACGTTAACCGCGAGGCGGAGGCGCGCGCCACGGCCGAGGAATCGTTGAAGGCGCGCGACGCTACGCTGCGCAAAAACGAGGCCGATCTCATCGATCGCATGAAGATCATTAACGACGTACGCGCTGAGAAGGTAAGCGGCGTCAATGACCGAGGTTCGATTAGAGGTTCTCGCGTGACGTAACGGTCATGTTACAGGAGCGTCTGCAGGAGAAGATACAAGCTATGCAGGGCACTATCGACAATATACAGACGGAACTGATGCGCGACGTTCAGGTGACCAATACATCGGCGACGGTGCGTGAGCCGGCGGAACGCGACGCCGCCGCGGGTGGTGCAGACGCGTTGGACTTCACTTTCCTAATGAGCGACAGCAGCGGGGACTCTATGTTGTTTGATGTGAGTTAATGTTCCTGCATTCAGGGGGAGGTAGGGTCTCACCGTTCACATACTAATGGTGTTTATGTTGTGCAGGATGAAGCAAAGAACCGGGAGGCCAGTGCGGGCGGCGGTCGACGAGCCTCGCAGTTGAAGGCGGAGCGCCGCCGCCGCTCCAGCGCCGTCAATCGCTCCAGTACTGTCAATCGCTCCATTACCGTCAATACCTCGGGCACCGTTAATAGCTCCAGCACCGCCAATCGCTACTTCTTCAAGAACAAACGCCTAGACGCTAAGAGGAAGTGAAGTCTTAGTGAAATTCTTCACTTTTTTATGTGGGTACTTATGTACATATTTCATTTTCAACCAAATGAAATAAGTAGGTACCTAAGTACCAAAGACCTCTACCCTGTTTTAGTTTTATTTGGTTTGTTCTTCACATTAAACTTAAAATTATTTTCTTTTATATATTATTATAATTTAGTAATATTACCCATACCTGCAGAATCATTTTCCTAGTCAAGAAGGGCGCAGCAGGACAGGACACTGCTTACTTTCGCCCTCCAACCCCACCGGCCACAAGTCAACTTGAGATTTCCATCAATTTTTTGCTTCAATATTTTTAATAGTCGATTCTAAAAATTTTAACTCGTTTAGTCGTTTTCGTTCAATCCCTACTCCCAACGCCACATGGTGTCAGAGTCTGTCAATGTCATTTTGTCGGGTTAGGTTTCAAATGTCATAATTTGTTTTGAGAAAAACGGTGAAAGAGAGATATTGAGATTCTATCTGTAAAAAGACGAATTGTTTGATAAATCGCATTGATTTGAACAATGGGGGATAACGAGGACTACGAGGATAGCCAATTTCCAGATAACGACGAGTATATTCCATACGTGACGGCCGGTAACCTAGCACAAAAGAATGGCGCCAAAGTTACTCTTTGGGGAAAAGTTACAAAAGTTTCGGCTAGCGAAGGATTTTACGTCAAAACAGTCGATGATCAGGAAATCCAGATAAAGTTAAGAAAGCCGTTGAATGAACCGCTTGAAGGATGGTATGAGATTTACGGTGTATCGCAAGGAAAAAGTGTTTTGTGTGATGAATACGTCCCGTTTTCGGCGGAGATGACGAAAAATATTGATGTAGAAGGTCATAAAGGACTTGCGCGGCTGCTGGCGGCACTCGACGACCCTTGGAACCTCGGAGATGATTCATCAATGAATAATGTTGTGCCGATGGAAGGATAAACTTTTTAGGTTAAGTTACAGTGTTTAGTTTATAAGTACCTATCTATGCACTCTAGGTTTAATGTCTTGTGCCTTTACAATACATCTTTACAGTTCTTGCAATTCACAAGTGCTCTTAGTCTTTGTTTGTGTGAGTGACCAATCTGTAAATGTGTCGCTCGCTACTGACGGTTCCGTCAGGAACCTGTGTATTTATGATTACAACTACAAACAATGGCCGAGCGCAGTCGTGAATTACAAGAACGGTATCACTAGATAAGTATTCATTAAATATTTGATATTTTCAGTTAACCATTCTAGTTTATTGAAACATTCTTAAGAAGAAATAAAACTTTAATTACATAATTCAGACAGTTTTATTTACAAAAGTCATGAAGCCTACATAGGCTTCATGCTACGGCTTCGGCTGAGGATACATAGAATTCTTGAGAGTAACATTACTCTCAAGAATTCTATGTATCCTCATACAAAGTTTCATTGAAATCAGTCCAATAGTTTCAAAGCCTTTTATAACTAAAAGGTTACAAACAAAAAGTCTGTCCTTAAATTAGTGTAGATTACAAAATTAAATAAGGTTCTTGAACTGTACTTACCTAACAGTTTTAAATACACTTAGTTTACATACATTTATACTTAAATAACTAGGTAAAAATGTAAAATATCCTCAATTTTTCCTACACAATATATTTTTTGTCACTTGGAATAGGATTAGGTGGCTACTTGACCACAAGACCCTTGATTTCACAAATACTTTTAAGGTAACAAAGAGGAATAACCCACCCATCACCTTTTATTCTTATCCATCCAAAGGCTGCCTGTAAGAGATCGCTTTTAGCATTAAGGCCGCCCATTGTGCTACACCTACTGTAATTTTAATTTATATTTATTTTCTTTTGTAGATATTTATGTTACAATTAAGTATAAAAGGTACAACAGCATTTATCTATCTATTTATCTTGGATCAGCTACATCTGTTACAATTGTGTCTACTTGAAAGATGACACGTTTCATTTTATCCAGCATTGGACTCTGGGATATGCTCTAATGTTAGCTTCTTTCTTCTGTTTGTAGAACACTTTCATTCTCTTCTCGTGCATTACGGCATTTGAGAGAGCGCCCTCTATGCAAGTTACTGGTCGATTTCTGGAACATTTTAGTCAAATTTTAATCACTGAACCAAATACAAGAAACTTAAAAGTAGAACTGGAAAGTTCTCATGAGGTCAATATGCGAGCCGAGAGAGATAGATCTTTTAAAGTATCTCTGTCTGTCATTATGCAGATGAAATAGACAATTTATCAATAAACCATATTTCTAAATAAAATTTCCTTTTGTAATGATGCAAAGTGTTCCATAACCATTCTAGATAAGGGCTCATTTTTCAGACCAAATACCAGATCTATTTTTTTTATTTATATAAAAAGTTTTTTAAAGCGTCTAAAATATTGTGTAGGTATTTATTATTATGGCATGGCATTACGGCAATAAAATTAGAACCTCCTCGTATGTTACTTAATAAACCTAACTAGTTGCGCCCCGCGGTTTCACCTGCGTAAGTCCCGATCCCGTGGGATTATCGGGAAAAAAAGCATCTGTGGTAATCTAGATTGAACGGTTAAGATGAACTTACATACAAAACTAGAAAAATACATACGGTTTCCCATCATCAATCTTCTGCAGTTCCGATTGTACCCTCATGCTGGCAGGGCGGTTGCTCTTCAGAGCCAGGTCAGTCAGGTATCGCTTTATGTAGTGTTTCAACTGTATGTTTTCTTTTGCTAGTTTCGCTTTTTCAGTTCGCAGGCACATCGTTTGGACTCGCGCTCTGTTTACTTTTAGCATGAATTTGTCCAGTTTTTTGTATTGTTTGCATTCAGCCTGAAAATGGGCACTCGGTTTTTATCGATAACTAGCATCGCCTCGCGGTTTCACCCGCATAACTCTCGATCCCGTGGTAATGTCGGGATAACGTATGTTACTCCCAATGAATCAATGTATCCTCATATCAAGTTTCATAAAAATCAGTCCAGTAGGTACTTAGTTTCGGAGCCTATTCAATACAAACAATCAAATCTTTTGTCGTTATCTTCTTATCTAGACATAGCAGCGCTCCGCGGTTTTACCCACGTAACTCCCGATCCCGTGGGAATATCGGGATAAAAAGTAGCCTATAGCCTTCCTCGATAAATGGCCTATACAACACAAAACGAATTTTTCAATTCGAACCAGTAGTTCCTGAGAGTAGCGCGTTCAAACAAACAAACAAACAAACAAACTCTTCAGCCTTATAATATTAGTATAGATTCTGCGAAAAAGCAGAGTCCTTTCATATTTATAAATGTTTACTTATTTTTAGCGTTTTTTTTAAGTAATTGTGGGGTACCTACCATTAGGCACCACAATTACAGACCCACCGTAGAGTTCTCAAATTGCTACTATAAAAATGTTTACAACCAAAATAGGACTTTACAGGCCTGCTTGAGTTAAAGTTTAAACTTAAAGTTGATCCTTAAGTCCTAGTTAAGTTAGAAACATTGCAAAAATGACGATTTAAGAATCTACAGTGGGTCTGCACTTTTGTAGCCTGATTGTACCAATACAAAAATACGTATGTAGGTGGATACCTACACTTCTACTTCACACTACTTTCGTTAATATCAAAAAACAGTCTCCAGCACCTTTAAAATCTGAGGAAAAGTACAATATTATGACTCTTACGATCATTTCTCCGTCAAGATTTTCAAAGTCAACGGTTTCGTTGTCGATATCTATTTCTTTAAGGAACGATTCGTCGCCTTCATGCTCGTATTTCTTGCAAATCTCCGCCATTTGCATTACCTTATTCAATTTATCTTTTACTTGTTCAAGGCGCTGGAATATCATTAAATAAAACTAATTAGATACCTACTACAACTAATTATCATTTGCTTTGGGATGTGTGCTAGTTATTGGACACTAGCTGTGCTCCGCGGTTTCACCCGCGTAACTCCTAATTCCGTGGGAATATCGGGATAAAAAGTAACTATGTTACTCCCAATGAATCAATGTCTCCTCATACTCTTTGAATATCATAACTCTTTGAAATAGTTTCTTATTCAAAATTATCAAAATTTTTGATCTACGAAAACTAGTAGGTATATTTTTAAATCTAAACTTTACCATACCTGAGATACTTAGATAGATTACAATGGTCATGCAAAACAGTACATGCTGAAACTACCTACTCTATAATGCCAACGCAAACTCTAGAAATACGCAACTCAGCGTTGATCTTATTAGCTTTACAAATCTAGTTGTCATATAAAATGTATGGGGATCTCAGCTCTAGCTAACATAGAACTTATGACGTACTTAGTATGTATGTAGGTACTTCGTTCCAACTTTTTCGGACGGCAGAAGCCGCGCATTTGTTAGGTTAGGTTAGGTGGGGTGCGCGTGGTTCCCGTGCACCTCCTGAGGAGATATGGAGCTTTAACTCCGTATGAAGATGGGGTCTTTTCGAGACCAGCGCTGTTGGGGCCGTAGAAGAATGTTCACGCCTCCCTGCGTCCCCAACATCAAAGCGCGAGAGGAACCGGTGGAGTTTTTAGTGGGTAAACCCCTGGCTGCCCAACATCTGAAGCCAGGGGGAGCCCCACACATCCCCGCTACCCCTCCCCCGGGAGTAACGGGACGGTGCATAAGGCTGCATTTCTCCACCAAAAAAAAAAAAAAAAAAGGTTTGTTACTTAGATCGTACTTATGAATTTCTAGCTTATAATCTAACTTACAGTAATAGCATCTTGACTAGCGTTCACCATCACAGTTAACTGCGAATTCGCTTTACTCTTCTCAAATTTAGTTTCCTTCTTCATGTGCCAATATTTCTTCGTTAGTTCCTCTTTGTGGTTCGCCATGCGAGTCAACTTAGAGTTCAAATTGGATGTCATTTTGATCCATTCTTTTTGTAAGTTCATCAGATTCTCCTAAAAGAACATAGACTTTCTTTATCATAGTTAATTCTAATGTACATAGGCTGCACTAAAAGTATCGGGAATGGACTATTTCCACTGTTCCTGTCATATTTAAATCTTTTTAATTGAAAACTCCTTGGTTTTAAAAATCGAATACCATTTATTTATTTAAAAAAAGAATTTCGGTCTTGTCACAAGGTTTTGTCAAACTTGTTTAGTCCTTGAAAAAATGGAATTGACTCGAGAAAATTCAAGAGCGATGATTTATTATGACTTTCGAAGTGGTTTATCACAAAAACAGTGTGTTGACCGGATGATTTCTGCATTTGGTGATGAAGCCCCATCCAAAACCACAATTTATCGCTGGTTTGCTAAATTTCAACGTGGACGTGTCAAGCTCAGTGATGATCCCCGTCAAGGTCGTCCAAAAACTGCACTCACCCAAGAAAACGTTGATGCTGTGCGTAAGCTGATTGAGGAAGATCGACATGTAACATACCGCGAAATTCAGGCAACTTTAGACATTGGCATGAGTCAAATACAAATAATCTTGCATGAACAATTAGGTGTAAAAAAGTTGTTTTCCCGATGGATACCGCATTCGCTCTGTGAAGAGCAAAAAGTGGCTCGCGTTACTTGGTGCGTCAGAACTCTCGAAAGATTCCACGCAGGATCCTCAAATGCTGTATACAACATCGTATCAGGTGACGAATCCTGGATATACGCGTACGAACCCGAAACAAAAAACCAGTCACGAGTTTGGGTGTTCGAAAATTAGTTAAAGCCAACAAAAATTGTTCGTTCACGGAGTGTTGCAAAAAAAATGGTGGCCACGTTTGTCTCCAAAACCGGCCATGTTGTGACTATTCCTCTTGAGGGACAAAGAACGGTTAATGCAGAATGGTATGCTAGCATTTGTTTGCCACAGGTCGTTTCTGAACTCCGTAAAGAGAACTGCAGCCGCCGCATCATCCTCCATCACGACAATGCGAGTTCTCACACCGCGAACAGAACAAAAGAGTTTTTAGAGCAAGAAAACATAGAATTATTAGACCATCCGCCGTACAGCCCCGACCTAAGCCCTAATGATTTCTACACTTTCCCTAAAATAAAGAATAAATTGCGTGGTCAGAGATTTTCATCACCTGAAGAAGCTGTGGACGCCTACAAAACGGCCATTTTGGAGACCCCAACTTCCGAATGGAATGGTTGCTGTAATGATTGGTTCCATCGTATGGAAAAATGTGTCAAATTTCGCGGAGAATACTTCGAAAAGCAATAAATACATTTTTAAATAGTAATGTTGTGTCACTTCCTTGATTCCCGAAATTTTCAGTGCCGCCCTCGTATACCCCGCGCGGCAAATAATGACCTCTGCGGTAAGTGGAAGGGGTATGCGCAGAACTCGATATTTATATGAAAATTGAGTTCTGCGCATACCCCCTTCTACTTTCCACCAGAGGTCATCACTTCCCACGCGGACTGTAATTCGTTAAACTTACAGTAGCCTGCTGTATTTGATAGTCGTTCCTAGCGATATCCCTCTGATAGAACTCATCCTTCTCTCTCAGGCTTTGGTAATGCCCCATGATAGGGTTGTGGAGCTCCATATACGAGGTGTATACCTCGCGTAACTTCGACCAATACATGTCGATTTCCAACTGCTTCGGACGGCAGAAGCCGCGCATTTCTTCTTCGAACTACAAGAAAGTTAACTTAGTCAATATTTTATTTATTGAAGTGAAAACTTCTTTAGCGGCGTTGAGCACTTTTTCTGTAATGGGTATAAAATCTTAAACTCGCGTCAGGACACGTGACCTGATCGAAAAAGCGTAAGACGGATGGAGAGTAGACAGCTATAGTTTTAAAGTGTTAAATTTTTAATGTAATATAAATTGTCATGTTTGTGTACGATAGCGCAATAAATGAATATTGTATTCTACCACATAAATGATAGTACTTTTATACTGATAAAGCAATTGGTGCAAAATTATTCTCTAACCATTCCAAAATATCAAACATGCTCAACGTTAATAATCAAGTTTTCACTTCTGCCGGCACTCCCGGAGTGCACCCCGTCTTTTTTTTTTTAGAATCTACGTAGACATTCAATACTCTAAATTAGACTCTAGTAGTAGATATCATATCAAAGTTCAGCCAACTACGAATATTCAGTAGGTAGGTAGTTGCGTAACCACCTAAAATTTAATACAGATCAAAACAAGGAATTAGTGTCACTCAAATCACAACAACCATTGTAGGTACCGAACTGGAGCAAATGGAAGCAATAGTCATTAGTACATTAGCGATTGGTCACGTCTCGGCTTCCTGTGATTAGGACGCAGTACCATGTTGTTGAAATGAACCATGGCCGTGGCACGACATGAGTGGCATCATGGTTCATGACATGCGTATGACTGGCACGGGGTGACAAGCGTGACCATGTTATGGTCTGATTTTGAGCTTTGTTTTGTAATGATGATGAATTTTTTGCCTGTTGATTATGTTGAAGTTGACTTTTCGAGAGTTTTAAAAAATAGGAGCTAATTGTATTTTGTACTTATCGTTGCACTTTAATTTATTTGGGATTTACGTATTGCAAATGACTTTCCATCACATTGATCATGAAACATTAAGCTGTCTGTTGTGATTCCACGTCCGGCGCGCAGGCGTCAGTGGAGCGTGGACTCCGTTATAAAAACTCCGAGGCTGCCATCATCGCCTGCTCACTGTCATGTCATTCCACGCGACCAGCATGTGTGTTCTTAACTTCGTACTTATCTACTGTTTATTATTTTTTAACGTTCTCGTAAGTTTTTTTTTAAATCTCAATATTTTATAGATTTTTTTCGATATCTTCATTAAAAAGTTTTTCCAGGCTTTAAATTGTCGATCAGATGGCGGCCCAAAAGGGTCAGAACTTAAAGCGATCTACACTAAATGCTTAAAAATGCAAGATGGGAAAAACTCCACAAATTATCACGACCGCTCAGGAGACCATGATTGGAAAGATAATCGACGTAATCAGAGAAATGATTGGGAAAGAGATCAAATGGGAAACGAAAGAGACAAAAAAAGAGATAGAAATGATAAACGGAATGGAGCTGATGGAAGAATGGGTAGCGATAATAGTGATGATAGGAGAAATAATTACGGTGATAACATGGGAAGTTACAGCAACAATGATAGAATGGGTTCTTACGATGACAGGATGGGTGGTTATGATTCTAGTAGAATGGGTGGTAGAGATAGCAGAATGGATAGCCACGGACGAGATTCAATGAACAATCACGACAATAGATACGGAAAAGAAAGCTTGAGTGGCAGAAATGACTTCCAACACGACGATTTTGGTAGTGTAAGTAATTTTATTTTTTTGAAACCTCTTAAAATGTCATTGATAGTAAAGCATCTAACATAATTTTACACGTGTCTTTTAGGGAATGAACGATCAGTACGGGTACTCTACACAATCTTCACGTCGATACAAGAGAAAAGCAGATAAAAAGACAGAGAACTCCGGACAGAGGAGTCAGTTCAATCCGAATTCATCTCGCAAGTCTGGGCAAGGATCTGATGATTCATACAGAAGTGATGAGAGGAATTCTAACGAAAATAACTCAAGCAAAGAAGATGAAAAGAAAGCATGTGCTTTACACTGTTTTTTGGAAAACCTGGAAATGGTAGGTGAATGAAAAATATGCTACTCATTACTGGAATCTTACTTGGACTTCGAAATTGATATTGTCTTTCCTTTACAGACAGCAGAAGACGGTATGCCTGATCGATACTTGGTGACTCATACTCTCACAAAAGATGTCACAAACGAAGACTTGAAGGACTTCCTTCAGGAATCTATCGAAGAATGCTTTCAAATGTTGGATAACGGTAAGTTCAAACAAAGTATGAACAATTTTTTGTTTCTTTGTAGATGTAGAGTAGTTAAATGTAGAATGTTATTTTGTTTTTCTTTCAGAAAACACAGAAGAAAAGTGTGAATTTTCTAAGAACCTTCTTATGTGTCTGTCGGAGAAAGGTCGCGCAAATTGCGATGATTGGAAAGACGATTTACGGTTTTAATTTTTTTATTTAAGTTCATTTTAAATTTGATTTTTTATTAAGTGTAAGAATAATTTTGTGTCTTCAATAAAATTGTGAAGTGGAGCTGAATTTTTGGGATTCTTTCAACTGAAGCATGAGTTCAAGACTCTACAAGATTTGTAATCATCTTAAATAGACACAAAAGCCATAGGTGAAAAGGATCGCTTTCTTTAAGAATATGAAATGGTATTGGCACTTACTTCAAGTCTAGCGTCATTTTTAGCCGTAGCCCGTTCCATTTCCATTTTATTCTTGTACTGTTCGAAGTCCCGGTGGTGAATAAAAGTCACCAGCTTCAATTTTATCTCGGCTTTTTCTTCAGTGTCTGTTATATAAGTCTCTTCTTTGTCCCAGTTTTCGAGGAGAGTGTTTCTTTGATAGTCATATTCGGTTTGTAATTTGTCTAAACGTTGGGTTCCAATGGCTATAAAATAAAAGCAATAACCCAACCGGGTTTATGTTATGTCTATAATACACTTGTAAATCTGCCACACATCTATCTTCTATACATATAAAATGCTTTGTCTTGAATGACTGATGGATCAATTTACTATTTTATTTATTATTAACTTTAATCCTCAGTCGTAAATAAAAAGAAAGTTGTTCGTGATGTACACCTTACATTGCTCAGTTGGTTAGAGTGGGAGCATGAAATGTTTTAAATTTCGTAATTTTTCCTAAGGGTGGATTTAACTCTTTAAAATAACGCCATCTAAGAAATAAGTAGCACAAAATTGCGCGCTACTTTAAAACCTAAACACTTGACAATATGTAGACCTACCTAATTGATATGCAATTAAAAAAATCATAATAAACATTTGCTTACCGGGATATTTCTATGGGTATTTTAAGAATATTTCAGTGTCAATATTTTGAACATTAGACCTTATTGTTATAGATAATTATTTATAGCATATATATGTTCTTACCAAGGAAATAGCTAACAGTTTCCGTGTGAGCGTGAAATGCTCGACGATGCTGTGCATCTGAGTCTTCCAAAGCCCTCATCAGGGCTGTCAACAATCTATCTTTCCTTTCCACCATGTAGTTAAAGGCTGACAGCATTCCCTGAGGATAAAGTTGTTGTAATATAGTGTTAAATAAAAAATCTCATTAAACTGGGTACTTCATTATATCAGTCACAGGAAGTGCACTGCTCAATATAGGCCTCCCTCCCCCAAATACTTCCAGATCAGCGTCGAAGAAGTCTGTTCACTTAGTCGGAGGCCGTCTCGCGCTACGTTTTCCGGAAAGTGGTCTTCAATCTTGAACTTTGCGGTAACCAGGTAGGTACCTACCTAGTGAAATATTTTATACTATTTCGCACCACGGTTTCACCCTTGTTAGTCCCGATCTCGCGTCAATTACGGGATCAAAAGTATCATGTCCTTCTCCATCTTCTAAATTATCACTATGTCGATTTTCATCAAAACGGTCCTGTCGTTGGACCGTGAAGGATAAACAAACAAAAAAATAAAAAAACTTTCGCATCTATAAGAGCTTTCCCGGCAAATGTTGTTTTGACATTTACAAGAAAAATAGATTTTGTTCGATTCTTAGACCTAACGAATATACACAAAAAATGTCATACAATTCGGTTCAGCCGTTTAGGTTGAATATTGCAGAACATACAGGGGGGGTTAAATCGATAGGTCCCCCACCCCCCAGCAACCGATGATCCCCCTTGTTACACCGTGTATATAGGGAAGCAAAGGATTAGAATTATTGGATATCTACATATCTTATGAGGACTATTTTCTTTTCTGTTTCTTGGAAGATGCTGTGGCAGATATCTACATCTAGGAAGTTGAAACCCCTTAAATCTAAAATTGACGAAATAATCTTACCTGTATATCTTGTGCCATCTGCTTGCATTTGATTCTCCGTAGAATAAACCTCCATTGTTGATTTATCTTTGCTGTGTTCATTCGACTGTATGCTTCCTCTTTGTCTAGTTTATTCTAGAAATATTAAGATTAATTAAGACATATTAAGAAAGTATAAGAAGACTAGCTTTGGCTCGCGACTTCGTCCGCGTAGAAGTCGAAAACTTGAAGTAGAATGAACCAAATAGACCAAGGAATCACCTTGCCCCATACAAACATTGCCCCTTTTTTCATCCCCTAAAGGGTAGAATTTGCAAAATCCCTCTTATCGGATTTAAAGAACATTCAAAGAACACACCCCCCAAGTTTCAGATCTCTACGATCAGCGGTTTAGGCTGTGCGTTGATCCGTCAGTCAGTCATTCAGGATAAAGAATTTTATATGTATAGAAGATTATATTATACCTACACTAACGATTTCTATGAATATCTTAATGCTGCTACCCATTTTATTATGATGGTTTATAATGACCTTTTACTTTATCAATACCTTAATGAACCTCGCGATGAGTTCCTTTTTTCTTCTCCGCGCCTCTTCTTCCAGGTCGGCGCGGTGCTGAAGATATCTCGCGCGTTCCTCGTCCGACATCTTTGCCAGCTTGTTTACGCCTTTCTTACCCATTTTTGTAGGATTTCACTAGACTTTCTGGGGATTAAGTTTTAGATTGAAAGTTACGAAAAACCTTGGCTAAGATTTTGTTTTAAGATGTAACTTTATTTTTCAACTTTCATCACTTTGATAAGCAAGTTGCATACTTATCTAGGTTCCTACTGTTCCTAGATTTCTTTTATAATGTCCAGAACCACATGCTATTAAAAAGCCCTCTTAATAAGTTACTATTCTTATTGCGTCTAGTTATTGACCATCTCAAATCGGCCTAACATATTCAACTTAATTTAGGTTTCTAAGTACTTACAATAATTAAAGATCTACAAGTTTCAGTCCTTACTGCACTGTGATTTACCCACGATTGAATACGTTCGCGTTAAATAGTTTATTGACCAAACTTGTTTTGTAGTTACGCGGCAACTATCAAGGGTGGATTTTAATGAAGGACTCATCATCACGCAACATATTTTGATATGTACCGGTAGGTACGGTCAGGGGACAAAATTGCTTGACTACCGTCACTAAGTTAAAGTGTTTAAAATTTCTCTGTTGGATGAGGTCAAAAATCCAGAACTACTTCAATCTATACTAATAATATAAAGTTGAAGAGTTTGTTTGTTTGTTTGAACGCGCTAATCTCAGGAACTACTGGTTCGAATTGAAAAAATATTTTTGTGTTGGATAGTCCATTTATCGAGGAAGGCTATAGGCTAAAGGCTATATCCCGAAATTCCCACGGGATCAGGAGTTACGGGGGTGAAACCGCGGAGCGCTGCTAGTGTATATTAAAAACACTAACTTTTATTGATTTATAGTCGTTAATTCAGGATATCTTTCTTCAAAGTAATTTTTCACAGTTTAATTTATTGACGGTGGTCAAGTACTTTGGTCCCCTGAACCTATGTACCTATCTACTTAACACCCCTTTCTGGTATATAGTTAGAGCTTTAAGGTTGGCTTTAGTATCACATCTACGGCAGCATTGGTCTCAGTTAGGGCGTCCATCGTGCAGGTGTTGGGGCACAGTGGACATCGGAGGAGATTCCAATGAGATTCCAAAGATTTGTTTAATTAAGGGCAGGTGCTAATAAAGCTACCAAAATCGACCGAGTTGCTTAAAGCAACCCTAAGTAATCAAATACTCTTTTTTTGTTGTTTGGATATAAATGAATATTGTAGTTTAATAACCATATTTTTGTTTATTGTGGTTGAAAACATGATATGAACAACTTCGTTCGATAAAAAAATGTTAGAAAACAGAGAATTATAAGATCGTTGATCGGGTTTTATTCCGAAATAGTTAACGTTTGTTTCTAAAACTGAATCAAATGATAGGTTTTGACCTCTAGGAACTATATTTGTGGATAATAATGCTAAAATGTTTTGCATATCGATCAAATATAACAGTTAGCATGCAGCACGCTACGTTTTTGAGAGCGGGGGCTCTCAAAAACGTCGCGTAAGATAATGTGAATACCTACACACGGTACTGGAAGAGCGCCCTAAAAACTAAAGGTTATTTATCATATTGTAGGTATACTAGAGGTAGGAAAACCTAGCGAATGTTTTTTAAAATACATATAAAATTCTTTGTCCTGAATGACTGACTGACTGACGGATCAACGCACAGCCTAAACCGCTGATCGTAGACACCTCAAACTTGGAGGGTGTGTTCTTTGTGTGACGTAGGCATCCGATAAAAAAGGATTTTCCGAAATTTGACTCCTAAGGGGGTGAAAAAGGGACAAAGTTTGTATGGGACAACGTGATTCCTTGGTCCATTTTCGACTTCTACGCGTACGAAGTCGCGGGCAACCGCTAGTCATAAACTAAAATTTCAACTGTCTAGCTAACACGGTTCATGAGATACAGCCTGGTTATAGACAGATAGATAAGGGTCCCGGTTTACCCTTTGGGTACGGAACCCTAAAAGGTATATGTACCTCCTTAAGGTGGCTATCAATGCCAATGACCTTGCTAGTGTGGGCGGAGCTAGACACTTCGTCCCGCGCGGCGCTCGCGCTTCCTCACACTGCCTCTTAGCAAAAGATCGCTCACTATCCTACCACGACAGAATGTATAGTAGTTACAAGCTACCACCTCGGTGATCGGTAAGATAATTACTACATAATTTAAACAGAATGTCTGTACGTAGGTATGTATGTAAGGTTGTCGTGTTGTTGATACAGGCTTCTTTCAATCCTTATTTTATAAATCTGGTAGGACCGAGGTACCTACCGAGGTTGTTGGTATCTACCTACTTCGCACTTACTACACTGTATTAGTGCGAGGTATCACCTAGCTAGGTGTTAGGAGCGACGAGTCATGGCAGGCGACGAGCGAGTGAGAGAGGTGATTACCCGACTATTATCGAGGTGGTGGAACCGAGGTAGGTAGGTACCGGCAACTGACTATGGTAGGACCGAGGTAGTCGCTTGACGGCATCTACCTACATTGGTCCCACTACCTCGGTGATCGGTGGTATCTCGCACTACCACAATGTGGTAGGTGCGAAGTAGGTAGGTATCGTCAACCTCACACCTACCTCAGTCCCACCACAGTCGATTGATGGTACCTACTTACCTCGCACCTACCACACTGTGGTAGTGCGAAGTATTATAGTCCGGCAACGTAACTCATACACCTCCCTAGGGGTAAGAGGTATGCGGGGGGCGAGTGACGCAGGCAGTCGATTAATTTGTAGCGGACGCTTGAAACAAAAGGCACACGAGACCCCGATCCCACGATCAATCCGAAGATGAATCGAAAAAAGATGTTCGACAAGAAAATTGTTGAAGAAAGAAACAAGAAAAAAAAAGGTTGACGATACCTACCTACTTCGCACCTACCACACTGTGGTAGTGCGAAGTATTATAGTCCGGCAACGTAACTCATACACCTCCCTAGGAGTAAGAGGTATGCGGGGGGCGAGTGACGCAGGCAGTCGATTAATTTGTAGCGGACGCTTGAAACAAAAGGCAAACGAGACCCCGATCCCACGATCAATCCGAAGATGAATCGAAAAAAGATGTTCGACAAGAAAATTGGCAGGCAAACGAAACAAATAGTGTACAATGTTTATTATTTCTTTGAAAGCAGAAAACAAGATACATCTGCTACGGATGTTTATAAGATTGACGTAATGTTAAACGCGGAAGCCCATGGGCTCAGATACAACGCGAAGAAGAGTGAGTTCATGGTGTTCAAGGCTGGTAACAAAAGCTACTCTCAAGTTCCACATGTAACTCTGTGCGGCGCACGTTTGAACAAGGTAAGTTCATTTAAGTATCTGGGTCACTGGGTGACCGAGGATCTGTGTGACAATAAAGACATCGAGAGGGAGCGCCGTGCGCTGTCGGTGCGGTGTAATATGCTGGCGCGCAGGTTTGCGCGTTGTACTAAACAAGTAAAGGTAACATTATTTAAGGCATACTGCCAGACCTTCTACACGTGCACCCTGTGGGCCAGCTTTACACAAAGGGCGTACAAGACGCTAAACATTCAATATAACAATGCTTTCAGGATATTGTTGGGGCTGCCACGTTTTTGTAGCGCGTCGGCCATGTTTGCGGAGGCGCAAACTGATAGTTTCAACGCTATAATCAGAAAAAGATGCGCCTCGCTGTTAAGGCGTCTGCGTGGCAGCCCGAACGGGATCCTGAGGGTATTGTCTGAGCAGTGGGACTCACCAATGTTAAGGAGGTGGATGCAGCTGCATGCTAAAGGTCCCTCCTATTTATAATTAACTCTTAGATTTTCAATTTCGGTTTTTATATTTTATGACATTTTAATTTCGGTTTTTATTTTATTTTATTCTATTTATGCTTATTTATTATTTGATTTATTTTATATTTGAAAATTTGACATTGAATATTTAGTAATTTGTATTTTTGTAATTTTGTAATTATGGATTTTAATATCTGAAATAAATGAATTTTAATTTAATTTAATTTAATTTAATTTAAAGGCTGTGGGTCATGAAGTATTACGACTTCCACCATACCACCCAGACTTGAATCCCATTGAGCTGGTCTGGGGAAACATCAAGGGACAACTAGCGAGAGATGAACTTGATAGTAATTTGGATAAGAAAAAAATTGCACTTGAGCAATTATTCGCGCAATTCTCCGTAGAAAAATAGGAAAGCTGTGCTAACCATGTCCAGAAAATTGAAGAAGAATATTGTCACCATGATCGAATACACGATGATGTATTGGATCAAATAATAATTAATTTACAAGATGATTAATTTACGATGAGTATTTAATTTACAAGATGATTCGGATTCATCAATAAGCTCTGAAAATGAAGATAGTTCAAGTGAGAATTATAGTAGCGAGGAAGAATAATCTATCTAGTTAGATAAGAAAGTAAAGATAATAATTAGAATAATAGATAGATAGATAACTTTATTTGTACAACACAGGAAGGAATATAGAACACGATATACACAAAGCAAAGTAATATCTATTCTATATCTATATCCATATCTATTCTATACTAGCTGCGCCCCGCGGTTTCACCCACGTAAGTCCCGTGGGAATATTGGGATAAAAAGTAGCCTATGTGTTAATCCAGGTCTCCAGCTATCTATATACCGAGTTTTATCGCAATCGGTCAAGTAGTTTTTGCGTGAAGGAGTAACAAACTTACACACACACACAAACTTTCACATTTATAATATTAGTAGGATTCTACATTTTTCATAGTTTCAAATAATATTAAACGGTTCTGGCATAATTTATTGTTTCTTTTTTCATATTGCATTATAAAAATAAATTAAAATAGATATCATGTTGCAATAGTACATTACGATATAAGTGTGGTAAATTGATCTTTGCATAGAGGCGGTTTATGACGCGCGAGCGGCAGCGAGCGTGTTAATGAAGCCAAGATGCAAATATCAATTCCACACGTATATCGTACGACGTTTTTTATCACAGTTGCGAATAAAAGAAAAGACTTGAAAAGAAAACAAAATAATAATTAACAAAATATTTGTGTTAACTCTATGTTTACATTTTTTTAAGGCAATATTTTTTTGTTAATTATGCTCCGGAAAGGCCAGGCTAAAGACTTTCAACCTATACATCTTCGTGTGACATACATTATTTTTTAGGGATTTTTCTATTTGTTTTTGCGTCGGGGGTTAAGAACAAAATACAATGGTACGGAAAAACAATATATTTAATAAAAGAAAAAACAAAAAATAAACAACTCAATTTTTAATCGTTTTCTAAGTGATTATCACGTAAAATTTTCGTTCGTAAACCGACTTTAGAGACAACCATTTTTGCTAGTTATAAACTCTTTGGTACCTACCTTTTCGGGATAACTTTACAGCACTAGTTAACAAATATAAAACGCACGCGTGCATAATATGATGGATTATGAGCCTAAAAGCCGTTGAATAAGATCCACTTTATGAGCAACTGTGATAAAAAACCATTTATTTATAAAGATTACGTATTGAGTCCACCGAACATCTCTCTCATGTCGCTCGATATATCTTGGATTAATCAACTACGTGTGTATCGATACCCGCCCCCGCTTACCTCCCCGCGAGAGGGAGGTCTATGAGTTATGTTGCCGGACTATAGCGAGGTGATGGAACCGAGGTAGGTGGGTACCGGCAACTGACTATGGTAGGACCGAGGTAGTCGTTTGACGGCATCGATAATAGTTTCATTTTGCATTTTCCGCAACCGCCTGAAATAAATCAACAAATCAATATCACCAAAAATTAGGTATAGGCACATGAGTAGGAATACAACCAGACACTAAGGTGTCACAAGGCCCTGTGAAAGTACACTCCTACAAAATTGACGCGCGTGTGTGCGTGAGCACTGGCGGCCCGTCACTTACGGAGAGAAACCGGTCTATACTAGCTCGACCAGTGCCCGAGTTCAGGGCTGTCACACTCGCATGCTCGCGGGAAACGTCACGCGTCGAGTGTTTGTTTTTAATGTTTAATTAAATATAGTGTTACTAATATAAACTCAAGTAAGGTAAGGTAAGGTAAATATCAAATTAAAAAGTAGTCTTTCTAGAAAAATGGACTATCCAACACAAAAGATTTTTTCAATTCGAACCAGTAGTTTCCGAGATTAGCGCGTTCAAACAAACAGTATAGATAAGTCCCGATCCCGTGGGAATATCGGGATATAAAATATCTATAGCCTTCCTCGACAAATGGACTATCCAACACAAAAATAATTTTTCGATTCGAATCAGTAGTTCCTGAGTTCAAAAAAACAAACAAGTAAACAAATAAACTCTTCAGCTCTATAATATTAGTATTCATCAAAATTCAGATTACATTGTCACCGCGTCAAAATAAACGCACATAATAAAAGACACTGATACACATTTTTTTTATTTAATATAATTCACCTGTGCCAACCCTACGTGATTACGTATCAATGTTGACAGCTCCGAATAACCTTAGTCTCGGTCTCTACTCATGTGGTATAGGTACGGTCGGCTGCAAAATTGCAGGCCCACCGTAGAGCTCCAATACGGATGTTATAAAAATGGTTTCAACACAAGCAAGATTCTAGGCACCTGCTTTAGTTGAAGTCTAAAGTCTTCTAACTCATCAATAATTGAAACAAAAAATATTAGAATGCAAACATTCCAATAATAGTAATTTTCGAACTCTACCGAGGCCGAGGGCTGCAATTATGCAGCCCACTGTACAGTCGGCTGTTTTCATTCTAATAATTTTTGTTTGATAAATTGAATCTTGAATCTTGCTAGTGTTGAAAACATTATTATAACAGCCGTTTTGGAGCTCTATGGTGGGTCTGCAATTATGCAGCCGACCGTACTTAGGTACAAACACTGTAGCTCGCGCGTAATGGGTTGCAAATTGAACGTTCGACTTGACCGATAAATTTGCCGTAGTCTGGAAAAATGTGTGTTTTTATAATAGGTAGGTACTTGACTACTTACTAGGTAAAGTTTAGGTATGTACTTACGTTACTTCGAGACAATGAAGCATACTCCGAACTCTAAATTTCTTCAATTTACTCATTTTTCACAAGTTAGAAAATAAATAAGTAATAAGTCTGGTCACTATATTTTTATTTTATTTTTTAAAATTGGCACTTTCTTAGCGTCCGTAAACAATCACAAGTATGAAAATATGTATTTGAAAAAACAGCAAAAACTTGGCACTATTCAGGCGTCCATTAGCCAAACCAATATATACTCGTATTATTTCAGAAAACAAGGTCCGAATAGGGATCACAATAAACGTAAATATCCGTGCGAGAGCGCAGCGCGACACGGCCTTCCCGTCCGAAAGCCAGCGGCGTACTGGCCGCGCCCACCGTCGTCACAGTCTTTTCAATAGTTACTACTGGCGTTCTTGCCCCCGGTCGCTTTCGTTGGCGAAAATTGTTGATTGTTACGAATGTGTTTTGTTTTCCTCAAAAGTCAAAAGATAGAATTGTAGGTGAGATATTTACCGACATTTTGGTATAACTTTGAGTCAAAAATTCATTATAGTTTTGAAGCTACCCTAAAATTCAAAATTAAAACTAGTCTAGCTTTGAAATGACAAGGAATTTTCATCTCAAATTATTCCCAAAATATCGGTAAAGATCTCACCTACAATTCCAGCTTTGCACTTTTGAGAAAAACAAAACACACTCGTTACAATCAACAATGTTAGTTGTAAGCGGCGGGTATTTCTTAGGCGCGTTGCGTTTGGCATTAGAACCAACCTTAAGTAAAAAAATAAGTATTGCAAAATGAAGGTTAGTTTTGTAGCTTAGTTAATTAAAATTTCCCAATCCAATGTAAAATCATTCTAACATTTTGAATTAGTCATCTTTTGTTTTTATTAGTCACGAAAGCACATCGACTGACAAATGAAATCTTTTACTTTGGCGTTGCCGTAGATGTCAGTAGCAATGTGCTTAAAAAACATAAAAAAGAGGTTTAAATCTTCTGACAACGTTGCCATGGAGAATTCTTATATCGATGAAACATAAATGCTTCTAAAAGCATTATACATGCGATGAAATAGGGAAACGAGTTTTTTTATTATTATTGTATTTTTTTGAGTAAACAAAGACCAATGACTGAAGAGAAGATGAGCAAGCAGTCCAGCATCACCCAGCAGTCAACCTTTTCCGAAAGTTCCAAGACTGGAAGCAGTAGATCGGACAAAGATGAGATACATGATATTGTAGAAAGAGATTTCACAAAGGATAATGGTAAGTCCTATTAGTAACGTATAGCTTATTTTCAGCATTTAATATAGAATTTACTAGGCTATTTGTATAGTAAAGTTTCGAAAGACGTTGTAGCGACAGGTCGTTGTGGCGAAAAACTATTAGCGTGGTACGCTGGAGGGAAAAGACTTTGAAGAGAATTCCATCGGGGCGAATGACACTGCAGTAACAAACATTGTGGCGAAAAATGTTTGAAATTACATATGCTACTTTAAAACTAGTACCTGGATGACCGAGCTTTGCTCGGTATTTTTTTTTTTTCATTTGTGTTTTTTGGAAATTATATTTAAATACGAATTACATACTAATAAAATGATGAAATATGAATAATATTTTTCGATCTTACCGACAGAATAATAAAAAAATATGAACTGGTTATTTAAAGAAAAACATCATGAGTGCAATTATTATATACATCATGAGTGCAATTATTATATTCATGATTATACACATCATGAGTGCAAGTTTGATATTATATTAGAAACAAATACTTAATTTTTTACAGTTTATCAATCAATTACGCAAGTGAACAAGTGCATTTAGAAGACACAAATAATATAAATAAACATTGATTTTCTTAGTCTAACCTCAAAGCAAACACTCATTGACTTCGTGTTACTTAACAACGCCATCTGCTGGAATAACTTTATAAAAAATAGTATTAGTAGTTCGCCAATAGATGTCAGGAAGAGTCATATTTTTCAGTTTAAATTGGGACTACTCAAACGCCTTAAAACACGAATAAAATGACATTTTCTAAAAATGATTCCTAGCTAGATCGATTTATCGCCCCCGAAACCCCCAATATACCAAATTTCATGAAAATCGTTGGAGCCGATTCCGAGGTTCCAATTATATATATATATATATATACAAGAATTGCTCATTAAAGATATAAGATAAGATAAGATAAGGGTGAAATAAAAGACAGAAAGTGTAAGTTTTGTACTGACAAAAATTAAGAAAAAAAGTGATCTATAATGAAACTGGAGCAAAAATATTTGCTCTAGTTTCCAGGCAGAAATTAGCTCTAGTTCTAGTTTCCAGGCAGGCATTATCCAGGCAGAAAACAGTCGACTACGTTTTTATGGAAAAAGTACCCGGTACCCTTTCCTCTTAACTGTTCTTAAATTTTAAAAGTCACTTGTTTTCTATTTGAAGAATTTCAATGGTGATTAAATGAGAATAAATAATAATAAATAAAATAAATATTACAGGACCTTCCACACATCGCCATCTAGCCCCAAGCTAAGTAACTACACTTGTATACTATTTATATACTTTTCTTTTGTAACTGTATACTTATAATACATAGAAACAACCAGACCACAGACAAATATCTAAGCATAAATACTGGTCTGGGACGGGAATCGAACCCGCAACCCTATGTTTGGTAGTCCGGCACGGTGACCATTGTGCCAACTGGGTCTTCAAATAAGTTTTCCTTTTATTTCAGTCTCATCACCTCTCGATTTAGAATGTACTATTCAAGCAGATCGTTTAACCAAGATCCTAGATGAAGCTATTATAAAGACGAAGTTGGTTGTATGTCTTCATGAGTTAGTGCACGATTTTAGAATTCTCGATCAGGAACTCTCTCATCAGCATATGGATGATCTACTGTATATTTTCGATCAATATGATAATCCATTGTTTTCGGCCAGTCTTATGCATAGTCCAGCTATGGATGATCTTAAAGAGGTGAGTTTTAATTAGACCCCCTACGACAAAGGGCGACTTGTGGAGTTTTGGCGGGAACGAGTTAACAACATGTCGTGCTGCAGTTTTATTCATGAAACTTAATTGTAACCCGAGTTGAATTGTATAATTCTGGTGGAATGTTATTCAATTTAGATCTATGAAAGTGCACAAGTGTAGTGAAAGTAAAAATCAGTGTCAAACATGAAGTTTTCTCGTTGCCTCCAAATCTCCTATTAAGGTTATGGTAAACTTGCCATCGCTTTACTATAGCCCCTGACTTGACGGACTATGACGACTTTGACTGTTTTGAAACACTTTAGGCCCGATTTATGAAATATCGGGTCATAATATGAGGCAAAATATAACTTGACACTGGCTAAATGCACAAGCCGTGCGAAGCCATAATTAATAGAAAAAAAAGGCGACTTGTACGGTGGGCTGTTGCTGGGCTGTTTTCCGCAATTAGACCATTTAAGCTATTGCATAGCTTAAATTTTATCGCGGGCTTTGAGCGCGGCGACCGAATCAAGAAATTCCGTAACGAAAATAAAACCTAACACCCCCCCACTCCGCCTACCATGTAGCTTGGCCGAGCGTTCGCTTAACGTGTATGTTTATGGTAAGACTGTACGAAGCTCGCACGATGCAATAGCTTTACCGCGGCAGTCCCCGAGTGCGACACGTTTTTTTATAATTGGGTCCGTTTGCGCGAGGATGGAGTAGGCTTGCCCAGCACCTACTACCCTCTCGGCTTAGTCGACCATGTTCAGAGGAGAGAACTTGTCAATATTTCTGGAGCCAATTAAGCCGCGAAGTTTTCCTTCACCGTAAGAGCAATGTCGTACCGTTATGTCGTAAGAGCGGTGTTGGAAAAATTTGATGATATAAGATGAATATTATTAGAATAAACACATTCCATTAATAGTCATTTTAGAACTCTACGGTGGGTCTGCAATTCTGACTCCGGCGGTAACCTACGATTAGCACTTGACCTGATTTTCATTACGTTTCAGGGTGATATATCATTAAAAAATCGTCTTAATCCGGAACTTGGACATCTTCTGTATATTTTGACCAGCTATCCGGCTCTCAGACCTATAGTTGAAACGATGGTTGAAAAGGTATTGCTTTAAATAATCTCTTGCGTAGATATCCGAATAAGCTATTTAAAACTGATTTCTGATTTTTGTTACAGATGAAGGCCGCTCATAAAAATGTAAGTTACAAATAAATGCATAAAAATATCTCATAGTTACTTACTTGGGTACGGCAATGCCGAAGATTACTCCTTCGGCCGCATACGAAACCGTAGGTTCTTAACCATTTCCTAAAGTAAAAGAAATCCTCTTCATACGAAACCAAATTCTTAACCAGAGGTTTTTTTTTCTAACACGAAACCGACACCCGCTCGGCCGCATTTAAAGCCGGAGGTTCGTAACCAGTCACTAAAGAAAAAAAACGTACGTTCCTCTTAATTATTAAAAAAAATATTTACTGTTTTGTCAATCTAGAAACAATGTAGGTATTTGTTGATTATTCTATTCCTTCTAGTGGTCCCTATTACCCGCATGTAGTCGGAATACCAATTAGCTGAACCCCACATCACCCAGAGCTCACTCGCACATCTGTAAGGTTGTAAAGTAATGTTAAGTACCTGTTTTTTTAAAGCTATTGCATAGCTTTTATTGCGGGATTTGAGCGCGGCGGACGAAACATAAATAAAAACTAACACCCCCCTCTCCGCCTACCATGTAGCTCGGCCGAGCGTTCGTTTAACGTGTATGTATATGGTACGACTGTACGAAGCTCGCACGATGCAATAGCTTTACCGTGGCAGTCCCCGAGTTCCACACGTTTGTTTTTAAACTATATACTATACGATACAATATAAAAACAAAATTACAAAATGCGTAAATACTACATTTTTACAGATATGCGAGTGAGCTCTGGGTCACGTGGGGTTCAGCTAATTGGTAATCCGACTGTACCCTACTTATCTTCCGACTTGATTTCAGCCCAACAAGCCCAAGCCTAAGAATTTAGAATACCTAATGACATTAGAACAGTTCCGCGACCTGATGCTGGCCCAGGTCGCGACTTCAGCAGCCGAAGAACTTAGTACCAAGATTAAAACGAAGAGACTGGAGGCTTCTAACACAAAACTTATTGAACAGATTACAGGTAAATTTTAAATCAATAGACTATTGACCCAATTGGCATAATGGTCACCATGCCGGACTACCAAACACAGGGTTGCGGGTTCGATTCCCGCCTCAGACAAGTATTTATGCTTAGATATTTGTCTGTGGTCTGGTTGTTTCTATGTATTATAAGTATATATTTACAACAGAAAAGTATATAAGTAGTATATCCGTTGTCAAGCACCCATAACACAAGTCTAGTTACTTAGCTTGGGGCTAGATGGCGATGTGTGGAATGTCCTGCAATATTTTTTTTTTATAATATTTATTTATTTCGGGTTCGATTCCCGCCTCAGACAAGTATTTATGCATAGATATTATTTGTCTGTGGTCTGGTTGTTTCTATGTATTATAAGTACATATTTACAAAAGAAAAGTATTTATGTAGTATATCCGTTGTCTAGAGACAAGTCTAGTTACTTAGCTTGGGGCTAGATGTGTGAAATGTCCTGCAATATTTATTTATTAATGCTCGAACACTTCCGCTATCTGATGCTGCTGATTACTATTTCTTGTTTTTGTAAACTTGCTATTTTCCATAACTATAGACTTCTTTAGTTGTTTCCATTTTACGTGAGCATGGAGCAGGACCTAAACTATCCTCTCAGCTTAGTCGAGGGGAAAGAAATCGTCAATATGCCTGAAGCCGTGGGTTTCATCACGATGTTTTCCTTTACCGTAAGAGCAATGCCAATTTTCTAGTGTTTACATAGATAGAGACATTGTTTATAGTAAACACAATTTTTAAATTACATTAAATATAACAAAACAAAGCATAAGTCTAAGTGTTACATACGGCGGCCTTATCGTTCAAAGCAACCTCTTCCAGGCAACCTTTAGGAAGATGTCATGGAAAGGATAAGTTTCTTTTATTTTGTGCAGTTAACGTTGTCATTAATCTTTAAATTTCAATTTTCTTGAAAAATAAGTATTTGCTTTGGCAGTAGGTACCTAATATTTTTCTACTTTTTTCATGTCTTAAAGAATCACGTTTTTGTCTCGTTACCTAGAATACACGAAATCTCTAAAAGAAGAGACCGATCAATTCGAAGTGACGATGTTAAAGAAGTCAGAAATCATCTCTAAATTGGAACGGGAACTGGAATCCCTTGACTTTGATGCCAATTGCAAACTCAAGAAGAAAATGTAAGAGCTTCCTAATCGTTGTCTATGCTAAATGAAAAAGAACGATTTGATTGTTTGTTTGAATTGAATAGGGTCCCAAAATATTTAACCGATTTTGATGAAACTTGGTATAGGAATACATTGATAATTAAGTTTTTAATACAATTACAGTAACTAATAAAAAGATGTCTGGTAAGAATATCGGGATAAATAGTTGTCTATATGTTAATCCAGGTTTTCTGCTATCGACATACTAAGTTTCATCACAATCGGTCCAGCCGTTCTCGAATTATAAATGGCGTAACACTTTGTTTAATTAGACGTAGTGATAAAGAAACATATTTAATTTAATTTAGTGCGATTGATTTAATTTTTGTAGCTTAGATTCAAATCGTCAAATGGTTCTGGCGACGAGAGCTCACGTGATAAAGAACGAGATGCTGAAGGATGAAGAGCAAGAAGTTAGTGAAATTTATCAGAACTTACTTAAACAACACCTTCAAGACGAGAAGAATCAACGCCTGCGCAGGTTGGTTTAAGGCTATATGCGCGTCCATTAAACATTTCAATATAAGCATTGTTTTATAGGCATGCATATTTTTCTAAAGCAAATACCTACTGCTATATTCTGGCAAAGAAATTGGCAACCCTACAAAAGATCTCCATAACAACTTGCGATGGTTTCTTTTCTAAGGTTTAAAGTGGAAACCCAGCTATTGTCATGGATCCAGAAATATGATCTCGACATGGGAGAAAAACAGATTGAACTGGACGATTTTACTGAACAATATGAAGACGAATGCAAGAAATGTGAGGACTTGGAGGTAAGATTAAATCTCTATGGTTAAAGCTCGGTCTCTATGGTTAAAGATAATCAAAAGCTATCAGAGTCCATATAGCCAAATCTGGACAACCATAGAGTACAATTTTATGTTTTAAATCCTTTTTTTTATCTCCTACACTGACCTCTATAGTAAGGTATATCCACGGGATAACAATATTTCACCTGACTATCGAATTCAGACCATAGAGGATTTAAGTCTGTTTTGTGTCTATTATGTCATTGTAGTTATTTTTGATTTGTTTTCTAGTTTATTTTACAAAGTACTTTATAAAAATAGGTGTATTTAAGGATAATACTCTACAGATTTTTTAAATTAAAATGTCGAATAAAGAAAACATTTTCGAATCGTGCTTATTTAACATCTTATATTTCATGGAATTGTAAATAAAACAATCAGAATCAAATAACATAAACACATATACATATAAAATGAAATAACATAAATACATATTCGAGTAGATACAGGAGGAGTACTTAAAGGCAGTAATGATGTCAATAGAAAAAGATTTGTTGTTCCCCCACATTGACGCGGATGAAATTCAAAACCTGGACCTGGTCCTGGTGCAAATAACGTGCGCTAAAACATATTAAAAATGCCTTCACCCATACAGAACCAGATAGCAGAGCAGGATAAACAATACATTCCTCTAATGGAAGAAAGAGAAGCAGAATATCAACAAGAGATGATGGAGAAGATGAACAAGTTCCTGTTGGAGCATGCGGCGAGGGTCATACAGAATGCATGGAGAGAAGTCTTGGCGAACAGAGCTGAGAAGAAAAAGGTAAGAAGTGAGGGTACTAGTAGTGGTAAAGGGGGTGTTTTACATGTGGAGTATCCAGTTGAGCATCGCTCCGCTGGTGAACACTAGCACACAAACGTTTTATTGCTTTTTTCTAAAGATCGCCAGTCGTCGAGTCTAGAGATTCACCGAAGAAAAGTAGAGAAACGATTGTTGTTTTACGACTATACAATATTCGGAATTTCTCAGATAATTTCAGATATAAAATAGGTATTAAAAAGAAATAGGTATGTTGTTGTAAACCACCGTTAAGTTATTAATAATTATATTACTTTTTCTTACATGCAGCAAAAAGGAAAAAGCAAGAAAGGCAAAAAGAAAGCGTAAACCACCACAACTCTTCCTACTTTCCCCATTTTTCCATTCGTTTACCTCCTCCTCCTTTCTTTATTTCATAAGTCCAAAGATCCCGTAACCCAGTTTTTCCTGACTTTACCCAAACATTTCCAGCTAAAGAAAATGGTAAAGAAGATGCAAGACGCGGAAGAAGCGGCAGTGAGAGCTGCCGCAAAAGCAGAGAAAGCGGAAGCAGCAGCAGCAAGAGCTGCCGCAAAAGCAGAGAAAGCGGAGTTGGCGCTGCAGAAGAAGAATCAAACAAAGTAACACGTGAATTCTTTTTCAGTTTGGAGAAGATGTAACAAATATCTTCTATTCAAGTCTGAATGGTCTTTGTCGATTTATTTTTTACTTTACGATGCATTTATATCTTTTTTAGACTGTTTGTTTGTACTTTATTTATTGGTTTTGCTACATTTGGATTTGTACTTACCTTAGCTAAATAAATATTCTATTGTGATTATGATTTTTACCTATCGTAGCTAATAAACAACTTAGCGTTCATGCGGCGGTAGGTAATAAATAAATAAATAATAAATATTTCAGGACATTCCACACATCGCCATCTAGCCCCAAGCTAAGTAACTAGACTTGTGTTATGGGTGCTAGATAACGGATATACTACTTATATACCTTTTTTTTGTAAATATATACTTATAATACATAGAAACAACCAGACCACAGACAAATATCTAAGCATAAATACTTGTCTGAGGCGGGAATCGAACCCGCAACCCTGTGTTTGGCAGTCCGGCATGGTGACCATTGTGCCAACTGGGTCGTCAAATTATCTCTAATAAATCTAATATCTTAAGGTGAATTATCTCTATGGAATTCTTCGACCATATTGCTAGAAGATGGATTTATTCCATCTTTCCTTGATATTTTCCCAACAACAAAATCACACGTGTGGTCACCGTAGGTGGTCACAATACTGTCTATATCATAGACAGTATTGGTTCTCTATGCCAATCAATACTAAGTACTAGCTCCCCATAAACTTTTTGAGAAAACGTCGCTTTGAAAGTAGCATCAGAACATGACAGCTGTAATATTTTTTGTTGTGTATTTGTGCGTGATTGTGAGTTTTTGTAACAAAGAGAATTTAAATACTGCGTTTTTGTAATTTTACTAACTATAGTTAAAACATTAGCACTAGAAGATTTTCCTAACTTGAACCTAGTGTGTTATAAGCTATTCAAATGGATACTTCGTCTGGTACCTTGCAATCGCCATCCACTTACTCAGAGAGTTCGAAGACTGCCAGCAGCAAATCAGGACTTGCTCTAGATAAGGATAGGGATCGAGATTTTACCAAGGACAATGGTTAGAATGAAGATCTAAAAAACCTACTTATTCAATAGCATCAAGCATGTGAACCTGCTATCACCTACCGTATGAATATCTTGCGCCTAGAGTTTTTAGACGCATCTAGTTAGTGCTCAATTTCATGTCACAAACTACATTCTTTAGGAAAATAAAGGTAAGATGCGGAAATTGTAATATGTTGCAAATAACACAGCTTTAGATTAGATCCATTATCTTATGGAATTCGATTCACAGCTGCTTCGCCAATCGATCTCGAGTGCCACATTCAAGAGGAACGAATCACCAAGATCCTGAACGAAATCATCTACAAGGTGAAGCTGTCGATATGTCTGCCGAAGCTCATTGATGAGATGAGGACCCTGCGGTCCATTCTCACACCGCATCACCTGGACGATGTCAGGTTTATATTCGACCAGTATGATAACCCGCTGTTCTCCACCAGTTTAGAGAATATGGGTGCCGTAGAGGACATCAAGGCGGTGAGTTATTTTATACATTTGAGATTTTTAGGTCAGAAATAATTTACTTAATGTTATTTTGCTAATCCAGGGTGATATATCTTTGAAAAACCGTCTCAATCCAGAGCTTGGCCATCTTCTGTGCATCCTTCACAGTTACCCAGCTTTGGAACCTAAAGTGGAATCGATCTTTACTGAGGTATCATTGATCTTAACTTCTAAGTTTTAAGTCGAGTATTTTACATAAGTATACTTAAAGTGCATAATTTTATACATTACCCAGCGAAATAGGTAAAGTAGATGTTGTTGGCTCTTAGATTGGTCAAATAAAATTATGTTAATTTTCCTTTCAGATGAGGAACAAATACGTATCGGTTTCTGTAAGTCATTTCATAGGCACCTATCTAGATCTATACTTAATAATACTTATACAATTCTTTGTCCTGACTGACTGACACAGCCTAAACCGCTGATCGTAAAGACCTGAAACTTGGAGGGTGTGTTCTTTGCATGACGTAGGCATCCGATAAGATGGGAAGGGGGGGGGGGAGGGCAATGTGATTCCTTGGTCCATTTTTGAATTCTACGCGGACGAAGTCGCGAGCTAATACTAGTCTATTAATATAAAAATAAAAAGTCCTGACTGTTAATCAATCAGTCGGATTTAGATTTTTTAAAATCATTGCACAGCTCAAACCATTGGACAGTACGGGCTTAAATTTAACATAACTACGGATAGCTATTATGACGTAATCATCCGCTAAAAAGGATTTTTGAACATTTACGTTGTTTCAAAAAGCTAGTTATAATTGATAGGATGATAAAAGAAATAACACGACCAATTGTTGTTTTTCTTTGTTAGTCGATACGCCCACGACCGGAAATGGAATATTTAATCGAATTAGAACGTTTCCGTGATCTTATGATAAGACAAATGACTACCACTGCAGAAGAAGAACTTGCTGCTAAATTATACACGAGGAAAGTTGAGATTTCTAATCAGAAACTCATTGAGAAAATCAAAGGTCAGTTTATTTAGTGCTTAATCACTTCGATGTATAAACGAAACCTGTGCAGAATAATATAATGATGGATAAGAGAAACTATTTAATTATTATTTTAATTATTTGCCGTGGGGTCGCGGCGTAAGAATATCGTCCCCTCCAACTCAGCCCGTGGATGTCGTAAAAGCCGACTAAGGGATTCTACCAGAGGAAGGGCAGCAGCTTCCTTCTGAGTATTTAATACCTAACTGCGATCACCAATCCGCCTGCCAAGCGTGGTGATTATGGCAAAACCCCCCCCTACATGACGGATGTAAACAGAGAACGGCCCCCAGTCCCCGGCAGCTCCGCTATTCCTGGTCACGGTAGCGGCCATGGTAACGGCGGGGCAGGGGGTGCTAAGAATCTCCGGAAGAGATCGAGCTACCAAACTAAATACCGACGACCCTTGCACCTGGTAACATACAACGCGCGAACTTTGAGGACCGACGAGATGATAATAGAGCTGGAAGAAGCGGTGGACAAGTTGCAGTGGGATATCATAGGGTTATCAGAAGTCCGAAGAGAGGGAGAGGACACGATCACCCTTAATTCCGGCAACTTGTTCTACCACCGGGAGGGCGACCAGCTGTCCCAACATGGTATCGGGTTTCTCGTCCGCAAGTCTCTCGTCAACAACATTGTTAAGATCGAGAGCGTTTCGAGCAGGGTGGCGTACCTTATACTCAGAATCACCAACCGGTATTTGCTGAAGGTCATACAGGTATACGCGCCACACTCGAAACGCCCCGACGATGAAGTGGAGGTCATGTACGACGATATTGCACGTGTCATGCATGCCTCAAAAACACACTACACGGTTGTGATGGGGGACTTCAATGCGCGGCTTGGCAAGAAGAGCGGTGACGAACTGAGAGTGGGCCAGTTTGGATTTGGACAGCGAGACCAAAGGGGCCAGCGATTAGCCGACTTCATGGAAAAAGAGGGACTCTTCGCGATGAACTCTTTTTTCGAGAAGCGGTCGTCCAGGAAATGGACGTGGCTGAGCCCACGCGGTTTTAAGCATGAGATAGACTTTATCATGACGAACCACAAGCACATATTCAATGACGTCTCTGTGATCAACAGGGTGAAAACCGGCAGCGATCATCGCTTAGTAAGAGCGTCATTGAATATCAATGTTAAGCTAGAACGGTCTCGTCTGGTAAGGTCTACGGTACGCCCAAATCCTGTCCAAATACAAAATCCCGAAAGCTTTCAGTTGGAGCTACAAAACCGCTTTGAATGCCTCGCGGAATGCGTAACAGTTGACGAGTTGAACAATGGGCTGGTGGAAACTGTCCAAGCGGTCGGATCGGAGTTCTTTAAGACCCGCCGCAGAAATAAAACACAGAGACTCTCGGATCACACTCTGCAGTTAATGGCAGAGAGAAGTGAAATGAGGCTGCAGTCTTCGGCAGATATGTCAAGATACGGTGTGCTCAACAGACAGATCTCGAAGTCCATCCGACGCGATTTGCGCTCCTACAGTACTAACTGTATTGTGAGCGCAATAGAGCGGAACAAGGGCTCGAAAGTGTTCGCGAGAGATCTGTCTTTTGGACAAAACCAGTTGACAAGGCTGAAGACCGATAGCGGCAGCATCATATCCTCCAAGCCTGAGATCCTGAGAGAGCTTGAAAAGTTTTATGGACAGCTGTACACCTCGTTGCAATGCCCTGCAAACAACACGGCGGGCGATGCAAGAGCCCGTTTAACCCGATACTATACCGAAGATATCCCGGACGTCAGCCTGTACGAGATAAGTACGGCTCTCAAACAGCTCAAAAACAATAAGGCACCGGGGGATGACGGAATAACGACAGAACTTCTGAAGGCGGGTGGAGCACCGGTACTTAAAGTCCTTCAGAGGCTGTTCAACTCCGTCATTCTCGAGGGACAAACGCCAGAGGCGTGGAACAGGAGCGTGGTGGTACTGTTCCATAAGAAGGGTGACAAAGCCCTTCTAAAGAACTATAGGCCCATCTCACTGTTGAGCCACGTCTATAAGCTGTTTTCGAGAGTTATCACCAACCGTCTTTCTCGAAGGTTTGACGACTTCCAGCCTCCCGAACAAGCCGGGTTCCGAAAAGGCTTTAGTACCGTAGACCACATTCATACACTCCGGCAGATTATACAGAAGACAGAGGAGTATAATCGGCCGTTATGTCTTGCGTTTGTGGACTACGAGAAAGCCTTTGATTCAGTCGAAACCTGGGCAGTGCTACAGTCCCTCCAGCGGTGCCAAATCGACTACCGGTATATCCAAGTGCTGAAGTGTTTGTATAGCAACGCCACTATGTCTATCCGGCTTCAGAACCAGAGCACAAATCCGATCCCATTGCAAAAAGGGGTGAGACAGGGAGACGTTATCTCTCCGAAACTGTTCACCTCTGCATTGGAGGATATATTTAAGCTCTTGGACTGGGACGGATATGGCATCAATATCAATGGCGATTACATCACTCACCTTCGGTTTGCCGACGATATAGTCATCATGGCAGAATCGCTGGAGGACCTCAGCAGGATGCTGAGAGACCTCAACACCGTCTCCGGACAGGTGGGTACCGTCTTAAAATGAACATGGGTAAGACAAAGATCTTGTCGAACGCCCATGTCGTACCCATACCTGTTCACATCGGAGACGATGTTATCGAAGTTGTTGATCACTATATCTACCTAGGCGAAATGGTCCAACTAGGTAAATCCAACTTCGATAAAGAGGTCAGCCGACGAATCCAACTCGGTTGGGCAGCGTTCGGGAAGCTTCGCAATATCTTCTCGTCACAAATACCACAGAGCCTCAAGACGAAGGTTTTCAACCAATGTGTGTTACCAGTGATGTCATACGGATCCGAGACGTGGTCGCTGACTATAGGCCTTGTTCAAAAGCTCAGAGTCGCTCAGCGGGCTATGGAGAGAGCTATGCTCGGAGTTTCTCTACGTGATAGAATCCGAAATACGGAAATCCGTAGAAGAACCAAAGTCACCGACATAGCCCTCAGGATTAGTAAGCTGAAGTGGCAATGGGCAGGTCATATAGCTCGCAGAACTGACAACCGATGGGGAGTAAAGGTTCTCGAGTGGCGGCCGCGATGCAACGCGAAACGGAGTGTTGGGAGACCAGCTGCCCGGTGGACCGACGACATTGTAGCGTCGTGGGTAGTCGGTGGATGGAGGCGGCTCAGGACCGCTGTTTGTGGCGTCGTATGGGGGAGGCCTATGTCCAGCAGTGGACGTGCATGGGCTGACATGATGATGATGATGATGATTTAATTATTCAATACAACAACTAACGCATACACATTAATTATAGGCTTTCTTTAGTACATCGTGCAGTAACACGTGTTTTGCAGTGTAGCAGTACTTATATCTATATATATATATATATATATTGGAATCTCGGAATCGGCTTCAACGATTTATTACTATTTTTTAAAGTTATTCCAGCAGATGGCGTTGTTAAGTAACACGAAGTCAATGAGTGTTTGCTTTGAGGTAAGACTAAGTAAAAAAATATAAAAAATACCGAGCAAAGCTCGGTCATCCAGGTACTAAATATAAAAACTGAAGTCTTGACTGACTGCCTAACTGATATATTAACACTGAGCTCAAATCAATAGACAGATCGGGCACTTCGACATAGCCGTTCCCCTAACAATAAAATCTATGTATAGATTGTACTTTGTATGCTTATTGTTATCTTTTTTTCATGTAGAATACACGGAATTGTTGAAAAGCGAAATGGAACATTTTGAACAGACAATAGCTATGAAAACCGATTTGACGCAGAAACTTGAGCAAGAAGTTGTATTCTTGTATCACGATAGTAAAACCACACTCAATAAGAAAATGTTAGTTGTAAACATTTTTAATAAATTGATTGTTTTAATAGGTTTTCTCTGTGAGGAAAGTTCAGTGGATCCTTTCTTCACTAGCGTTAACTCTGCGAGAAGGCAGCCTAGTCTTTTCTTCTTTCAAGGCTCCTAATTTTTATTGTGTTTTGTTGTAATTTCATATTTACGTATTTGTTTATCAATTTTAGTATTGTCTCTATATTTATATTGAATGTACCTATATTTTAATTCTTGCTGGATTATGATTTGTGTTTTTGCTTGCTTGTTTTGTATCTATACCTATTCTATTTTCTACTCTTGCGAACCTATCGGCTTTCTGTTTCTTGTCGTTTCTTATTATTTTTGAAAAGCTGTATAGAGTATATTAGAGTAGGTATAGTTTACCAAAATACCAATCGTGTGCCTCTGGCTTGCCCCTAAATCGATGTACAATTCGAGGTCATGTGATCATCGACGATTAAATTATGCTCCCAAAAGTACTTATATGTATCTTTACAGAATAACTAGAAAAGAAGAAAAAATACACTAAGATTCGCTATTAATTCAAATCACCTTGATCACATTTTAACCATCTCTGCCAACAATGGGTCTACCAACATACACATTAATCAAGTAGATTATGAAGAAGTATCTTACGGTTATCAAATTGTACCTTGGTATAGTACTAGAAATCGAAATGGTCCTAAGATGGATCCTTGAGCAACCCCCAAATCTACAACAGATAAAAAAATTAACAATAAATCATCAATGGTTTTTATTCCAACTAATAGCATGTTTTCAGATTGGATTCCGATCGTCAAATGGTGTTAGCATCTCGTTCTCATGCAGTGAAGAACGAACTGCTTAAAGAAGAAGATATGGAGACGCATGAGAATTATGAAAATACCCTCAGACGACACTTAATGGATGAGAAAGCTCAGAGACTACGTCGGTGAGGACAAAGCACTTGCTTGGTTTACCTATCAGCTTCAGATATACCTACTTAATTCTTTAGTTTCTAGTTAAAGTATCTACTAAGTATTTTTACACAACGCTTTTTAGTATTAAACTTAGTACCAACTTAAGCTTGTTATGTACATGAGAAACACTTGTAGGAAAATATAATATATGAAAACAATATACATAATAAACGAAATCTCCTAAACCAGAAACGAATAGGTTTCTGGTTTAGTCTGTAGTTCTTAAAAATATTTGTTCAACGGTGGAAATCAAACTAGTTTGTTCTCGTTTAGTCATACCATTTAATAGCGCTGTTTACGCCCGTTACTTTAAAGGAATATCTAAAGTTCTTGTAATTTCGTACCTACTTATGATTCCTATTTGTCAAAAGGTTCAAAGTTGAAACGCAGTTGATGTCCTGGCTACAGAAATACGATAATGAAATGTCAGAGAAGCAAATTGAGTTGGACGACTTTATCGACAAGTACGAGGAAGAGAAGAAAAGGAGCGAAGAGTTAGAGGTTACTTAATGAATTATGATTTTTTACATTGAGATTCTGATTCTGTCATCGTTAAGAATAATAATAATAGGGTGTAGCTCGGCAACTAGATGTCCAAGTCATCCAAACAAAGTTATAACAATCTTCATAATAAAGTTTTATACATTAATTAACTGACAATATGCGGTCTAAATTACCAAAAAAATACTAAATTTTAGACATAAAAAGGAAAAATTGTATCCTTTTAGTGATATAACTGAGCAATTAGAAGTACCTAATTTTCAAAAATACCGGTAGAATTCTGTAAATCGGACTTGTGAAATATACCAACGATGTTTAAAGAAATCTTGATTTTAACTAAAACGTCATTCTCTAGGAAGAATTGGAAGAGCAAGACAAAGAATATATTCCGCTTATGGCTGAAAGAGAAGAGGAATATAACCAGGAGATGACTACGAAGATGAACGAGTTCTTGATCGAGCACGCCGCGCGTGTTATACAGGTTGCTTGGAGAGAGGTGCTCGCTAACCGTACAGAGAAGAAAAAGGTAAACACATTGATTGCCTACTGTAGGTAGCCGTTTTATAAAGTGTGAATAACGAAGGGTTATAATATAGGTATAGAAAACTCAGGAATCACTAAGACATTTATATAAATGACAACTCTTGCTGTATGGAAGCTGAATTAAACTTTATTGCGTCATAAGCAAAAGTTTTTTTCTGCGGAGTGATCCTATATTAGTATTCTATGCTGTCAATTATATTTTAGCTCAAGAAACTGCAGAAGAAGATGATAGCGGAAGCAGAGGCCGCAATTATTAGAGCGGAAAGGCAAGCTGCTAAAGAAAAGAGGGAGGCAGCAAAGGCGGCGAAGGAAGCTAAGAAGAATAAATAAAATAAAGGTAAAAATAAAACTACATTTGATTCACGATAAATATTTCGGAACGTTTTGGATGTCTATGATGTTTGCATCGAACTAATGCATTCTTGATTCTGGAGAAAAGCAGAATATATTTGTTTTCACTGAATTAAACCTAGTTTTTATTAATTTATATTACCTTTTCATTCGTTAATTTTACTATTACGTCATGTGTAAATATTTCTTATATGTATATCCTCTTTATGATTAATTGTTTTAATCTTTCAGCAAACTGTATTGTTTTACTAATTAAAATTAAAAGAAAATTAAAATACTGTGTCATATTCTTTGTATATTTCATTGTACGTTTACAATTTAACAATTTTTTTAGCAAATAAAAATAGATTTACATAGAAAAATATAAGGATAAAAAGCAATATACTTACTTTAAACGATGATTTATCAGTTAGAGCCTTAAAAAATTTAGCTGCCGCATTATTGGAAGAACAATAGCGTCTTCGATGTTGTTTAACTATGACCAATCTATTTCTTTTGACGTTCTTGGCAGTGACGATGTTGTAAACAAATATGTATACAGTTCACATAAGAGTTTAGACTATAGGGTAGATCCCATGTATTTTAATCAAAAATATACCAGGGGTTTGAAAATGGTACCCTTGTTTTATAAGTTTACGAAATCGGAAGTCAATATGTATTATTTAATGATCTAGTTACGATCAGGGGGAATGAAAGTATTGGTCTGAGATTGGAGAGTATTGATTGACTTTATGGTATGTATATCATGATTTTTCATCATCGTCGATGACTTTGAGATGTCTCAAGGCTCTCAGATCAATGAGTGTATCGGAGGAGCTCTTGGTGGTTGGTACGAAGGAAATGGCTCGACGGGCTCTTTCACCGTTCCTGAAGTTTGGGTTCAAGTCCTAGAAGAAAAAAAACTATCAATAAGAATCTAGTTCATAATTATTTTAGTAAGGCAGTGAAGGTATCAATGGATATTGAGATAATTGTTGATAATGATAAATCAGAAAAAAAACGCAATCAAATTAGTCCGTTACGTTGATAACAATAAATCTAAAGAATCAGGTAAAGTCATATTTTTTCTCAAAATAAGTAACTAACTTCTTTCGACAGTAAAAATTAAATTATTCCTTCCAAGAATAAATTTTAATGTCTCTTAGAGCAAAGATTTGATTTCTTTTTTGTTTGTTTGCCTTGGATAGGATCCGAAATTACTGGACCGAATTTGATGAAACTTGGTATGGGATATATGAATTCATTGGGAGTGTCATAGGCTTTTTATCCCGATATTCCCACGGGATTGAGAGTTACGCGGGTGAAACCACGAGTGCTAGTAATATATAAAAATAGAAATGTTGTTTACTTACTCTAAATTGCACTTGTAACGCCTGTGCAGTGTGTTCAGTCTTGGATATTTTATGTTGTGCTGCTTTCAGTTCATCGTCCAATCGTTGCTTCTCATCTTCTAATTCTTTAAGTCTTTTTTCTGCTTCTGGAAATCACAATAATACAACTTACAACTTGGAAATATTGTTTTTAAGCGATAAGGCTGCCCTTTGTACAATTTCATTTCTGGTGTTTATAATAAAGTGTTCATTTAATTATTTATTGGTTTGTTTAATCTTGCTTCGCTAATACTACTTTTAAACTTTACCTTTATATTGTGCTTCCTTTTCCGCCTGTAATATTTCGAACTGCTTTCTCTTTAAGCGTTCTTCTTCTAACAGTCTACGTTGTTCTTCTTGGAGCCTCTCTAATTCTTCTCTTCTTTCCCATTCCTCTGCCAATACTCTATAAATAATGTAATATTATATTTAATTATTCTATATATTTTATTTTAAAGTTATACTTGTTGTGGGAGCTTACCTAGCTTGAAGTGCTCTAACAATTTCTTCATCTCTTTTAGCTTGAGTTTCTTCTTGAAGTAGTCTTTCTAATTCGGTTTGTGCATGTTTTAGTTCTTCTAACTTTTTGTTGTCTTGTTGTGCTAGTTCTACTAATTCCTAGAAAAAATAAACAATAGAGATTTAAACTTCTTTATCTACTTTCTTTTAAGCATTCCACAAATGGCTTAGTGATTGCCTTGAAGAGATCGCTTATAGCGATAAGGCTACCCATTGTGCCATATGTTTTTTTTTTAATTATATTTTATCAAATATTATGGAAGTACTTATGTTAGAATTAATTTTATGTTTACTCGTGTTTTGTTTTTATGGTGCAATAAAGTGTTTTCCTACCTATCTATTTTAGTGCTAACTCTGGCATACACAGGGTATTTTATTAGTCTCTCTTTTTCTTTTGTATGAGGCAATATTATCTTCTTTCGGAAACTTATATGGAAAGTTGACTCGGTGATTTCAGAATCAAAATCAGGTTCCTAATATTTAGAATGAAAAACCAACAGGTTCCCAAAGCAGCAGTCGTCTACTAAACATCCCGTATAGTTATACAGTACCTGCGCCTGCGCCTCTGCCTTGCGCCTCGCTCGCACCTCGTGCTGCAGCCTCGCCCGCGTCTCCCTTGCCTCCTTGTCTCTCCTAGCGCCCACACCGCGCCGTCCAGCCCGCGCCCGTCGCTGGTAACCTTCGGCTCCTCCTGACACTGATATCGCTTGACGAACACCTGATATCCATTGGAGACGGCTCCTGAGGAACGAATGTCGAAATATCGGTCTGAACTTTTAGTATGGGAGCTTGGTATAGTGTTTTTTTTGCCCGGTGCATTTCGAGCCCTATGTCAATCGATAGAGGGCATTACAATGAACAAATGATGTAGTCACACCGAACCTTTAAAGCGTCTTGGTAACGGGATATTTGACACATTTAAAAAAAAATCATATGACAACAGCAACACGTTTGGTTAAATATCCCGTTTCCGAGACGCATTAGCTGTTCTGTGTGAAGGCATTATTTGTTCGCCATAATGCCATCTATCAATAGGTATGGATTTCAAAATATGCACCGCGGCATTTTAAGTTACTATGCCTGTTGTGTCCAAAGGATTTGTGTCCAACGGGTTGTTGAAATCTGGCTGGTTTCACAGACGTAGACTTTTAATCCCTCAAAAAATAATATAGTCTTAGAGAAATTTTATAATTTAGAGCACCCAAAAGGTCGGAATAATATTGAAATGTAATTTAAACAATTTTATTTACGAGAATTGATCTTCCGACCATGCCATAAACTTACTTATGATCTTGCGTGCCGAATTCAAAGGTCCTATCAGGTGTGATAAGCTGGAACTTCTGTATCTTCCCCTCGCCCACAGCTGCTTCCACAGAACAATATTCGTCGATGACAATCCGGCCACATTGGTCCTTTTGCGAGGAGCTCTTGTAGTAAGTAAGGGAGCAAGGTTGGAGAACGAACCAGTATTCGCGCATCGTGGGTAGGAGGTAGCCCCTTTTGAAGAGATAACCCTGGAATGTTGGGGAAACCAAAATTACCATTTTTATATCCTTGATTGACTACAAAACAGGTACCTGCCATGGAATTTTTGACGTGATATCGTCTAATAAATCGATGAACAACTGCCTTCACACACGTCATGCGTCATGTTCGGAAACGCGTCATGTTATTGAAGGATGTTTTCTTATGGCGTTATCACGTAAAATGATCGTCCGTAAATCGACTTTCCAGGCAACCATTTTACTAAAACTTAAGTTTATAGTTTGTCTGTTCAGTCTCTCTGGCTTTAAATTAAATGGATGATTGTTGTAACTGAAGAATCTGTCAGCACTGAATTGAAAAAGACCAATAAATAAATATGAAATAGACGGTAAACTATAATAAGGCGTCCGACTAGATGGACGGACGACTTAAGGTGAAAGGGTACCGGCGCTCTCTCCATACAAACGTAGTCGACTGTTTCAAAGAAAATGAAAAAAAAAACAAAACATAGGGGCATGGTCATGGCAGTTATAAGTTTTATGCAAAAAAAATTTGCTCTAGTGTCATTATCCAGGGAGAAAACAGTCGACTACGTTTGTATGGAGAGAGTCCTCGACCCTTTCCTCATAATCAAGGTCGCGGGAAGCGGGAAGACACGGAGAGCATGTGACCGATCGCTCTGGAAGTCTTTGGGGGAGGCCTATGTTCAGCAGTGGACGTCTTGTGGCTGATATGATGATGATAGTAGTAAATATATATGAAAATGGAAACAAGTTTATACCTTTTTAATAATATCCTCAATAAAAACATCATATATCTCGTCTACCGCCTCCACCAACGCCGCTGAATGTAGCTGCTGGTCTCCACAGTATTTGGCTTCGAGCACAGCTAAGAACGCCACCCATTTGAAATGGCCTATAGACGTTCCTAGTGCATCCCAGTCGGCCGCGTCCCAACGAAGACCGAGGCAGAACACTAGCTGTTCTGCTACGATGCCTGCTTCCGATGGCTGGAGAACTACCTGATGGAGAATTACACCAATAATTGTATCTATTGGAGCAGTTATTACGGAAAAACATGAGAGCGGTGTTGGCTTAGTGGTAGATACCTCGACTTTCATTCTGAAGGTCGTGGGTTCGAATCCCGGCCGGCCGTGCACCAATGTATTTTTCTTATGAAAAAATTATGTGCGCTAATTGACATTGCTCTTACGGTGAAGGAAAACATCGTGATGAAACCCGCGGCTTAGTTGGCTCCAGAAGTATTGACAAGATCTCTTCTCTGGACATGGTCGACTAGGCTGAGAGGGTAGTAGGTGCTGGGCAAGCCTACTCCATCCTCACGCAAAAAGGACCCAATTAGAAAGGGTCTAATCGCGGAAAAAAGTCCGTTCAAATACAAGTACGGAAAAACATTTCCGTATAATAAAATGAGCAATTCGACTAATAATCACATTGTATTACGCTCATAACTTAAACGTAGGCAGACGACGACGGACGATTGGACTAAGAATTGATGTGCACTAATGTGTAATATAACCTATATCGCGAGATTCCTCGCGGGATGGCCCGTTCAGATCCTGAGATATTGCAAAAAAAATGGCTGACACAGGAAGGGATAATTAAATATGATGGGAAAGATAAGTCCAAAGTCACAGAATGAATGAGCCCAGGCTACCAAATGCCAATTCTCGTAAATAACATTGTTCAAATTACATCTCAATTACATTTTGAATACCGGGGGCTGTCTACATACAAAAGTAGTCGATTGTTTTCTCCCTGGATAGTGACACTAGAGCAAATATTTTTGTTTCATAAAAATGACCTGTGTTTTTTTTTGTTTTTAATTCTTAATTTCTATGATAATTATAAAATGAAAAAATAAACAAAACATAGGTGCATAATCATGGCAGTTATAGGTTTTATGGCACAAAAATATTTGTGCCAGTGTTATTATTCAGGGAGGAAACAGTCGACTACGTTTATATGGAGAGAGCCCCCGGTACCCACCTTAAAGTAGCTCAAAACACACTCAAAGTCCGCTTTTTATTAAAAAAAAACCTGACGGTGTCTTTTGCAATCGAAAAGCAATCCAAATGTTATGTAAATGCAATTTAATTTTTTTTATTAACGGCCTATGATGCTTCTATTTTGTAGATAGTCAATGGTTGAATGCGGAACTTTTAGTCTAAATTTGTTAAATTTTCTTTTTTTTTCACATTGTTATCAGTTATTTTTATACTCTTCATTATGTGTAGTGTAGAATCAAGCGTCTAGCAAGCCATTTGCGGAGACATTTAAATGGTATTTAGTTTTATGTTTAGTTTTATACTCTAGTAAAGTGTAACTGTTTGTCTTCCTTAATAAGTAAAAAAGATATATATAGGTAAAATAAACTAATAAATCAACGGCCATGTACGAGTCGGACTGGCGCACGAAGGGTTTCGTACTATTAGATTATATTGTGTTTGTATTTGTTGTTATACTAGCAACAGAAATACGTCATCTGTGAAAATTTCAATTGTCTAGCTATCACGGTTCATAAGATACAGCCTGGTGACAGACACACAGACGGACAGGCAGTGGAATCTTAGTAATAGGGTCCAGTTTTTACCCTGTAGGTACAAAACCTTTAAAATAATTGATTACGCAATAAGGTCAGTGATAAAATATAGCAAAAGGTGTGCCTTACTACACCTCTACGCGCGTTATGCGGTTAAAATTTCTATAACACTTTTATTATAAATATTAGTTTTTAATTCGAATGGATTGCATGAATGTGACATTGAATTAGCCAGTAATTTAATCGAATATGCAGTGCAGTAATTTAATCGATTATGAGACGTATTCAATACCAGTGAGCTCATTACACTCTCTTGATTCGTTCAACATCTGCTGTGCACGTGTCACGAGGCAAATACATTTGCTATAGTTAATTTGCTGACGATATAATCCTTGAGAATTATTTATTGTAGTTTTTTTGTTTTATTCATAAAATAATAATGCCAATTGCAAGTTAAAACATACCTACGCATACTACATAAGTATTCTAAACTTCGCGTAGGTCTCCCAAGTTGAGTACCTTCTCGATATTTTTGGTAAAGACATTTTCATAATCTTATTATTAAAACTGGTCCATAATGATAGCAACATGATGGTAACCATCATACATTTGTAGTATTTAATTTACTTATCAACACACAGAAATAAAAAAGTTCATTCTATACTGGCAGTTCTCCGCGGTTTCATCAGTGTACTTAACTCCCGATTCCGTGGAAATATCGGGATGAGAAATCTTCTTTTTCCCTGCTCTTTCCCCTGATTTTTTGGCGCCAGGGCAATCTGTCCTGGGTTGTCGGGCAATTCTTCAATGTCAAGTTTCATCAAAATCGGTCCAGTAGTTTCCGAGCCTATTCGTTACAAACACAAAAACAAACATCTTTCCTCTTTATAATATTAGTATAGATATAGATAGATAGTATAGACTACAACGTACCCATTTACCTATATAAATAATTGAACTTACGGCATATCGATTGGCCTCGTCAGCATCTTGCACCAGGTCAGCGAGGAGGCAAAATATCCTGAACAATTTGAACACGGAGTCGTCTGCGAATATTGGTTTGTCTCTCGTGAGGAGGTTCTTGCGACAAACCAACCAGCATACCTGAAATGGTTAAATTATTTTAAAATTATTCCTCTTTAATATGGTCCCCTCGAAACCTGAAAGTATTGAAGGTAGGTGCTCTTGGGTGAAGCTCGAAGTTCAAGCGTTGAAAAAAAGAAATAAAATATAAGTTACTATAGCAGCGCTCTGCGGTTTCACCCGTGTAACTCCCGATTCCGTGAAAATATCGGGATAAAGAGTTATGTTATTCACAATGAATCTATTTGTATCCCCATACCAAGTTCCATCAAAATCAGTCCAGTGGTTTCAGAGCCTATTTGTTACAAAGAAACAAGAATAATATTTTCTCTTTATTATAGTATAGATAGATTAGTACCTATTAATAATAAAAATAAATATTGCAGAACATTCCACACATCGCTATCTAGCCTCAAACTTGTCTTATGGGTGCTAGACAACGGATTTACTACTTATATACTTTTCTTTTGTAAATATATACTTAAAATACATAGAAACAACCAGACCACATACAAATATCTAAGCATAAATACTTGTCTGAGGCGTGAATCGAACCCGCAACCCTGTGTTTGGCAGTCCGGCATGGTGACCTTGTGCCAACTTGGTCGTCACAATAAGTAGAGGTATATTTAGAAAAGAACGCGTCTACAGATACGAGTTAAATAACTTTCAGCTTTTTATTCGGTTTAATAAATGACAATTCAAAAACTTGAAAACTATAACTCAAACTACAAGGATAATTGTTATAAAGAAAGTTAATTGAGTCGGTAAACGCACGGAGGGTGTCCATTAATTCAGTATATTCCCATGAATGGAGAACTTATTGTTCAGCTGGCCTACTAAGTGTTGCTGGACAATGGGTGCCTTATGAGGTGCCCGGCCCGACGACCGGATATGAACGTAATTGCTTCTTAATTGTTTTAATTTTACTGGTGTTGAATCTTGCAATGCAGTAAGTGTTAATTAAGCTTTTTTTGTGAATAGGAAGGGAGGATAACTAAGGGAGTCTATAAAAGTACATTACGATATAAGTATGGTAAATTGAATTTTGCATAGAGGCAGGTTATAACGCGCGAGCGCAACGCGAGCGTGTTAAAAGCCGAGATGCAAAGATCCGATTTAACTTATCAGAATAACTTTTTACACACTAGTGGCGTCAAGGTAATATAAAACGCACGCTTCCGTAATAGGTACGTTGGATTATGAGCCTAAAAGCGGTTATAAGATTCACTTTATGAGCAACTGATAAAATAATTGTTTTTATATACGCTGATACGAGTTACTTAGGTAACTACGATAATGTTGGCTATATATCATTACATAGTATAAAACAAGGTTGTTTCCCGCTGTCTGTCTGTCCCTGTGTATCTTCAAAACTACGCAACGGATTTTGATGTGGAATTTTTTAATAGATAAAGGATTCCAGTGGAAAATTATAAAACAAAACTACCAAGCGTACGAAGTCGCGAGCAACAGTTAGTATATAAGATAAATAAATAATTCTCATCAAGGAAACCAAATTACAAGAGCTACGAGTCTAACTCCCGTATTCACAAACAGTACTTAAGTTGCTCTTGGATTAGTGAACGCACTGCGCTAAATGCGGTCCTATGATTGGTCAATTTTGTGCTGCTCTCTTCACTCTAACGACTCTATGCGTTCGCGCGCACTATGCAACCTCATAGGGTTGATTGTGAAAAAGAGTGTTAATCCTTGCGTGAGGGTTTTTGAGGACGTAGGCGAGCACTAAGAAAGCATTTTAGCACCGCTAAAGTATGTCTATAACGTATTCTGTATTTGTAGGAAACGCATATCGCTTTTAAAGATATTCTAACACGAGCAAAACCGCAGGACGCGGCAAGTAGATAAAATATACACACCATTGTATCTATGTATCCTTTGTAAAATAATAAATAAATATTGTAGAACATTCCACACATCGCTATCTAGATAGATAGATAGATAAATCTAAGTAACTAGACTTATATTATGGGTACAACGAATATACTACTTATATACTTTTCATTTGTAAATATACTTATAATACATAGAAACCAGACCACAGACAAATATCTAAGCATAAATACTTACCTGAGGCGGGAATCGAACCCGTCTGGCGGCATGGTGAACATTGTTCACACTAGGTCGTCAATATGTAAGTACCTACTATGTAGTTACATTAAAAACGACTGGTTTTATATCTAGACTTGTCTTTGCTTATTTAAATAAAATACCTAGGTAACCTTGGTTTTGTGACTAAAACTTATTTATGAGACTTTATGTCCATTGAGGCATGAATAATGTTATGGGCAATTGATTATGTTTGAATGTTCCATTCAGATTGTCTCGCCTAGTGCTTATCGTGACAATGTTTTTGTCTAAATAAAAGCTGAGGTTTTTACAGGATACATATTGAATAGATACTTTTCATCTCAATTATTTTTTTGTAACTTTATTCATAGTTTTTTAATCAGTTACAGTAAGTACACAAACAAAAACCTATTTCCGTTGGAATTTCGAGATAAAAGTCGGCATTTATAGAATGCAGCGTTTATAGAATATGGCATTTGTATAATATGACATTCATAGAATGTGGCGTTTTAAACTCTTGTGACATTTGTAGAATGTGACACATCTTGTGGCACTCTATATTTCTTACCTCACTAATTTTCTTCTCAAATTCCCTTACGATGGGCAACGTGACAGCCTTTGGTAGTGAGCTGAAGACCTCATGCTGCAAGTAGTAGCGGAATTCATCGAAGGTGAGTTCCTGAGATGATCTGAAGTGGTCGAGGCCTTTCTCTACCCCGTACAGGTCAAGTAGAGTGCCTATGTTTGCTGTTAGCACCTGTAAAAAATAAATTTAGAATTAAAATAAATGGTTGTTTGTAAAGTCGGTTTACGGACGATAATTTTACGTGATAACGTCACAAGAACTCTTTTGGATCGTTGAAATTACCATTTTGCATACTTTAATAGATACATTGCTATGGTTACCTTGTCAATAACGGTAACGTGACATGACGTCACACTTTTTTGTGAGTGCAGCACGTTATCACGTCAAAAACCACTTTTATCCCCCATAACTTTCAGATGACTGAACCGATTTCGATCAAACAAGCTATGATCACTCCTGACTAATTCAAATTTCAAACAAAAGAAACGTAATCAAAATCGGTTTAGCCGTTCGGGAGCTCCGATGCCACAGACACACACTCAGACACGTCAAACTTGTAACACCCCTTAGTTTTTGATCATGTCGCCTCTATGGACCTATGTGCTTATGTAAATTATCAGGTGATGAATATTTAGCCAATTTCGAAAAAAAATATTTTATTGGTGCTTATTTTTTCAGGTGCTCTGAGGACACTAAAATGTCGCCTTTGAGCACTTGCGGGATATCACCCAGGACCTTAAAGTGGAATAGACCTTTTAAATAATGTTACCTTTTTGAACTTTCATTAAAGCCTGCCACTATGGTTATGGTTACGCCTTTTTCATTTGTAAAGGACAAAAACATAATTAGGGAAATAAAATAAAATTAGGTACTTAAGAGGAAAGGGTACCGGGGGCTCTCTCCATACAAACGAAGTCCACTGTTTTCTCCCTGGATAATGATACTAGAGCAAATATTTTTGTTGCATAATACTTATAACTGCCTTGACCATGCCCCTATTTTTATTTTTTTAACCCCCGACGCAAAAACGACGGGGTGTTATAAGTTTGACGTGTGTGTCTGTCTGTGGCATCATAGCTCCCGAACGGATGAACCGATTTTAATTTAGTTTTTTTTGTTTGAAAGGTATTTTTTTTTAAATCTTAATATCTATTATAATTAGAAAACGAAAAAAAAAACAAAACATAGGGGCATAGTCATGACAGTTTATAGGTTTTATGGCACGAAAATATTTGTGGTAGTGTCATTATCCAGGGAGGAAACAGTCGACTACGTTTGTATGGAGAGAGCGCCGGTACCCTTTCACCTTAAGTATATGGTAAATTGTGGCTAAAACAAAAATGAACTAAATCAAAATTCTAAAGGAAATAAGAATGCGGAACTTTCCTTCTTTCCACGAATGTTCCAAATGAAATGTCACCAAACGATACTAACTACCTACCTAACCTACTAAGTTATTGACAAGAACATTCATTTCCAAAATGGAGCTTCCAATTTTCGCAGAAATTACAATGAATTACTTGGAAACGTGGTTATTAGTGTAGAAGCAGCCGCACCCTGCACAGTTGAGTGCCTCAGCTAACGAATACTTCCACTACGACAGCTCAAGGTTTTCCTTTTATGTCTGACTTGTGTTCGCTGGTCAAACTCTTAGTGGGCTTAGTACATAACTACTTAATTACACGTACTTATTAGTGTTGCCGATCGATAGTCGACTTTCGCTGAATAATCGATAGTCTATCGATAGTTCATTAAAAACCGATAGTATTGATAGCTCAAAACGAGGCAATACTATCGATAGTATTGATAGTAATTGTTGCCCTTAAATAAAAAACTATCGATATCGATAGTATTGATAGTATTGTTGCCCGTAAATAAAAAACTATCGATAGCTCAAATCGTGGCAATACTTTTGATACTATTGATAGTTTTATTTTTATTTTCGAACAACAATACTACCTATTAAGTTTAATACTATTATACTATTAAGTTTAATACTATTATACTATTAAGTTTAATACTATTATACTATTAAGTTTAATACTATTATACTAATACGTTGTTGTTAAAGTATTGTTAGTATTTTTGTATAGTAATCGATAACATCGATAGTAGTTAATGCCACGTTTTGAGCTATCGATAGTATCGATAGGCCTATCGATAGATAGGCTTTTTCAGATGAAAATTATCTATGGTAAAACTATCGATAGTTTGGCAACACTACTTAGTACCTACTTATCTGTGATAAGTATAAACCTTTGTATTTTTCTTTATGGCCTATTCCGTTAATTTTAAGTGCTTGTAGACATGTTCTAAGGCATGCGGTTTGGCCGGATGAGGTTAGCCGTTCTGCTTGGCCGCAACCAAAAACATGTATGACAATGGTATGACACCGGTCGCTTGGAGCGCGGCGACCGGGGTCCAACGACGTCGGTTAGCCGGACGGTCGCTTAAGCACCAAGCGATAAATATAAATATATTGCAGGACAGTTCACACATCGCCATCTAGCCCCAAGCTAAGTAACTAGACTTGTGTTATGGGTGCTAGACAACGGATATACTACTTATTTACTTGTCTTCTGTAAACTATAACATGTGGTATAACTACATATAATACATAGAAACAACCAGACCACAGACTAATATCTAACCATTAAAATTTGTCTGAGGCGGGAGTTGAACCCGCAACCTTATGTTTGGCAGTCCGGCATGGTGACTATTGTGCCAACTGGATCTCTTGTATTATGTGCCATTGCGGTTAGCCGCAAACGCAACCGCATCTTGCGGACGACCGCACGGCTGATCGCATTCGGAAAAACCACATAGTGCACAGATAGCGTAGTCTAACGCCCGAATACTGAAAGGCTACTTATCTTAAGTGGTGATTAGATTGACGTTTAAGTGTATGCTTCAATTGGATAGGAGCGTCTTAAATATTTAGGGGACCCCTAAACATTTGAGAGTCGTTTGAGTGTTCGGCATGAGTCTCCTAAACTGTGGTCATGCCTTTTAAACTTCCTTATTATTATTATAATACAAACAAAATATAACCTACTCCATAATTTGTTGTCTTTAAAGTATATTTTTAATCCCCGACGCAAAAACGACAGGGTGTTCTATGTTTGACGTGTCTGTGTGTGTGTCTGTGTGTGTGTATGGGTGTATGTATGTGTGTGTGTCTGTCTGTGGCATTGTAGCTCCTGTAGCTCCCAAACGGATGGACCGATTTTGATTTTGTTTTTTTTTGTTTGAAAGGTGAATGAGTCAAGAGTGTTCTTAGCGTTGTTTGATCAAAATCGGTACAGCCGTTCAAAAGTTATAGGGCATAAGGGCTAAAAGTCGGGGGTTTTTTAAATATTAAATTTAAGTTTTTTTTATGCTTTACTTCTTATAAAGATTAGTTACTGTGACACATCCAGTATTACTTAGTATTATATTTGTAGTCTAACGATAAGTCTTGTCGAGTAAACAATGCAAATGGTAGAGGAAGGAAAACAGCGGAAGACGACTGAATAATTACGGTGACCATTTGTGTTTGTTTGTTTGATTCAAAGACTTGATAAATGCTTACTTACATTTACCCGATAAGGCTTTGTTTCCTACTGATAAGTTTATTTGGTTTGTCGGTGGCTTTAAAGGTTTAGGTTGCACTTAAAAAACAATGTGAATCGCCACCATTCGCCATTTAATTAAGGTGAAGTAGGACCTAAAAACCCCTATCCCTTTACGACGAGCGCGCCGCGCGATGACTCTATCTCTTTACCACGCGCGCCGCGATATGGCCGATTTAACTGTTTTAGGTAATTAAAAGACTAACATCAATTTTAGTGAAAATCCATCTGTTAGCCTAGTTACAAATTATTACGAGTGTGCCTTGATAGATGACTCTCTTCGCTACAGGATTTAAGAATTTAAAGATGTTTATGGAAGTAAAAATGTGTAAAGAGGCTTTATGGGCCAATAATTAACCCTCTACCTTCAATGAAAAAAACCGGCCAAGTGTGAGTCGGAATTGCGTACCATTAAATTCTGTTTTTAGTAATTGATGTTATTAGCGGCAACAGAAATACATGATCTGAAAATGTCAACTGTCTATAGGTATCACGGTTCATGAGATACATAGTGACAGACAGACGGACAGTGAAGTCTTAATAACAGGGTCCCGTTTGGGTACGGAACCCTAAAAAATTGATTGTTTAACCCTAGACTTAGACCTCAGCGCCGTCCATGGAACGATTCGCTATTAAAAATGATTCATTAAAATCGGTTGATAAACAAAGAAGATAATATGCGCAAAAAAATACAAACAACCGAATTGATCCTTTTTTTGAAGTCGGCTAAAAAGGCTAAATTTCGACTAAATCGTATTTCAGTCTCCTAGTTAGTATTTTTTACATAATTTAGATAAGACTTATCAGCTTCTCGTCCTACTTTAAATGCATTACCTAAGTAATTGACTCATCATTGAAGCTAACTATGAACTTGAGAACCAACAAAATGAGATAACGGATGATGTATGATGGTATGACTGTAGCTAAATACCTATTTGATGATATAATGACCTTCCTTTGTGTTATTTATCAATTTTTCTATATTAAGACAAACACTTGTCGAATTAAGAAGGTTTCACATTGGTTTTTTATCAATAAGTAAGTACAAAAAGAAATGTTTTTTTTTTTGTAAGTCTATACTAATATTATAAAGCTGAAGAGTTTGTTTGTTTTAACGCGCTAATCTCAGGAACTACTGGTTCGAATTGAAAAATTATTTTTGTGACGGATAGTCCATTTGTCGAGGAAGGCTATAGGCTATTTTATATTTCGATATTCCCATGGGATCGGGAGTTACGCGGGTGAAACCGCAGAGCGCTGCTAGTAACTAAATTCTCCTACCTACTATACTATCCTACTAAATTATTAATGTGAAAGTCTGTGTGTTAGTCTATGTGTGTATGTTTGTTACTCCTTCACGCAAAAACTACAGGACCGATTGCGATGAAACTCGCCTTTAAATAGCTTGAGATCTTGAATGACACATCGCACCTCTGCTCAAATAGTGTCATAGCTCAAAACAATATTATTTATTTAATATTTTCAGGAAACCAAATACACTATTTTATAAAGCTTAAAAAATCATTTATATCTACTGAAATGTTCATATCGCTAATTTTATTAGTTTTCAAATTAAGACTAGAAAACCAGAAAAACAGACTATTACTTTAGACACCTTTTTCCCGACAGTTTTATTTTTTGAGTTATGACACTATTTGAGCGGAGGTGCGACATGGGCCATTTATTATTTCCGATATTCCGATAGTTCCGAGATAGATTTCCAATATTATAATCCGCGGGCGCTGCTAGTTTATTTTAAACTAACCTTGTACTTCTTATTTTTATAATTAAGTATATCAACAAAAGTTACTATTACTATTAAGTAAATTTTTAATTTTCTATTATTATTTTTTATTTATTTTTTGCTATTAAGCTGACAATGTTTTACTATTAGTATTCGGTAAATAAATAAAATTTTACCTGTAGATATCTAAGCCTAAAATATAAATCGAAATGACATACCTACCTAACATTTTTGCAGAAAAATCTGCATCAATGACATATATTTAGTCAATAATATTATTTAGGTAATAGGCATTGAAATAATATATACTTAATACATATGTATTAGTGTAAGATAAGAAATAACTCAATGGTAATACTAATAAATAATTAGGTAAGACAACGTAATAAAAACTTACGTTACTGAGTAAGTTAGGTATTTATTGGAAAGATATTTTATTTGGTAAAAGCGTAGGTTTAGTAACATTTCTAATGGTTTATGCTTACATAAATCACTTATTTTATTGATTTTCAAGTAATAATGATCGGGATATACAGTATATTAATCGGGATCAAAGTAATACCGGGATAAAAATACCATTAAAATCGGTTGATTAGTTTCATATCAAACAAAAATCTCCAAAAATAATTTTCTCTTCTGGTAAGATAGCTAAAAATAATATTATTGGCAGGTTAGGTAAGGGGCTGTCCATTAATCACGTGAGGCTCGAAAGGGGGGGGGGGAGGGGTCCATAATAAGCGGAGTGGGGGGTTTTAAATATTTTTGTTGCATAAAACCTATAACTGCCATGACTATGCCCCTATGTTTTCGTTTTTGTCATTTTTTAATTATCGTAGAAATTAAGATCTTAATTAAAAACAATAAAAAAACAAAACAGGGGAATGTCATGGAAGTTATAATTTTTATGCAACAAAAATATTTGGAGGAAACAGTCGACTACGTTTGTATGGAGAGTGCGCCGGTACCCTTTCCTCTGAATATTTATTATTTATCTATACTTAGAAAATACTTTATCCTGACTGACTGACGGATCAACGCCCAGCCTAAACCGCTGATCGTAGACACCTGAAACTTGGAGGGTGTGTCCTTTATATGACGTAGGCATCCGATAAAAAAGGTTTTTCCTAAATTCTACCCCTAAGGGGGTAAAAAAGGGGGGCAAAGTTTGTATGTGACAACGTGATTCCTTGGTCCAATCCTATTAGAACTATTTTTGACCTCTATGGGGACGAAGTCTAGTTTATTTATAAACAATTCTTTCTCAATTCGTAAGTAGGTAGGTACCTAATTCATCCGTCTTTAGAGTGGAATTAATACTGCTTAACCAAAACCCTACTTTCTCAACATGTACACAAATTAGACCGCATGTCATGTGTTTTGTTTTGAACATCATAATCTTCACATGTTCGATGTTAGACAATGTTCATTGAGTTTAATAACCGATAATGATACGAAATGAGTCATCGTGTTCGCATCGCTGTTCGACTCATTATGTCCTCTAAGTTTTTTGTTAGTACTTTATCTAATTGGAATAGATTAAATAATTTTGAGACGTAGTTTATCAAGAGTTGTTGTTGGGTATGGAGGTGAATGTCAACCTTTGAGAATCTTAATTACTTTTTGATGTCAACTTTGCTCTACATATGGAATGAGATAAATATAGTTAGGTAAGTAGCTACTGCGAAATTTTGAACATAAAAATATAGTAGGTAACCAGCTGCGCCCCGCGATTTCACCCGCGTATGTCCCGAACACAGCGCCATCTACTGGGTGTATTTGCAACCTAGATGTCAAACATTATTGAAGAATTTTATCGATGAATCAACGTACACCGCCATCTATGAAAATTTCATAAAATTAAACAGTAAATAAACAGTTGCTTAAGAAACCATTAATTGATACATTTTATTCGTTTACATTCACGACATAAGCGAATACTTGAGATGATAACTATCCTATCCAGTAAGTTAGACCAAAATACGGGTACATGTGAAATTTGATTGAAATCGGTTCAGTAATTTTGGAGTTTATTGGCAACATACATCGTGACACAAGATTTTTATATACATACCTATACAGATTTAATTACCTAAATGAATTAAGCCTTTTTTTGTTATTTTTATCACTTTCTCGTCTCTTATTTGTTTTTGCTTATTTTATGTTTTCTTTCTTTTGTTCCTATATTTGTTTCCAAATAACTATTGACCTGACTTTTTTATTTTATTTTTGATTTCATGTATACTCAGGCTACATATATTATGGGTAAATCCTCTAACCTATCTATCTATAGTTATGTTATAAAGCTGAAGAGCGCTAATCTCAGGAATTGGAAAAAATATTTTTATTACTGGTTCGAATTGAAAAAATATTTTTGTGTTGGATATTCCATTTGTCAAGGAAGGCTATAGGCTATGTTATATTTCGATATCCCACGGGATCGGGAGTTACGCGAGTGAAACCGCGGAGCGCTGCTAGTCTTCTAAAATATAAAAATGAATCGCAAAATGTGTTGGTAAGCGCATAACTCAACAACGCCTGGACCAATTTGGCCAATTCTTTTTTTGTTGTCTTTGATATTGTCAAGAGAAGGTTTTCATGAAAAAAAATATTAAGAAAGTTGCGCAGAAAATGATTACGCAGGTGAAACCGCGGGGCGTAGCTAGTACATAATATAACTGCTAGTATATAGAGGTAGGTATATACTTACCTACAACATGCCTGTGGATATTACCTAACATTGACACTAACATTTTCTCTATGAGTCATCTCTAATAAATACTACTGAGAGGATTGGCCTTACCACCTACGTGCAGTAAGTTGTTAACTTTAGGTTGTTTAGTATCTATGTACCAATTAGTAAGAACTAGCAGCGCTCCGCGGTTTCACGGTCCCACGGAATCGCGAGTCCCGTGTAACTCCCGATTCCGTGGGACCGTGAAACCGCGGAGCGCTGCTAGTTCTTACTAATTGGTACATAGATACTAAACAACCTAAAGTTAACAACTTACTGCACGTAGGTGGTAAGGCCAATAAAAAAAGGCAAATAAAAAAAAATAAAAAATATCGTAATATAAAATAGCCTATAGCCTTCCTCTACAAATGAACTATCTAATACAAAAATATTTTTTCAATTCGTACTAGTAGTTCCTGAGATTAGAGCGTTCAAACAAACAAACACATAAACTCTTCAGCTTTATAATATTAGGATAGACTAGCTTTGCCCGCGACTTCTTCGGCATAGAAGTTGAAAATAGACCAAGGAATCACGTCGTTCCATACAAATTCAGGTCTCTAGGATCCGCGGTTTAGGCTGTGCGTTAATCCGTCAGTCATTCAGGACAAAGGATTTTATATGTATAATAGATAGAAAATAAGTAAAGAGAATTAATTAATATTATTACGATACATACCTGCCTACTAAATGATGTCTAGATTAACTTACCTCAAAAGGTTAAAACAGGATCCCTTTTAGATCACTCTCTTGTTTTTTGATGGCGGTATTATTGGATGTCTGCCGATTGGATTTTAAAATTTCATAAGGTATGAAGATAAACGCTTTAAAAATACCATTTTGTGATAAGTACCTTCTAGTACCTAGTTTTTTAGTCTATACTAATATCATAAAGCTGAAGAGTTTGTTTGAACGCGCTAATCTCAGGAACTACTGGTTCGAATTGAAATGTTATTTTTGTGTTAGATAGTCCATTTATCGACGATTTTTTTTCATTTTCATTTTGATATTTCCACGCGATCGGGACTTAGGCGAGTGAAACCAGTTAGTTTTTGATAAGTTTGTTTAAAATAAATTGCCAAGAACGTAATACCTACTTAGGGTTTTTGTAAATGTCGTTTATTTTAGCAAACTAGGTACCTCCTTAGGTATTTACTTTAAATATTTGGAAACATAAATGTAATATGCAAGTATTGTGTAAACAAGGTGCAACAATTACATTGTAGAAGGTCACTAGGGTGTTAAAATAAACTCATGACTTAAGTCAGCTTCCAAACAACTTCCATTTAGGAGCAAAATGTTATAAAAGTTTTGAAAACAAGTTCGTACCTACTTACTAAGAGTTGAGGTAGGTACATATTTTTATGTGAAACTATAGCTGTGCCTCGCGGTTTTACTCGCGTAATATCTGGATGAAAGTAGCCTATTTGCCCCCTTCAGCATTTTTTCCCTGATATTCCCACGGGATCGAGACTTATGCTAGTGAAAACGAGACTCATAATAAGTCTAGGAAGATTAGAAATCTGCGAGAAAGGTGTGTTAAGGCAAATTTATTTGCTCTTTTTGCCTAATTGTGCTCTATCTACGCTTCTATACTAGTTCCAATAAAATAAAACAATTTTATTTAACAAAAATTCTTAGAAACTTCTCGATCGATTTTGATAAAATTTGGTATGAAGAAACATTGAATCCTTGAATGTAAAGTAGGCTACTTTTTATCCCGATATTAAAAAGTTAGAGGCCCACTAATAAGTTTAATGGCAAAGTGTGATGTGAACACCAAATCATTATTATTCATTTTGCATTTACAAGAAATTAAAATTAAACTGTCATAAACGAAAATATAATTATTCATTATGAAATCAATTAACCACGGAGCTGCGTGGGCGTCGCAGCCCTAATTTGGTTAAATGTCACTTTTTGATAGGATCGGCGTGAAAGTGATTTTGACATTTGAGACAAGTCAGGGCTGTTACACTAACGGCTTATGTAATCCTTTAATTCGTTTTGCACTATATTTTCACGACAGGTGAGCAGTTAAGAGGATCACATACCAATAACATTTTTTATGGAATTTCAAAAAATCATAAAAAATAGTTGTTTTTGATGTCAATCGCTTGAATAGTTTGTACTCTAGGCTCGCGTTTTATCTTTACCTACTAATATTATAAAGCGTAATTGTTTGTTTAAATTGAATATGCCCCTAAACTGCTGGACCGATTTTGATGAAAATTTGTATGACCATACATTGTTCCATTGGAAGTGTCATAGGCTACTTTTTACCCGATATTCTCACGCAATCAGAAGTAACGCGGGTGAAACCGCGGAGCGCTGTTCTTTAAAAAGAAGGATATTGGGTAGGTATAACTTTTAAGTGATGTATATTACAAAAAGAAGAATTACAAGCCTAGTTTATAAAGAATTCATTAGGAAACATCGAAATCGGACAAATTAAAGGGAGAAAACAGCTGTTTCTTTTTCTATGGAGGAGTACTCGGTATGTAACTTTCTTAACCCATATATGCCCAAGAGCACTCAAACGACCCAAACTTACTTTTTTTGTTTAAATGATGAGATTAAAAACTATATAGTCTAATGTTTCGACTTCTGTCATTTAGTGTTGTTGTTGAACTATATAATGAGATAAAATGATGTACTAAGCGTATTCGATAAAAACGAACGAGATCGATCGAGTGAAAGTTGAGAGTTGTTTTCTGTAAGAAAAAAAGTCCGTGTTTGTCAATAAAAATGTAAGTATTTTTTTAATATTCCAATAGTTTTTGCATATTTTGGATTAATTATATGAATAAATATATTTACTAGTAATTTAACTAAAGATTTTGTAAAAATAATAATTCAGTTTAGCAATATGCAGACGAATATTTCATTGGGTCGCAAACGACCCCTTGGGCAAATATGCTACAATTTGTTTAGGTCACGTCGTGTGTTGACTACTCACGAAACTGCCGGTTTTTTGTAGTCGTTGGGTGAAGATATTCGTAATATTGACGTATATGTGGATTCACCATGTGATGGTGCAATATCGGATGGTGATAGTGGCGATGAAACTTGCGCCGATTTTGATCGACTAAACCGCCATCAATTATTTGCACCTGCTGAGTTGGTATTGGGACAAGACGAAGATGTTGATAACTATGAGGTAGATACTACAAAATGTAAATAGTGTACCAGCTGCAAATGTACCATCTACAGATGGGCCATCTATAGATGTGCCATCAACAGATTTGCCATCTACAAGTATACCATCCACAAATGGAGCATCGACAAGTCGCCGCTACCTCGACGTCGTATGTACTGGGAGACGAATGAAGATCACACAATGGGAAACAATGGTACATACTAATTTTGATGTGGTTGATTGATGTCACCGTAAATAAATCAGCTTTGCTGGCTAGATCTTTTGGAGCTAAACTCTTGAGTACCGCAGCTTGATAGCTAAAACGTTATTGTAGAAATATGGAACCGTAAAAAGTCAGACTGGACCTTCACTGAAAGTGATGACAAATGTACCATTGTCTGTCAGGAGATATGCAGCAATGCATATGATAGCTTTTTCGGAGACTCGAAAAAGATGTGCTTTGTGTAAGAATAAAACTATAAAAATATTTACTTTGAAAATACTTTGAATATTCCTAATTTTTATTAGGGATGTTTTTTAAAGCATTTTGCATGGAGGTAGAATTGTCTTACTTTTGTTTATAATTTTTTTTATTATTGTGTCAAAAAATAAACCAGATTTAGCCAGAAAATCATCTTTTATTTGAGCAGTACTTCGGAATATTGTAAGACCTTATTTGCCTAAGGGGTCGTTCACGACCCAGTCAAAAAAACGTGTTTTTCGCTACGAGAATATTTGTTTTAATTTAGTTTCGATATTTACTGTCCTTATAGATCAACATATCCAAAATTCACGCAAATCGCAACCGAAAATAGTTCTGGGCATATATGGGTTAAGATCGATTCTGTCGCTGCACTGCGATACGTAATTTAAAAGTGATTGGCATTAAGAGAAATTGAAAATGTCATGCGAGCAATTTTGCACGTTTTGTAAGTTTAATTAAGGGTTTAATCAAGATTAATTTAATTCGTATCAAATTACATGATATTTTATTAAAAGGTTAATTTGTTATTAACGATATTAATATATCTGCCTACTTTTCGCTGTTTTCGTGGACATTTTGTCCCATTATTTGGACCATGAGGGAGAACTATTTCTCATAGTACAGCGTTACTGTTTATCTAATAACGTAGCCCAACTATCTTTGACAGTCAAAACAAATGATGATCAAGATAAAAAAACCAAAGAGGGTAAAAAACCATAAAAAATACCTAGTATTTATTAATGTTTTTTTTTTAATTCCAGAACTTAGTTGTGAGCTGATCCAATCCATCCTTACCTTACGTATAAGTAATAAAAAAACGTAAATAAAAACAAAGAGGCAAGATCGTTGCCCTAAATAAGTAAGTGTTGAAATATAACCAAGCAACGGGAGAAAGTGCGCTATAATAATTGAGATAATTGACTTGAATTTTTTTAGCTTCGTAAGAATTGTCAGATACCTCATTCAGTTAGGATTCTCGGTAAAATTAGTTTCAGGAAATTAGGTAGGTTCTTCACCCAAAGTTTATAGAATTTATTAGTAATGTATTAGCGTTACTAATAAACGTTAATAAGTATTACCTTTACTTTGTGTATATAGTGTTCTGTTTCTTCCTGTGTTGTACAAATAAAGTTATCTATCTATCTATCTATTCGTAGCGCTCCACGGTTTCACCCGCGTTATTCCAAATAAGGTATTTGAAAAAAAAGTAGCCTATTGTTACTCCCAATTAATCAATGTAAAGGTACCTACTCATACCAAGTTTCATCAAAATCGGTCCAGTAGTTTGAAGCCTATTTGAAACAAAAAACAAAAACCTTTCTTTTTATTATAATACTAGCTGCGTCCCGCAGTTTCATCCGCGTAAGTCCCGATCCCGTGGGAATATCAAAATAAAAAGTAGCCTATAGCCTTCCTCGATAAATGGACTACCCAACACAAAAAAATCACTTCGAACCTGTAGTTCCTGTGATTAGCGCATTCAAACAAACAAACAAACTCTTCAGCTTTATAATATAGACAAGATAGCGTCTGCCCGCGACGTCGTCGCCCTGAGAAATCGAAAATAGACCAAGTAATCACGTTGTCCCATACAAACTTTGCCCCCCTTTTTCACACCCTTAGGGGTACAATTTCGGAAAATCCTTTCTTATCCGATCCCTACGTCATACAAAGAACACACCCTCCAAGTTTCAGGTCTCTACGATCAGCGGTTTAGGCTGTGCGTTCATCCGTCAGTTAATCAGTCATTCAGGACAAAGCATTTTATTGTATAGAACTAGCTTTTGCCCGCGACTTCGTCCGCGTAGAAGTCTAAAACTTGAAATAGATTGGACCAAGGAATCACGTTGTCCCATACAAACTTTGCCCCCCTTTTTCACCCCCTTAGGGGTAGAATTTCGGAAAATCCTTTCTTATCCGATCCCTACGTCATACAAAGAATACACCCTCCACGTTTCAGGTCTCTACGATCAGTGGTTTAGGCTGTGCGTTGATCCATCAGTCAGTCATTCAGGACAAAGCATTTTATTGTATAGAATTAGAACGTTCTAACTAACCATAGTTTGTAGTTTGTACCAATGTCAATAGGTAGGTAGATCTTATCGTACAGAATTAACCTATCAAGAGTCATTAGGGTAATAGCCATACCTTTTGACGGTAGCCCTTTATTTGACCTACATTGAGCGTCCCCTAATAGTACTATGGTCATACCTATATTGTATTTATCTATGTACCTATCTATTACCACTTTATATGTCACCTTTTCGCGTCGTTTTTTGCGAATATTTAGGTAGGGCACATCAAAAGTTATGTGTTACCAATGTGTTATGAAAACCCTGTAATCCCTCTTAGAAATTTGTAGGACATTAAAAAAACGGTGTTGACAGATAGACAGACGGATAAGAAAGTGATTTTATAAGGGTGCCTTTTTAACCTTTCGATGTACGCAACCCTAAAATGAAAATAAAAGAATTTTACTTATTGTAGGTAACTACTGTGTACAACTAATACGTTACTACTATGCAATTAGTAGTAATTATAAATAGTTACGGTTATTATGTTATTGCAACTTAAACAATTAGTACCTGGATGACCGAGCTTTGCTCGGTTTTTTTTTTTACTTAGTCTAACCTCAAAGCAAACACTCATTGACTTCGTGTTACTTAACAACGCCATCTGCTGGAATAACTTTATTGCTCACAAAAAATAGTATTAGTAGTTCGCCAATAGATGTCATATTTTTCAGATAAAAAAAGTAAGTTTCGATAAAACACGAATAAAATGACATTTTCTAAAAATGATTCCTAGCTATATCGATTTATCGCCCCCGAAACCCCCTATATACCAAATTTCATGAAAATCGTTGGAGCCGATTCCGAGATTCCAATTATATATATATATATATACACAAATTGCTCATTTAAAGATATAAGATTTATTAATACACATTTCAAGATGTCGTTACCGATGTGTCCATTATTGTCTGGTTTCTAATGGCGCTGAACTATAGCGACTCTAAATAAATTAGATTTTTTCAAACTAAGTATTAAAAATATTCCTTATTTTCAAATTTTCTTACTATACCGAAGTCTTAGGTAAGTAAAAGGTTTTCTTTACACACTGTATAAATGTTTTACTGGTTATGTTTTTAGACAGCCCCGCAGGAAGCCGTGACCGGGTTAAAAGGAAGTCTAGGCCTAATGCAATGGCGTCACCCTAGATTATAACAATGTCTAGTTTTCTTACTTACTTTTCTATAGTTTCCATGCTTATGTATCAACTACCTTTGTAGGTGGTATACAGTGTGTAACAAAACCCTGAAATCCATCAGCACTCGTAGGTACCAGAATTTTACTAAAAAAATGAAAATAAAAATTGCATGAAACAAAACCCTGAAATCCATCAGCACTCGTAGGTACCAGAATTTTACTAAAAAATGAAAATAAAAAGTGCATGAAAATAAAGAATAATATGCATAATTATTTTCATGTAAAGTTCGGAACAATTATTATTATTTACTGAAAATCTCATGAGTTTTCAAGATGTTTCGACATCATTAATTGGCAGAGCGGACCCTGGTTTTATAATAGTGATTTTTTGTTATTTAACTAATCTATACTAATATTACAAAGCTGAAGAGTTTGTTTGAACGCGCTAATATCAGGAAATACTGGTTCAAATTGAAAAATTATTTTTGTATTGGATAGTCAATTTGTCGAGGAATGATATAGGCTATTTATATTTCGAAATTCCCACGGGATCGGGAGTTACGCGGAAGAGACCGCGTAGCACTGTAAGTATAAGTGTTTAGGGATTATAAAGAGGAAAGACTTGATTGTTTGTTTGCATTGAATAGGCTCCGAAACTACTGAACCGATTTAAATGAAACTTGGTAGGTATGAGGATACATTGATGAATTGTTAGTAACATAGGTTTTTTTCCCACGCGATAGACAGAGATAGATAGATAAATTCTTTATTGGAAACACCATTTTTAAAGCTTAAGTCTTAGTGCTACAAAGGGCGGCCTTATCGCTCAAAGCGATCTCTTCCAGGCAAGAAGTTGAGGATCGGGAGTTACGCGGGTAAAACCGCGGAGCGCTGCTAGTAGCTTATACTGTTAATTAAACCTAAAGCAGTGTTGACATAAAATACCTCAACTTTTATTCCAAAAGTCGTGGGTTCGAATCCCGGCCGGTGTGTTAATGATATTTTCTAAAATTTACCGACCGGAGATGGTCCGTTGGCCGTAGTTTACCCACCACTGTTCTAAGGTATAATTTTTTACTTAAAATTAAAATGGAAATAGAAGCATATTATTCCATATCCTTATTCTTGGGAAATACTCTCATCTTGCTAAGTGGTTTTTAGCCTATTCCGTCCTACTACAAGGGTAAAGGCCTTCCTTCCGTTTCTAGCCTCTTTCTTGTCTAGTGCCAGCTGGGTCCAGCCAATCTCTACGATGTGACTTATTTTAACTTTACTATAACATAATTTACAACTTATAACTCACCTTAAGTTTAGATTTATGTACAACATCGTTGTTCTGTAACGCATCAAATGCATGCCAAATGCAGTTCGTCACGTTCTTTAACAACGCAGACATTTTATTTTAAAATTCACTAATAATCTAACATCACTTTGGAAAAATAACTATCCCGACGGTCATTTGTTTTTTTTTCTTATAAAAATCGAGAGCGCCGCGCGTCTCTTTTTCCCGCGTTCCGAATTCGAACTGGCTGAAGTTATCACACGAGTAGAGGAAATGGATGACGCAGAACGGAACAAGCTGTTGAACTTTGACGTTTCTCGCCGGCCAGTAATGCATTCGAGATTGTAAGGAGGTTAGGTCCAATTAGGATTTCTTTCAAGTTTCGATACGGGTGGGGGCTCCGTGTGTTATATATAATAAAGAGGTGTCTATAGACCAAGGACCTTTGTTTTTCTAAAAAGACATCTTCCTACATAAATGGCGCCAATTTACGCTCAACATTACTCTACCCACAACTTAACTCTCTTTGAGTGGGAGCTAATCAATTGTTTAATTGGTTATGCATAACTTTGTTCGCAAGACCATAGAGTCACTGTAACTTGACTTGTAAACTATAATTACATTACTCATCAAAACATCGTTTTGTCCTCGCATGTTTTCACCATATCTGACTTGTGACTCATTTGAGGACACAGCCTGTTTCAATACCTACTTCTTATAAATAGTATGTATGTAGGTAGGTATTATACGTGTTAACGGTCTTGTTTGTAAGTATCAGCGCCCTGCTGTTTCACCCGCGTAAGTCCTGACCCCCTCTTTCAGGATTTAAACTATCAAAATCGGTTCAGTAATTACAAACCAAACATCTAAAAAAAAATAACATTAATGTGCCAATGGCCCAAAAAGACGCTAAGTGCGGAAACAGTCCCGTAAAACTAAACTACATCTAACTATACATATACTTACTTATTAAGAATACTAAGTTTCATCAAATTGGTCCAGTAATAAAATGGTTCCTCTTCTTAAGGCCCTCTTCCAGTACCGTGTGTAGGTATTTGAACATTACCTCAGCCTCCGCGCACAAAGACGTAGCGTGAAAGTGAGCGGCGCGCAACGACTCGCGTACGCGATCAAGCTACGCCACAGTGTAGGTGTAAACAGTGGGCACGCCACAGTGTAGGTAGGTGTCAACAGTAGGTTTTCGTTATCTAATTGGGCTCGATACATAAAATAATAAAACTAATGTGTAGCTGTAATAATGCACCTAATATTTTTATTGGAACGAGAACGTGAAAGTGGAGCAACAATACAATAAACAAACTTGTTACTAACCTTACCTCTTTATAATATTAGTATAGATTATTTGCGCTCATTCAATCGCGTCTAGTCACCATAACACAAGCCTAGCTGCTTAGACTGGAGCAACAATACAATATACAAACGTGTTACTAACCTTACCTCTTTATAATATTAGTATATATTATTTGCGCTCACTCAATCGCGTCTAGTCACCAGAACACAAGCCTAGCTGCTTAGACTGGAGCAACAATACAATGTACAAACTTGTTAGTAACCTTACCTCTTTATAATATTAGCATATATTATTTGCGCTCACTCAATCGCGTCTAGTCACCGTAACACAAGCCTAGCTGCTTGGACTGGAGCAACAATACAATATACAAACTTGTTACTAACCTTACCTCTTTATAATATTAGTATATATTATTTGCGCTCACTCAATCGCGTCTAGTCACCGTAACACAAGCCTAGCTGCTTGGACTGGAGCAACAATACAATATACAAACTTGTTACTAACCTTACCTCTTTATAATATTAGTATAGATTATTTGCGCTCACTCAATCGCGTCTAGTCACCATAACACAAGCCTAGCTGCTTAGACTGGAGCAACAATACAATATACAAACTTGTTACTAACCTTACCTCTTTATAATATTAGTATAGATTATTTGCGCTCACTCAATCGCGTCTAGTCACCATAACACAAGCCTAGCTGCTTGGACTGGAGCAACAATACAATATACAAACTTGTTACTAACCTTACCTCTTTATAATATTAGTATAGATTATTTGCGCTCAGTCAATCGCGTCTAGTCACCATAACACAAGCCTAGCTGCTTAGACTGGAGCAACAATACAATATACAAACTTGTTACTAACCTTACCTCTTTATAATATTAGTATAGATTATTTGCGCTCACTCAATCGCGTCTAGTCACCATAATACAAGCCTAGCTGCTTAGACTGGAGCAACAATACAATATACAAACTTGTTACTAACCTTAATTCTTTATAATATTAGTATAGATTATTTGCGCTCAGTCAATCGCGTCTAGTCACCATAACACAAGCCTAGCTGCTTAGACTGGAGAAACAATACAATGTACAAACTTGTTACTAACCTTACCTCTTTATAATATTAGTATATATTATTTGCGCTCAGTCAATCGCGTCTAGTCACCATAACACAAGCCTAGCTGCTTAGACTGGAGCAACAATACAATATACAAACTTGTTACTAACCTTACCTCTTTATAATATTAGTATATATTATTTGCGCTCACTCAATCGCGTCTAGTCACCATAACACAAGCCTAGCTGCTTAGACTGGAGCAACAATACAATATACAAACTTGTTACTAACCTTACCTCTTTATAATATTAGTATATATTATTTGCGCTCACTCAATCGCGTCTAGTCACCATAACACAAGCCTAGCTGCTTGGACTGGAGCAACAATACAATATACAAACTTGTTACTAACCTTACCTCTTTATAATATTAGTATAGATTATTTGCGCTCACTCAATCGCGTCTAGTCACCATAACACAAGCCTAGCTGCTTAGACTGGAGCAACAATACAATATTCAAACTTGTTACTAACCTTACCTCTTTATAATATTAGTATAGATTATTTGCGCTCACTCAATCGCGTCTAGTCACCATAACACAAGCCTAGCTGCTTAGACTGGAGCAACAATACAATGTACAAACTTGTTACTAACCTTACCTCTTTATAATATTAGTATATATTATTTGCGGGCACATAAGTTTGTAAATTATTATTTGCGGAAAAAAGTTTGTCATCCCTGCAAATGCACGCTTCCGCGTGGGGTTCGCTCGAACGCAGCGTGCCGGCAAAAGTGGCATAGGTCTTACCTCGACGACGCCCCGAGGCCAACTGCGAGGAACTGACGCGTGCTAACTGTTATATTTGATCGATTTGCAAAACATTTTGTACATTTTAGCATTATTATCCAAAAATATAGTTCCTAGAGGTCAAAACCTATCATTTGATTCAATTTTTAGAAACATACGTTAACTATTTTTGAATAAAAACCGATAAACGATTTAAAAATTCTCTGTTTTCTAACATTTTTTTTATCGAACAAAGTTGTTCATATCATGTTTTCAACCGAAATAAACAAAAATATGGTTTTTAAACTACAATATCTACTTATATCCAAATAACAAAAAAATAGTATTTGATTACTTAAAGTTGCTTAACACAAAGGTCGATTTGCGAACACATGGTCTTAAGAGGAAAAGGTACCGCGGGCTCTCTCCATACAAACGTAGTCGACTGTTTTCTCCCTGGATAATGACACTAGAGCAAATATTTTTGTTGCATAAAACTTATAAAAAAACACAGGGGCAAAGTCATGGCAGTTAAAGGTTTTATGGCAATATTTGTGCTAGTGCCAGGGAGAAAACAGTCGACAATATTTGTATGGAGAGAGCGACGGTACCGGTACCTTAATATTATTGTAGATACCTTTTTTTTAATTATATTATTTTTATAGCTTAATAACCAGAATTTCCAAACGCCTATTTTAAAAACGTTCAAATGTAGGTGCCGCCCATTTGCTAACTCAACTTATTAAAATATTACAAAACCTAGATCCCACACAGTTTCTGTAAATTTGTATATTTAGAGCACAAGGTACTTAAAAGAATTTCTACTTCCATTATTGTACCTAGCCAAAATAGGCTATTGTTTATTTTATATATGTTTTTCGTGGGATGGATCACCGGATGCCATGAAATTCAAAAACAGTTTTGGAACGAAATTCTTTTTTTTTTTAGTACAATGATCCATCAAGTCCAATTGACAATCGTAATGTTATTTTGGCGATTGGGTTCGAAGTTGGAAAATGAAATTTTACTAGTTTTAACCCGCGAATTTTCTGCGTAGGGTTTCAATATTTCAAAATCCTTGCTTAGCGGATGGCTACGGCTACGTCACAATAACTATCTGTATGCCAAATAGCCTGATACATTCCTAGGTTTGGGCTTGTGCGTTGTTATATGAGTCAGTCAAGATCGTGAATTTAATATTTATAAATGACTAGCGACCCGCCCCCACTTCGCACTGCTATATTATGCATGTTTTATACATATAAACCTTCCTCTTAAATCACTCAATCTATTAAAAAAACCGCATCAAAATCTGTTGCGTAGTTTTAAAGATCCAAGCATACATAGGGACAGACAGTGGAAAGCGACTCTGTTTTATACCATGTAGTGATTCATTCATTATTCAAATTAAATATATAATAATAAAATCCCTATGAAAATTGACAGCTGCTGTCCTGTTAATTTTAGTCCATTTGATTAATTAATAGATAGTAGAGTCGCAGGCTACAAAATAACACTGGGATTTCTTACAGGTTATTTTAAGGATAATTAATAAAAATTTCGCGGGCAGTCGGTTTGACATCCTTTAACGACTTAGGTAATGTCCTCAAAATTGACAGCTTATTTAATAAATGTTTGTTTTTAACATGTCAATTTGAAAGTTTCCATAGCCAGTTACGGCATAGCCTTGATTTGTTTCCGATAGAAGCGATTTGCATGGCTGACACTTAAATGGACATACAGAGAGTTCCTGTAACTGTTTTAGGCAATCCATCTATTAGTAAGGGCATCATTAATAATTAATAGCAGATATCAGCGGATTTTAGGTTTTATCACGTTGAAATATATTCGGGTAATTCCGGTACTTATCTAGACAGATTTATTGTGCTAAAAAGTTGGTTGGCTTTTGAATTCCCTAATACCTGTAAATAAATAGTACTTTGTGTCACTAGGGGCTATAACACATGTTTTTCACTCGAGTAACACATTACCTACCTACGTGTTTTAAAGTCGACAGCATTGACGTCCGGTAAGACAGGAGACAATAAGTTACGTAGTATATAATTGTTTAAATGTTATGTTATGTATTTTAATAAATCTTTATGAAATATTTAAAAAGCCTATCGGGAAATAAAAAATAATATAATCAATAAATAAAAATAATGCCCGCTAGACAGATTTCTTCATTGTTGACCATTTTACACTATCAAAGTAGATTTTTGTTAACAAATCAAATGCGTCCTTCAGTGCGTGGACAAAGATAAGGTACAAATTTCTATGGGGTTGATCCTGGTCCAGAGCTACCGTTGCCGAAATGGATGTTGAAAACAACATTATCTTTGGTAGGAGTTTATTTATCTATGACTAAGATAAAGGTAAAAATGTGAATATCTCATTGTATACAAATACATACATACGACGATGGTAAGTCCTTCCTTCAGTCTATTTACCGATTTTATACAAACTTCCAAACAAGGTTGTCAAATATTTTCAGTATTGAAGCAAAAATAATAACAATCTTAGTTACAACTTTGGCTATTAGTTTAAAAATCTGTAAACGAATTAGGCTTTTCGAGTAATTCATCAGATTTTTTGTCAAAATGGATTCCCAAAATAACTCGGATCAAATTATAATTAAGCTTATTAAGCTTTGTAAACGTTTGTATTTGACAACCCCGTGTTATCCATACGTTTCAATAAAATAAATTAAATTACCTATGCTTATAATAAGTTGCAATTTACCTATACAAAACATAGTAGAAAGAAACATCTAATAGAGGAACGCAGGCGAGTTTTATTACAATTTTTCTTTAGGCAAAAAATCAAATCATAAGCGCCCTCGCCGTAAAATATTATTTTCTCCCTCATGGTACAATCTAAAATGGCCATGTTTGTTATGGATTTTTTAAATTTTTTATCAAACTCTTTTACTTTTACATAAATAAATTGCAACTCCAATTAATATTCTATCAAACAAAAGGCATATGTAGTGATAACAACCTAGAGCGATACACACGAAGCAAATGCATAACAAATGCAATCTTATACTTAAGTTAATATACACATTACGTATAAATTGTCACAAAAACTATAAATAACAAATAAGTACATTAATTTTTTTAAATCCAATTTCATTGTTATATTATAAATTATATAAAGTACAAGTAATTTGTTTACGTAAAACGGAATGTCTTTACAATAATATTTACTTACATTTTAAGATCAAAGTACCGGTCTATCTATTTCGTTTTTTTAATTTTTTTTTTCTTAAAAAAAACCAATTTTGAATTCTAAAACTTTGTCAGCCAAAGCCATAAAACTCTATCCAAATGCACCCTATGTAAAAAAAAAAGCCGCAAAAATATAGTCAATAAGAGAGAACCAGCTCAAAATCAATCTAATCGCACATAAAATTTACATAAACTATACTTAATAAAATTAACTAAAATACATAGTATACAATATGTTTCAGCGAAGGGGTTTTAATACAAAAGAGGGTTGTTCTAGACCTCTAGGCGAACGACTTTTGGAAATTCGAACATTTCGTTTGAAGTTTCTGTATGAAACAGCTGATTTTCAAGAATAAAATCCCTCAGAATTATTGAAAAAACTTTCGAATTTCCAAAAGTCGTAGAACAAAAGTTGTTCGCCAAGATTTATAGAACAACCCCCTTTCGTATTGAAACCTCTTCGCTGAAATTGTATATATTATAGCTACACTAGCGATTTTGTTCTAAATACTCAGCCAAGACTTCTAAGAAATTAAAAAGCTAAATAAGTAATATATTCAATCAACTTAGTTATATCGATACTAATTCATACAATCCGTTTTATTAATTGCTTCATTGCTTATCTTATTATCTATACCTACTAATATTAAGAGGGCAGATTTTTGTTTGTTTGTTTATGACGAATAGGTTCAGATTTTCCCACAGGATCGGGGCTTACGAGAATGAACCCACGGAGCGCTATTAGTACCTTTATATAGAGAACTAGCAGCACCCGCGTAAGTCCCGATCCCGTGGGAAAATCGGGATAAAAGCAGCCTTATGTTACTCCTATTTTTATACCAAGTTTCATCAAAATCGGTCCAGCAGTTTTAGAGCCTATCCGATACAAATAAACATTAAACAAAATCTCTTAGTTATTATTAGTATCCATCGAATGAATTCAAAACAGTACATTCCCTTCTTATCAACACAATCCCAAATAAGGGAGTTTGATAATTCAAGGCGAACAACTTTGAACGTACAGAAATATTTTTAGGTATCATATTATTTCATAAAAATATGTTTGCTTCGATTATATTACCAATTATGGTGATATAATAAAGTTTTTAGTACAAAACGAAGGTGAATTATATTCAAATTTGAAATGACCGTTTTTATGTGCGTCTGCGCCAAGGGCCCATGTCTTTTTGTCTTGCGAAATCAATTGACATTTAGAAATTAGTAAAAAATATTAAAATTGAGAGCATAGGTCCATAAATCCCTTAAATATTTTTGAATAATGGTATAACCAAAGTCTATGGCTCTTAAACCAGATGCCTGCATTTCTGTTATGATCTCTTTTGTTTTTGTGAAAATATTCCATTGGATTTGATATTCAGTGACTGATAGACACCGCTGGGTATAAAGATAAGAAAACTAGTCTGAGAATCTCGAAAATTTAACAAACAATGATTTTGTATTCTCATGTTGTTTCGTCTTATTGGAAGGCGCATTTCTAAATCAAATGTTCAAATATAGTTTTTAAAAATTAGAAAGTGCCATAAAAATTTCGTACAAGTAAAAATATTTTAAAAGTATTTTGTATTCTTGGTTTCTAATCTTATTATTTGAAATTCATCAACTAAGGGGGTAAAGTGACGTCATTGTTGTCCACCGTGAAATTATCTAATACTCTAGCTGAAATTAAGCTAATTCAATCATTGTTATTATATAGGTACAAAGGGGTAGTAGTATTTATTTTTAGCTGCGCCGCCAGCTTTCAAACCTATGGCAATCTATAGAGGACATTAATACAAACCACAAATGCCATTAAAATCTCGTAAATTGTCAGGTTTTCCTGTCATTCAATGTTAAAAATAATTTGCCACGTAACAGGAAAATCTAATGAGATTTTCATCCTCATTCACAATCAACCCTATGAGATTGCATAGTACACGCGGACGCATAGAGTCGCACATAAGACGCTGATTCGCTAGAGTGAAGAGACCAGCACAAAATTGACCAATCATAGGGCCGCATTTAGCGCAGTGCGTTCACTTATCCAAGAGCAACTTAAGTACTCTTTGTGAATACGGGCGTTAGTTACACGGCATACGTTATTTATGATCTTTTTACACTGACATAGTTTTGAAAGGTGCGCAACTAAAAATAAAAATGGCCGACCGTTTGCAAAGCCAAAATGTTACAACCACTTAGTAAATAGAATACTATTGAAATTGAGATTATATAAATCACGATGATAGATAAACACTAGAATTAAAACCAACTATGTATTTGTTTGACTAGGTGATTGTCACAGAAATGTGCCTTATTCTAAGATACATGTATGCGTTATTACATCTAAATATTTGTGCCTTCCCACCTCAATGCGTTAGGAAGCGAGATCAACGTACTTTGCCAATATAAACATTACTATGTGCCAGTGGCGAGGAGTAAAATTTGTTTAAAAGTAAGCCAAAATAACAATAACCCTATAAAACAAGACATTTTATTCTCTAGGAAGATCACTTCTTCCTTAAAAACATTTATTTAAAGCGCATCCTCAACACGGAGTCATTTGAATAACCAGTCTTACTATGGTGCGGTCCAAATATAGATGACAGAGCTGACAGTGTTAATAATTAAATCTGCCGGTCCGATTTTGTGAGCGTACTCAAAACTTTTACGGTGTTTTCACCACTTTCATGATTTCGAACCGGGTTTTAGCGCGTCAACTATCAACTAAAATGTATTTTTTTTGTACTTTCTTTGTTTGAAATTTTGTGGTTGAATTGTACAAATACGAATAATAAACTGCTCCTTCGTTCTTTGTTTATTATTTATCTTATTTATTTAAAACGACAGAGAAATACTACCAAAATCAGAATCAAATATTCAAATTCGAATATTGATCATATAAGAACGGATGCAAACTTCAATTCGACAGTCGCTGTGGGCACATCATGGCATCGTTGATGACGACTTGTGTATTCATTACGTCTTAACAGTCTTTTGTGAGCACGTCTAAGCGCTCTTATTGCATTTCGGAACGCGTTTGAGCGGACTGACATTTGCGGACAGATTTCGGACCGCAGCCTATCAAATTACGTGTAGTCTTCGATGAATCTGCTGTCAGATGTTTAAAAAAAAAATTGAAATTGAAAATCTTACATACCACTGTTAGACATTCATAGAAATGTTCGAATTGGCAAAGATAAAGCTAGCCTACAATTAAGCTATACTTTATTTTCATAGTTTGAGTAGCTTCTTTGTGTTTCTTATTATTCTAAACTAATACAGAGGTCGCTTTGTGCGCTCAGCCAAGTTTAATTATTGCTAGTGAGACGGCAATAAAAATGCTAAAAAAAATAACAAAATATATGCTTCAAATGGAATTCAAGTGGAAAAGCAAAGGGTTTGAAATCTATTGGCTTCCTTTAAAAAATGTATAGACTGTTTTGTGCCTTTCCAATCTTCTTTCTCTTTCCTTTATCCCACTTTAGTTATGCATAGTTGCCTTTCCAATAAATCAAGTTAATTAGTTTACGTGTCGGAATTCATATTTTTAAGGGTGTATGTACGGTCGGAGTCAAAACTACAGACCCACCGTAGAGCTCCAAAACTTTAGAATGTTTTCAACTCAAGTAAGATTCTTCGGTCTTGCTTGAATTTAAGTTTGAAGTCTTACATCTTATAATTTTATTAGATAAATATTATTAGAATTAAAACATTCCAATAATAGTAATTTTAGATCTCTACGGTGGGTCTGCAATTCTGACTGCGACCGTACATTGTACGTGTATTAGGTACGCTTGCACTCAACAAGCGCCTTACTTTAATAAAAACCGGCTTGTTAAGGTGGGACAGAATAAGGCAACGCGAATTTTTTAACTAATTTAGGAGTAAATTTTTAGGAACTTTGTGAAAAAGCCTTGAAATTCAGCACCATATTTTTTAAACAGAAAAAAGGTTTTTTGAAGCTAGAAATAAACCTTTTCTTATAGACGCTAAATAATAATTTCTTGTTTTTAGTAAATGTTCTTAGTTCTTAATAAAAAATAATAAGCAGTATTGTTAGTTTTAAAATATTTCTTTAAAATTAAAAACTCTGCTTAAAATTAAGATTTTTTTTGCTAAAAAACCAAGAAATTTAATTCTTCAGCGTCTATAGGGAGGCAGTGGATTATTTATTGGTTCAAGAAAACGTTTTTCTGTGTAGGTCAAGTAAAAATCTGCTGGTTTCTATGAACAATATTTCAAAAAGGGCTTCGCATAATTTCAAATACAATTTCTTACCATCGTCTAGGTGTTTGGGTATATTAGAAATATATAAATATAAGAGGATATGCAGGTATTATTTTCTCCATAACGATTCCCTATTTCGCAATCTTGATTTTTATAATATAGCAATCTTGATTTTTATAAAGCCCGGTCACTTAATTCGGCCGCTTCCGATTTACTTTTATAAATATGAAATTAAAGGAAATATTTTCTTTAGTATCTATCGTTTAATGTCCTGCGCATTTAATATGACTAATGAGGTATGCGTACGCGCAGAGATATTATTTAAGGAAACGAACATACATAAAAAATAAATACGCGCCGAATTGAGAACACCCTCCTTTTTTTAGGTCGGTTAAAAAGGACAACAAAATGTACAGCAAAACAAGGTTTAAAAAAAAAGATTCCTCTAGCTAGAGGCAAGAAGGAAGGAAATAGGGGAACACAATTGTATGGAAAACGCAATACGTACTGTTTGATCAAAGTTTTAATTATATGTATAAATATAAGGATAACAATGTAATATAGGGTTGAAAAAAATTACGTGAACATAGAATGACTTTAGACTTAACTATTTTTTGTGTTTTGGACCCAAAGATATTAATAATTCATAAATAAAAAACACCACACAACCATGACGAGGTAACAATTTAAAAATATACTTAAGCGATAAATAAATTCGATAGAATAACGGCAGGGATATGTGCAATGTAAATTTAGTCAACAATATCACAAGGGACACTTTAACCCCTAAAGCTTCGCAACAAACCATCAGTCTAGAGCAGAAACGCTCAGAACACCCTGTAAAATATGATTCCGACAAGAAAACACTCGAGCTAAAGTTGGACATCTTACTTGGCACAGCATTTATAGATTTAACAGCCCGTGGAATCGAAGCTCGGTTGAAATGCTGCTGTGTTGTGCTATGTGGGTACGTTGGTGAGGGCTGGAGCGGCCTGGAGCTGTGGGAAGGCTAGGATGGGCATTGTATCAGTTGGCTGTTTACGTGTCACCGTGAACTCTGACCGCGGCGGCCTGGCCTGGCGCGACGGTTGAAGCCCCTGACAAAAAAAAAACATAAAGTTAATACGCTTCATTTACCCAACATATAAAACTTAGATTATTACAAGAATCTATATCTGTATATATAAAAATGTTGTGTCACGATGTATGTTGCCAATAAACTCCGGACTGAACCGATTTCAATCAAATTTCACATGTACCCGTATTTTCGTCTAACTTACTGGATAGGATAGTTATCATCTCAATTATTCGCTTATGTCGTGAATGTAAACGGATAAAATGTATCAATTAATGGTTTCTTAAGCAAGTGTTAATTTACTGTTTAGTTTTATGAAGTTCTCATAGATGGCGGTGTACGTTGATTCATCGATAAAATTCTTCAATATTGTTTGACATCTAGGTTGCAAATACACCCAATAGATGGCGCTGTGTTCGGGACTTACGCGGGTGAAATCGCGGGGCGCAGCTAGTTAATATGTAAAAACAAAGAACGCTAAAATAGCAACATATGTGCTTGAAACAAATATGTATGTACAGTCGACAACAGAATTGCAGACCCACCATAGAATTCTAAAATTACTCTTATTGTAATGTTTTATTTTTAATAATGTTTGTCTGATAAATTAATGAGTTGAAAGACATTCAACTTCAACTTAAGTAGGACCTTAGAATCGTACTTGAGTTGAAAACATTGTAAAATAGCAGTTTTGGAGCTACAATCAACTGGGTCTGCACTTTAGTTGTCTGATTGTACAGATATTCGTTTCTGGTCTGAGTGTTTCTGTATATATAGATTTTATTGTTTGTTTGTAACGAATAGGCTCCGAAACTATAAGACCTATTTTGATGAATTTTGGTGTAAGTACATAGATTCACCTACTTTATATCCCGATATTTCTACAGGATCGGGACTTACGCGGTTAAAATCACAAGGCGCAGATAGATGTGCTTGTACTCGGTTTTTTTCCGCAACTAGACTTCCATAGTTTGACGACCCAGTTGGCACAAATTATTTATGCTTAGATATTTGTCTGTGGTCTGGTTGTTTCTACATATTATAAGTAAATATTTACAAAAGAGAAGTATTTTAGTAGTATATCCGTTGTCTAGCACCCATAACACAAATCAAGTTACTTAGCTTGGGGCTAGATAGCGATTTATCGAATGTCCTGCAATATCTATTTATAGTTGGAACCTTTTTAACCCCCGACGCAAAAAGAGAGGTATTTTAAGTTTCATGTGTCTCCCTGTGTGTGTGAGTGTCTGTCCGTGGCATCGTAGTTCCTGAACGGATGAACCGATTAATTGCGTGAATAATTATAGTACCTGTATGGTCCTCGGTAGACGTTTCGGCTGGGCGAGGCTGGCGTCACTGGCTCCGACTCGGGACTCAATTGTGGACCGTTTGGTACAGTTGAGTTACTTGCCTCCTGCTGTTAATAATATGGTTGAGAATTTAAATGTAACCATAAATCTAAATGCATCTTTTTTATATATATTTTTTTCTATTGTATATGCTCTTCATTTTCTGTTTTTACTTTTTGTTCTTATGCTCTGTACATATTAGTGTTCCCATGTTTGTTAGTCTCTCTAGAGCGGTGTTGGCTTAGTGGTAGATACCTCGACTTTCATTCTGAAGGTCGTGGGTTCGAATCCCGGCCGGCCGTGCACCAATGTATTTTTCTTAAGAAAAATTTATGTGCGCTAATTGACATTGCTCTTACGGTTAAGGAAAACATCGTGATGAAACCCGCGGCTTAGTTGGCTCCAGAAGTATTGACAAGTTCTCTCCTCTGGACATGGTTGACTAAGCTGAGAGGGTAGTAGGTGCTGGGCAAACCTACTCCATCCTCACGCAAAAAGGACCCAATTAAAAAGGGTCCAATGGCGGAAAACAGCCTGTATACAAGTACAAGTATACAAGTAGTCTCTCTATTTTTTTAAATGTTTTGTTTCGTGTGCTTGTCCAAATAAATGTTTTTCTATTCCATTCTACGTAATTATCAAAGAGCAAATGCTTCTGGCGATCGGATTATTTAAGGTTGAGGAGGGAAAAATAAAATCTTTATGAAAATATGATTTGTTACTCACATCGGGATCCGTAGTAGTGGTAGTAATTGTAAGTGGTGGTGGTCCGCTATCTCCCATTCCTACAACACCACCTTTAGCCACTTGTTTCGCTAATAACGCAGCCATTTTTACTTGCAGTGCCTAAAAAATACGATTATAACCAAGTTAACTTAAATATGGAGAATAATAATAAAAGCGTGTTAAAAAGGGCCACTTGCGCAGGTTAAAGTTAGCTTATCAACTGCAAGAGTCAGTTGTCAACTGTCAAAAAAAAGATTTATAACATTCTGTTCTGTTTTATAGCATCGTTTTCATTAACAAACATTTTCTTAAATTAAGTGAAAAAAGATGGGCAACTAAGGGCCAGTAAACACGCCAGACACCAGGGCAAGGAATTTTGGCCAAAGCAAACTTTGGATTTCCCAAGAGTGACCCTAAATTACAAGTGCAATTGGGAAACTTCTATCGCAAAAGGTTAATTAAATTAATAGTGTACCTCCAATTCTGGCGTTAATCGAAAAGGTGGTGCAGTCACAGAATCCATAGGTGGTGGAGCCTCCTTCAATACTTCCACGTCACAACACACTACACTACGGCAGACTGGGCATGTTTGCTGTAATTCAATATTTACAATTATTCAGAAGGTTTAATACTTTTGGCCAAAAACAATGACGTACCTGCTTCTATCTGTCGAACAATGTCTTAGGGATAATTTACATTAGACCGGGCCGTATACGTGGCCCATAAAGAGCGGTGTGGGTTTAGTGGTAGATAGGTACCTCGACTTTCATTCTGAAGGTCGTGGGTTCAAATCCCGGCCGGCTGTGCAACGATGAATTTTACTTACGAAAAAATTAAGTGCGCTAATTGGCATTGCTCTTACGGTGAAGGAAAACATCGATGAAACCCGCGGTTTAGTTGGTTCCAGAGATATTGACAAGTTCTCTTCTCTCGACATGGTCGACTAAGCTTAGAATAGTAGGTGCTGGGCAAGCATTAGGCCGGGCCACGCATGTATGAAAATTTTTATTTTGCCCTTTTTTCGATTGTAATAGCGCTAAAAATTGGCTATGTGATAATAAAAAACCTATAATAAAGTTTCATAGCAATTAGAAAATATCTTCTGCCTCCGGATCGACTTTGAATTTTTGAAAAAATCATTCATATCGACGTTCCTAAAAACTCAAGTTATTTTTTCTATTAAAGTTAAATATTATTGTTACTGTCAGACAAATTAGTCTCTGAAGCTGAAGTTGAGAAAGAAGAGCTTTTACTAGAAGAAGCAGAAGTAGATGGAGCTTCAATACAACCTTCTACACGAAAATGAGATAACATTTCTCATTTTCTTGAACTCTTTGTTCATTTGTCTTCGTTGTATCCAAGTCTACTTTTCCAATCAATATTTTTCTTCGATCGTCAAGGAAAGCTTGCTCGGTTACTGGCACTTTCTTTTCTTATGAGCAAGAACATTTAAAAAATTCTAATATTTAAAGGTAGAAATTTCAAATAAAACTTTGCCAGAACTACGAAAATCTTCCGGTTCTGATTTTGGGATTTTAGGATGAGTTTTCAATAGATTTTTAAACTTCAAGTGATAAGCCTTAAGAATTTGTTGCACTCTAACATGAAATATAGTCGGTAACAATGCTTTCTTCTATATATTTCAAATTTTTGCAACAATAATTTAACCTACATCCGGAAAAGTTGGTTCATTTTTGGTATTTTTTGAATCTTATTATGAATGTCTCGGTTTTTCGTAAAATTTTATAATACCTTCATACGTCGTCGGTTATAAGTTCTCACTTAAATCACTTGTACTACCAAATAAACGAGGAACGAGTACGATCCACAGTAAAGAATCACTACAACACAACTTTTGATCCAATTAGATGCAGTACGAAAACAAGATTCAAGCTCTCGCGGTTCGATATATCTTCAAAGTTATAAATATAAACCTAAAAATGTTTTTCTGAAAAACTCAATGTTGGTTGGTAATATAAATATAATAGTATTATAAAAATAAGCTTTAATCAAACTTACAGTGCATTTAATGTACCCTAACAGCAGTTTGATAAGTTTTCAAATTCCTCAAAAAGTTATAAATTTGACCTCGATCCGGAGGCTGATGCACTTAACGGATTGCAATAATATTTTGCATACGTCATATTAGCTCCCAATAGCCAAATAATTTCGCTATTACATAATAAAAATCGAAAAAAAGTTTTTTCGGCCCAACCTAGCAAGCATACGCTATCCTCACGCAAAAAGGACCCAATTAAAAAGGGTCTAAAAAGGGCCTGTATACAAGTACAAGTACGTGGCACATATTTGAAACGTTACATACATTTTGTATGAAGCAATAATTTATATTACACTGTACATGATCTGTCGGATCCACCCCGTCCCCTCGGCGGCTGATAACCCAGCACGTAACATAAACGTGCAGCACGGAAGGGCTCCGCCCCAGACTCGGCCCGACCCGGACACACCCATCTAATGTAAATCATCCCTAAATCTGTCTGTCTAACACCTTAAGCGAGTGTAAATTCGGTCATTTAAATGTCAAAATGCAATTAAGCTTGACTTTTAATGATAGAAATTACAAAGGTGATAATAGATTAAAGCAGGTAAAGATATATTTTAGACTCTGACTTTTTAAATTCAAAATAGGCTTGCATTTGACCTTATTACATCTGATGGTGGCTTGACGATGAAGTCGAGGAAGTAGCACTTGCCTAAAAGGAGAATGGCATGCCTGGACAATGTGATGGAAAGTGAGTCACTTGGCACCATGACTTTGTCCAGGGTGTGGTGTGGGAAGCCATAATAAAGTAATGATATTCTGCCAAGTTATCAATACTAATTATTATAAAGAGATTTTTTAATAATAAAAGAATAGGCTCCGAAACTACTGGACCGATTTTGATAAAACTTGGTATGAGGATACATTGATTCATTGGGAATAAGGCTACTTCCACATCCCGCTATTCCCACAGGGTCGGGACTTACGCGGGGGAAACCTCATAGCGCTGCTAGTACCTGATAAGGTGGGACAGTCATTCTCTTCCAATTGGGCAGTTTCTCCAGTTCTTCATTGTAATTTTTATCAAGTGCAATGAGATGGTCAGCTAGGCATCGGTTGTGGAAGTAATGGTAACATTGAGTCTTTATGAACACGTCGCCGCTTGCAAAGTCAAAGAGGCATATTGCACAGCGCTCTCGAGGTAAGTTGCTTTCTGTTAGATTGTCTCTGATTAACTGAAATATAGTAATTTTTGTATTTAATAAGGTAAATAAGTACGCCTCTTTGACAAGTTCTTTCCTCCGCCCACGGCCGACAAGCTGAGAGGGTAGGAATGTGATGGGCAAGAATACTCCAGCCTCATGCAAAAAGGACCCACTAAAGAGGTTGAGTTGCGGATAACAGCCCGTATACAAGTACCAGTACTAGGATGTTCACTCAATACTGAGGCATTTTGTCTTTACAGATGATTTCACATTCAGATTCATTGAATATTTACCTTTTTAAGTTTATAAATAGATAGGTAGGTAAAAAGTATTGAAGTTATCTTAAATGGGTCAGTAGGACAGCCAGTAAATTTAGGGCTATCTTAAATAAAGTAAAGAAAGATATGTACATTCATATTTGTTATGAAAATAATAGTATTTTGATAAAATAAAACTGTAATTATTATTTTACTTGTACTTATTTCCCCAGTTTATGTGCTAAAGTTTGAAGGAATCTGATTTTAATGTGAATTTCAATGACTTATTTTGGCTAATAATTACTTCTTACCTCAATCAGTTCATAAATGACAGCAACACCAACGCGATCAGCCAATTTCTCCTTGATTTGTAAATTAAGTGCAGATAAAATCCTATCGTCTAACCCTCTAGGGTTCCTGAGGTTCACCTCCGGGCTGGAGTCAGGGTAACCAGGGGTCAGCTTCACCTCTAAAGTTACACATACGTATTGCTGATCGATATCGTCCGCAGTCGACGGACGTACTACTGTCTCGATTATGTACGGAGCATCTTCCACTGTTTTTATCACAAGATCGTCCATTAAAATCGCCTGTAACACTTCCACTTCGTCCGATACCCTGTAAAATACACAATTTGCAATAAATCGACGGAAAAACACATAAATTATTATACATTTTTCACAACGCAAAGCACACACCTTTGGTCCACGGCGGCCGACATCGTAACTGAGATCAAATCTGTCGAAGGTTTCTATACAAAGCTGTAACGTTCTAATTATATTGTGCATTCGGTTCAGGCAGGCGCAATGCAGTTTTAGTCCCTAGATGCAGCTGAGCACCTGAGCACAACCAAACAGCTGACAGGAGACCTAATTCGATTTTTTTAATTTGGTGAATTTTGAGAGGAGGGGATCACTCAATCAATCCACCAAAAAAAGCTTGATTGTTTGCTTGCTTCAGAAATGGTCCAGAGTATAAAAAAACTTCCGGTCATTTTAGTCGATTATTATTATTATGGATGTAGAATCGATTTTTGACAATCGCGTTACATGTTATTTTCAAATACTACTTACTGGTTTGAAAAAAAATGTATAAACGGAAGCTAGCGAGCATTGCTGCTAGCCAATAGGATGGTTTTAATTTCGCCGCCTTTTTTTTCAGAGGTAGGAGCTATGAGGTGAAATTGCAGCGCGAAATTCAAATTAAAATTAGTCTTTTCTCCATTGCACTTACCGGCAAACCTGTTTTATTTATTTTTGAGAAATGAAGATGAAGAAGAAATGGGTAAAAAAACTAAGCCATAATAATCTCAATTCGTTTAATTTATATTTAACACACATCTTTACATCTCAGCACAGTTTTGATTGTATTGATATAGTGCCATCGATACAAAGACGATACTAAATATACTAACAAATAAAAAATCCTTTGGTCTCGGTGTCCTACAAACTTCTCCATTTGCTATTTTACTTCGCCGCGAATGAATCTCACTTGCAGAGCATCGCGTTCCTCAAGATGTGTCCTTGCGCTGAAAGGTAGTAATTTTGATTTCTAACGATGTTCGAAGCTGTGAGGACGTTTTGTTTTTGGGGGAAAATAAGACACTTTATTGGAAATTTACAGTGCGGAGGGAAATAATAAAACACTATTATGTCAAAATACTTCGAAACTATGCCATGCATAAAAATTAAAACGTTACCAAAAAAAACACACACAAAAACACATGGTTTTCTGTAAAGTCCAAAAAGGACGATAATTTTATTTGATAACGTCATAAGAAAACGATGAAACATTGAGATTTTTTGTTTGTTATTCCTTTCTATGGTTATAATCTATACATTTTTTTTTTTTACCTTTATATATTTTTTCCTCTAAATACAACTTGTATCTTCTATTCGTCACTCGTCACCATAACATTGACAATTAACAATAACAACATAAAATTGATGAAATAATACGTTGCTATGGTTACCTATCATGACAACAGAACCTGATTCATTACTATGTATTTAGCATACTTCAATACGTTGCTTTGGTTACTTTGTCAAAAACGAAACGAGAGCGATGACGTCACACTTTTTTGCGAGTGCATTCCTATTTATAAGACGTTATCACGTCAAAAGCTAGACATAGAGAAAAAATAATTGTATTTAAAGAGATTTAAGAAATTTAATTCATTTCTCTGATATTCCGATATTCTATAAAGTTTGACTACGTAAACCCGCAATAAGTAGGTACGGGACACGGGTGCATTATTGTTCGGCATTGACTTAATAAACGTCATGTTAAATTAAGAATTAATGTCATAAAACCCTATTCAGCCAAATAAATCAATTCTATCTGCCTGACCCTTAATAAATACTAATTAAAATTAAACTAGTTTGATCAGCAGGAACGTACCTTAGTAATAGGGTTCCGTTTTTTCCCTTTGGGTACTGACCCCTAATAAAAGAAAGAGATAGGTACACCTAGCCTTGCCATCGTAATTTCCTGAATATACTTACTTTTTACATAATTTAATGAAAATAGATTTCTTGAAAACGAACATGAAGAATATGGCCACACCTATGAACACGCTGTAGATATTCAATAAATAGTACAACCAATCAGATATATCTTCATTCAAAATCTGTATCAGCTCAAAAATCCAACCGACACCCATCAGTAAAGATATTTTGATGTAAAGGTAGAATCTAAAATATTAAAAAAGACATCAGACATAATCTGAAACATTAAAATCTGAAAAATGAAATTCCTTACCTTATTTTAATTTAATTTGCATTTTTTTTAAGAAAAAAGTTTTTTTTACTTAAATCAATGTGATTTTTTACCTAAATTTCGATTAGAAAACAAATCACTCTTACATATAGAACCCAACATCCTACTAATATTATAAATGTGAAAGTTTGTGTGTAAGTATGTGTGTTTTTACTCTTTCAAGCAAAAACTACAGAACCGATTGCGATAAAACTCGGTATGTAGATAGCTGGAGACTTGGATTAACACATAGGCTACTTTTTATCCCGATATCCGGGCCTAACGCGAGTGAACTCGCTGGGTGCAGCTAATAAATATGTAAGGGAATTAAAACCTATGCAAATCATAATAATTAAACCCAAAATTCTTTATCCTAGAGCTATTTACTTACTTATTTTGATTCATCTTTTTTATGCGTATATTTGGTTGATTAAAGCCAGTCATAGCTCGCTTGATAAGCCATATGTTATAGACGGTCATCAAGAAAAGTAGAGTATTGATAACAGTCCCTATCAACATAGGCAAGAATAGGTAGAGTAAGGTTTCATTACCTGAAAATAAAAAGCTAATAAATAAATAAATATTGCAGGACATTCAACACATCGCTACTAGCCCCAAGCTAAGTAACTAGACTTGTGTTATGGGTGCTAGACAACGGATATACTACTTATATACTTTTCTTTTGTAAATATATACGTATAATACATAGAAACAACCAGACCACAGACAAATATCTAAGGATAAATACTTGTCTGAGGCGGGAATCGAACCCGCAACTCTATGTTTGGCAGTCCGGCATGATGACCATTGTGCCAACAGCGTCGTCAATAACAAAAAAATAATAAAGCTTACCCTCACAAGAAACTAGTGCTAATCTAATTCACGAGATAACGTGTAGTTTGATTAATGCACTCATGACAGAACGATGTTTTGACGAAACGTATATTTTTACGAAATACTCCTTTGGCCAAACGTGCACTTTGACCAAATAGACCTTTAGCCAACCACCCCAAACCCGATAGATTGACAATTGAAAACATAAGGTTGAGGTATACCTACTTTATACCTACTTCTTATGCGATTTCCATGCTTTAATATAATTTTTTATCACAGTTGCTCATAAAGTGGATCTTATTAAACGGCTTTTAGGCTCATAATCCAACATATTATGCACGCGTGCGTTTTAGATTTTTTAACTAGTGCTGTAAAGTTATCCCGAAAAGGTAGGTACCAAAGAGTTTTTTAGCTAGCAAAAATGGTTGTCTCTAAAGTCGGTTTACGAACGAAAATTTTACGTGATAATGACTTAGAAAACGATCAAAAATTGAGTTGTTTATTTTTTGTTTTTTCTTTACTTAAATATATTGTTTTTCCGTACCATTCTATTTTTTTCTTACCTAACCCCCGACGTTGGTTTTGGCGGGAACGAGTTAACAACATGTCGTGCTGCAGTTTTATTTTCATGAAACTTAGATGTAACCCGAGTTGAATTGTATAATTCTGGTGGAATGTTATTCAATTTAGTTCTGTGAAAGTGCACAAGTGTAGTGAAAGTAAAAATCAGTGTCAAACATGCAGTTTTCACGTTGCCTCCAAATCTCCTATTAAGGTTATGGTAAACTTGCCACCGCTTTACTATAACCCCTGACTTGACGGACTATGACGACTTTGACTGTATTGAAACACTTTAGGCCCGATTTATGAAAAATCGGGTCATAATTTGATGCAAAATATAACTTGACACTGGCTAAATGCACACGTGCGAAGCCATAATAAAAGAAAAAAAAAAAAAAAAAAAACCCCCGACGCAAAAACAAATAGAAAAACCCTAAAAAATAATGTATGTCACACGAGGATGTATAGGTTAAAAGTCTTTAGCCTGGCCTTTCCGGAGCATAATTAACAAAAAAATATTGCCTTAAAAAAATGTAAACATAGAGTTATCACAAATATTTTGTTAATTATTATTTTGTTTTCTTTTCAAGTCTTTTCTTTTATTCGCAACTGTGATAAAAAACGTCGTACGATATACGTGTGGATTGATCTTTGCATCTTGGCTTCTTATGACACGCTCGCTACCGCTCGCGCGTCATAAACCGCCTCTATGCAAAGATCAATTTACCACACTTATATCGTAATGTACTATTATGAGTAACTGTGGAGTGACATCCTTTAAATAATAAAAAGCCGAAGCCCTTTGGGAATATCAGCATGTGTTTCAACGAGGCTTCTTGTAACCGGAGGGCTGGTTTTCCGCTCAGAAGGTCAGTTTGGCAATCCAGAGGGGGAATATTACTAGCCTTCAAAGAATCTCCCCATTGACACTTGAAATTACAAATAGCATTGGCTAGTTTATAAGATAAAAGGTTCATTAACTTGAAGTTTGTGAAGTTTTTCGCTCAGAGGGTCAGTTTGACAAACCAGAGGGGGAATATTGCTAGCCTTCAAAGAATCTCCCCATTGACACTTGAAATTACAAATAGCATTGACTAGTTTATAAGATAAAAGGTTCATTAACTTGAAGTTTGTGAAGTTTTTCGCTCAGAGGGTCAGTTTGACAAACCAGAGGGGGAATATTGCTAGCCTTCAAAGAATCTCCCCATTGACACTTAAAATTACAAATAGCATTGGCTAGTTTATAAGATAAAAGGTTCATTAACTTGAAGTTTGTGAAGTTTTTCGCTCAGAGGGTCAGTTTGGCAATCCAGAGGGGGAATATTGCTAGCCTTCAAAGAATCTCCCCATTGACACTTGAAATTACAAATAACATTGGCTAGTTTAAAAGTTTAAAGATTCATTTACTTGAAGTTTGTGAAGTTTTCCGCTCAGAGAGTCAGTTTGGCAATCCAGAGGGGGAATATTGCTAGCCTTCAAAGAATCTCCCCATTGACACTTAAAATTACAAGTAGCATTGGCCAGTTTATAAGATAAAAGGTTCATTAACTTCAAGTTTATCTTTGAAAACTTACGTGCACGAAAGCAGGTTTCAAATTTTGGTTTAATAAGATCAACGTCAGCGTTATCGATACAATACGCAATGATGGCTATAGTCGCCGGGGTACCCCACGCGTATATACCGTACCACATGAACTTCATCAGCTCTCCTTGACGGTGAATAGAACGCATATTTCTAGTGGTCCTGAAAGTAAACAGCATTTTAAAACCAGGTGAGGCATGGCTGGTTTTCAATCGAGCGTGTATTCATTACTTTAGCAGCAGTCACACATATTTCTATTTTATTTTTGGACTCATTGGTATTTTAAAATTTTATTTTATTGAAAGAATTATACCTATTCGTTACGTTACCTGAAAGTCCACCAAATATCGAAGGACATAATCTTTAGCCAGAAGAAGCTTGACAATAAGAAACCATAGCAAATAGGACCTGAAAATAACAATATAAATAAAACTATAATAAATAAACCCACACTTTTATTACAAAACTAGCTGCACCCCGCGGTTTTACTCGCATAAATCCCGATCAAAATAAAAAGTAGCCTATAACCTTGTCCAAAGACCTTGTGTCTTAGTGGTGGCGGGTAAACCATCGCAACAATAGCATTCCCAAGGAGGGTGGGTGTCAGACAGGCGGCCGGCCGGATTTTTTTTTCCAAAAAATTATGCAGTATGAACAGATATATAAGGAAGCGCGATTGGGCTAGGGCGTACCCTGCAGACGATGCGCAGGGGCAGCACCTGGCCTCTGTAGGAAATGGACGAGGGTCGTTGCACCACCAATGATGATGAAATGGATTATGCAACACAAAAATATTTTTTCAATTCGGGCCAGTAATTCCTGAGATTAGCGCGTTCAAACAAACAAACTCTTTAGCTTTAAAATATTAGTATAGATTACTTCACCTCAATGGCCAAAGACAGAAGATATCGAAAATTCTTGGTCTTCGTTTACCTATTCAAAATTACAAAATGAATACTTACTTAGATATCTACACTCATCTAAACGTACTGTGCCATTCAAAACACCAAACACAAGGATCGCTTTGAAAATGTAGCCGATAAGAAGAGTGGCAACATATCCCATGAGAACCATTCCTTGAATGTTACGAAGTTGATTCAAAACACTGTACACGACCAGAACGAGAACCATGAAGAACGCTGATATCATCATTGCTGGAAAAAAACATAATATAGTTATTAGCCAACAACCGAGAATGGTGATACATAGTATTGGTCATAAACAGATAGGTATACTGTGCTCTTTAAAATTATGAAAATAGATTGACGTTTTGATATTAATATTTGCATGTCAATACTCACTTGACTTAGTTGTGATACCTGCTTATTTACCTATTTTTATGACCTCTGTAACCAACTAAAAGCAAATAAATACATTGAATTGAGTTGAGTTGAGTTGAGTCGAGTCGAGTTAAATTGGATTGAAGTTTAGAGGCGCTCAGAGAGCCTACTTAAATCACCTTCGTAATCGGTGCTTTTAGAATTATCTCTCTCTAGTTTTGTTTAAATTACTTACATTTGGGAGTTAGTAGCTTTGGTCATGTTTAGATTTGGGAATTAGTAAATTCCTGTGTCGATTTATTTACTTACCAACGCCAGCAAAAATACTACGATCTTTTTTACCATCTTCGAATTCTTTTAACAGAAACTGTATGTATTTAGAGCTAGTGACATTAGTGGTTTGTTTCTTGAAAAACACCTTTTCAACGCAATATTTTGTTGAATTAATTATCAACCATTTTTCATGGCTATTCGGTGAATTTATTCCTAAACGTCCATCCTAGAAAATGATAGCATAAAGTAAAAAAATATGTTAAAAAAAGTGACTATTTTATCATATTCGACATTACATTTATTTTTAAATCAATCGTTATTCTATAGGTAATTGGTCATAATTTGTCGGACTCATTTAATTCAAAAACCTGGTTAGCTGCCCTTCGCTTTTAAGTCAGATTAGACAATAGGTAGATATGGTTAAATTAGAGGGGCTCCGATTTTCGTACTTTTGCCCAATGCGCGTTGCGCGAGGGCAAAAGTGTGGTACAAGTAGCCGCAAGTTAATAGGACAATAGCATTTTGATTGTTATATAAATTCCAAGTAGGTATATTAAACTGGCTTACCTCTAACAAATATAAACCATAATTTAACTTTTGTACTAAGAAACTGCAGTCTATATTTAGAAAGTTCCTGTTCATAAGTATATTGAAGTCACTAAATAATTTCTCTGACGGAACTGCCTTCTCCGAAGCGTCTAACTTGTAGACGACGAAATCAGAGTAATCCAACCTGACCGTGGACACGTTCAGTATCGTTTTGAAATTATCTTTATGCACACATTGAGGGAGATCCGATGTTCTATTGTAGTAAAAAAAATAGTTAACTTCACAACACTTAGTAACACAAGGTTTGGAGTTGCAAACTTCATTGAAATCCGTAATCGTTTTATTATTTTTCACATCAATAATGCTTCCATTATGACACACAGTGTTCATATCTAGATCGACACAGTTCACAGAAATAAATAGAAATGTTAATACATATAGCTCCATTTTTACTTACAGATCAAGACTTTGCAAGAATGACGGACAGCAAGTGTTGAAAGAGTTTTATGTTTGGAGATGATAGGATAAGTGGGAATAAAGTGTCTTTAGTCAAACACTTGCTGTTTCCAACGACATAATTATTCTAATTTCAAAGTGATAACTTTTGGAGAAACAGCGAACAAACAAATTACGAGCGTCGAACTACTGAGTAAGATCAGTCTACGGGCGTTCACTTTAAACTGACGAGTGCAGCGGACTGCCAGAGTCAATGCCCTAGGACATTTGGATTGAAATGGGGTGTCGCAACACACGCTACAATCTTTTCTAATCTCTCCTCCGTTGTCGGATTTGACAGAGAGAGCACATTGATTGGTCAATAGCTTTCTGCACGCCTTCAAGTGCACTCGTTGTCATCGAGTAGTTTAAGGTTCCGTTCTCCAGGGGGAAAAACGGAACCCCATTACTAAGGCTTCACTGCATAGAGATACAATGAACTGTCAGTCCGTCCCTCCGTCTATCCGTGTGACCGTTTGTCTGTTAACAGGTTGTATTTCATGATTCGTGATAGCTAGAGAGTTTAAATTTTCACAGATTACGTATCTATTTCTATTACCGTTCTATCAACAACTATGTATGTCTGTATGCATACGGGCTTTTTTTCCGCAACTAGACTCTTTTTAATTGGGTCCTTTTTGCGTGAGGATGGAGTAGGCTTGCCCTGCACCTACTACTCTCTCAGCTTAGTCGACCGTGTCCAGAGGAGAGAACATGTCAATACTTCTGGAGCCAACTAAGCCGCGGGTTTCATCACGATGTTTTCCTTCACCGTAAGAGTAATGTCAATTAGCGCACATAATTTTTTCTTAAGAAAAATACATTGGTGCACGGCCGGCTGGGCTTCGAACCCACGACCTTCAGAATATCTACCACTAAGCCAACACCGCTCTTCCATCAACAACTAAAAATATCTCAATTTGACACGTATGTTTTATGTTTTAGCGTGTCGTACGTACGGCGTGAACTTTGAAATCGGAGTAGGTACTCCTATTTCGAAGTTCCTTTATTTAATGGAAAGGAGGGAGAACTACAAGTTGGTCTCATAAAAGTAAATATTTGAAAAGGATTTTCTGCACTCTGTGTAGCGGTTCCGCTACTCAGAGTGCAGAAAATTGCTAAGTTTTAGATTTCTACCAGTGGAAACGTGGTAAACAACACAATTTAAATAGATTTTGACAGATATTTATATTTGAACAATAATACTGTTATTATAGTAGGTACAATCTTCTTAAAAAAACTATCGTATTACCTATTTATTCAACAATACAAAGCGACATCAACAATATACCTAAATGCGATAACTTATTAATTGAACAATTGGAAAACTATTAATTTTTGAATCAACAATTTAAGAAAACTTCTTTAATTTCATATTTCTCTATTCCTTTTTGACCCGTAATCAGGACTTAAGAGGAAACGATCCCGACGCTCTCTCCATACAAACGTAGTCGACGTTCCTCCCTGGATAATGACACTACATATATAGCAAATATAACTGCCCTGACCATGTCACTGTTTTTTGTTTTTTATATCTTAATTTCTATGATAATTATTAATTAGAAAATGAAAAAACCAAGACATAGGGGCATAATCGTCATGGCAGTTATAGGTTTTATGAAACAAATTTTTTTGTGCTAGTGCCATTATTTAGGGAGGAAACATAGTAGTGAATGCTTCTTACAGGCATATGTATAGGCAATTTTTATTGGCAAATTTCATAAGGTACCGACGGCAAAGAAGGACCACGTCACTCACTGGAGCCGTGTTAAAAACATATCTAAATTATAAAGCTTAAGTTTGTTTGTTTGAACGCGCTAATCTCAGGAACTCGTCTCGTCGTTGGTTTGCGTCGTTCTGCGGTAGCGATAGGTCGCGTTTGTTGCTTGCGAATTATTTTTTATCGTCTACCTACAATGGTATCTAAGAAGTGCGCTAAATGTAACAAAAATATTACAAAAACCAAACCGGGCTTAGTGTGCAGTAGATGCGATAAATCGGTACACGCTGACCCATCATGTGTCAAACTATCCAACAAACAGCTTAATACACTCAGGAATTCACCTGGAATCAAGTGGAGCTGTGAGGACTGCTTGAAGAACCTCTCCCGTAGGTCGTCATTCTTGATTCCGGATGACAGTGACGATGATTTCGAATCAGGATGTGAAACTCAACCTATCGACACCCGAAAGCTGGTGCAGGACATCACCCGAGAGCTGAAGAAAACTTTTAGAGAGGAGATCAGCAATCTTCAGACCTCTATGGAATTTGTGAGTGATCAGCTGACCACTATGGAGCAGTCTATTAAAAAACAAAAGCTGTTATAAAAGATCTAGAAAATAAAAATCAAGACCTAACAAATAAAAACAAGAACCTAGAGCTCCGAGTGTCAGTGCTAGAGCAAGGTATGAATACCTTTGAGCAGAATAACTTGTCTTCCTGTCTTGAAATAGCTGGCCTACCTCACGTTCCCCCTAATGAAGTATCTTAAATGCTTGAGACGATAGCCTCCAAGCTAGACGTTGATAAAACCAACGTCCGGTCATCCTCGCGGCTTCCTGGATCCAAGGACAAACCGGGACAAATTCTTGTCGAAATGAAGACCCCCTCTGCACGAAGCCAGTGGATTGCAGCTAGTAAGGTGAAGTGTCTCACAGTTGGAGCTCTGATGCCGAACGCCTTTAAAGAAAAAGCTGAAGACCGAGTCTATCAAAGAGAAGCATTAACTAAATATCTTAAAACGTTACTATATAATACTAAGGCCCAGCTCGGTAATTCATTTAAATTTGTATGGTGTAAAGATGGAAAGGTATGTGTAAGGAAAACTGAAACTAGTAAAATCTTTTATATACGTTCAATTCAAGGTCTCAATCGCACATAAACCCAACCTAATAATAGTCCTAAGCTATCATAAATAGGTACGTTTATTTATTTTCCCTTTTCTTGTTTATTGTTACTTTAACTTGATTTTCTATTCTAAGATTAATGGATACTAACATTACATGATAAAATAATACGAGACTTTTGAGAATAAACAAAGGAATATATCTCACTTCGCTACGTAATATTTGAAATTATATTATCACTACTTATTATTTTTTTATCACTTCTTATTTTATTATCAATACTTATTTTATTTCAATTAATTTTCCTTATTAAGTTCGAGGTGTATTTGTTCAGATCTTGTTTGAACTATAATGTAAGTACCAAATCGGTCTATTATCGTAAGTACCGTTACAATCATTAAATTATACCTACCTGTAACTATATTGAACTAGATCGACGTAAATTTAAATGTACTTAGCATAATTATAAACCTTAGTGGTTTCGCTGTGCTAGGTTAAGGGCAGGTGCTAATAAAGCTACCAAAATCGACCTTTGTTTTAAGCAACTTTAAGTAATCAAATACTCTTTTTTTGTTATTTGGATATTAGTGGATATTGTAGTTTAAAAACCATATTTTTGTTTATTTTGGTTGAAAACATGATATGAACAACTTCGTTCGATAAAAAAAATGTTAGAAAACAGAGAATTATTAGATCGTTTATCGGGTTTTATTCAAAAATAGTTAACGTTTGTTTCTAAAAATGAATCAAATGATAGGTTTTGACCTCTAGGAACTATATTTGTGGATAATAATGCTAAAATGTTTTGCATATCGATCAACTATAACAGTTAGCACGCAGCACGCTACGTTTTTGAGAGCGGGGGCTAAGGTAATGTATGGGACTACACACGGTACTGGAAGAGCGTCTTAAGTACTGAATGTTTTTTAAGTTTCTTTTAAATGGTAATAAATGGCAAAAAAAAAACTACTGGTTTGAAATAAAAAAATATTTTTGTGTTGGATAGTCCATTATCGAGGAAGGCTATTTTTTATTTTGATATTCCCCCGGGATCGGGATTTACGCGGGTAAAACCACGGAACGCAGCTAGTTCCTAAGAATATACTAATGAACCGCTTTCGTATAACTATGTAACATTATACTATAACTATTTAATCCCTAGTATAATCTAGGGATACCTAGGGATGGCCTTATCTATATAAAAGTTCTTAATAAACTTTTTAAACTCACACGATGGAGTTTTGGCGGGAACGAGTTAACAACATGTCGTGCTGCAGTTTTATTTTCATGAAACTTAGTTGTAACCCGAGTTGAATTGTATAATTCTGGTGGAATGTATTCAATTTAGTTCTGACAAAATGCACAAGCGTAGTGAAAGTAAAAATGAGTGTCAAACATGAAGTTTTCTCGTTGCCTCCAAATCTCCTATTAAGGTTATGGTAAACTTGCCACCGCTGACTTGACGGAATATGACGACTTTGACTGTTTTGAAACACTTTAGGCCCGATTTATGAAAAATCCGGTCATAATTTGATGCAAAATAGCAGTGGCAGTTAAGCAGTGGAAGTTATCTTACCGACGTTACGTTCTAATTCGAACAAATAATCCATTTCCAGTCGTGGACGTATCGACTAACAAAGAAAGTTAAATTGGTCTCGTTATTCTATTACTCTATCAATCTAAAAATTCTCGTGTCACAGTGTTTATATCAAAACTCCTCCGAAACGCCTTACCGATTTATATGAAAATTTATATGTACAATCAAAGTTCAAAAGTACACCGGCACCGTAACGTTTACAATCCTGTGCAGCACTATTTGAATATTATAACATCGTAGCCTGTAAATCGATCCCACGTTCGGTTGGTGTAGCGGGTGGCGGCTTATACCAACTAAAGACATAGGTCGTAGGTATTTCCATGGATAAGCGAGTGAAACCGCGGATACGCTCCGCGGCTAGTTTTACTATGATGACGAAACGCTCCTTTGACTAAACGTGTAATTGTCTAAATACACCCATGACAGTACGAAATTTTGACGAAACGTAAAAGTACATATTTTGACGACATACTCCTTTGGCCAAACGTGCACTTTGACCAACCGCCCCAAACCCAGAAAAACTTCCTACAAACTATTTTTGCTCTAATAAAATAAATAAATATAAATATTGCAGGACATTCCACACATCAACATCTAGCCCCAAGTTAAGTGACTAGACTTGTGTTATGGGTGCTAGACAACGGATATACTATACTTATATACTTTTCTTTTGTAAATATATACTTATAATACATAGAAACAACCAGACCACTGGCAAAAATCTAAGCATAAATAACACGAGGTGGGAATCGAACCCGCAACCCTGTGTTTGGCAGACCATTGTGCCAACTGGGTCGTCGCCTAATACGATACGAATATCGAATACCTACTACATGAAATTGTCCGTTCCGATTCACTAACGAAATAATGAAGTGTAGAGTCACGGACGACGGTAATCAATCAGGAAATCGATAATTAACAGAAACCGTGGCCATCGCAGCATGTTGAACTCGGTAGTCAGTATTCAAGACTAGCTTTATAATATAAACTAGCAGCGCTCCGCAGTTTCACCCGCGTAACTCCCGAAGGTCGTACCTACCTAAGTCCAATACTTGTTGATAGTTTATGGCAGCAAAGTGATAGGTGACTTATCTATGGCTAGAATTGGAGCTCTTTGTTTTTTTAATGCCAAAACTGCAAATGAAGAAATTATTCCAATCTTTTTTTGGATAGTATAAATGAAATGTGCAAACAATTATTATTATGACACATCGAAAGTTTTTTTTTAAAACTATGCTTCAAATGACAATTTCTTTGTGCATTACTAATGTAGGTAATGGAAATGTTGCCAATAGTTAGAATTTTTGCAACAGGGATTGAAAATTTAAAATTTACAATCATCTACCGTTGCACTTGAAAGAACTACATGGTATCATTTTCCATAAAAAACTAAAATCCTGGTTAATATCTAAGGTTTTTATAGCTTATCGGAATTTTTCGATAAAGACGAAAAATAATAGATTACCTATTAGTGTGTACCTATACTAATTTAGTATAATTAGTGTTTTAATTTTTAAACATCTATGTTTTTATTATTGTATGCTCGAAATGAGTAATCTGTTGGAACCATATTATTTGTAAGATCTTTATGTACACAGATTGAACAATAAATTATATTCTATTTTATAAGGCAATCGATAACATAAAGGGGAAATTTTGTATGGGAGCTTGTGAGTTTTTTTTGCGCGGTGCATTTCGAGACCCATGCCAATCGGTAGAGTTCGGATCGGATGTTCGACGTGAAGGGAATGTTTGCCACATTCCCTTCACGTCGAACATCTAAAGATAGATAGATAGATAAACACTTTATTTGTACAACACACAAAACATTGAAAATAACAACAAGGACGCGAAAGCTAATTAACTACGAAATCAAAAAAAGCGTCTCGGAAACGGCAAATTTAACAAAACGTGTTGTTCTATGATTTTCCAAAAATGCGCGGTGCATTTCGAGACCCATACGTATCAATAAAGGGCATTACGGCGAACAAATAATGGTTATAGGCTATGTGACGTCACAACAAATCGAATATGGCGCCCTCTAGAAGACATAGAGTCATGAATAAAAAAATAAAAATAATTCATTCACTTATCGCTAGGTCTTTGGTTAATCTAATCTACTAAAATTTATTTTAATCTACAGCTTTTCCACGTCTGTTTTGACGTTTAACTCAACAGTTTCCATAGTATTCTTCGTTTTGCTTTTGCCGCTTCCAGAATGTTCGGTATTTCTTGAAGTGGATGTTACATTGAATGACCGGATGAACTTATGGTTTATATTTAATCTGGAATTAGAAATAGACAAAATTACTTGTACTTGTACTTATACAGGCTGGTTTCCGCCATTGGACCCTTTTTAATTGGGTCCTTTTTGCGTGAGGATGGAGTAGGCTTGTCCAGCACCTACTGCCCCATCAGCTTAGTCGAACATTTCCAAAGGAGAGAACTTGTCAATACTTCTGGAGCCAACTTCGGGTTTCATCACGATGTTTTCCTTCACCATCAGAGCAATGTCAATTAAAATACCCTTTCTTCTTAACCAACAAAAACAGAGATAGGTAAAGTACGCTTCGTAACTCCCTACTTATACTTACTTTTTACACAATTTAATGAAAATAGATCCTTTGAAAATGAACATGAAGAATATGGCCACACCTATGAACACGCTGTAGATATTCAATAAATAGTATAACCAATCAGATATATCTTCATTCAAAATCTGTATCAGCTCGAAAATCCAACCGACACCCATCAGTAAAGATATTTTGATATAAAGACAGAATCTGCAAAATTTTAACATACTTAATTACCAATTATTAAAACATGTAAATATAATTAAGGTGAAAGAGTACCTGCGTTCTCTCCATACAAACGTAGTCGACTGTTTCCTCCCTGAATAATGACACTAGCACAAATATTTTTGTGCCATAAAACCTTTAACTGCCATGACTATGCCCCAATGTTTTTTTTTCGTTTTCTAATATAAAAAACAAACAAAAAACCTTACTTGCATGGTCATGGCAGTTATAAGTTTTATGCACCAAAAATATTTGCTCTAGTGTCATTAACTAGGGAGAAAACAGTCGACTACGTTTGTATGGAGAGAGTCCCCGGTACCCTTTCCGCTTCGCTGAGCCCTCAGGTTTCACCCTTGTAAATTTCTCGGAATTTCGGGATCAAAACATGATCAAAATATTCAATGTCCTTCGCCATCCCCTAAACTACCACTATGCCGATTTTTATCGAAATTGGTCCAGTCATTTGACCGCGGAGAGGAAACAAAACAAACAAATAAATGGAATTAGGATAATATCAATCAACATAAAGTTAGGAAAATAATGTTATCTTTTTTATTTATTTAATTTTAATTTTATTAAACTCCTATAGGTATATTAAATAGAAAAATAAAACAAAATTAATAATCTAAATAAATTTCACTAGGTAGGGTGGCTAAAAGGCTGGCTGCATTGCCTCTTTGGATGTCAATGCCGATCCGTTGGCCAAAGTAGCAGCTACCCCTTTGGTCACCTGAAGCTAATAATAATAATTTGAAATATTTTTGTAACAAATCGAAGGCTTCTGGTCCCCACGGGCCCAGGGTCTCCGTGGCAAAAGGCAGAAACAAAAGGCAGAAACATGTAGCCATCACCAATGTATACATATTTTCGTCGCTTTATCACCTCTGCCGCCGTCGCCGCAGCACCCGCCTTTCTGGAGGTGGAGCCGAGGTGTGAAGCCGCCGGTGTGTCGACACAAGTAGCGTCCTACACTAACGGTTTTCCATGACTCCAGGGGATTAACGTCATCGGGACGCTTGCCATCGTCACGCACAAGACCGTTCGAATCTAGAAGAGTCGGTACGTTGACACTGACAAGAGCCCTACGGATGGTATCATTTATAGCAGCATGGCGGAATAGTCTGCCGGAACTGCGACGATTGGAACACCCGTGGTGACCAAAAGTGAATTAGCTTATTAAAATATTTAGAATAGGTATTTCAAAGTTGCAATTAGAAAATTTCAAAGTTGAATTTTCGCACGAAAACAGTTTATATGACGTCGTTGTTGTTTTGACGCAGTTCATTAAAGATTTTGTATTTTTTCCGGTAAAATGTGTGGTGGATGTCGTTACATGTTGTGGCCAGACCAACGCGTTTCGAAAGTAGTTCATTTGGTAATTAAAGGTAATCTTTTATAATATAAAAATGAATCGCAAAATGTGTTGGTAAACGCATAACTCAACAACGCCTGGACCAATTTGGCCAATTCTTTTTTTGGTCTATTTGTTATTATCAGGAGAAGGTTCTTATGAAATAAAAAATTAAGAAAGTTGCGCAGAAAATTATTACGCGGGTGAAACCGCGGGGCGTAGCTAGTTTGAAATAAAAACGAAATATTAAAATGTACCTAATTGTACAGTCGGCTACATAATTGCAGCCCCGGTAGAGTTCAAAAATTACTATTATTGGAATGTTTTCATTCTAATAATTTTTGTTTGATAAATTGATGAGTTAGAAGACTTTAAACTTCAACTAAAGCAGGTGTCTAGAATCTTGCTTGTGTTGAAAACATTCTTATAACAGCCGTTTTGGAGCTCGCCCTAGTTATCATGGACTAAATTTGATGGCATTGTTTAAATATTATTTTCTCATCAATTTTTCAAACAAAAAATATTAGAATGTAAACATTCCAATAATAGTAATTTTAGAACTCTACCGAGGGCTGCAATTATGCAGCCGACCGTACCACCTCCGTAATCGACCGTGTCCAGAGGATATAACTCGTCAATACGTCAGCTAACAATAAAGCTGGTTTTCCTACACCGTTAAAGCAATTTAATAGCGCATATAATGTTGCTTAATTTATTTTTACTACCTACTGAAATCATTCGAAACATTGACCATGTTGCTTGTTTTTGTTATCAGTAATTTCGATATTTTGACACTGATTGCAAGCAGCACAGTTTGGATTGGTAAACAAGAACCATCGTTTGGATTGTTTGAGAGTAAACATGGTAAATACCTAACTATATCTACCAAATAAGATATTTTTATTTTTACATAAATATTAATACATCATTATAAATAGAAAAAGACATACATATTTAACAATATAAATACAAATAAATGAAGTGACCAGTTAGTCAAATAACCCATCCCTTATCGTTCCCGGCGTAAAGATTCCCATAATGCTATAAGAAGCATTGCCACGCTGAATGGCGATGGCTAACCTCTGCGCCAGAAACGAGACGGAGCGGGATTCACCCCCATTCCCCCTAATCCTAACACCCAACTCTTTAACTAATTTATCACCCCAATGCAACGTCTCCACAGCAACAGGCACAAAAATATAATTGGCAACTTGTGCTTCTATCCCTATTTATTTAGTAGGTAGGTACCCAATTTAATAGAGCTAATAACTTACCGATTCTGATTCATTTCGTTTGTGCCTATATTTGGTTTGTCATAGCCAGCCATAGCTCGATTGATAAGCCATATGTTATAGACGGTCATCAAGAAAAGTAGAGTATTTATAACGGTTACTATCAAAATAGGCAAGAATAGGTAAAGTAAGGTTTCATTACCTGAAAAAAAAAACAGTTTTGAGCTTAACACAAGAGACTAAGGAACTAATCTAATTCACGAGAATCCCAAATGCAAGACAAATTATTTTACTCTGTTTTAAAAAAGGAACCCTTTATAGGATCACTTTCTGGTCTGTCGGTATATTTTTTAAAATCTGACAGCTACAAGACCTTAAGGTATATTTATGGACAGTTTTGATAAATTTTGTTTCACGGTGCTTTAGCAAAATATCATTTTTTTATGGGACTAGTGTCGCCTCAGACTGCCTGTGACCATGTGATATGCAAAATTCTGAAATTATATCCGTAAAAACAAGAAAGATTAAAGATAAAATATAATTTTAAAGAGCCTAATACAAAAGAAAAATAAATATAGCCCAGCTAGCTTTCACAACTGCGAATTCATTCGTGTAGTGTAGGGGATGAATTTTCCAAAATTCTTTATCTGTATTGTTATGCCAAATTTTTGTCGGATCCTTCCATATTGAGCTGTTCGTTGAAATTTCAGTCAGTTAGTTGGTTAGTTTTGTGTGTATGAAGAGTAAAGCGTTTTTTAAAGTATTCTTAACTTATAATCCTAAGTCATAGTTGCATATAACGCTTGGTATTGCCTATCTTCAAATCAGTTTTAAACTTTCGTTTTTATAAAAAGAATCGGAATCGGAAAATATTTAAGTATTCAAGTACTGGGTCAAATGGTGTCGGGTTTTAGAGGTACTTACGTCATTCAGTGCCCTTAACAGTTTATCCTTAAAGGACGTAAGTACCTACAATAATAAATTATTGTAGTTACGACTTTCCGTATTGATGTTTATTTTTAGACGGGGTAATACGTGACAAGATTCCCCGTTTTCAATTGACAAATAAAGGAACTTCTACTACAGGTACAACACTAATTTTTACATAGAACTAGCTGTCCCGGCACACGTTATTTTGCAATTTACAAAAAGAAAATAAAAGAATAAAATAAAAAATTGATTGTAGCCGATTCTCAGACCTACTGAATATACATATATTTCATAAAAATCGGTCAAGCCGTTTTGGAGGAGTATGGTAACTAACGTTGTGACAGGAGAATTTTATATATTAGAATACAGGGATGTAACTTCAGATCTTTGAGTCGTTATTCATGGGGTAAAAAATTGCATAAAATTTTCTCGATAGACTTTTCTTTTAGGAAATTGTGTTTTCGGAAACTCTTTTACGGTATACCTATCGTTAAAACTTTAAAGTCTTGCAACACGAAACTATCTTGTTAAAATAGGCATAATAGAATTGTAGTTTTTGATACGGTATATTGTCAATTATTGACGTTTTTCATTCATGAATTATCAATTTTGTTAAAAAAACGGGCATCGCGCGGTGCGCGCTGTGTAAAGGTACTGTTACAACTTTTATAAAAAAATATTGAATCATCTAAAAATTATAAATACATAGGTTCATTCAGTACCTTTCGACGCATAAAAACAACTACGCAAAACGCCTAACTCGGAAAATACCACTTACGTAAAATACCAACTACGTCTAACACAAACTTTCATTCCAATAGGTTCCACCGATGACTGTCCATACCTACTTGAAGTTTATGTTAGGAACGTCCATTTCATCACTCCTTTAAATTTTCCCTAACAGATAGGCATGACTAATTCGAAGACTTACGTGCTCGAAAGCAGGTTTCAAATTTTGGTTTAATAAGATCAACGTTAGCGTTATCGATACAATACGCAATGATGGCTATAGTCGCCGGAGTGCCCCACGCGTATATACCGTACCACATGAACTTCATCAGCTCTCCTTGACGGTGAATAGAACGAATCTTTCTAGTGGCCCTGAAAGCAAACAGCATTATTAAACCAAGTGAGGCATGAGCCATTTTCAATCGACCGTCTATTCATTACTTTAACAGTAGTCACAAAACTCATCATAATTTCTATTCTATTCTTGAAATGATTTTTGACTTATCGGTATTTTTTAATTTTATGTTGTTGAAAGAATCATGCTTACCTGAAAGTCCACCAAATATCAAAGGACATAATCTTTAGCCAGAAGAAGCTTGACAATAAGAAACCATAGCAAATAGGACCTGAAAATAGCAATCCATATAATAATATAATAAATAAATCCACATTTTTATAGACAGATCATTTTCTTCACCTAAATATATCGGAAATTCTTGGTCTTCGTTAGTTCATCAACTGGCAGACAGATGGCGCCATATTAAAGCCTAATATAAATTACAAAATAAATACTTACTTAGATATCTACACTCATTTAAACGTATTGTGCCATTCAAAATACCAAACACAAGGATCGCTTTCAAAATGAAGCCGATAAGAAGAGTGGCAACATATCCCATGAGAACCATTCCTTGAATGTTACGAAGTTGCTTTAAAACACTGTACACGACCAAAACGAGAATCATGAAGAACGCTGATATCACCATAGCTGAAAAAAATCATATAGGTACATTATATATGCATTATACAAATTATATATGTGTTTGTCTTTCCTGACACAATTTCTCTCTCTCTCTCTCTCGGGGGTCTTCAAGTCGCGAGTGAATAGGTATCTTCTAGGAAGGCGTGTTACATCTTAGGCCGCATCGACACCTACCATCAGGCAGATGTGATAGTGGTCAAACGCTGACCTATCATATGTAAAAAATATATATAGTTAGACCACAGTAAGTTAAGAGGCGCCCAGAGAGATCGTCCTTTCAGAGGAGTTAGACTGTAAGATACCGCGGGTGAATATTGGATTAGTGAGTCTTCGAACTGTTGTTAGAAGTTAGCTTTAGCATCTAGGTTTCCGGATGTTTTCCTCACCATATTCTTACGGCGAAGAAATTATAAAAATCGAATTGTGTTAAATTAAAAAAAAACAACCTTCTCGCCTTCCCATATACCTATTACTTTTGGGATTCTCTCTTGTGCAACTTATACTTTCTAGCTATTACTTTATTTTGTGTATATCGTGTTCTGTTTCTTCCTGTGTTGTACAAATAATGTTATCTATCTATCTTGCCGACCCAGTTGGCACAATGATCACCATGCCAGACTACCAAACACAGGGTTGCAGGTTCAATTCCCACCTCAGACATGTATTTATCCTTAGATATTTGTCTGTGGTCTGGTTGTTTCTATGTATTATAAGTATATAGTTTAGTTTAGTTTAGTTTAGTTTTACGGGGCTGTTTCCGCACTTAGCCTCATTATTATAAGTATATATTTACAAAAGAAAAGTAAATAAGTAATATATCCGTTGTCTATCACCCATAACACAAGTCTAGTTACTTAGTTAGATGGCAATGTGTGGAATGTCCTGCAATTAGATTTGGGTTGGGAGTTGCTATTGATTTGGTAGTAGTGGCCTTTAATTGCCTTGTTTGATTGGTCTACTTACCAACACCAGTGAAAATACTGCGGTCGTTTTTAACATCTTCGGATTCCTTTAACAGGAACTGTATGTACTTAGAGCTAGTGACATTAGTGGTTTGTTTCTTGAAAAACACCTTTTCAACACAGTACTTTGGTGAATTAATCAATAACCATTTATCATAGCTATCCGGTGAATATAATCCTAATCGTCCATCCTAGAAAATAATAGCATATATTAAAACTATGTAGGTAACTTTGACGACCCAGTTGGCACAATGGTTACCACGCCGGACTGCCAAATACAAGGTTGCGGGTTCGATTCCCGCCTCTGATAAGTATTTTTGCTTAGATATTTATCTGTGGTCTGGTTTTTTCTACGTATTATAAGTATATATTCACAAAAGGAAAGTATTTATGTAGTATATCCGTTGTCTAGCACCCATAACACAAGTCTAGTAACTTAACTTGGGCTAGGCGGCGATGTGTGGAATAATGTCCTGTAATATTTATTTATTTATGTTATACGTCCTGTATCACGGGGCTATGGAGCCCCGGACCTTTGGAAGGCGTGCGTGGAGCCGAAGCCAACACGTAGAGGCCCAACACAATAACAAGTATAATATATGTAGCAAACAATGGGATGGATTCTAAACCGGCGATTATCCCTGTCTACACTATAAAGTGCAACCAAGGACAACCTCCGGTTTGGATGAAAACTATTGATAATCTACAGGACAAAACTACTGGAGCTATTGTGATGGGATGGTAGTGGACTAGATACTGGGGAACTATGGATACTATGGCACCTGCCGTAACAATGTTCAATAAACACGTAAAAATGGCAGGCGGAGACTCGCCAACTCTCAGACTGGGCCACCCTAATTAGCCGAGTAAATTACAGCAAGGGGGCAACAGGAACGTGAGTGGCTGAAGGATGGGGAGGCCTCACTGGATTTTAAGTCATCGCTGGTAGTCCAAGCGAGCGGGCCAACTCATCACTGACGTTCAGCATCCATCCTTCGAGCATTTCTGCTATTGCGACTCCACTCTGGACAGCCGGTGAAGGCAAGCCAAAGGCGGGGGACCGCTTCCTCGTCAGGTTTCACTCCGACCAACCAACTAAGGTAAGCCGGAGGTGAGGAACGGTGACTTCCCCCTGGAGAACTCGGGACCGCGGGGTCGTTACTCCCCGTCACCTCGCCTCAAGGTGCCCTGCGGGCATTTATTTATTATTATTATAACTATTTTATCAGGTTTTTAAAAGAATAAACTGACATTTCATAGGTATGGAAATAAATCAACCTCCATTCCTTAGGTAATTGATAGTCCGTCCTGTCAAATTGATGAAGTTGATTAAAAACATGATATTAATATACTCGCTCTCTGTTTTTAGGTACCTATACCTAAGTTCTAAGTCAGATATATGTATACCTACTTAGTTAAGTTAGTAGGACAATAGCATTTATCCTTTGACTGACGCAAAACTGTTGATGTTGTGGTTTTAACTTCGAGCTTTATTATACCTCTATCCCCCTTATTCCAAAATGAGGTTTAAGGATAGTCCGAGGTGTGGATTTAAAGCTTAGATTTAGACACAGATTTACTCGTGAACTATACTGGGACGACCCAGTTGGCACAATAGTTACCATGCCGGACTGCCAAACACAGGGTTGCGGGTTCGATTCCCGCCATAGACAAATATTTATGCTTAGATATTTGTCTGTGGTCTGGTTGTTTCTATGTATTATAAGTATACATATATTTACAAAAGAAAAGTATTTATGTAGTATGTGTATATCCGTTGTCTAGCACCCATAACACAAGTCTAGTTACTTAACATGGGGCTAGACGGCGATGTGTGGAATGTCCTGTAATATTTATTTATTTATATATACTAAACACTATCCCTAGATAGTGTCTAAACTATGGTCTACGAGTAAATCTGTGTCTAAATCTAAGGTTTAAATCCACACCTCGGACTATCCTTAAACCTTGTTTTGGAATAAGGGGGTATGCATTGATAATGATGAAGATAAAGATAATTATATAAAATTAAACAAAATATACGAGTAGACAAATTAAACTTCCTTACCTCTAACAAATATGAAACATTAAACATTGTTTGTACTAAAACACTGCAATTTGTGTTTAGTAAGTTTTTGTTCATAAGTATATTGAAGTCGCTTAACAATTTCTCTGACGGAACTGCCTTCTCCGAAGCGTCTAACTTGTAGACGACGAAATCAGAGTAATCCAACCTGACCGTGGACACGTTCAGTATCGTTTTGAAATTATCTTTATGAACACATTGAGGGAGATTCGATGTTCTATTGTAGTAAAAAAAGTAGTCAACATCACAACACTTAGTAACACAAGGTTTGGAGTTGCAAATTTCATTGAAATCCGCAATCGTTTTATTATTTTTCACATCAATAATACTTTGACTATGGCACACCGTGTTCATATCTAGATCGACACAGTTCACAGAAATAAATAGAAATGTTAATATATAAAGCTCCATTTTAACGGATCAAGACGTCTGAACTTAGCAAGACTGACGGACAATATTGAAGAGGTTTCCTGCTTACGATTATTCGTTAGGTATTACGTGTTTACTTACAAGTTACAACATACGATATATATTGACGACGACGAATGACGACAATGAATCGACGACCCAGTTGGCACAATGGTCACCGTGCTGGACTGCCAAACACAGGGTCACGGGTTCGATTCCCGCCTCAGACAAGTATTTATTCTTAGATATTTGGCTGTGGTCTGGTATATATTTACAAAAGAAAAGTATATAAGTAATATATCCGTTGTCTAGCACCCATAATTCAAGTCTAGTTACTTAGCTTGGGGTTAGGTGGCGATGTGTGGAATGTCTTGCAATATTAATTTATTTCAATGCTTATTACTGTAAGACCTGTATCTACCACTAAGCCGCGGTGTTGGCATAATGGTAGATACCTCGACTTTAATTCTTAAGGTCGTGGGTTCAAATTTCGGTCGGCCAAATTTATATTAAGAAAAAATTATGTGCTTAATCATGTGGTAGAGTGGTATATAGGTAGGTATATGAATTTTAAGCCTAAATGATTTGGTTTGTTCTCCATATAGTGGTGTATTTAAAATTTACGCAAACCCTAGGTTAAAAAGGTTTGCCGTCTTAGAAATTAGAAAAAATAGTTTTTATTTAGTGCTTAAGACCTAGGCCGGGTGGGAATCCGTAGACATTTTTATGACTATATCTGCTTAAATATGCTTATTTATACGTATAATATTATAAAGAAGAAAGATTTGATTGTTTGTTTGAATTGAATAGGATCCGAAACTATTGGATCGATTTTGATGAAACTTGGTATGAGTATACATTGATTCATTGGATAATTTTCTATAAAGGCAAATCACTCTAATCGTGTTTCGAAGTGTATGATAATACAAAGCATTTTTTTACCTTTACGACAGTAGGAATATCATTTTATGGATTTTAGTTGTTGATGCCTAAAAACTGTTTCTAAGACACCTCTATCGCGCTTCTGGTCTTACCACTTCGGCTTAACTCAGAGAAGGCTGGGTATAATCCAACTCATAGATCCTAATGACTTTAACCAAAAATTAGGAATAAATTGTTTTCGTAGTATATGGGCAACATTTGACAGTGAAGAGAGAACAAACATACAAATGTACAAACAAACAAATAAAAACATAAACTTTCGGGATTATCCCACTAATATTATAAATGTGAAAGTTTGTATGTGTGTGTGTGTGTGTTTGTTACTCCTTCACGCAAAAACTACTGGACCGATTGCGATGAAACTCGGTATCTAGATAGCTGGAGTCCTGGATTAACACATAGGCTTTTATTCCGATATTCCAACGGGATCGGGACTTACGCGGGTGAAACCGCGGAGCGCAGCTAGTAATACCTATAAATGAGGATTATGTATTTATTAAAAATATAAATATAGTGTACATATACCTTTATTATAAATTAAAGTACGCATGAACAACACAAGAATGTGAAATATAATTATGTATTTACCTAGTAAGTAGGTATAAAGTGTGTCATAATATTTCCCCATAGGCGAACAAATACGAGGACAAATAACTCTCATTAGGTAAATAATGACAACAATTCTGTAAACTAACACTAACAACTAATACTAAAAACAGAATATTAAACCGGCACGGAATCCTTTGTGCCTGAGTCCGACTGGGTTAGTAAATAAAAAAAACAGGCTATGTGCGATAGCCTGTTTTTATTATTTACTAACCCATTTTTATTTCCTAAACGAATTTAAATATAAAATACGTTTTTTGAACAACTAAGATCAATTTGTTAGTAGATTTTTATGGCGGCTTCATTTTAGTTATTTTAGGTTATTAACTTCTACTCTATCAATACTACAAGTGACTGACTCGCTGCTCCAAAATCAGCACGGCTGTGTAGAGGCTGAAGACATTTGGGACTAAAATCTATACTTACCTATCTATATTTATATTATACCTTTTATACATATAAAATGTTTTGACCTGAATGATTGACGGATTAACACACAGCCTAAAGCGCTGACCGTAGCGACCTCAAATTTGGAGGGTGTGTTCATTGTATAACGAAGGCATACGATAAGAAAGGATTTCCGAAATTCTACCCCTTAGGGGGTGAAAAAGGGAGCTAAATGTGCATGGTATGACGTGATTCTTTTTGGTAAAATCTACTTCAAACTTTCGACTTCCACGCGGACGAAGTCGCAGACAAAAGCAGTATTATGATATAATCTATAACTATGCTTATTTTATTTTTATTGGTAAATAATACATGAGCTGTATTCTATATGTATATAAATTGTTTTTTATCACAGTTGCTCATAAAGTGGATCTTATTCAACCGCTTTTAGGCTCATAATCCAGCGTCTTACGCACGCGTGCGTTTTACATTACCTTTACGCCACTAGTGTGTAAAAAGTTATCCAGATAAATTAAATTGGTATTTTACTGCTAATTACATGTTAGGTAGATGAAACATTCTTAATTTATTTGGGTTATACTAGGTACCAACACAGAGTTTTTAAGCTAGCAAAAATAGTTGTCTCTAAAGTCGGTTTACGAACGAAAATTTTACGTGATTTTTTGTTTTTTCTTTACTTAAATTTATTTTTTTCCGTACCATTGTATTTATAACCCCCGACGCAAAAACAAATGGAAAAAACCCTAGAAAATATTGTATGTCAGACGAGGCTATATAGGTTAAAAGTCTTTTGCCTGGCCTTTCGGGAGTATAATTAACAAAAAATATTGCCAAATGAATAGTAAGCATAGACTTATCACAAATATTTAGTTTTTATTTTTTTTTTTCTTTTTAAGTCATTTCTTTTATTCGCAACTGTGATAAAAAACACGTGTGGTTTTACGTTGTACGATACACGTTGTACGATACGTGTGGTTTGATAATTTCATCTCGGCTCTATAAACGCACTCACGTTTCGCTCGCGCGTCATAAATCGCCTCTATGCAATGATCAATTTACAATACGCAATGTACTATTGTTGTATTGATACGTTGATTAATTAGGAGTAAACATAGGCTACTTTTTATTCCGAAATTTCCACGACTTATGCGGGTTAAACCGTGGCTTCCTGTAAGTCCTCAATAAATAACAAAATAATGAGAATATAGAGGCTTAAAAATAATTCATTATAATTTTAAGCCTCAATATTCTCATGTTTTTGTTGGTTGAGTGTCCATCCAGTCGAATCAGTGTTATTAGTTTTGCTTTTGCTGCTTCCAGAGTATTCAATATTCCTTCCAGTTGATCTAGAGTTTATTTTACATCTGGAATTTAAAAAGTCATTTTAATATTTGATCGTAATAAGCCTTTTTTTAAGCCCTTTGAAATGTAACCGTTGGTTATCAGGGATTATTATATCTTCTTACTGAAAAGGGGCAACAATAGATATCCTGATGTCAAAGCGTTATGATTTCCTAGGAATATAAAATTCAAAGTTCTCAATGAATGACTAATATCATTATTAAGGCACAGGTTAGGTTCGTGAAGGAACCCAAGGGCGTTGTATTATATTTACATTTTTCTTGAATAAATATATTTGTAGTTTTTATTCGTAAACCGCTGCTGGTCCAAGAGACATGAAATTTGGAGAATGTGTTCTCTGTAAAGTGTAGTTAGGTACCTATCTACTTAAAAATGGATTTTTCAAAATTCTACTCTAAAATGAGGGCTACATTTGTTTGGCCGGAGCCACGGGTGGAACCTTGTTGAATATAAATAAGTATTTTCCAGAAACATTATCGCTGGTACTAAAATATAAGCCTGTTAGCCAATTTTCAACTGGTCAGCTGTCGCATTAAAATCACTTTCATGAGGTACACCTATTATTATAATATTACTTCTTACTTACTTTTTAGCCAATTTATTGTAGATATTTTTCTTAAAGACGAACATAAAGAATATGGGAACACCGGCAAGTACATTGGGAGTGTTCAAAAGTATATACACCCAATCCGAGGGGTCTTCAATGCACGCCTGAATCACCTCTAAGGTCCAACCAACACCCATAATCAGTGACAGTTTGATGTACACCCAGAATCTGTAACAAACAAATTATTCCTCAGAGTAAGGAAAAATACATTCGAATCATAATGAAGAGTTGTTCATGACATTTGAACATCTAAGCAGAGCATTTTTTCATTATATCTACATCAGCTATGAACGCTGAGCTTAGGGTAGCAGAATATAAATTTGCCTTAGAACAGTACACGTGTTTTTCCAATATATTTTATAGTTAGTACGGTTCGGAACTCTAGCTGACCTTCCGAGTGAAACCGTCTGATATATATTAGTAGTTTAATCAAACACCTATCATATGCTATTATCTTTTTCTATCTTTACTCTTTACTTATAAAATTCAAAGTCCTGATTGACTACGATATATTAAAGTACAGCTGAAGCCGATAGATGGATCTGGCTAAAATTAGGCACACAGATAACTATTATGAATGAAGCAGGCATCTGCTAAGAAAAGATGTTGAAAAATATCAGAAAGTCCAATATTAGGATATGTATTTTGTTACCTATTTCGGTTAACTTTGATTGTGCCCTGACGTGGTGCATCGTAATTGCTCATCGCTTGTTTGATCAGCCATAAGTTATAGAGAGTGACCAGGAAGAGCAATGTGTTGATGATGATTAAGATCACTAACGGCACAAACAAGTACATATAGGTTTCTTGTACTGAAAGTAAAAAACATGCATAACGCACTAGTTAGATAATGCCTCCTTAGACAAAATCACATTTTATTAGCGAAATCACCAATCGACATATTTTTTTGTATGACAATTTCATACATTGTATAAAAGTGACATAAGTTGAAACTAATTGTCTACTATTTTTTTCTCTATCGTAAGACCACGTGACTTTTCGTTGGCTTATGTCAATTTCATAGAAATTAGATAAAAATGGTCTATATTTTTCTGAGAATACTAGTTGTTATTTACCGCTGTTAAAGCACATCTCAAAACGTGGTTTCATGATATTGTCGTTGTCAGCGTTGTCGATACAATACGCAATGATCGCTATAGTCGCCGGAGTACCCCACGCGTATATACCGTACCACATGAACTTCATCAGCTCTCCTTGACGGTGAAAAGGACGGATCTTTCTTGTAGCTCTGAAATCATAACGAAGAAAAACAAGTCGCACTTTATGACATGTCAAAATTATAAAAGCCACCGTAGACTTAAACATGTACTTCGATATGCAGAGATCTATAAATTAACGATTGCCTTCAAGTGTGAGGGTATTAATAAATAAAGGTATTGTATTGGTTTTTAAATATATGAACTAATATTTGATTTGTCCAAAATGGCGTTTTGTTTGTTATTAGAAACCGAATCGATCAACAATGGATGGTTTCAGAATGTTCTCTCGTAGCAGCGGTCCTAGTTGCTGACCGTAGTGTCATTAAAACTGATCTTTATTTTGATATTTATTTCTATATTATAATAAATATAAATTTATTTCTTTCTCATATATACTATATGTATACAGTTACAATAATATAAGTAGATAGGTAATAATATGGAGAAGAAACTGATGTCTGAATTAAGTATCAATATGATACCTAGCTGTTCCACTGATTACAAGACAACCAAGTGCAATGAAATGTACTATCATTAAAGATAAAATAAAATAATTTGATGTATGTTTTTGAGTTACCTGAAAGTCCACCAAATATCAAAGGACATTACATTCATCCAGAAGAAGATTGACATTATGAAGCCATAAGCGAAGGGAGCTGAAAACCAAATAATATGTACTTACTTTAGTACGTACCTACTACCTATTTATAATAATTTATTAAATTCATATAGAAGAATCTAGTTTATTAGCTTATAGAACTCGAATATAATGTAGTGCATAATATAGGTACTTACTCAAATATTTACATTCGTCAGTACTGAAACCAAAATAAGTAAGACCTAAAAGTGTAGAAGCTTTGAGAACATAGGCAATGGTATAAGTGGCTAAATATGCCATGAGGATCATGCCTTGAATGTTACGTAGATGTTTCAAAATACTGTATACCACCAAAACGAGACACATGAAGAAGGACGATATCAGCATAGCTGTAAATAAAAAAATCTGAATGAGATGAGGAAAGAGATTGACTATATTATTATAGATGTGTGACGTCATTAATTTAAGTTTGATCAACAGAATTCTAGGTACTTTTTGTAAAACACCTGCTTCTTCAAGCTACTTTTTGTAGTTAGATAGGATTACCTTACTACAAAGAATATGCATTTAGGAATTATTATAAGCAAATCGCAGACAATTGCAGCAAAACCTTGATTTAATAATTATTGTAGGAATCCCTCACGACGCCATTTATCCCTAAGCTAAGCAACTAGGCTTAGGACTAGATTTTGGTCTTCAGACATCGGATGGAATGCTTATTTTGTATATCTTCTGTTAATAATTATATGCTTAATTTACATAAAGAAACTTCAGACTTCAACAAATACCGATTTTTTATATAATAAAAATTTGTGCACAAATATTGGATTGACGGCCGGAATCAAACCCTTAATCTTCTATAGTTGCAGGCGGGAGTCCTTCCACCGCGCTACAGAGACCAGGTACCATCGCGTCATTACGGTGAGTTTAGGCTATGGTTTAGGCACATAAATAATTATTATCAACTAACTACTAGAGTACGCTAGGTAAATTGATAAATAGAATAAGTCAGTATCCGGCGCGCGGTAATACCAATTTAACTTGACCCCTATTTATGTATGTATGGGGACACCCTTTAATTTTTAACTTTCATTATTTTTTGGAATTTTCCCTTTATTTGTGCTGTAACACCCTACTTTTTGCCAAATTTCTTGATTCTAGGTAAACGGGAACTATCATATAGGTTTTCGACCCAAAACCTATAGCTTACTTATGGTTGACCTGGAATTGTTAATTTTGGTTAAAAGCAAGGTCTCACAGCACTAGTAAAGGGAAAATTCCAAAATATAAAAAAGGTGGAAATTTTGGTATATTTTGGTACTTACAAATCTTTGTAAAAATGTAAATTTGCCCATATCTTTTTATCGTGTTGACTCAGGACCTTGATTTTTATACACCTAATAGGGACTAGGTATAGTATTTAGTATGAATTTCAACTTCCTAGGTCCACCCGTGCCTGAGAAAATCGGTGACGGGTGACACACGGACAGACAGACAGACAAGAAAGCGATCTTATAAGAGTTCCTTTTTAATTACCTCTTGAGGTACGGAAGCCTAAAGAGGGTGTGATTTATAAAATGACGTTGCGTCTAAATAAGGAGAATACCTTACTCCTAATTGGGTGTAAAATAAGACAGAATTACGTCCTGTATCACGGGGCTATGGACCCCGGACCTTTGGAAGGCGTGCGTGGAGCCGAAGCCAACACGTAGAGGTCCTTTACAATAACAAGTATAATAGCAAACAATGGGGTGGATTCTAAACCGGCGATTATCCCTGTTTACACAATAAAGTGCAACCAAGGACAACCTCCGGTTTGGATGAAAACTATTGATAATCTACAGGACAAAACTACTGGAGCTATTGTAATGGGATGGTAGTGGACTAGATACTGGGGAACTATGGATACTATGGCACCTGCCGTAACAATGTTCAATAAACACGTAAAAATGGCAGGCGAAGACTCGCCAACTCTCAGACAGAATTATATTATTATACTCACCGATCCCTGTGAAGACGATTTTGGGTATGTTTTTATTTTCTTGGTTACCTATTAACAGGTAAACCCTATATCTATATCTTGTCTTGTTAGCTTTGATGCTGTAGTATATATATTTATCAACGCAGTATTCTGCTAAATCATCTTTTTCAAATTTTTCATTTATTTCATCGATTTGATGAGTATAAATTACACCATCCTAGAAAAATTTGAAGAATCTGAATGTTGTTCTTGTAATCTATCTATACATATAATAAATCTGTAGACATCAAAAAATCTGTAATTGTAAGATATCCAGAAAAAAAATATACAGGTCGCCTTAAAATCGTTAGCTGAACACGATAGGGTAGTTTTTAGAATTTTTGGCTGTCTGTTTGTTTGTTTGAACCAGGTAATCTAATAAACTACTGAACAGATTTTAACCAGGTCCACACGAATATGCTCACAATATACCAGAATAACATTTAGGTATGTTTTAATTTAACTTTAATACAATAATTAAGATATTTGATAAAAATACATTTAAAAAATGTGTTATCGAAATATTTTTCCGTGGTAAAACGTAATCGAACGTCAGAAGGGAACAGTACCCTTACCATGAGTTTTTTACGTATTCGATCAAACATACAATATTGAGTATTTACTCTGAAACTTCCTGAAAATCAACTTACTAGGTCCACCCGTCTCTGAGAATATCGGTAGTGACACACCGACAGACAGACGGACAAGAGAGTGAGCATAAAAGGGTTCGTTTTTTTCGATCAAACATGAAGTTTTTTCGGTGCCTCCAAATCTCCTATTAAGGTTATGGTAAACTTGCCACCGCTTTAGGCCCGATTTATGAAAAATCGGGTCATAATTTGATGCAAAAAAAGAACTTGACAATGGCTAAATGCACAAGCCATAATTAATAGAAAAAATGCAAACTATTTGGTTTTATGACAGCAGTCATCTTGAGCGGAGGAAAAAAAACCCCTTTAAGATCACTTTCTTGTCCGTCTGTCTGTTGGTATATCACTACCGATATTCTCAGAGACGGGTGGACCTAGTAAGTTGATTTTTAGGAAGTTTTATAGTAAATAATTAAATATAGTATGTTTGATCGAATACGTATAAAACTCGTGGTAAGGGTACTGTTTCCTTCTGACGTTCGATTACGTTTAACTCATAAAATTTGACGTTCGTACCTCACAAGGTTTTACCACGGAAAAATATTTCGATTTTACATTTTTTTAATGTTTTTGTTTTTATCAAATATCATAATTACTGTATTAAAGTTAAATTAAAACATACCCTAAATGTTAATCTGATATTTTCTGAACATATTCATGAAGACCTTGTTAAAATTTGTTCTGTAGTTTCTAACAAACAGACAAAAATTCTAAAAACTACCCTTTCGTGTTCAGCTAACGATTTTAAGACGACCTGTGTATTTTTTTCTGGATATTTTACGATTAAGTGCAGATTTTTTTTATGTCTACAGATTTATTATATGTATAGATATATAGATAGATGAGAGGAAAATATCTCTTAACTAGCTGTCCCAGCAAATGTTGTTTTGCCATATAAAATTTCCTCCCTCTATGTTGGCAACTAACACCGCGACACGATTGACATCAATATTTATACGAGACAGCTAACGGCATTCAATTGTTTTGCCTTGAAACTTGAACTTTATGCTATGGTATTAATTGACTTTTAAGTATTACTAGCTGCGCCCCGCCGTTTCACCCGCGTAAGTCCCGGTCCCGTGGGCATATTGGGATAAAAAGTATCCTATGTCCGTCTCCTGGCTCTAAGCTACCTTCCTACCAATTTTCACCCAAATCTGTTCTGCCGTTCTTGAGTTATAAGTGGTGTCACTAACACGACTTTCTTTTATAATAGGTATATAGATATATAGAAGAATTACGATTCGTTTGTATGAGAATTGGGAATATAGAAAAGTGTTGTTTTTAGACAGATTTATTTTTATATTATAGATGTGTCCCGCGGTTTCACCCGCGTAAGTCCCGACCCCGTAGGAATATAAAAAAAAAAAATTCTCCTCCTATGTCCGTCTTCTACCGTATTATAAGCTACTTCCTCACCAATTTTCAGCCAAATCGGTTCAGCCGTTCTCGAGTTATAAATGGTGTAACTGACACAATTTTCTTGTATTTATTATCTAAAGAGCTCATAACATCGCGAGACGTGGGGACAACGCGCCCGGTCTTAAACTCGTGATAACTTCTAAACGAAATATCCGATTCGAATAAATAAAATAGTACATTACGATATAAGTGTGGTAAATTGATCTTTGCATAGAGGCGGTTTATGTCATAAGAAGCCAAGATGCAAAGATCAATTCCACACGTATATCGTACGACGTTTTTTATCACAGTTGCGAATAAAAGAAAAGACTTGAAAAGAAAACAAAATAATAATTAACAAAATATTTGTGATAAGTCTATGTTTACATTTTTTTAAGGCAATATTTTTTGTTAATTATGCTCCGAAAAGGCCAGGCTAAAGACTTTTAACCTATACAGCCTTGTCTGACATACAATATTTTTTAGGGTTTTTTCTATTTGTTTTTGCGTCGGGGGTTAAGAACAAAATACAATGGTACGGAAAAACAATATATTTAAGTAAAGAAAAAACAAAAAATAAACAACTCAATTTTTAATCGTTTTCTAAGTCATTATAACGTAAAATTTTCGTTCGTAAACTGACTTTAGAAACAACTATTTTTGCTAGCTAAAAAACTCTTTGGTACCTACCTTTTTATACATCAAAACAGTATGTAATTAGCAGTAAGATACGTATTTAACCTATCGGGATAACTTTACAGCACTAGGTTGGCAATATAAAACGCACGCGTGCACAATATGTTGGATTACGAGCCTAAAAGCCGTTGAATAAGATCCACTTTATGAGCAACTGTGATAAAAAGGAATTTATTGAGAAATAAATAGTCTTGATGATGAAATATTTTTTCGGAGGGTTAATACCATGATGCTAATGCAACCAACCTTAGTTCTAACCTGCATTGTAATAGAATTTTAAAACAAAAAACTTGTTATTGTGACTTAACTATATAATAGATGGGTATATTGCCTCGCGAGCTTTTGTGTAGACAATAATAAGGCCTCAAAATTTGTAATAAATTATTTTGTTTTATTATCAACAGTTTTCACAGCGCACGCTAAAAACTGTTGTGGGTTTTCTACCTTGAGTTACAATATTGCAATTATCTTACGGACCCCAAATTTTTGAAAATAAATTATGGCCTATGTTCATATCTAATAATTTACCTTTACATCGGTGAAAGTATTTTTGAAATCGGTTCAGTAGTTTCGGAGATTACCCCCAACATACATACAAACATGTTACCAACTTTACCTCTTTATATCTATATATATAATATATAATATATCTATATATATAAAAGAAAGTCGTGTTAGTAACACCATTTATAACTCGGGAACGGCTAAACCGATTTGGCTGAAAATTGGTGGGGAGGTAGCTTACAATCAGAAGACGGACATAGGATATTTTTTTCGATATTCCCACGGGATCGGGACTTACGCAGGTGAAACCGCGGGGCGCAGCTAGTAATCTATATATATAAAAGAAAGTCGTGTTTGTTACAACACTTATAACTCGAGAACGGCTGGACCGATTGCAATGAAACTCGGTATGTAGATAGCTGGAGACCTGGATTAACACATAGGCTACTTTTTATCTCGAAATTCCCACGGGATCGGGACTTACGCGGGTGAAACCGCGGGACGCAGCTAGTATTACTATAGATTTGAAAATTTAAAACCATTTATACTACTTACCTCAAGCATACGAGTCGAATACTCTAAATCATTTACCCAATCGTTACAATCCGTTAATTTAAAATTTTCATTCACAAGTACTTCGTAGTCTTTAAAAAAATCTTTATCAGCTTTTGTCACATTACTCAGTTCAACCGACTTGTAAATAGGATAATCAGAGAAATCGAACTTGATCTGAGAGTCATTCATAAGTTCTTTAAATGTATCTTTATGAAGACACTTATAACCCTCATTATAATGAAGATAGTAGTCAATATCACAACACTTATAAACACAAGGTTTGGATTTGCAAGCTTGTTTCGTATCAATTACAAGAGTATTATTGGCATATTTGACGTTTCCAGTTCGATCACATGTCGGTTTTACATCCTCACAATTTACGGAAAGCAATAAAATTGAAAAAATATAAATCTTCATTTTGATCGTGGCACACATGTCACATTTCACTCTGTTTCTATAATATACAATATCTGACTCGATCTACTACAATAATTTGTTACATTTACATGAAGCCCATGGTTTATATATAGCTACTGCAGGAAAACTAGTAGACATCTAGCACATTCGGTGGTAATTTTTTTCCTTTACCTATATTTAAATGGGTGTTTTCTACCTAATGTTTATGAAAAATTTGAAGTGGATTCGTCCAAGGGATCACTTTGTCCTATACAAACTTTTTCATCCCATTTTTCATCATTAAGGGCTAAAATATTTGAAAATCCTTTCTTATTGGATGCCGACGTTACACGAAAAACACACTCTCCAAACTCAAAGCTTCTACGATCAGCGGTTTAGGCTGTGCGTTGATCCGTTCCATTCAGGACAAAGCATTTTATCTGTATAGATAGAAGATAAAGATATATTAAAATAGATAGATGAAGATTAACTTCAAGGGTATAAGTAGATTATTGGATAACGTATTCTCATTCCCAAAAAATCCTGTCGAACGGAATTACGTGCTACTTCAAGCTTGTTGAATTGGTGAAAGCTCGCTACCACTGATTAACAGTAAAGAAATAAGTATAAAATGAAACTTTGTAACCATAAGTAAATTAAATAAGGTAGTACGCGGTCGGCTGCATATATGCAGACCCACCGTAGAGCTCCAAAACGGCTGTTATAAGAATGTTTTCAACACAAGCAAGATTCTAGACACCTGCTTTAGTTGAAGTTTAAAGTCTTCTAACTCATCAATTTATCAAACAAAAATTATTAGAAAGAAAACATTCCAATAATAGTAATTTTTGAACTCTACCGGGGCTGCAATTATGTAGCCGACTGTACAATTAGGTTTTTTATTTTCATTTACACAATTATATTTTAATATTTCTTTTTTATTTTAAACTAGCTACGCCCCGCGGTTTCACCCGCGTAATAATTTTCTGCGCAACTTTCTTAATTTTTTTGTTTCATAAGAACCTTTTCCTGATAATAACAAACAGACCAAAAAAGAATTGGCCAAATTGGTCCAGGCGTTGTTGAGTTATGTGCTTACCAACACATTTTGCGGTTCATTTTTATATTATAGAAAGATTAATGCTTACTTACCTTAATGCGACTTGTTTTGAATTATTACCCGACAATAAGGAAAGGGTTATGTTTATCGCGCTTACTTTGTATTTGTTTGTAATATTCTTTATTTCCTCATATCTTCCAAACCACTCGATGGATTTCTTTAATTTAAGGTACCGTTAGGTTCGTCTCATTAGTCCAAGTGTTCTGAGGTAGGTGACATAAAAATAATGAAATAGTACCTGGATAACCGAGCTTAGCTCGGTATTTTTTTATTTATTTTTACTTAGTCTAACCTCATAGCAAACACTCATTGACTTCGTGTTACTTAACAACGCCATCTGCTGAAATAACTTTATTGCTCACAAAAAATAGTATTAGTAGTTCGCCAATAGATGTCAGGAATAGTCATATTTTTCAGATAAAAAAAAAGTAAGTTTCGAAAAAACACGAATAAAATGACATTTTCTTAAAATGATTCCTAGCTAGATCGATTTATCGCCCCCGAAACCCCCTATATACCAAATTTCATGAAAATCGTTGGAGCCGATTCCGAGATTCCAATTATATATATATATAAAAACAAGAATTGCTCATTTAAAGATATAAGATAAGATAGGGGGTGGTAGTTCATAATTCCAGATGAAAAAAAAACGCACCGCGACGCGGATACGGCAATGTTGTAACGCAGTTTTGGGCCTTAATCTTCGTTTTCTTTAATATGGGTTTCATTTATGTTTTATTTTGGTCAACTAGGTATATTATACTTACAAGCAATTAGGAACTAACGCAGGAACTACTGCCAACGGACTGCTACGAAGCAGTTGGACAGAATACGTAATGTGTAAAAATAATAATTAGGCACTTATTAATTACATTTAAAAAAAAGTAGTATATAAATGTAATCTTCTTTAATTTTAACTGGAACTGGAATTCGGAACCTGAATGTGATCTGTTTGCGGATGAGTGGAGATCGATATTGTCAGTATGTTTGAAGTTTTGTGAGAGATATGAATGTTAGTTTGATCAATATATTATTTTTTTGTCTAAGTCAATTAATATAAATGGCAATGTATCGTTTTAATTGACTATAATAATAATAATAAAATAAAAAAATAGTATTCACAAAATACTACTTTGCGTATTTTGCAATGATACAAGTTGTTTCATTTAACTCAGATAAGGCTACAGTCCATCTCATAGATCATCTATACATATAATAAATCTGTAGACATCAAAAAATCTGTAATTGTAAGATATCCAGAAAAAAAATACACAGGTCGCCTTAAAATCGTTAGCTGAACACGATAGGGTACTTTTTAGAATTTTTGTCTGTTTGTCTGTTTGTCTGTCTGTTTGTTTGTTTGAACCAGGTAATCTCATAAACTACAGAACAGATTTTAAAAAGGTCCACACGAATATGTTCAAAATATATCAGAATAACATTTAGGGTATGTTTTAATTTAACTTTAATACAATAATTAAGATATTTGATAAAAAAACATTTAAAAAATAAGAAATCGAAATATTTTTCCGTGGTAAAACGTAATCGAACGTCAGAAGGGAACAGTACCCTTACCACGGGTTTTTTTACGTATTCGATTAAACATACTATATTGAGTATTCACTATGAAACTTCCTAAAAATCAACTTACTAGGTCCACCCGTCTCTGAGAATACCGGTAGTGACACACCGACAGACAAACGGACAAAAGAGTGATCGAAAAAGGGTTTCTTTTATTTCGAGTTCTTCAAAAAGTCATGTTAGGGGTGCAGTACATGCCTCCGTTCAAGATGACAGCTGACATAAAACCAAATAGTTTGCATTTAATACTACCTACGTGAAACTGAAAATGAGTTTAATACAAAGAGGTACTACTACATAATATTACCGATCTCCTTTACCGAAGACCTCCGATGTTACACTTCTATCGCGCTTTTCTCCTGCTATAGTTTGAATTATGAGTTCAAGTAGCGGAAACCTTAGATAGTAAAAACAAAAAAGAATTATCCAAATCGCTCCAAGAGTTTACGAGTAATCAGCGAACATACATAAAAAAATATATATTTACGTGACGAATTGAGAACGTCCACCTTTTTTGATGTCGGTTAAAAAATATACAGGTAATAGTCATTTGTAAAAATCATTTTTTTTTCCAAAATTACGTAGCCCTGCCAGCTACCTAATAAAAAAACTGGTTATTTTTGTCAAGAATTCAGAAAATGGGATTCATAGGACATTTTGTGCTAATAGAAATTGGACCTAGTTTTAGCTTATCATATTGTTGTTTATTATGTTTTATTTGTGAAAAATTAACAAAAATAGTACATTGTTACCCAAGGTGTGAAAGTCACTCATTGAGTCCCGAGACGGAGTTTGGCGCCCGAGCGTAGCGAGGGCGCTAATACTTCGAGGGACTAAATGAGTGACTTTCACACCTTGGGTAAACAAAACAAACCCGAGGTAAACACTGTGCTTTTCATTACGAATAAACATAAAATTCTTCCTAATAACGAGAGTGAATGAGAGACTCCATACTACCTGATCCTCTTACAAGGTTGGGACCTTATGTAGATTTTTTGCTTTTGCTATTTGTTTTCAACATGTTTTCAATACTCAAATACGTCGGTACTAACCGAAGACATTTTTATAAATTAGTTTATCCAACACTGAGTGATGACGCGAAGTCCGTAGATTTAAATTACAGTTTTTGTAACACGGTTTGTCTAGAAAATGTTATTTACACAAAATACACAATCATAAATGAAAAACCAGAATAAACTTAACACAAAAACATAATAAAATAACAAAAGATAATACTAATTAAAATCATTCAAAATGCAAGCATTTCCCGCCAGTATTTTTTACTCAAGAAACGACACTGACCGCACGGTCACATAAAGGCACATCTGCAACATCTTGTCAGGGCGCCGGTAGAGGCGCAGCATGGTCATACGTCGCTTTGACCATTTTCATCTTTACATTTATTTTATTAAATAAGATATCTTGAACTAAATATATCTACCTGAATTCGATTACTAAGAAAAAACCTATTATGTACTAAACTCTGGCAGTATGGATGAGCCGTGCGAAGCCATAATTGTTATTCTTCGGTGTTACCTAAATCAAGGAGGTTAGGTTTTTGAAGTCCCTAATGCGTAATGATACTGATACTGGCTACAAACACATTGCACAAGCCGCGCGAAGCCATAATTTAACATGACAGCTGTCAGTGAAAGCGATTTTCCCTAGGGCCGAAAGTTTTTCTTTCTACACGCTCTTCAGGCATCTTTAGACCTACTTTCGTAGTATGAGTAAGCCTAGAATAAGAATTGCCTTTGCCAAATCAATTAATAATATAGTTTAAAAACAATGTAACTACCTATTTTGTTTTTATAACTTACACCGAATGATAAATTGTATCTATGCAGAAAAATGCTAGGTATTCTAAATAACCCAAAACCACATCGCGATCGAAGTCGCGGGCAACAGCTAGTAATGAATTAAAACTGAGTGCGGTGGTATTGCCATTTAGGCATTTTACGTTTTGGATCTTAGGCTATATACGATTAATGCATTCAACTTATCAGGCATATTATTTGTTAGTCATTCATGTTAGGCATTTTGTTACAAAGGCAAAGCGATTTAGAAGTAGATGAAGACAATAAACAAACTTCCAGATTTATAAAACACTAGCGACCCGCTCCGGCTTCGCACGGCTATATTATGCATGTATTATACATATAAACCTTCCTCTTGAATCACTCTATCTATTAAAAAAAACCGCATCAAAATCCGTTGCGTAGTTTCAAAGATTTAAGCATACAAAGGGACATAGGGACAGAGAAAGCGACTTTGTTTTATACTATGTAGTGAAGCTAGGATTATGTTTTTTTATTAAAAATATTAACATAGTGTTCACAAACCTTTATTATAAATTAAAGCACATATCCTATATATTTAAACGAGCAATTCTTGTATATTTTTACATATTCATATAATCAGGATCTCTGAAACGGCTCCAACGTTTTTCATGAAATTTAGTATGCGGTGGGTTTTCGGCATTTATAGGTCCGAGAAAAGCTCGGTTCTCAAGATATAGGCATTTGAAAACCGTGTTTTAAGCATTGCCGACATATTATGACAGATGAGGGCAAAACTGGGTAAAAAAGTAAAAACTCTTTCTAGAAATTGGGTTATTATGTTCTATCGTCAAAATGTACAATATGCTATATTAGTATTTAAAATGAGTGACAATGTTTATTGCGGCTTCTTTTGAGTTATTTTAGGCTATTCACTTCTACTCTATCAGTACTAAAATTGACAGACTTGCTGCTCAATAATCAGAACGGTTATGTAGAGGTTGAAGACATTTGGGACTATTATCTATACTATATCTACATATATTCTATCTATCTATATTCTATATATGTACTAATAAATATAAAATGCTTGATCCTCAATAACTGACGGATCAACGCACAGCCTAAACCGCTGATCGTGAGACTTTTGGTAAAATCTACTTCAAATTTTCGACTTCTACGCGGCATAAGCAGTATAAGATATAATCTATTCTATGATTATCTATATTCTTAATAGTAAATGATACATGAGCTGTATTCTATATCTATAAAAGAGCAAATATTGTTTTGTTATATTAATACATTGATTCATTAGGAGTAACATAGGCTACTTTTTATTCCGATATTTCCACGAGATCGAGGCTTACGCGGGTAAATCCGCGGAATCCTGCTAGTCTTCAATAAATAACAAAATAATGAGAATATAGAGGCTTACAAATAATTCATTAAAATTTTAAGCCTCAATATTCTCATGTTTTTGTTGGTTGAGTGTCCATCCAGTCGATTCAGTGTTATTAGTTTTGCTTTTGCTGCTTCCAGAATATTCAATGTTCATTCCAGTTGATCTAGAGTTTATTTTACATCTGGAATTTAAAAGGTCATTTTACTATTTGATCGTATTAAGTCTTTTTTTGAGCCCTTTGAAATGTAACCGTTGGTTATCAGGAATTATTATATCTACTTACTGAAAAGGGGCAACAATAGATATCCTGATGTCAAAGCGTTATGATTTTCTAGGAATATAAAATTCAAAGTTCTCAATGAATGTCTGACTATCTGATATTATAAAGGCAGGTTAAAGAAATAAGATGAATTTAATTTGTACAGTCGGTTTCTTGTGATCAACAGGCTCTGTTTCGTGAGGGGGGGGGACCCAAGGGCGTTGTATTATATTTACAATTTTCTTTAATATTTGAAGTTTTTATTCGTATACCGCTGCTGGTCCAAGAGACATGAAATTTGGAGAATGTGTTCTTTCTAAGGTGTAGTTTGGCTACTAAAAAAGTATTTATCAAAATTCCATTCCAAAATTTACATTTGTTTGGACGGAGCCACGGGTAGAATCTTGTTGAATATAAATAAGTATTTTCCAGAAACATTGTCGTTGGTACTAAAATATAAGCCTGTTAGCCAATTTTCAACTGGTCAGCTGTCGCATTAAAATCACTTTCATGAGGTACACCTATTATTATAATATTACTTCTTACTTACTTTTTAGCCAATTTATTGTAGATATTTTTCTTAAAGACGAACATAAAGAATATGGGAACACCGGCAAGTACATTGGGAGTGTTCAAAAGTATATACACCCAATCCGAGGGGTCTTCAATGCACGCCTGAATCACCTCTAAGGTCCAACCAACACCCATAATCAGTGACAGTTTGATGTACACCCAGAATCTGTAACAAACAAATTATTCCTCAGAGTAAGGAAAAATACATTCGAATCATAATGAAGAGTTGTTCATGACATTTGAACATCTAAGCAGAATTTCTTGAACATTAAGAGAGCATTTTTTCATTATATCTACATCAGCTATGAACGCTGAGCTTAGGGTAGCAGAATATAAATTTGCCTTAGAACAGTACACGTGTTTTTCCAATATATTTTATAGTTAGTACGGTTCGGAACTCTAGCTGACCTTCCGACGGAAACCGTCTGATATATATTAGTAGTTTAATCAAACACCTATCATATGCTATTATCTTTTTCTATCTCTACTCTTTACTTACAAAATTCAAAGTCCTGATTGACTACGATATATCAAAGTACAGCTGAAGCCGATAGATGGATCTGGCTAAAATTAGGCACACAGATAACTATTATGAATGAAGCAGGCATCCGCTAAGAAAAGATGTTGAAAAATATCAAAAAGTCCAATATTATATGTATTTTGTTACCTATTTCGGTTAACTTTGATTGTGCCCTGACGTGGTGCATCGTAATTGCTCATCGCTTGTTTGATCAGCCATAAGTTATAGAGAGTGACCAGGAAGAGCAATGTGTTGATGATGATTAAGATCACTAACGGCACAAACAAGTAGATATATGTTTCTTTTTCTGAAAGAAAAAAAAACATGTTTAACGCACTAGTGAGATAATGCCTCCTTTGACAAGATCACTTTTGGTTAACGAAAGCACCAATCGACAGATTTTTTTTTTATTAAATTGACATAAACATTATATACAATTGACATAAATTGAAACTTGTCTGCTATTTTTTTTCTCTATCGCAAGACCGCGTGACTTTTCGGTGGCTTATGTCAATTTCATAGAATTTAGATAAAAATGGTCTATATTTTTCTGAGAATACTAGTTGTTACTTACCGCTGTTAAAGCACATCTCAAAACGTGGTTTCATGATATTGTCGTTGTCAGCGTTGTCGATACAATACGCAATGATGGCTATAGTCGCCGGAGTGCCCCACGCGTATATACCGTACCACATGAACTTCATCAGCTCTCCTTGACGGTGAAAAGGACGGATCTTTCTAGTAGCTCTGAAATCATAACGAAGAAAAACAAGTCGCACTTTATGACATGTCAAAATTATAAAAGCCACCGTAGACTTAAACATGTAGGTACTTCGATATGCAGAGATCTATAAATTAACGATTGCCTTCAAGTGTGAGGGTTTTTAGGTAGATGTGTAAGAGTTACCTGATTAATAATCAAAAGTATTGGTATTGGTTTTTAAGTTTTCGATATACCTAATATTTGATTTGTCCAAAATGGCGTTTTGTTTGTTACTTGAAACCGAATTGATCTACAATGGATGGTTTCAGATTGTTTCTCGTAGCAGCGGTCCTGGTTGCTGACCGTAGTGTCATTAAAACTGATCTTTATTTTGATATTTATTTCTATATTATGATAAATATAAATGTATTTCTTTCTTATATATACTATATGTATACAGTTACAATGATAAAATTTTGAATTACCTGAAAGTCCACCAAATATCAAAGGACATCACATTCATCCAGAAGAAGATTGACATTATGAAGCCATAAGCGAAGGGAGCTGAAAACCGAATAATATGTACTTACTTTTGTACGTTCTACCTATTTATTCAATTCATATAGAAGAATGTATTTTATTAGCTTATAGAACTCGAACATATGTAGTACATAATATACTTACTCAAATATTTACATTCGTCAGTACTAAAATCAAAATAAGTAAGACCTAAAAGTGTAGAAGCTTTGAGAACATAGGCGGTGGCATAAGTGGCTAAATATGCCATGAGGATCATGCCTTGAATGTTACGTAGATGTTTCAAAATACTGTATACCAACACAACGAGACACATGAAGAAGGACGATATCACCATAGCTGAAAATAAAATATCTGAATGAGATGAGGAAAGAGATTGACTATATTATTATAGATGTGTGACGTTCTTGGTGTTTCATGCTACTGCTTTACTTTCATCATTAATTTAAGTTTAATCTACAGAATTTCGGGGTAGGAACTTTTTGTAAAACACCTGCTTCTTCAAGCTTAAATGAGCTTATGTGGACTGGTGGGCGAAGGTCTAACTACAAAAAAATATGCATCCAGAGTACATTAGGGATTATCACAAAGGTGAAGCGAAATATTGATTAATTAATTATTGTAGGAATTTTACACGACGCCATTACATATCTCCAAGCTAAGCAACTAGGCTTAGTTTTCAGAAAACGGATAGAATGCTTATTTATATTTTTTCTGTTACCCAACCAAAGTTAACCAAACTTGACAATTATTCCAGGTCAACTGGAAGTAACTACCATATATTATCAAAAACCTATATGGTAGTTTCCGTTGACCTAGAATCACGAAATTTGGAAAAACATAAGGTATTACAGCACAAATAACGGAAAAATCAAAAAATAAAAAAAAACTCCGATTTTTTCCCAAATTTTAGTACTTACAAGTTTCATACACCTAATAGGGATTATGGACTTCAGTATCTAATAAGAATTTCAACTTGCTAGGTCCACCCGTTCCTGAGAAATCGGTGGTGACACACGGTCATACACACAGACGAACACGAAAGTGATCTTATAAGGGTTCCTTTTTTACCTTTTGAGCTACGGAACCCTAAAAAGCTTTAATATATTAAATAGACGTTGCTTCTAAATAAGGATACCTTACTCCTAATTAGGTAGTTAATAGTACATTACGATATAAGTGTGGTAAATTGATATTTGCATAGAGGCGGTTTAAGACGCGCGAGCGGTAGCGAGCGTGTTAAGAAGCCAAGATGCAAAAATCAATTCCACACGTGTATCGTACGACGTTTTTTATCACAGTTGCGAATAAAAGAAAAGACTTGAAAAGAAAAGAAAATAATAAATAACAAAATATTTGGTGATAAGTCTATGTTTACAATTTTTTCAGGCAATATTTTTTTGTTCATTATACTCCCGAAAGGCCAGACAAAAGACACCTATACAGCCTCGTCTGACATACAATATTTTTAAGGCTTTTTCCATGTGTCGGGGTTTAAATCAGAATATAATGGTACGGAAAAAACTATATTTAAGTAAAGAAATAACATTTTACATTTTTAATCATTTTTAAGACGTATAATTATCGTTCGGAAACCGACTTTATAGACAACCTTTATTGCTGGAGTAAAAACTCTTTTTTTGTACCTACTTTATTTTATCCATCAAAACAGTATAACCCAGATAAATTAAGAATCTTTCGTCTACCTAACATGTAATTAACATAACAGGATACACACTAGTGGCGTCGAGGTAGTGCATATGAGCCTAAAAGCGGTTGAAGAAGATCCACTTAATGAGCAACTATGATAAATAAATAAATAAATATTGCAGGACATTCCACACATCGCCATCTAGCCCCAAGCTAAGTACTAGACTTGTGTTATGGGTGCTAGATAACGGATATACTACTCATTTACTTTTCTTTTGTAAATATATACTTATAATACATAGAAACAACCAGACCACAGACAAATATCCAAGCATAAATACTTGCCTGAGGCGGGAATCGAACCCGCAACCCTGTGTCTGGCAGTCCGGCATGGTGACCATTGTGCCAACTGGGTCGTCACAGTGATAAAAATAAGACATAATTATATTACTCACTGATCGCTGTGAAAACGGTTTTATTTTTGTTTTTATTTTCTTGGTTATCTACTAATATGTACACCCTATATCTATATCTTGTCTTGTTATCTCTGATGCTGTGGAATATACATTTATCAATGCAGTATTCTACGAAATCATCCTTTTCAAATTTTGCATTTATTTCATTCATGTCACGAGTATAAATCCCACCATCCTAGAAAAAATTAAAGAATCTGAATGTCATTCTTGTAATTTAATAGTAATTGATGTAAATACTCAATCATGATAATGTGTCATTATTATTTAACAAGAAGAAAATATCTCTTAATTTGAAAATTTATTCTACTTACCTCAAGCATACGAGTCGAAATGTGTGTATTATTTATCCAATGTTTACAATCCGAAACTTTAAAATTATCATTCACAAGTACTTCGTAGTCTTTAAAAAAATCTTTATCAGCTTTTGTCTCATTACTCAGTTCAACCGACTTGTAAATAGGATAATCAGAGAAATCGAACTTGATCTGAGAGTCATTCATAAGTTCTTTAAATTTATCTTTATGAAGACACTCATAACCTTTATTATAATGAAGATAGTGGTCAATATCACAACACTTATAAACACAAGGTTTGGATTTGCAAGCTTGTTTCGTATCAATTACAAGAGTATTATTGGCATATTTAACGTTTCCAGTTCGATCACATGTCGGTTTTACATCCTCACAATTTACGAAAAGCAATAAAATTGAAAAAATATAAATCTTCATTTTGATCGTGGCACACATGTCACATTTCACTCTGCTTCTATAATATAAAACTACAATAATTAGTCAGATTTATATGAAGCCAATGGTTTTTATATACTGCAGGAAAATTAGTAGATTTGTAGCAATTCGTTGGTTGGTCTAAAATTCAAAAAGTTTCCTCTATAATTATATGGGTGTTACCTACTTAATTTATACTAGTAGTTCGACCCGAACTGAGACCTCACGAGTGTTTTTCACCGATTTCAGCTCTTTCTTTCCAGCTTCATCATCAGACCATGATACCATATTAATGTCACCAAAGTATACACAAATAAACACCAGTGGAGATCAAATAAAGGGTGTCCTTTCATTTGATCCCCACTGGGATATATTTGCCCCATAGTTTTCCTACCATATAGGCATAGGGGATATGCCTATATGGTAGGAAAACTATGGGTCTTGCATCCGCTATCTCCGTGGATCCGCAAGCGACACCACTCATGTTCGAACTTAAATATTCTATAGACCTCAACTACTCGAATCCAAAAAAATATGTAGTTCAGAGCAACGGTACTCAAGTTATCGACGAACAAACATACATAGATACAAACGATGAAGCGTCTCGCCATAGACCTCTCACGCTTATCTCGTTCGGGAAATAATTAATCTTGAATGTGGCAAGAAGGAACTAATAAGGGAGCTGCCTTAATGGATTACAAGAAGTGTAAAGAATGTTTGTGCAAAATTTTAACTAGATTGGACTAAGGATTTAAATTGTCCCATACAAACGTTGCCGTTTAGGGGTAGAATTCAAGGGTATAATTAGATTATTGGATAACGTATTCCCATTCCCAAAAAATCCTGTTGAACGGAATTATGTGGTACCTCAACCTCGTTGAATTGGTGAAAGCTTGCTAACAGTAAAATAAATAAGTATAAAATTAAACTCTGTTATCATAAGTAAATTTAATAAGGTAGTAACAATTAGGTACTTTTTAATATTTGACATTTTTTAAAATTAACGTTTACTTACTTTTTATCACAGTTGCTCATAAAGTGGATCTTATTCAACCGCTTTAAGGCTCATAATCAAACGTATTACGCACGCGTGCGTTTTACATTACCTTGACGCCACTAGTGTGTAAAAAGTTATCCTGATAAGTAAAATTGGTATCTTACTGCTAATTAATGTTAGGTAGATAATTTATCTGGGTTGTACTGTTTTGATGCATAAAAAAGGTAAGTACCAACAAAGAGTTTTTAAGCTAGCAAAAATGGTTGTCTAAAGTCGGTTTACGAACGAAAGTTTAGAAAACGATTAAAAATTGACTTTTGTTTTGTTTTTTGTTTTTTCCTTACAGAAATATATTTTTTTCAGTACCATTGTATGCTGTTTTAACCCCCGACCAGCCCCCGATGCAAAAACAAATTAAAAGTCTTTTGCCTAGACTTTCGGTAGTATAAATAAACAAAAAAATATTGGCCTAAAAAAATAGTAAACATAGACTTATCACAAATATTTTGTTAATTTTAATTTTCTTTTCTTTTAAAGTCTTTTCTTTTATTCGCAACTGTCATAAATAAAAAACGTCGTACGGTACACGTGTGATTTGATCATTCCATTTCAGCTCTATAAACGCACTCGCGTTCCGCTCGCACTTCATAAACCAATGCAATGATCAATTTACCACACTTGTATCGCAATGTACTATCAGGATTGGTACAGCAAGGTGTCAAGCATTAAGTAAGTACAAAAAAAGTATAAAAATTCAATCTTCCTTTATTTTATCTGTCTAGACAAAACAAAACACGTAGAATTTAATATAATAGATTTAATTCGGTAGTTTACAGTGTAAGTTACTTATGTACGGTCGGCTGCATAATTGCAGGCCCACCATAGAGCTCCAATACGGCTGTTATAAGAATATTTTCAACACAAGCTAGATTCTACACACCTGCTTTAGATAGATAGATAGATAGACTCTTTATTGTACCACATTAAACCTTAACTCTAACATAAACTCATGTTACAAAGAAAAAATTAAACCTAACAATATGGCACAATGGGCAGCCTTATCGCTAAAAGCGATCTCTTTAGTTAAAGTCTTCTAACTCATTAATTTATCAAAAACAAAAATTATTAGAATGCAAACATTCCAATAATAGTAATTTTAGAACTCTACCGAGGGCTGCAATTATGCAGCCGATGTACCTATAATTATTCGGAGGCTAGTAGGCAGATGGTCAAGTGCGAGTAGGACTTACGCACAAAGTGTCCGTTCCATTATATTCTGTTTTTTTTTAGTATTTGTTGTTAAAGCGACAACGGAAATGCATCATCTATAAAAAATTCACCTGTATAGCTATCATGGTTCATGAGATACAGCCTAGTAACAGATAGACAGACAGACGGACAGTGGAGTCTTAGTAAAATGATCCCGTTTTTACCCTTTGAGTACATAACCCTGATGTTGTCGCGCTCCTCGAGTGCGCCTGGTTCTGTAGTGTTCGTGGCGCAAACAATAACTTTCATAGAATATAGTTATTGCTATTACCTACAATGACGAATGCTACCATTAATTTAATTTATAATTAAAATGATTATAATAATATTCATTGGCCTCATAATATGGAAAGATAAATATAATTGTGGTTCCAATGTTTTCCGTGTGATAAAGATGAGGAAAATATTAAAATCATATTTTGGAATTCAAATATGCATCTGTTTGCTTACCTACTTTTATTTGTTCTACTACTTTTTCTGAGTCCCTTTTTTTAAATTTACTACCAAGTACTTACATACTTTTTCGTCTCTTACTTTATTTGAACGAAGTTCCCTATGGGGCGTTGCGAAAGGGGGCTAGACGGAAAAAAATAAGACCAAAAGTTGTAACGACACCTTTTGATTTTATTACAATTCCTTCACTAATTAATCGAAAGAAACTTCGTTCCACCCGGGTGTCCCTTGACACCTCTCAAGTTTTTATAAGTTAATTGATATAGAAGATAATATTACCTACTGTAATCCAAAAGCTTAAAGCAACTATTTAGGTGGTAGGTCCGTCAATGATTTATACCGAAAAAAAAAACAATACTTAATCAGCGTGATCTGTCAAAATAATCATCCTACGTTTTAGATTAAGATCCTGCCTACCACAAAATCTTTGTACCAATCTATAATGTTTGCTAATAGCGATTAATTCCTGGAACAAACAGAGTAATGGAGAGAGAACTTTTTTGGAGGCACACGGTTCGGCTCCTTAGATCTTATTTTTTAAATTTCTTTTATATTCTCTTATTATTACCTACCTATTTATTTTTTCGTTTTTATTTTATACTTTTGTTTTATGTTAGTTTTTTTATGTTGATGACTTTACTTTTCTGATTGTCTTGTGTCGTGTGCTTGTCCGAATAAATGTTTTCTTTCTTTCTAATGGCAAATGAAAGGATTAGCTCATTGTATAGTTAAACCTACATTTGTGGATATCTTTTGGGTACTCTTTTTCTTTTTGTATTCTTTGCTTTGCTACCTGATAAAAGCAGTGGTAGCCACAGGGCTACCACTGCTTTTATCAGTAAATTAAGGGGTATGAAAATAAAACACTGTAATTATAAGCCGATGTTTTAAATTAATATGGTACCTATGATTACTTTTAATTTTTGATTCCTTAAAATTAATGCTATAATTATTTAATTAAATAGTGTAAAAGTAAAGTTTAGGAATATAATTTAGTTTGATTGCAAAGGACAATGTCCATTTCTATAGAAGATAAAAATATAGCGTGAACTAAATTTTTTTTACAACGTTATTGTCGTTTAGCTTTATAATAAGTCGAAATAGTTATGACAACTCAACAACTATTGTCGGAATCGAGTTTCTTGTGATTATATAGAATACTAAAAATTGTGTATTTTTTACCATTTATTATAATAGATAAAAGAACACTTTGTTTTTGGAAAAGCCAATGAGAGGTCCTGTAAGGTAGGTATCAATTTTACATTAGTATATTAAACGAATCTTTTAATACTAACAAATATTAAACTGAATACAACTAAATATCTATAAATATAAAGTAAACATTTCTACGAGACCTCGTCCTCCTCACAAGACTGGCAGGCAACATTCCTCCTCTGGATGGCCAAGTCGACCATCCGAGCGACAAATAATATTCTTGAAATTCAGAATATGGCTGACTTAGGCGGTAGATGTCAGAAACGAAGAAAGTCAATTAAGATTTGAGGTCAAAATATGAAGAAGTGTTATTGCTGACCTCAAGAAGTTTATTGAATTCCAGAGGAGTAGGTAATGAAAGTTTCTGTCACAGATTTGAGACCAAAAAAAAATTTTTTTTAAAACGAAGTCGGTCCCTTAGGAAGCGTGCAGATTTGCATAGATTGTGTCTCTTCACTAGTACTATTCACGGAACTGTTGGTACTGTTCATTGAGTTACCTGGGATCCATTTTCGGACCTTCTGCTCTTTCATTCTGTAATTTTAAATAACGAAAAGCAATTCAGTTTGTGTAAGGTAATTCGAAATTAAGATATAAGTAGCATTTATTAATTTGAAGCGCATTTAAGAAGAACAAAGAAGTGTTTTTATCCGTATTAATTTTATAAAGAGGTAAAGTTTGGATTGATCCTTCAGAACTACTCAGATCTAAAATGGCTACTTTAAAAGTCGAATCGTATCCGAAACGTAATACGAATTGGATTATTATTTTGTATGTGATTAACCGATTCAAACAAGAATAAGGCTCTCAGGTATTTTTTTTAATATTTCGAATGGAAAATTGTGTTAAATGGTAGAATTGAAAGACGTCACTTTGGATAGGCGTCGTTCAATTCTGCCATTTGACATTATTTTTCATGGAAACTTTTCAAGATGGCGATCCCTCATAACCATCTCGATTTGTATCATGTAATTCGGTTTTAATACAAAATCAAATATAATATTATACGTAAATTACAATATACCTATATGACGATTTGGATACGATTCGACGAAAGTAATGAAGATGTGCAAAGAAATGAAATGAATCGGGGGTAGCTTGAGTTAACGATAAATAAGTAAAAACGAAATGCTACCAATATTGTTCTTAAAATATAATTTATCTATCTCACAGGTAAGAAGGAAAAGTTGTTTATAGGTACTTACAGTTTAGATAATTTCTTTAGTATCTTGGGTTTGCAGACGAATATAATGAATATGATGACGCCAATAAAATAATTGTATGTGACAGAGATCCACCAGATCCATTTAGGGCTTGGCAGTAAGAAACTCACAACCTCCAGCAGCCAGTTCAGGCCCATCACGATCGACAATTTCAGGTACACCAGGAATCTAGAAATATGATTTCTTTATGTCAAAGTAATAAGTTTTATGCTCCCTATTCATGCAATAGTACATTGTTACCCTAGGTGTGAAAGTCAGTCCCGAGACGGAGTTTGGCGCCCGAGCGTAGCGAGGGCGCTAATAGTTCGAGGGACTTAATGAGTCTTTCACCCGACGTAAACACTGTGCTTTTCATTACGAATAATACATAAAATTCTTCCTAATAACGAGAGTGAATGAGAGACTCCATACTACCTGATCCTCTTACAAGGTTGAGACCAAAGAGGTTATATAATGTATAACCTCTTTGGTCTCAACCTTGTAGTGTTTTGCAAAGCAAGGAGGTTAGGTTTTTGAAGTTCCTAATGCGTAATGATACTGATACTGGCTTTAAGCACATTGCACACGTCGTGCGAAGCCATAATTTGACATGACAGCTGTCAGTGAAAGCGATTCTTCCTAGGGCTGAAAGTTTTTCTTTCTACACGCTCTTCAGGCACCTTTACACCTACTTTCAGAGTATGAGTAATGAAAAAGTATTTTTCTACTATGAGTCCTACTATTACCTACTATTATAAAAACTGTCCCTACTGCAGAGCAAAAACTCTTAGCTCCGCGGTTTAGGACTAATACAAATGTCCAGATTGTTCAGTCTACTGAGAACTATAACTACATTAATGTCTTTTACCTCTGCATATGCGATCGATGAGCCGCTGGAGTGCCGGCTGCAGCCGAGTCCAGGACAGCAGTGCCTCGACTTAACCTCCATATGTTAAATGCTGTCATCAAGAAGAACACCCAATTGAAGAAGATCATTATCAACATCGGAATGTACAGGTAAACAAATTTCTGACCATCTGAAATATAGAAATATTACAATAGGTTTTTGTACTTAATTAGAACATAGGTACATTTTTTTCGAATAAATATTTTCGTGCAAAAATGATTAATTCAAAGACGCTATTTTGGATTAGCGTCTTTTAATTCTGCTATTTGACACAATTTCCATTTTTTCATGATGGCGACCCGCCGTCGTTGACGCGATTATTTTTAATATAAAATCACACACAAAGCAGGTAAAATCCAATTCGTAATACGATTCTTTGAAAGTAGCCAATTTAGTTCTCCTGGTCTAACTTAGTATTGCATCCAAGTCTCTTCTTGGATGTCCCTGACTTGTAGAGACAGCTATGGCCAAAAACGTACTAAGTGGATCAATTTATCTGTAGAGAAAGCACAACGCAGGCATGGCGACGATGGCTACGCGTCGTTGTGGCGTCGGCGCTGTAGCATTTGATCACCATAAAGAAAAATAGATAGATAGATAGATAACTTTATTCGTACAACACAGGAAGAATCAGAACACTATATACACAAAGTAAAGTAATAGCTAGAAAGTATAAGTTGCACAAATGGGCGGCCTTATCGCTGAAAGCGATTTCTTCCAGGCAACCTTTGGATGGAAAATAACTGATTCAGCTTTAATGGTAGGTTGTGAATTTCCTCAAGCAGGATACCAAACATAACCTGTAACAGGTGATAATATAAAGTATTTACATAAATATGGCTTTTAAAATATCTATTTATACATACAATACATACCAATATATGATTATATACATAGATACAAAAAAAAATAAAAAAATAAAAATACATACATACATAAATAATACAGGAATACATATGGATATTAGACAGTACTGAGGTAGTGATCAGTTACCATAGATTTAAAAATGGGTAGGGACTTAGCAGATCGGATGGGTTGAGGCAGGGAATTCCAGAGTATTACTGAGTGAAAAGAGAAGGATTTTTTGTAGAAAGTGGAATTGAAGGAGATGGGATTCTGTTGATCGGAGTTGTCGTGAATGGGCGTCACTCAGGAACCTTAAACTTTCTCTGAGGTAGTGAGATAATATTAAGTACATTATGAACTATTCAACGTTATTAAAACCGACTGATTGTTTGTTGTTTTATTTGATGACATTTCGATATAGTCTTACCTACAAGAAAGCAGTTCAATTGCGGTATCATGGGTTTGATAAACCACGGCATATGGTGTAGATCCAAACCGTTAATGACTTTGAAAAATATAGTCATCGCCAGCGGGACTCCGAATGCGTAAATACAATACATGAAGAATTTAAAATGTTCCCCTCTACGATGAATGGGACGAGTTTTTGCGTAACCTCTGAAATTAAAAAATAACTTTTGATAAACTGTTTTTTTACAACTTGCTTTTACCAGCGACTTCATCCACGTATAATAATAGTAGTTGAATTTTACAAAATTTCTTAGAGTACGCCTACGTCATAAGTAATAGTTTTAAAAAATCATATAAATATAAAACAAGAAAATGTTTTTCATTAATTTTAAACTAAGTATCATGGAAAACGTTGTTTTGCCATTAAATTTTTTTAAATCATCCAGGGCGCCACCCAAACGCATCCAAAAACATTCATTTAAATCGGTCCAGCCGTTTAGAAGGAGTTCAGTGACATACAAACGTACAGTAGAATTATATATATATATAAAAAAGATGGTCAGTAGCGTCACTAGCGTCTTTCAATTCTGCCATTTGCCACCTTTTTTTTTACAGAAACTAATCCGTACCGCGTCGCGAACATCGTGTTTTGTATAACAAATGTACCTATACCTAACAAAATAACTAACAAAAATACCGGTCAAGTGCGAGTCGTACTCGCGCGCCAAGGGTTCCGTACGTTAGTTTCAACTCTCTTTCTCTACCCTTGCCGTGGTATGGTAAGTACCAATTCAACTTGACCCCTATTTTTTTTTTTTTTTTTTATTATGGCTTCGCACGTGTGCATTTAGCCAGTGTCAAGTTATATTTTGCATCAAATTATGACCCGATTTTTCATAAATCGGGCCTAAAGTGTTTCAATACAGTCAAAGTCGTCATAGTCCGTCAAGTCAGGGGTTATAGTAAAGCGGTGGCAAGTTTACCATAACCTTAATAGGAGATTTGGAGGCAACGTGAAAACTGCATGTTTGACACTGATTTTTACTTTCACTACACTTGTGCACTTTCACAGAACTAAATTGAATAACATTCCACCAGAATTATACAATTCAACTCGGGTTACATCTAAGTTTCATGAAAATAAAACTGCAGCACGACATGTTGTTAACTCGTTCCCGCCAAAACTCTTGACCCCTATTTCGTTTGGGCGCCAATACAATGTAAGGGTCAAGTTAAATTGGTTTAACTATGTATGTATGGGGACACCCATTATTTTCAACTTTTTTATTTTTCAGAATTTTTCCTATGTTTGTGCTGCTTTTTGCCAAATTTCGTGATTCTAGGTCATCGGGAACTACCATATAGGTCAAAGTCAAAGTCAAAAATTTGTATTCCTTTGTATGCTTAATACATTTGTATACATATATACCACATGGACACGTCTTAAAAACTAAGTTAGGTTTTCGACCCAAAACCTATAGGTTGACTTGGAATTGTCAATTTTGGTTAAAAGCAAGGTCTTATGGCAAGTCAAGTAAAGGAAAAAATTTGAAATATAGATAAAGTTGAAAATTAAGGTAAATTTTGGTACTCACTAGTTTTCACGCAAATGTAAATTTGCCCATATTTTTTTATCGTGTTGACCCAGGACCTTGATATACACTTAATAGGTCTAAGAGACCTCAGTATATGGTAAGAATTTCAACTGGCTAGGAACGGGTGGCGTTCCTGAGAAAATCGGTGGTGACACACGGACAGACAGACAAGAAAGTGATCTTATAAGGGTTCCTTTTTTTACCTTTTGAGGTAGGTACGGAACCCTAAAAAATATAAAAAATTGAAAAAATGATCTATAAATCGAACGAAAAATAAAAATTCAAATAATTACGGTTCGGATATAATTCATCTTCAAAAGTAGTTATTTTAGACCTGATCTAATTTTCCTTCCAATAAGGAAAAACGTTACGTTACGTTACGCAAGGATTTTTTATTCAGTTGATAATGTTTTAAGTACTTGTTATAAATAAATTAATATTTCAAGTAGCAACAATGATTGAACGAATTGAGAACCTTCTCCTTTTTTGAAGTCGGTTAAATAGTTGAAATAGGTACCTACCTGAAAGTCCACCAGATATCGTATGACATAACATTCATCCAACAGAATGTTGATAGAGAAGAGAAATATATTGCACAACCTGTAAAAAAAAACAATAATTAATGTTATTGTTTATGTTTCTTTTGGGATAGCGTCCATCAGATAAATTTTAAGTACCTACTAGAATGCATTTTAGGTGTCGTAGTCAAAACAAATGGTAGGTATAAAGAATTGGTTGGAGCTATCCCAGTTAAGATGCTATTATTTTTATTAAATTCAATATTCAATAAACTTACTGAAATTGATACAGAAATCTGTACTCCTTATGATAACGCTATTTGAAAACAGTCTTAAAATTGCGATGAGTACATTAGTCGAGAACAGACTAGCGACGTAAGCCATGAGGATCTTTCCGCCAAAGTTTCTCAGTTCTTTCAATAAAGCGTATACCACTAGCACCATGAATAAGAACACAGATGACACTATCATGATTGCTGTGGGAAAAAGACAGAAAATGGTCTAAAATATTTGAAAGCAACGTTTTGCCTTTTTAAATCGACGGTTGGCGAGCTTTTAGATGGCTTACGGTTTTGGCGGTACCTTTCTTATTTAGTCAGATCATTGCTACAGGTATGTAACAAAAATCTGTAAACCATCTAAGGTATTTTTACGGGGGTATCCCCATGACATGATAAGTATATAAAAAACCAACCAAGTGCGAGTTTGACTCGCGCACGAAGGGTTTCGAACAATATCGTATGGGAAACCCACTTAAATATTATTAATTTTCTGTTTTTAGTATTAGTTGTTATAGCGGCAACAGAATTACATTATCTGTGAAAATGTCAAATCTATCACGGTTCATGAGATACAGCCTGGTGACACACATAATATAGGAAATGCAAATCTCGCGAGATTGGGGCTCAAGCGAGATCCCGCCTGTTTATGAATAACAATACTGCGAGACCTCAAAAAAATGAAATGATATATAATACATTTAACCATTTTTTTAATTTAAAGTTCGGAAAAATTACGCTAATTTACCGAAAATTCATGGAATAGATGTGGCAGCACCATTATTAGCAACAGGTCCTCAGGTTTTTAAAAGTATTGTGACATTTTTTAAATTTCTTAAATTCTTGGTAAATTATTATTGCCAGGTCATTTTTAGAATATTAATCAATCTAACGTTATTAAAAAGTAATACGACTTGTTTTTTTTGTGTGATCCGACTTCAAAAAAGACTTGGGCTTTTAATTCTTTGCTTATAGTTATTCTTTTTAATTTCTATTTAATTTTTAATGATATTATTTATTTATCCTGACGAATGGTCATACAAATTTTGCCATTTGACATTATTTTCTATTGAAACTTTTCAAGATGGCGACCCGTAATAACCATCTCTATTTGCGATTTGTATCACCGTAAAAATCGGGATAATGCGGCATGATTTGAATTCGTTACTATGAATAATAGTGTCAAATGGCAGAATTGAAAGACGCTACTTTGGATTTGCATCATTCAATTCTGCCATTTGACATTATTTTCCTTGGAAACTTTTCAGGATGGCTACCCGTCATAACCATCTCGATTTTCGTTTTGTATCAACGAGTAGTTAAATGGATATCGACATACAAATCTCGATGGTCGCGGCGATTTGTATTTTTATAAAAATAGCGATGGTCGCGACGCAATTAATTTTTAATACAAAATCACATACAAAATCTAATGTTTACAACCAAGAACGCTTAATGCCCATGTTTTGTCTTTTGATTAGGGGCTGTACAATACACAGGTTTTATTTTTTTATGAAGTTTTCTTTACCTGATGTGACAAGATATTCATTATTCTTTTTGGCCGCAGGCTGTAAGTATATCCAAAAATGTTGTTCTGTAATATTTTTTTCGTTGATTGTATAGTCCGCACAATAATAGTCACTAGTTATAGGCTTGTATCTGTTATAAGTATTTGGACTTTCGAAAATTAAACCAGTCTGAAACATTAAACATTAAACATACAGTCAGTAAAAATCATAGCCTGCTTGCCCTTCTCCTAATTTATTTGAGGGCGATCCTGTAGGTACCTACTTCTTCTTTCCATTCTCCATCTCTCTCATATCTTGACTCACAGAGTTCACCTATATTTTCTTAGATCATAGATAATGGATAAGGTTATAGATAGTAATAAGATGTAAGAACAATGATAATATATTATGTGCGTTTTGCACCTCGTCATGGAGGAAAACTTCTGGCTGGAAGACGCGGATAAATTCCAGTAGAGCGCATAAAAAATTGTATACCTTAATAAATGAAAGTGCTCCTACTTATATATAAATATATATTAAAATTAGTCTTTAAATCTTAATGGATAATACTAGACTTAAACTTACCTCAAAATAACACCGTCCATTTATGAAAACAGTATGAACATCTATTCAGTAGGTTTGAGTTTATTGTATTCAGATATACAAGCGCTTGTTTTTTAATAATTATAGATAGAGATTTGAAATAAGATAACAAATTCACGCTACCTACCTCGGTCAAGTATACTAATACGTTTACAGAATATATCGCTAACTATGTCGTTTCCTCCTTGAAATGGTAAAAATAAGAATGTTTAAATTAAATAAAATCACCTCAGACAAAAACACTGAAGATTTGGTCATATACATCATTAAATCAAACGCTCGTTTCCTGAAGTTCGGCTCGCTTTCAAACTTCCCAGGCATTACGTTGAAAAAATCATGAATGGAATAATTTGTTTTTCTATAATATCTGTCATAAACTACTACATCAGATAAGTTAAGAGCTTGGTCGGATTTTTCACAGAACTTCCTTCGCTGTTCTTTAACTGTTTTAAAATTCACATATTCGTTTATTTTACAACACTTCGGTACAATAGGTTTGCTTTCTTTATTTTCAGTAAAAACACAATTAATTCCAATGATGAAAATAATTATAAAACTGAACACCCCCATCTTGAATGTATAACGATCAACTAGGACAAATTTAACGATGTTTGGGTGTATTATATTAAATAACTAAGAGGAAAATATTCAACGAGATACCAATTTTTAACTACCAGAAACAAAGGAATAGTAACATTATTTAGTTCATATTGATTAGAAACATAATAGGCACTGACCTACTTATTAAAAGTAGATCATAAAACTTTGAGCATTTAACAAGAGAGTAACATAAGAGGATCACATATTATACCAATGACATTTTTGATAAAATTTTACTGTTTGGGTACCCTACTTTTTGCATAAACTTAAATGTCCTAAAGTAACATGGCATAACGAGATCAGCATAATTTCATAATCATAAAGAATAATACATTTGACATAATCTCGAAGTAGATTATGTCAAATGTAGTTTGTGCATAATAACCAATAGCACGAACTCAAAAAGTATAGAACTAGATAAACATAAAAGAAAAGTTGCTAGATTTAGTAGTAGGGAGAACCTTAAATTGCCTTCCGCAATATTTTTACGCGCCGGCAGTAAATATACTGTGGTTGTTTCTAACATCTTCGACTTGCTTTAACTGAAAGTGCATGTATGTAGAGCTAGTGATATTCTATTTAAAAACGTTTTTAGTTTTCTACGGAGTATTCTGGTTTAACCATTTTTCATAGCTATTAGGAGAAAATTATCCTAAACATCCATCTTAGAAAAACACAGTAGTATAAACTAAAAAAAATGTACCTGGTGCCTGTTTCATCATGTTTTATATTTTATTTCCTTTGGAAACGACTGTTATTCTATAAAAAAATAATATTTTGTCGTGTCGAATTGAACAATTTGATTGGCGTGGTTAGCTGCTCTTCGCTTTTAGGTAGGTACCTAAACCTTAGTGCTGAGTCAGATAGCAACGTACCCATTGGGAAAATAAAGTTAGTAGGACAATAGCAGTTATAAATCCATCATACAAAACTGGGACATAAGGACACATCAATTTTAATGATAATTATTTTGACGACCCAGTTGGCACAATGGTCACCACACCGGACTGCCAAACACAGGGTTGCGGGTTCGATTCCCGCCTCAAACATGTATTTATGCTTAGATATTTGTCTGTGGTCTGGTTGTTTCTATGTAGTATAAGTATATATTTACAAAAGAAAAGTATATAAGTAGTATATCCGTTGCCTAGCACCCATAACACAAGTCTAGTAACTTAACTTGGGGCTAGATGGCGATGTGTGGAATGTCCTGTAATATTTATTATTTATAACTAATTATATAACGAAAACAAAATACATACAACCAAATTGAGAACCTCCTACTTTTTTGAAATCGGTTAAAAATATATAATAACGAGTAAGCATATTAAACTGGCTTACCTCTAACAAATGCGAGGGCTGCTATCTATGTATCCGGAATTGGCTAGTTACAGAACAATAGATAGATAGATTTTTTGTACAACATACTAAGGAACATAGAACACGATATACACAAAGCAAAGTAAAGTAATAGCTATAAAGTACAAGTTGCGCGAATGGACAAATATATTTTTTTAAACAATTACTTACATTTCAAAAATTTGAACTCTATTCCTGAACAATACTATTTGTTTCATGTAGCTATCATTTGTTCATACTTTGTGACATCATTTCGAGAATTCCGCTTCTTTTTCACCATGGATTTAACTTGTGTAAATTTTCAGGCTATGATTTATTACGATTTTAGGCGAGGGCTAGCTCAAAAACAGTGCATCGATCAACTCACTTCGACTTTTGGACACGAATCACCATCAAAACTACTGTGTATCACTGATTCAATCCCCCTTATTCCAAAACGAGGTTTAGGGATAGTCCAAGATGTGTATTTAAACCTTAGATTTAGACACAGATTTACTCGTAAACTATATACCAAACACTATCCCTATATAATCAAAGTAACCATGCTACCATAGCAAAGCATATTATTATTAGCATATTAAAGTATGCAAAATGGTAATGCCAACGGTACAAAAAAGTTCTTATGACGTTATCGCGTAAAATTATTGTCCGTAAACCGATTTTACAGACAACCATTTTTGTATGAAATTGACATAAGCTTTGAATGATATTGGCATAAGATAAAACATATCCAACATTTTTTTTATCATTTAAACCCAAGACCACGTGACTTTTCGTTAACTTGATGTCAATTTCATACAAAAGGGATAGTGTTTAGACTATAGTTCCCTATATAATCTATAGGGATAGTGTTTAGACTATGGTTCACGAGTAAATCTGTGTCTAAATCTAAGGTTTAAATCCACATCTCGGACTATCCTTAAACCTCGTTTTGGAATAAGGGGGAATGAGTTTAATCGTTTTGCGGTCTGTGCTCACAGACGAATTTAAAGAAGGCCGCCCTAAATCGCTTATTGTACTTACCTCAAAATATCGAAGCTTATGTTACATATTACGAGATAGACGTGTCTCTGGGCATAAGTATGACAAATATATGTAAAATATTACACGAATAACATAACTGTAAAATCCTCCTGTTGGATTCGGCATAATTTGAGATATGTTCAAAATCGGGCTCGTGTGGTTTGGTAAAAAAAGTAACAAAAGGTACAACCTGGGTGCGTCAAAAGATGTCTATAATATCAACACAGATGATGAATCTTGGATATATGCGTATGATCTTAAACCAGTAATCTATACATATAATAAATCTGTAGACATCAAAAAATCTGTAATTGTAAGATATCCAGAAAAAAAATACACAGGTCGTCTTTAAATCGTTAGCTGAACACGATAGGGTGGTTTTTAGAATTTTTGTCTGTTTGTCTGTTTGTCTGTCTGTTTGTTTGTTTGAACCAGGTAATCTCATAAACTACAGAACAGATTTCGACAAGGTCCACACAAATATGTTCAGGAAATATCAGATTAACATTTAGGGTATGTTTCAATTTGAGTTTAATACAATAATTAAGATATTTGATAAAAAAACATTTAAAAAATGTGAAATCGAAACATTTTTCCGTGGTAAAACGTAATCGAACGTCAGAAGGGAACAGTACCCTTACCACGGGTTTTTTACGTATTCGATTAAACATAATATATTGAGTATTTACTATAAAACTTCCTAAAAATCAACTTACTAGGTCCACCCGTCTCTGAGAATATCGGTAGTGACACACTGACAGACAAACGGACAAGAGAGTGATCGAAAAAGTGTTTCTTTTTTTCGAGTTCTTCAAAAAGTCATGGTAGGGCTGCAGTACATGCCTCCGCTCAAGATGACAGCTGTCATAAAACCAAATAGTTTGCATTTAATACTACCTACGTGAAACTGAAAATGAGGTTAGTACAAAGAGGTACTACTACATAATATTACCGATCTCCTTTACCGAAGACCTCCGATGGTACACTTCTATCGCGCTTTTCTCCTGCTATAGTTTGAATTATGAGTTCAAGTAGCGGAAACCTTAAATAGTAAAAACAAAAAAAGAATTTTCCAAATCGCTCCAAGAGTTTACGAGTAATCAGCGAGCATACATAAAAAAATAAATATATACGTGACGAATTGAGAACCTCCTCCTTTTTTGATGTCGGTTAAAAAATATACAGGTAGTTATTTGTAAAAATCATTTTTTCCCAAAATTACGTAGGCCTGCCAGCTACCTAATAAAAAAACTGGGTATTTTGGTCAAGAATTTAGAAAATTGGAAAAGGGGTCCGGACATTCAGTATGGTAGCGTGGTTATATGTTATGTTATGTTTTTTGCGCTGTGATTTTAGACCCGATGAATAAATTATGCCCAACGCTTTATAGGTTTTGTTTGATGGCATTATTTGTCATTTTCGATAGGTATGGGACTCAAAGTGAACCGCAAACTTTTGAAAAATTATAGGTTATCATTTTTCTTTAAATATTCCATTTCCGAAACGTCTCGCTTTAGAAGTTGAATGTCCTTTTGTAGTTTGGTATAAAGGTTTTGGAATAATCGGTTTTGACATAAAAACCTAAACTAGGCATAACATAATTTTACACAATTATTTTTGGCATAAAGTCACCGCGCACTCTTAGAAAATCAAGGAACATTAAGTTTCTTCAAAAACCCTGTATCGAAAACGCTTTAGAGGGTTGGTGTTTTTATTATTTGTTTTTTTTTTCGATGCCCTCTATCGATAGGTATGAGTCTCAAAGAGCACCGTGCACTTTTGTGAAATCATAGGACATCACATTCCTTCAAATACCCCGTTTCCGAGATGCTTTAGATGTTTGGTGTGAAAGCATTTTTTGTTCAACGTAATGCCTGCTATCAATATGTAAGGATCTCAATGTGCATCGCGTTATTTTAAGTATTAGTATTTGTTCTGTCCAATGGCCTTTCTTTTTTATCATTAATATTATTATTTGATAATAAAAACAATGCATATTATTATTTGCATCAAAATAGATTATTATTTGCATGATGTTGGTGTAATAAATACTATAATAACCTCTTATACAAAGTATTTTGAAAAATTTGTGCGAATAGAAATTGGACTTAGTTTTAGCTTATCATATTGTTGTGTATTATGTTTTATTTGTGAAAAATTAACAAAAATAGTACATTGTTACCCAAGGTGTGAAAGTCACTCATTGAGT